>OZ020568.1:66595651-67845651 GCA_963971475.1 Chrysops caecutiens
CGCATAGCAACAGCGAATGAAAATCGCGTTCATGTCCATGTCGTGTGAACAAGCATTGCCAGATAAGATAATTTTCCGGGTATTTTTTCGGGGTTTAATTGTTTTACAATGGTGATAATTTGAAATTGTGAAAATTTATCAAAAACGGAAACGATCAAAGTCCACGTTGAAATTTTTCTCTTGTGTCACAAACGGGACAGTTTGAGAAGCACATGTATTTTCGCTCGTCATAATTAACTTGGCATGCAAACGTCGACAAAAAAGGCAAATTTGAAATTTTAATTCAATCACTGGCCGATGACGTTTGCTTCCCCATACATACATACGGTACATTCGTCGAAAGAGTGATGACTTCATTTCAGTGTTGCCAGTAGTCAGTACTACTGTTCTGCCTTCCATCATTTCTCGTTTGACATCTGCCACTAACTTGGAAAATTCTAAGGGCGGGATTAGGTTACATACCTGGAAAATGACCGTTAAACTTAGAGAACGTTTTCAGATTTTATTACCAATGAAAATTTTTGCACTACCTACAGTATATTTTTAACTCACATTCATGGCATGTGATTACCATGTAGCTTGCCAAAGATTCAAGTTGAAGAAAATGTAATTTTAGGTTTTGAAATTTATTACAAAAATAAAACGAACAATGAATAAAATTTCTAGTTCTTGTTATTATCAGCCGAGTAGCAAATGTTCATGTTACCCATTCAATTGATAAGATGCTATAATGTCAAGAATGTGAATCCAAAGTGCAGTCGAACTCTGAGACTTGATTCTTCTCGAAGAATGAGGTTCATTCAAATTGTGACTAGTTCCTGATCTAATAATTCACAAAATGACCTTTCTGAAGTCTAACATGCCTGGTTTGAAAGTTGCAATGCTATTTTTAACATTTCACTCAAGATGTGCACACAGAAAGCACAATCTTTTCCTATTTCACATCATCGAAGAGGTAAGATGCCTTTAATGAACCTTCAAGCAATCACCACCATCCTATCAATAAAGCTTGAAAGCAAAAATGCCAAAGGATGTTACTATATCCTGGTAGCTAGGGTTTCGTTGTATTGAGAAGCACTAATTTGTAAATTGGGTTAGTATCGCACTGTTCTAGAAGTTTAAATGTTACTAGAAATAAAGCTTCCATAACATGGCATACTGAAGGTATTGATTGAAATTAATAAAATCCTCTTTTCATTACAGTACCTCGACATCGGAGAGGATATGAACGTACCTGATGACTTCACACAAAGTGAAATGCAAAGCGGTATGTGGTGGAGACATTTGGCTGCTGGTGGCATTGCTGGAGCTGTTTCTCGAACATGCACTGCCCCCTTAGATAGACTTAAAGTTTTTCTTCAGGTAAAATTGAATTAAAAGAATTATTTAAAGAACAAATTTTAACACATTTATTTTACATTTTAGGTGCAAAATCAAAGAACCAAAATCTCAGATTGTTTTCGATACATGCTGAGAGAAGGCGGTATTGTTAGCTTCTGGAGAGGAAATGGTATTAATGTATTAAAAATTGCACCTGAGACAGCAATTAAGTTTGCAGCATACGAACAAGTTAAGCGTTTAATACGTGGCAATGAAAAACGCCAAATGTCCATTTACGAAAGATTCATGGCTGGTGCATGTGCAGGAGGTGTTAGTCAGACAGTCATTTATCCCTTGGAAGTTTTAAAGACACGATTAGCATTACGTAAAACTGGTCAATATAAGGGCATTGCTGATGCAGCTGTTAAAATATTTCAAAATGAAGGAATACGCAGTTTCTACCGAGGTTACATTCCGAATATCTTAGGCATTCTACCATATGCTGGAATTGATTTAGCAGTCTATGAAACACTTAAAAAGAAATATTTGAGTCATCATAATACAGAACAGCCTAGTTTCTTATTACTTTTGGCATGTGGTAGCGCTTCAAGTACTTTGGGTCAAGTTTGCTCTTATCCATTAGCATTAGTTAGGACACGACTACAAGCACAAGGTAAATTTAACTAAAACTTTTATTAACCCAAAGAATATATTCTAACTAAATTTTTCTATTTTCATTATTTCAGTTGTGAATAAAACAATAGGGCCAAAAGTCGATACAAGTATGGTAACTGTATTCAAGAAAATAATGCGGTCTGAAGGTTTACCCGGACTTTACCGCGGAATTACACCTAATTTCATCAAAGTTTTACCAGCTGTATCAATTAGTTATGTGGTATACGAGTATTCCAGTCGAGCACTTGGTGTCAACATGACATGATGGAAACGCTCTCTTAGATCTTAGTTAAAACAAAAAGTGAAATTTAATTTAAAAACAAAAATGCCCTATTTACTTTACACAACTTTTTCTAATTTATCAAATTAAAGAAAAATAAAAGTCACTTAAGTCTGACTACTGATGACAACATGTAAAGTTATGATTTTTTCTAAGAAAAAATTGAATAATTCCCCTTTAGAACATTTTAAATTATAAATATGTTATACAAAATCCAGTACAAGAATATTGTGAAAAAAGATTTTCTCTAATTTTTTATGTAAAACTTCTCATGGAAAATGATTGACATAAAATGAAAATCGAAGGACAAGACAGAAAAAGTTGATGGAAATGAAAGAAAGTAAACAAGATAATGTATTAGATAGAAGAGCCTTCGTATAGGAATCATGAAACATTCATTCATGATAGCCGAAGAGTTCTTAGCGAGTCAAAGGAAAAGAATCAAATGTTAAGAGATCGAATAGCTAAATTATTTCGTATAATAATGAACCTTTTCCAAGAGGTATTCTCTTCCGCAACAATTTAAAACTATACCTCCTAGTAATTTTTCGCTGTCGACAATTAACTTTTTCATTTTGAAAAAGTTCAACTTTGTGTAATTAATTCTTTCAAACACAAAAATTAGTGCAATTGAAACCATAAATGACAAATTAAATATGTATAATTTTTTAATTTTTAATTTTAAAAAACAAACAGATAAGTTATTTGAATGTGAATCATTTTAGTTTGAATATAATTTCTCAAATTTATTTTCTTTTTAAGCATTCTGTTTAGTTAATTGTAAAGCTTTCGTAAAGCTATACAGATCTCTTTAAACATTTTGTTTGCATTTAAATAAAATCTCCTGAAGGATAAAATGAAAATTATGATTTTTAGTTTTACGTTTTAAGTTTCTGACGATTTTCTATAGTTCGGAGGACATGGTTGCTTCTCTAATTCCACTACATCATCTTGTCTATTTTGATTTTCTACATCTGCAATCATTGCATTTGTTTTGTTGTTTTATCATCATCAGGGAACATCGAAAGTAATAATTTTGTTAAAAGCATGCTGTGTGCCACGGAACAACTCTAATTTCAAAGGTAGAAATGTTAACTCTACTTCACATCATGATGATATTATATCCAGTATACTTATGAAGAAAAACATGGGTAAAAGAAGTCCCTTGTTACCTCAAAATGGAATCCTTCAAAGAAACTTCGAACACAACAAAGTGAAAAAAATGAAAGTTTTATCGTTTAATTAATATAATCTTCTCTGATACATCGTCCTTTCCTATGAGTTAAAATCCTTGATAAATCTTTTTATTATTTTGGTTTCGAAAGCTTGCTAAAACTAAGACGTTCTTATAATCTTGTGCTTTGAAAACTTTGTACATCTTATTGTGAGCCTCACAAACAAGTTATTTCTTCTTACAACTTAAGCTATTTCTTCTTACAATAGTTACAGTGCAGAAATAATTAACTTGTTAATATTTATTACACAACTCGTATTTATTGGTTGTACTTATGCAATGTTCTCACTCATTGGTAAAAAAGTGTATGTCTACTCCTTATATACAGTTTAAATTATAATATATTATAAATTAAAAGTTAAGTATTTAATATTATATACACATATAAGTATAAATAGCTAGTGAGAAAAAACTAAGCAAAATTTCTTGTGAAAATGATATTTTTTGGATTATATTTTAGCTTAGGTATATCTTAAAAAAATTTACATTGATTTATGTTAAGTTAAAATTTACAAAATGTACTTTTAAAAATTCTCAATGTTTTTGAAACGAAATGATAACGTAATTCATAAAAGGAATATACAAAAATAAATTTAACAACAAAATTAATGTTAAAAGTAAATTTTGCATTCACTTGAAGAAAATTGCCATAGAAAAAGTAAAGTACGTTAATATATCCTTAATATATAACTTAACACGATATACATACCTTATATACTAGCTCTTGAAATAAAATAAAACATTTTCGAAGAAGTTTTAAATATTTTAGGAACATTAAATCTTCTTTCAGCCTTCAAAACTAGCGAAACCTTATCTATTTATTAATATTACTTGTTTGAATGCCAATCTATTATATATAATAAAAATTAATGCGAAACAGTTCGTCTTTTAATGTTGAAACTACGAGGGATAGAAGATTTCAAATAAGGGTATTGAGATATGTGGTTTTGGTTTTTCAAAATAATTATCAACTACAGTACCTCGAGATACGAGTACCCTAACATACGAGTCGTCGAGCCAAGTTGTGCTTTGAAATACGAGTATTGGCCGGACAGAAACATCCTTGGACAGTTTTCTTTTATCCGGCGAAAAAGGCAAAGACCAGTGAAGAGAGAAACAGTGACCAAAATAAAAATACACTTTATAACACCAGTTTACATTCTCTTTTAATATGTTTTTATACAATATTTGTCATTTATAAATACATTTTTCTTATTCAAAAACACGTAACAGGAACAACTAAGCTGGCATTTTGGGGGCTGGAACGGATTAATGGCATTTCAATTAATTTCAATGGGAAAAATTGCTTTGAGATACGAGGAAATTGGCATATGAGCAAGGTTGCGGAACGAATGAAACTCGTATCTCGAGGTATTACTGTACTATAAATATCAAAATCACTGCATAACATAACTATCGAATAGGATAAGGTACCTAGGTAAGGGATAATTAAACGTTTATAAATTTAAAAGATATTTTCAACCCACACCGGGTCGTTATTATTATTAGTACAGTTCATTTCAAAAGTAAGCTGTAGGAAGAGTCTGAACACGCCCTATCACGCTCCGTGTCCGACTTTGGATCACATGTGATCAGGATTAAGGTATTCCAAATTTGATGATTTCCAGTCCATTTTACTTACAATAGATCTTAGATTGGAACTGTTCAGCCAGCTTAGATCATATCTAGTACAGCCAGTGTGAATCAAGCGTTGCGGGGTATTGAGAGGAATGTTTGTATTCTTAACAACAAGTGTGGACATGTCCATTATGTGTTCGCACTCCCATCGTGGTATATCCTGTTTTCTTTTATCGAAGGTATTGAAGCACAAAACAAGTGGAATGAGTGGAATTGGAAACGTCAAAAGAGGTTTCAATGCATTTTCAATTCTCAAGATACACAAGTGACGTTTGTTGATACCGAACCGAAAGTAATGCAGAAAAATAAGTGAAATTTTAATTTATTTAATTGAGAAATACTCTCAATATATAAATTTGTAAAGTTTCATCCGAATAAAACATGATTGCGTATGTTAAACTTTTGAAAATGTTCTCTGAAAGCAAACTAAATTCTAATTTTCAGACACAACACAATGTATTCGGATTGCATAGCCATCAAGGACATCAAACCAGGATTGAAGAACCTCAATGTCGTATTTATTGTTCTAGAAGTTGGTGCTGCATTATTTACCAAAGAGAATCGTGAAGTGAGGAACTTCAAAGTAGCAGATCCGACAGCTTCAATAAACGTTTCAGTTTGGGATGAGCCAGGCAAGTTGCTTGTTCCAGGAGATATTGTCAAGTTAACAAAGGGGTATGCAGCTTTTTTCCGTAATTGCTTAACACTTTATTCAGGAAAAAATGGTGATATCCACAAATTGGGAGATTTTTGTCTAGTCTTCAATGAGCAGATAAATATGAGTGAACCTAGACGTGCAGAAATGACAATACCAATGGCACCCCAGTTGCCAGCACCACAGATAAATGCAAATAATGGTTCAGCAAATAATGGAAATGTTGCAACCAATCGCCCTATTGCACCACCACCTTCAACGTCGGATCGTACAGGTCCAGCACCAGGACCAGCTACAACACAAAAGAATCAGCCAAGACTTCAACAAAATTCTGACCAACAAACCAAGCAACAACCAACACAAAAAACTAACAGATCTGCAAGAAGCAATCAAACTAGGGCCAATGTTAAAAATGATCGTAGATAATAAGAAACCGCAAAGTAAACTAGCTTTTTCCCTGAATCTTTTAAGAATATCTATTATATATTTTCTCAAAATTTTAGTATGAAAATGTTCATATGCACCTTGTTTTTAATTTCGATTGCTATTAAAAATGAAAATAATACTTTCAGGAGTGTTCAATCAACATTCCTTTTACGACTAGTTATATTAATTAGTAATAAAATAAAATGTTTTTTAATTTGAAATGTTTTAGTCCATTTACAAAAATTGTCACATTTCAAACGTGGAAGTAGTAAACTAATTTTTGTAATGACCATAGATGATACCCTAAATTTTTAATACAACAATTAGAATATTTTCTAGACAATACGATATTCTGCAACAATTGTAACCTTATTAGAACCTTTTTCACACTGCAAAGTATTGAATACTTTGTTCATTTAAGAAAACTACGATCTAGTTTTCTTCATTAAGTGACTTCATAGGGGATTTAAATAATCAAAGTTCTGTTCAATCAATTTAGAATGCGTTTAGCAGAATATAGTAAATTAATAATTTGTGAAATTATATAAGAAGTGATAGACATTTTTCTTTGTTTATTTACCAATTGATTATTTATGTACATGCATCAATGTACACCAAAGAAATGATTTATGTGACAATGTGGTGAAAGGAAGAATTTTATTGACTGGTAAGTGTTTAACAACAGTCACAGAATGTATACAAAACAAGGTGGAATGAAAGGATACTTTTTTTTACTATAAATAATATAATTTAAAAATTAAACTTAATTCATCAATTTTAAATTGTGCCTAAGTCAGTTGTTTATAACTCTGCATGAGCCTCATCTGGTTGCTGCACTGTTTCTTTCTTCTCACTTGTACTTTGTTCTGCTTCGGATTGTGCTGCTGTTGTTGGCTCTTCGACTTGATCCTGTGGATTAACATCACTTGCGTTTTCAGTAGTTTCCTCGGCTGGAGCATTTTCTGTATCACTTACAGTGTCAGCTTCTTTTGTTTTATTAGTGGTTGGTTTTTTAGTTGGAGGCTTCCAGTATTTGATTTTGTTAACTAGATATTTAACTTCACGATCTAGCAATGCCATTTTTTCCGTTATGCTTTTGACGGTTAGTCGTACCGGTTCGTTAAGTTTGAGAAGATCTTGTGCCGCAGTTTCATCTTCTTTCCATTTCATAGTTTCATCGATCGTTTTCTGAAGGACTTCAATCTCGACTTTTGTGAATACATCCTTATCAGGATTGACATCTTTTGTTAGGTTTTTGGCGGTTTCTAGGAATTTACGTGCACCATCAATCATACCGTCCAACGCTTTAATTGCTTCTGGACGTTCAATGTGCTCCCAATGCCGAGAATATATATCTTTTGTCAATTTCTTAAGCTGCTTCAATTTTTTTTCATAAGTATCAGCATCAGCATGCTCACCATCTTCATACAACCAAGAAGATACTGATGAACATTCAGTTAAAATTTTCTTCACCTCATCCTCTGTGGCACAATTAGCATACTCTTCGTTATTCAAACGATCCTCAGCTTCAATTACAAATGATTCTAGAGCATTCAAGGCTAATTCACGACGTGTACGTTCTTTATCTAAATCATTTATATGTTTGATTTTATCTGCTGACTTCTGATAGCTTTCTCCAATTAAAGGTAGCACATACAAAGGTTTCAAGTCATATTCAACTGGTTCTTTGATTGTTACAAGTTTTAAGGTTTTATTTTTTACACTACTATCTTCATTACCACCAGTAGCAGCTTCTGAACTTGTTTTATTTTGATTTTCAGTATCAGTCGAAGTGGTATTTTCAGTAGGTTTTGGTTCTTCTGTAGATGGTTCATTTTCTTTTTCTTTTTCCTTTTCCTTTTCCTTATCTTTACTGCTATCGCTGGAGAAAAGTTTACTAATTGTACTACCCAACTTCGATAGTGTACTCTCATCATCAGAATTTTCCTCTTCAGCAGCTTGTTTTTCAAATACAAAATCTACTCCAGTCATTTCAAATACACCAGAATCATCAATAGCAAAATGAGCTTTGATTCCTTTAGACTCAGTACCTTCTCCAGCATGTTTATCATATACTTCTGAGATTTTCTTTAAATCTACATGACTTATATTCAGATTACCAATATACTTCATTTCTTGTTCGCTTAATTCATCTAAATCTGCGTAGTTTACAAGGAAACTGAAATCATGTGAATGTTTATTGAAAGTGATAAGTTTCTTCTGTGGATACGAGTTCATCATTCCGAAAAGTGTACGTTTGATATATTTAGTACCACTGCCATCATTGGTGTTTCTTTCGAAAGTCAATTGAACAGGAAAAACTACAGCATCTTTAACAACGAATTTCTTCACTTTGAATCCTGTTGCTAAATCTGCTGCACGGTACACTGCTCCAATAGCAGCAGCTTCATCAGCATTTAAGTTCTTGCCCAATTCTTGTTTGACAAGATCCTTTAAAATTTCCTGAACTTTTGGTACTCTAGTACCACCACCAAACAAAATTACTTGGTTCATTACATCCAAAGGAAGTCCAGACATTTTGAGAGCTTGTTCCAGAGGCTTTCCAACACGAGGCCATATATCTTTGCACAAATCCTGGAGTAGATCCCGTGTTACTTGTAATTTGAAATCATGATCTTCGAGAACATTCTCTACTTGGGCAAAATGATCAGCATTAGCACTTAAAACATTTTTGACACGTCCAGCTTCTTTGAATAATTTCGCCATTGCACGTGGATTTTTTGTTACATCGGTTTTAGTTTTACCCATTTTATTAAATTCATTTGCTAAATAGTCACGTAATCTTAATTGAATGTCCAACCCACCAAGTGTACGATCATAACCAACTCCAAGAACTTGAATCACAGGATTTGTTTCTTTTGTAATGCGATCTTTTACCATTTGATAGCTTACCACAGCTGCTGATGTTTTCTGAGCACCCATGTCATAAAATAGATAATACTGTGCTGTTTCATTGATTTCGGCACGCCTGAAGACACCATAATTCAAAGCAACTGCTGCATAATCATTTATCAACTGTAATACTTTCAAATTAGCTAATTGTGCCGCTGAAAGAAGAGCTAAACGTTCAGCTTGACCAAAGAATCCGGGTACAATAAGAACACATTCAGAAATCGTTTGAGCTGTTGATGCTTCTGCAAATTCTTTTGCTCTAAATAGAATTTGTGCTACAAGCTCTTCAACACTGAACACGTCATCTCCATTCTTGAAAGCGACAGTATTTCTTTCGCCGTCAGCAACTATTGTATAATAAGGGAAATGCGTTTTGTACAATTCAACTATGGGATTATTGATCTCCTTCCCAAGCAGATGTATCAAATATTTATATGAATTTGCCGGAAAACGTACCCCAGTTGATTGGGCATCTTCACCAAATGTTCTCACTCCATCACGAAACGCAATGACAGATGGTGTCTTACGCTTAGATTCCTTATTCAAAGCTATTTCCATTGGAACACCAGGTGAGACGACTCCAATTTTCATCCATTCACTCCCTAAGTCCACTGACATCACAGCAGCACCATTTGCTGCATGGAAAAATCCCGAAAACAGGATACCAACAACGAACACACTTAAGCAAGGTAACATTTTCAATTAAATTTTCCGAATTTCTACAGTCACACTTAACTGAAAAACAAATGAATTCATCTTATAGCCTTTAATTAGTATCCTCTTGTCTTATAGCTCTTACCTTTTTCTCTACACGCTTTTTCGTTTTGTTACAAAATCAAAGTAGACACAAGAACACTGGATCCATATGTCGCTACCTTCTTCACTGTGCAGTGTGCCTTGCCGGGCCAATGACAAGACAACACGACATCTGTTAAAAGTCGGACGCGAAATTGCCTGCGTCTCAGTAGGCTGTGTTCAGATTTTCTTAAATGTAATTTTCAAAGAAACTGTACAAACGTTGTGACCCGGTAGAATTGAATATGTCTTCCAAAGTTGATATTCCTCACTATATAATATATAATAATGAAGAATATTAATTAGGTTGAGGATATAAGTAGGTATTTATGAGAAGTGTCAGCTCGATGCATTGAACTGTGATTCGGGTACATTTGTAAGGTTAGTAATTATTATTCAATTTATTTTGAAATATTTTTGAAAATTTTTCACTTTCAACTTTTCACAAATATCGCTCTATTAAAAAAGTAAAAATTAGTTTCAATCGGTATAGAAATCAAACTGGAAATTTTGAAAACATTTCCAGAAAAGCTTCATTAAACATTTAAATCCTGTTTCGTCAAATAAAGTCATTTCCGCTACAACAGGTATCAAAATATTGACGACGGCGACGAAAAATAACAGGGCAATCAAAATGCTCAAAAGTTCTATCAGTTTTTCTACAGGAATTCCAGGCCCACTCACTCAAAGTATTATTGGTTTTGACTAATTTTAATTTAATTGCTCGGCAAGCTTCAATTAAGTTATAAATTTGAGATTAACTTTTCTATCGTAGAACTAACTTATAAAACAACATACACTATTCTGTGAACTAAATTTGTGATCTGTGCAATCTGTGTTGCCTAACTTAACTTGAGTACAGTGGGTCGTAACTAACAATTTTATCGCGCATTGGGTCGGCAAGTATTCAGGATCAGGATCATAAACAATACAAACGATGTATATATATATATATATGTATAATATATCGACTTCAAAACGATGCGCCAAAAACGCTGTTGATATATCATTCATTTCTGGAAGAGGATGTCCCAAACACAAGTTAGCTAAAGCTCTATATAACGTTCTGAAATCACTGTTATGAGCATGAGTTCAAATATGAACGAATTTAACTGGTACTTGATATCAACGTCTCCCGTCTCAGATGGGTCCAAGTGATCCTCTAATTCTGCAATGGCTTTAAAGAATATTGGCAGCTCATACGTGCAATTCAAAGTGAATCGTTCTTTTTCAGCTTCCGTTATCCACTTGTCGAAAGCTCGAAAATAGTCTGTGTTTGCCTCCTCTCCAACATGTTCTTGAGCAACTCTCGCTTTTGAATTAACATAATCTGCAATGAGTAATTATAGTTATTGATTGTATTGTATTGTATAGTCAATATAACCCACTTGTAATTGTTCCTGCCGGAACTTTTCCAAACTTTTGCAGCACATCTTTGCATGCATCGTTGTCTACACCGCTTTCTTTCAAAATACCTAAAATCGCGCGTTTATTATAAGGACTCCGGGAGTGCTCAAGTTTATGTTGATACTTCTTCGATATCCGAACTATTACCGTGCGCGGAAAAAGATGTGATGTTATTCAAGAACAATATTCAAGTTTTAGTTTGTACGTGTATACTATTTCGACGAAGCCCAAAGCATGGTGTTGCCTTAATACGTTGTCTGGGTTTGGTTGATGAAGACGAAGATGAATTATCTTGTAAATCACGTCTTATGATTGATTCATCATTTATTCGGTCTGTCTGTTCCACAGTTAAGTTGGGATTATCGGTTTTTCGCAGAATACCTGAAGTTTGTGGATACTTAAACACATTACTCCCTGGAGAACTTGGACATTCTGGAGTCTTCTTGGTGGCTTCTTCACTTTGACTATTATTAACCACATATTACAGAACTTCCTTCATCGGCACTTTCTGGGGGAGGACCCTTCTTTTCATCTCCTTTTTCTAAAGCTGCTTTTACTGATAATAACGGTTTAAATAGATTCTCCTCTACTTCCTTGTGAACCTCTGGTATTACTTTCTTCACTGATGCTGACAGCAACGGATCACTTTCAGAATCATTTGTTCAACATAACACTTAACACACATCGTAAAATCTAACTTGTCTCCCAAATTCTAACATCTTTTACTTATTGAAACTTTAATCATGGGAAAAATACAAACGGGACCAACATTTATTGCAACGGATTAGGGGAAACCCATAATCAGACTTGTATCATTTTATTCATTCAGCTTCTGGTAAACCCAGTCTCATACTTATATTGACTTATATTTGCCATTTGGTCACCTGTAGAAATATATTCAAAAATAACATGTGGGATAATAATAGTCAACTGATTAAACACGTTATAATTCAATGTATTAATAAAAATAACATATTTGGTTTTACAACGAAACGATACAAATCTATATTCGCGGACCGAATTCTTAATAACCTTGCTGCTGAACTCTTTTCTGGAAGACCCACTTTCCTTTCATGTCTCTCTCGCAAGGAAGCTTTTCCAACGCGTCAAGGCTTCATTTTCATTAGTTTTTCCATGTCAAAGTCTATTTAAAACAAAAAACACTTTAAAACAACAAAGTGGATAACAATTCGGTGGCGGTCACATATTCTTAATCTAGCTTACAAACTAGTATTACATAATATAAGTTCCGATACTACATAACATGTTTTTCTTCAATTTTTTCTCGTGAAAAATTATATTTTACATTTATATGTTTTGTTCGTTTGTGATCTGTTGGATTATTTGCAATAGCTACACAACCATTGTTATCCTCAAATATTTTAATAGGCAATTTAATTTTCACATCTATACTAGAACTTTGTAATTTTCTTTATCAAAGTTAACCTCACGGGCTATTATAAGTTTCCCAGTATCAGTATCGAAAACTTTATAGCCGTTTTTCCCTTACCCAACAAAAATGCCTTTAATAGATTTTGAATCAAATTTACTTTCTCTATTTTAATTATGAATGTATACAGTGGTTCCAAAAACTTTTAAAAGGTTAAGTTTTGGTTTTCTTTTGTGCCATAACTCGTAAGGAGTTTTAAATAGATTTACTTGGAATCATATTCAACAAATGAGTGGCTGTTAAAATAGCTTCCCCTCAAAATTCTTTGCTTGAAATACTAGCTCCAAGTGAAATTAGCAAACAGCCAATATGACCAGGAAAACTGTTAAAACAGCTTACAAAATTTTCATTATCCATGTTATTTAAAACATTAATTTAATTTCTTCAGTCATAGTATTCATTAGATCCCGTTCATCATTAGTTACATTTGTGCCTGTAACCTTTATTTCATTATATTATTTATTTTATTTATTCATACAAACATTTTTATAATTCTTGTTTAAACTGCGCTCTAACCGTACAAATGTTTCAAAAAATTACATCCAGATATAGCATTACGAACAAAAGGTAAGCTACGGAAATATTACACAGATGGCATGCACCGTTTGTTTACAATTTTGATATTTTTAACCATGACTGTACCATCGGTCCAAACATATGACTAGACCAGTGTTTGTTTGTTTAGCCCAGCGGCTGGATGAGTTCCTAAGAGAAAAATTAAAAACACAATCAATTATTAGTTCGATTTGCGACAGTTGCTGTGAGGAAGACTTAAATGATCAATAGAAAAGTGTATAAATTCTAAACAACGATGAAAACAGAAGAATCAGCTACAGAATCAACAAATCAACAAAAGAAGTATCAACATAAACTTGAGCACTCCCTGAGTGCTTATAATAAACGCGCGATTTTAGGTATTTTGAAAGAAAGCGGCGTAGATAACGATGCATGCAAAGCTGTGCTGCAAAAGTTTGGAAAAGTTCCGGCAGAAACAATTACAAGTCAGAAGCAATTACAACTATAACTATACAATACAATCAATAACTAGAATTACTCATTGCAGATTATGTTAATTCAAAAGCGAGAGTTGCTCAAGAACATGTTGGAGAGGAGGCGAACACAGACTATTTTCGAGCTTTCGACAAATGCATAACGGAAGCTGAAAAAGAAGGATTCACTTTGAATTGCACGTATGAGCTGCCAATATTCTTTAAAGCCATTGCAGAATTAGAGGATCACTTGGACCCATTCGAGACGGGAGACGTTGATATCAAGTACCAGTTAAATTCGTTCATATTTTAACTCATGCTCATAACAATGGTTTCAGAACGTTATATAAAGCTTTAGCTAACTTGTGTTTGGGACATCCTCTACCAGAAATGAGTGATGCATCACAAGCGTTTTTGGCGCATTGTTTTGAAGTATGTTTTTCATATAAAGTGCTGGATAAAATAACAGAATTCCATCTTTTAGGTAATTATGGCCAAAATAGACTCTCCAACTTCAACCAAACTGGCAGAGCACTAGCCACTTTTTTTTTTTTTTTTTTTTTTTTTTTTTTCCCAGCGGACTTCCTGGTTGAAATTTAAAGGCTCAGCCTTCTGAGTGACTTTGATGTTCCTTAGCAACGGAGCCACAGCTTTTATGGTTTCGACCAGATTCATTTTCTTTTTGCTGTTATTGTACTTGTTGCTATTTGCCAAGTCGTTTAAAATCTTTTTAAGAGGGTGCTTTTCCAAAGAAAACACCTTTAAGATGGATAATTTTTTGGATAGCAATTCCCTCCTGAGAATCAACGGGGGTTCTCCTGCTTGGTCCATTAGCACGTTTGTTGGAGTCGTCTTCATAAGACCTAAGTATATCCTCAAAGCTTCGAACCAGACTGTGTCTAATTTCCGTAAGTTGTATTTAGCTGTGTCCTCAAAAATTTGACACCCCCCTCTAGTCTGGATCTGACTATAGCCCTTGCCACATCCAAAAGAACTTTTGGGTGTCCTCCCCAGGTAATGCCAGCCATCGCTTTCAGTATATTTATTGCTTTTTTGGCTGAGTTAACGACGTAGTCAATATGCAGGTCCCATTTTAGGTTGGACTTTAACCGGAAACCTAAGTATCTGATTTCGTCCACTATCTGGAAGTACTGTCCATGTAAGTGAACTCTGTTTTGCAGGCCATCATATCTTTGGCTTATTTTAGAATTTGAAAAAAATACCACTTTGGATTTGTCTTTTGAAATTTCCAAGTTTTTGTTAAATAGAACGTTATAGATGTTGGAGATTGCTGTGTTAAGAGACCTGAAAATATTGTTTACGTCGTTTCCCGAGCACATAATGGCAATATCGTCCGCATACATCAGCGCTTGGACGTTTGAAGGTAAGCATTTTGTTATATTTGCAATGTACATGTTAAAGAGGATGGGACTCATCACCGATCCTTGTGGTAAGCCTTTGGTCGCGGTCCTAGTGCCGATCAATTTTCCGTCACTATAAGCCATTAGCCTCCTTGTAAGAATCTGGTTTAAGATTGTCTTATTGACCCCATGCGGCACTTATTGACCTTTGTAGAGCAGTATGGCATCTACATTGTCGTATGCTCCCACGAGGTCTATAAAAATTACGCCTGTTGTTTTTTTATTGAGCATGTTGTGTTGGATCGTGCTGGTTAGTGTGGCTACGGTGTCCAAAACGCTTTTGCACTTCCTGAAACCGCCTTGTTCTTCCGGAATTATTTCGTTGTCCTCAGCCCAAGTCTCTACTCTCTTTTGAAGTACTTTCTCAAAAAGCTTAAGGTAGCAGTTAGCTAGAGAGATTGGTCGTACGTCGCTTCCATTAGCCTTGGGGATGAAAACCACGAAATATTCTGACCATGCTTTTGGTGTTTCACTGGTTGCAAGAATATGTTGAAAAAAATGGACCATGTTTTTGTGGATAGTGGAAGGAATCTTTTGTATGACCTCAAAGCTGATTAAATCAGGTCCAGGCGAGGATTTCTTTTTGCAGAAATTCAGAGCAGATTTATATTCTTCCATGGATATGCTTTTGTTCAACTGGTGCACAGATTTTGACAAGATAACCTGGCTGATGTTTGGCAGCGACGGTCTATTTGAAGCATTCGAAGCAATTGCATGCTCCGTCGCTATTTTGTCAAAAGCTTTCATCACTTTCTCAGCATTAATTATGTTTGAAGCCATGGGAACTTTGGACTCAGCTTTTCTGTTTTTCATGATGTTGATTCTTTCCCAGATAACGCTTACAGGAGTACTTCTGTCAAGGTTGCCACAGAAATTGGTCCGAAAATCGTTGATTTGAATTTGATTTATTTTTTCCTACCCTTTTTCCTGTCCTTGAGGTATCTGTTCAGTGAGGTAAGAGATGGATTTTCCCTGAACAAGGCTAGGTTTTTGGAATTACTCTCAGCTATTTTCGAACATTCTTCATTCCACCACGATTTGTACTTCGCTGCCTGGATGTCAACCTTCTCCTTTTTCCTGCCACCGGACTCCTGGATTATGTTACATAGCGAGTTGATAAAGTAGTTGTATTCAGACTCGTTCCTTATCTTGAAATTTTCTAGCCGTTCCATACATTTTTGCTCGAAGAGGACCCAGTCAATTTTATTTAGAGATAATTTTGGTCTGCACGGCTGGAATCTCGCTTTGGCATTTTGAAGTACAACTTTGATGGGGAAATGGTCGCTATCAAAGTTGTACTTCAGGACCTCATACGATATTCCTTCCACTAAATTTGGCGTTGTTAGTGTTAGATCGATGACCGATTGAGATGTTCCATCTGCCGATATCCAGGTAGGGGCTTCTCCATTGATGAGGATAAGGTTGGAGTATTTGAGCGCGGATTCTAATTTTAGGCCGTCTTTGTTTGTTTTGCCTTTTAGGTTCCAAATTTTGCTGGAGGCGTTGAAGTCTCCGCAAACTATAACGTTATTCATTTGGTTAAAAAAGCCTATTAGTTTCTCCCAGAAACCATCGGATGTATAGTCCGTTAAACTGGCAGCTCTGGGGGGACTGTATAGATTTACGCAGGTGACAGGTAGATTTGCTTCTTTTGCAAGGACTTCAACCATTAGAAATTCAATGTTGTTATTTTTGCATTCTTCGATGATGTCTTTATGATCTTCTTCCAGATTTTTAAATTTGATTTGTTTATTGATTAAAAAAGCGATACCTCCACCGCTTTTGTCCTGCCTTTCTTTGGAAACTTTGTTGAAAGTTCCTTGCAGGCAGAAGATGTCAACTGCGTGCTTAGTTATAAAATTTTGTAACCAGTGCGCTTTGTTTCGGATTGATCTGCAGTTCCATTGTAGGAGGGTTAATGGCGTACAGTGATTGTGATTAAACATCAAGTATCATGGTCTCGTCCTCAACTAGACCTTTTTCTAGAGTGTTGCGCTCTGGATTATCGCTCTGATCTTCCAATCTCGAAATTTTGCCTTGGACCTTGTGGTCCTCTTCTACCCTTCGACTTTTCTTTTTAGGTATGTCTTCGGTATGTTGGTATGTTTAGGATTTGTTCCTTCGGAGATCTTCTCTACTCCCTTAAATTCTGGTTCCTTCTTATCAATAACTACCTCTACTGGCGATATTTTTGTTATAAATTTGTCAAATTTTTCAACGGGAGTTACTAGAATCTCCCTTGTTTCTAGATTATTTTTGATTTCCTTCGGCTGCCTTTGCTCTTTTGGAGCGCTCAAATTGTTGACCCTGTCCTCCAGGTTCCTTTTTCGTTTTATGTTTTTGTTTTTGTTTTTGTTGACTAATTCGATCAGACTGTTAAATTCGGTTTTGGCAACTTCTGCGTATGTTCTGGTTTTTCTTGGGGGTATTTTTCCGTTATTTTCCATTATCATTTCCACAGCTTTTTGGCTGTCTAGCTGTTTTTATTTCCTTTTGGAAAATGAAAGTCGGGCAATTTCTGTCGTTGGTCTGGTGGTTGTGTTGTTCGACGTTGTTTCTAATGCAATTTATGCACTTAGGTTCTATGGCCTTGCAAGCGTCTTGTAAGTGCCCTTCAGTGCCGCATCTTCCGCAAACTGGATCCCGCTTGCGACTTTTGGTTGGTTTTCTTTATTCTCTTTAATCGTTCAATATTGACTATTTCAGGAAGATCTTTGGACCATCCTGATTCGGGTTTCAGATTATCCTCGATTGCCTTTATCGGACACGATATGAAGTCCATATCCCTGATTATGTAGTCTTTGTTAAGTTTGCTACATGGAATGAAAGCGATCCACGATTCATTCAGCCTGAAATCTTTTTTTTCATTGAAAATTCTAACCATCTCATTTGCATCATTTGGATCTAGAAATGTTAGTTTAAATCTATTGGAATTACAGGACTATTTTAATCACTTTTAATAACAAACACTTATTTATATATATTATTATTTATTTATTTATTTTATTATTTATAATATTTTTAAACTCAGTTGTTTCAATTCAACTTCAACTCTGATTCAACTAACTTAGCTTTTGTTTTACTCAATAATATTAATTATTGTGCCAACTAGGATTCTAAATAACCCAGGGCAACCAAACAATAAGCAACCAAGATACTGTTGATTCAAAGTTAATTTTTGTAAATCTAACATGCCTTCTCAAAAATTAATTTTTAATAACATTATTTTTACAATAATAATATACAGATTATTTTACAACCGAGCAAAAAAAAATAATTCTGGGGAAACTAAATGATCCAACATTTGTTGCTAGGATTAGGAAAAACCCAGAAAAACCTAATCAGATCATATAACAATCTATTTCAAATTTAACTTGGTTCTAAATTCCAAAAATTTTGCTGCTGGTAGTCCCTTTGTCAGTATGTCAGCTATTTGGTCACCTGTAGAAATATATTTTAATTGAATTAATTTCTTTTCTACTTGCTCTCTTGAAAAATGATATTTAATATCAATATGTTTTGTTCGCTTATGACATGATGGGTTATTAGCAATGCTAATACACCCATTGTTATCCTCATGAATAATTATTGGTTCTTTGACATTCATATTTATACCTCCTGACAAGGATTTCAACCAAAGTGCTTCACGTACAGCTTCATATAAAGCCATGTATTCAGCTTCTGTAGAAGAAGCTGCTACAGAATTTTGTCTTCGTGTACACCAACTTATTGTACATGATTCAAATAATTTGAAAACAAATCCTGATGTACTTTTTCTATCACTTTGATCGCCACCCCAGTCAGAATCAACATAACCAGTTATAAAATTCTTGTAATCATTCCTAGTGAATGTTAATTTTAAATTACTTGAACCTTTCAAATATCGAAGTATTCTTTTAAGACATTTCCATACTTCTTTATTATTATTGTTCATATACCTGCTTAAAATATTGACTGCAATACTAAGATCTGGTCTTGTACATGTCATTATATACATTAAGCAACCTATTAAATTACGACAAGGTGCATCATATTTTTCTTTCGAATTAAGAGCTTCAAAATCAATTTTAGTTTCTAATGGTGTACTTACAGCGTTGCAATCATCCATATTAAACTTCTTTAGCACTGTATTTATATATGCTGACTGATCTAATGATATACTATCATTTTGCCTGCTTATTCTAATTCCAAGAAAAAGTTTTATTTCTTTCAAATCTACCATTGAAAATTTACTCATTAAGAAATTTTTGAAACTGTTCATTGTATTTATATTTTCAGTAACTATTACTATATCGTCAACATACAGAACAATATATATGTTTGTATGGATGCTTCCTCTGTCTAAAATGTAAATACATCTATCAACTAATAAAGTCTTAAAACCCTTTTCAATGAGAACACTTTCAAAAACTTCAAACCAACATCTCGCTGCTTGTTTAAGTCCATATAAGGATTTCTTTAGTCTACAGACTTGATCCTTTTTACAATTTATACCTTGAGGAACTTTCATGTATATTTCCTCTTTTAGATTACCATTCAAAAAAGCTGTTTTAACATCCATTTGATGTATTAACAGGTTAAATTGATTTGCAAATGCAATCATATATCTAAAACTTGTTATTCGTGCAACTGGTGCAAAAGTTTCATCAAAATCAATTAAATAGCTTTGAGTGAATCCCTTAGCTACTAGCCTGGCTTTATATTTAATTGGGTTACCATACTCATCATTCTTAATCGTAAACACCCATTTACAATCTACTATGTTTTTGTTTTCTGGCCTCTTTACTAATTCCCAAGTTTCATTAATTAACAATGAATTGATTTCATCTTGGATAGCTTCTTCCCATTGTTTCCTACCATTACTATTTTGAATTTCATCATATTCAATTGGAATCTTACATACTAATGATTGAGCACACATCATATAGTCATATTTATCTTTTTCATTGTATGAAATCGGTAGACAATTTTTAATCCTTTCACTCCTTCTTAGTTGAGTTGATTCTTGTTCCTTTTGAACATCAATGGTTAAATTTTTGTCTTTTTCTAATCTCATTCTTTTGTTACCTACTTTATTATCATCTAATTCTAATTGTTCTTTTCGATTATTATCAAATTGATCATTAATAGAATTTTCAGATTCTATGTTTTCATTGTTCCTAGTGATATATTCTAATTTTAAAACAGGTCTAGTTTGTAAGAAATTTATTTCATCAACAATTACATCTCTGACAGTAGTAAACTGATCTTTCTCCACATTCCAAACCAAATAACCATTTGGTTCATATCCTACCAGTATTCCGTTCCAAGATTTATCATCAAATTTTGTCTTACTGGTTTTATTGTGCACATATACAGTTGTACCAAATACTTTTAAATTTTTAATTTGTGGCTTTTTACCATGCCACATTTCGTATGGTGTTTTTTTTTGTTTTAAAGCTTTAGTTGGGACTATATTCACCAAATAAGTAGCAGTTAAAACTGCCTTGCCCCACAAATTCTTATCAAGATTAGCATTAGCTATCATTGAACGAGCTTTTTCTGTAACAGTTCTTATCATCCTTTCGGATACACCATTTAATTGTGGAGTTCGTGGAACCGTTAGATGAAATGTAATTCCTTTTTCTACACAATAGTCTTTCATATCGTTGGACAAATATTCTCTCCCATTATCGATGTATAAATTTACTAGTTTCAAATTGAAATGAGTCTCACTTTTGGCTACATAGTCCTTAAAAACTGAAAATACATCAGATTTTTGCCTGAGTAAATATGTTACACAATAATGGGTATATTCATCCACAAAAATAACAAAATAATTCTTATCGTCTATTGTTGAAGGACTAATTGGACCACAAACATCGGAATGAACTATGAACAACGGTCGCTTGATGTGACACTTATTTTTTTCTTTATTAAATGGCAATCGTGATTGTTTGCCACGTATACATGCTTCGCATATATTATCATCAGGTATAATATTTTTAATTTGAATCACATCATCTACCATTTGTTTATTTTTCAGTTCCAAGAACCTATTTTTACCTATATGACCTAATCTTTGATGCCATATCTTATAATTTATAGTTGTATTCACGGTGTTTACTTCAGCCTCATTTATAATTAAATCAACTGCTATCAAGTTATTTAAAGGCTTACCTTTCATTACAGTTTTACCTTCGTTGATTACTTTGACTCCTAGGTTGTCAAAAATAACTGTGAGTCCACTTCTCTGCATTTTTGACACAGACATCAAATTGTATGTAATTTCAGGACAAAACAGCACATCTTCTAAAACTCCTTCAATGCCCATGTTACTCACAAGCCTTAGTGATCCTTTTTTGGTAGCATTGATAAATTCCCCATTTTTCGCAACTGAAATTTTTATTGGTGGTATTAAATCTTGAAAATTATGGATTAAGTCTTCTCTATTTATTATGTGATCTGACGCTCCCAAATCCAAAATAAATCGTATTTTATTTCCTCTTAAATTGTCACTTATATTATCACTAGCCATAAATGCAAAGTTTGATCTTTCACTATTATTATTGTCACTAATATGAACTGCTTGAACAGTTCTCACTCTTTCATTATTATTATTGTATTTCAAAGTATTCAAATAATGAAAACATTTATTTTTATAATGTCCTCTTCTTCCGCAATGATGGCATTTTATAGAGTTTGTTTTATATTTATTCTTAAATTTTTTATTTGAATTTTCACTTCCCTTTCCATTATATTTTTTTGTTCTATTATTAAAACCTTTTTTAAAATCACTATGTTTAATAGTTTCTATCTGCAGAACTTTACCACTTGTATCCCGACTTTCATTTGTTAGTTTTATTTCGTGATCTAATAGTCTTGTTTTAACAAAAGCTAATGTTAAGTTTTCTTCTGCTAGGGTTTCAATAGCCGTTATCACACCATCATACGAAGAAGGTAGTGTCATTAATAAATGAGCCACCTTATCTGCTTCGTCTAATTTTGCACCTGCTGCATACAACTCACTCACAATTTCCTCAAATATATTAAAGTGTTTCAATAATGTCACTTCACCGTGTAATTTAAGACTTAATAATTTTTTTCTTAAATTCAATTGAGTCGCCAAACTTTTCCGCTCATATATTTTGTCAAAATTTTCGAAAATATCTTTAGCATTTAAATTAGGTTTCACAAAATTCAAAAACGAGTCCGCTAAATATTCAATTATTACATTTTTAGCGGCGTGGTCTAACTTTATCCACTCTATCGAACGAGTTTGAGGAATATCTTCATCAATAATTTTAATTAAATTCAGCTCTGTTAATAAAGAACGAATTCTGAACTTCCACACACTATATTTTTCACCGTCGAAAGCTCTAATATTTCTCTTTAAATTTTCCATTTTATTTCACTTCAAATGAATAATTAATAATTATATACTTAAAAGAACTTTCAATTAACTTATTTTATATTATTTTAAATTCTTATTATATTTATATATACACAGGTTTATAGTATTTTATTAAAGATTTCACTAATAAATTTTATTATATATATTCTTAATACACAAAACACACACACAAAGCCCAATTAAATTCAGTTAATTTATTCTACTACCGAGTATCCTGGGCCCATAACCTATTGGAATTACAGGACTATTTTAATCACTTTTAATAACAAACACTTATTTATATATATTATTATTTATTTATTTATTTTATTATTTATAATATTTTTAAACTCAGTTGTTTCAATTCAACTTCAACTCTGATTCAACTAACTTAGCTTTTGTTTTACTCAATAATATTAATTATTGTGCCAACTAGGATTCTAAATAACCCAGGGCAACCAAACAATAAGCAACCAAGATACTGTTGATTCAAAGTTAATTTTTGTAAATCTAACAAAATCTGTTAAAACCAGCTTTTTTAAGGTCTTTGCCCCTGCTCGCGTAGCTATTCATCTCATTGAATAGGGACCGAGCGAAAACAAACAAGTTGGTGTCCTGATTAGCATCCGCCCCAGTCCTTTCGAAGAGGACGAGGTACGGAGCAATGTGGCTCTATTTCTATATATTTTTATATTTTTGTTTTAAATTCTTGTTATATTTATTTTCTTGTGTATGAAATTTTATTTTTTATTCACCAAAAGTATTTTTAATTAACTTGATAAATGTGAAACTAAACTGCATAATTTTTGCCATTCAGAAGCAATGTAAAAGAATCCTACTTAAAACTAGTAAGATTTTGTCATTAATCGTTTCTTTATCGTAATTTCGTACTTCTGAATCATTTGCATCTCGTAACATGCAAATACAAGGGGAAACGTGTTTTTGTGGATAATATAAGTCGATTTAAGAAATTTCATCAAAGTGAATAGGTTCTTGTACCACTTTTCAGCTTCGCGAGAGCTCTATCTTCTCTGATCAACTGGTCTTATACTTTGTGATACAATGCTTTGGTATACTATTCAATTTTCCTTAACGGAACAACATCACCAAAAAGAAAGACGTTCGCTTAGATTCAGAAATCAAAAGTTAAGGCACTGAACGCATTTTGCCGATGACAATTTTCCACAGCAACAGGTGGATGACATTACCATAATGCTGCAACATTTCATGGTTTCCACGTGTAGCGAGAAACATTACTTAAAAAAACATCCACCAAGTTGTGCTGCCATGATGAAAGCTGTAAACATGTTGAGAGAAATATTATCTCTATTCTCAACATGATTCTGGAAATATATTTCTGCAACTTGCAGCTGCAAAGTTTCCTTGAAACATGTTAGTAGCAACAACGACTGCGATGCAAGTCGGAAAGTTATACAAATATTTACTCTTGATTTGTTCGACATTCCTTAAAATTCTCCATTCGGTGTCAAGTTGTTGAAAATCACTACTTTTAACAATATTAGGAAAAAGTCGACACATGGGAATAGACGATGAAGTTTGCCCGCTCTTAACATTTTCGGTTTTAATTAAACCATTAATTAAACCATTACCATAATTATGCATAAACCTTTCATGGGATTGTTTTTTAATGGAAATCGCGTAATTATTTGATGGCAAGTCTAGGCATCTTAGTCTGAAAACATTCATTTGTTCTGAGGTACGAGTAGGATATGACTTATTATCCACTAAAGAAGTTGTGGCCCTTGCACCACAGTATACGTCATCGATGTTCAAAAATTTTCTTGGGTTTCTAAAATCAACATTTTCTATTTCAGTTACGACTAAATAGTCTCTTTTTAAAAAACAATCAAAAAGCGTTCCTAACGTTCGACATATATTTGTATATAATACGTGAATTTATTCTATATGTGTCGTAGCTGACAACTTTGGTATTCAATTCTCTTCTTGTTTCTACGTATAGTTCAAACATTTTTTTAATATTCAGCCCTTCCTGTAAATATTTCCGATTTGTGTGGCGTCTGGAATAATGGCTTTCATATAAAGCAAAACCCTCTGTATGTATTGACAAGCCATGAAGTAGGCCTTGTCAATGTGTGCATGGTAGTGTAGCAATTTAATCATCACAAATGAGAGGTTGCTACGAACCTCAAAGATTTCTTTCGTAAATTAAATCACAATTTAAATAAATTTATTTATTAATTATAATATTTAATTTTTAACAAACTCAACTTAATTGTAATTCAAGTTATTATTATTTTTTAAAGAAACTAAATTTAATGTTAATTCTCAATCTATCTGTCACTAACTAACTAACCAAAATTCAAATTTCAAAACTTAAATTTTGTAAGTTAACTCGATTTAAATTTGGGGAAAAATCAACTTACTAGATTTAAATCTAAGAAATTTTTCACAGTAAAACTACTGTATCATTCTTTCACCACAGTAGGCCTTCATTTCGCACCATTCCGTATGGCGAGGTACGAGAAATTTATATCGTTTCCGCGAATTTAATGTTAATTAAGTGGAAAAAGTTATTATTTTATACAAAATGTTGTATTAGTGTAATTGTTAAAGTATTGTTAATTAATATAATATAAATTTTCTATCGGAAAATCCGCGAAAAGTCTATAAAAGTCAATTTTTCGGCGGTATTAATTTTGACGTTTGTTTGTTTCGGTGCAAAACAAACGCAAATATTCATTAAATTCAGTGCTTGTGAAACTAAAATAGTGAAAAAATATTATTATTTATAATAAATAAGAAAATTATAATTTATTTAATAGTTTTGTAGATAACATAAATCGTAGCAATATGTAAATTGCTCATTAGAAATTAATTGTAATGTTTCAAAATATGAGAAAAAGTAAAAATTTACAAACAAATGGTCAAAAAATATAAACTGTTAAAAATAATTTGTTTAAATTTCATTGTTCAATAATAAAGAAATCTTAAAAAATATCAAAAAGTGTATTTTTATAACCGGCATGCCACCTCATGCTTATTCACCATTCAGTGCTGCCAAATATAGTTATGGCTGCTCATAAACACAGTAAATAACAATAACTATTTATTATTTTAATTTATTATTTTGATTTTAAATTATTTAAAGTCATAACCACAATCACATAATCATATAATATTTTATTAACTATTTAATTATTTTTAAAGGAACCCTTCTCCTTACGAGCTCAACTAATCAACTAACTCTAATAATAAAAATTATCCAAAACATCACAAAATTAGGTAACTTAAATCTAAATTAAAATATTAATTACATACTTAGTTTCACCTAGACTTAGAGATATCAAAGTGTTATATAATGAGTAAAGTTATATATTTTAAATTATAAATTAATTAAGAGATAATTTATATTACATTAAATAAAATAAAATAAAAAGTACGTAACTACACCAAACATACACTAAACAGCGGAATATAATATGCTACAAAAATAACTTTCAATAAAAATTTAATTTTCTATTACTCAAACGTAGACTGCATTTGGAGGCACGAGAGTGCAACTTGTCCTGCTGACACATACTCCAAGTTGTTTTCAAAATGTAAAAGGATGAAATTCAACTTGTAGAAAGAAACTACCTTTTAAAATGCTTGATAAGATTATCTTAATGGAAACTTTGATGCAATAAATCAAACGAGAGTTGGGAGCTTTGTGGCACAGCATTGTCCGTATAAAACTTTCTATCACAATCATGTTACACGACAATGTTCCATACTAGCACTAACTTAAAGCATTAGGTTTAACATATTTTTGAATACCTAGTTTTCTTACAAGGAACACTGACTGCCATGTTGGAGGATGTATTTTACACTCTAAGGTAGTGTTGTTCCGAAGATATAAATCTTGTTAAGCAAAAGAAATATGCAAAACGATATTGACGTGAGTGCACACAGAGTGAACACAACGTTTAGCACAAAACATGTTGAATATATTCCTATATGGGGAAACCAATGTTCGTTGTAGGTCAACAGCACGATAATCGTTCTCAATATTCAAATTTGAAAAAAATTATATTGTATTTGTGTTATTAAGTTGCCATCTTCAATAATTATTAATTGTGTTACTTATTTTGAAAGTCAGAATTGTCAGCCCTTTTTGTATAGGAAATTATCGCAACTAGATTTAAGAAACTTGTCTAAACTCCCCATGTAAATGTAGGTTTAGGTCCAGGAAATAGGTCCTTTTGAAATAGGTCCAGCAGTAATCTTCGATATCGTCGCCAAATATATCTATGAATATCTGCTCCATATTGAAATACTTAATTTTATTCACCAAAATTGATTTAATAAAAAATTTTTACTCATAAAAGTGCGTATCTCAAAGTCTTCACAACTCATGAATGAACAGAAGTGCATAAATGCACTTAAATACCATTCATAAGTGGATAACTGCAAACGAAACTAATTATTTTCTAGGAAAGAAGTGTATATGTCGACATATGCACTTATGGAAATTCCCTAAATTTTCATTCAGGGTAAAATATATTGCACTTTGTAAGTCGGTATGTGCAGTTATTGCCTTTTAACGATAATTTGATTCCAGTTTATGGGTTTTACAACTAAATAACTTAACGTAATTACTTTTAATGCAAACTGGGGTTTAGAAGGCGGTAGTTATGCACTTTTGTGCAAAATTATATCCATTATTAACAAAAATTCTAAAAAAATGTATTGTATTTATAAATTAATTGTTGTAATTTTTAGTACTGATCTTATTTTCTAATATGGCTAACACATGTGTATATCCAGAAGACACCAGAAGAATGACAAGAACTCCGAGTCAACAACTTAAAGAATAGAATGGACTTAGAGTGTGTAACTCTCGGTACAGATGTGACAAAATGTTTAGCCTAAATGAAAGAGCCGGATTTTTGATCTAATTTCCACAGTTAGAACCTTATTATCACAGTTAATTGCTATTTTTAAGTTTTTTTATGTGTTCATTCCAAATACTAATCCGTTTGATTAATTTGTCACTGCTTACGTTTTGATTTTCGTCCTCTCTTGTTATGTGTCAACGATGATAAAAATTACTTTTGTACTAATAGAAATTATAAAATTTTGAAATTATTTCGCGTGTATTAGTTGGTTTTTGCGAACGGTGTAGTACGATTTCTTAAATTTTTGTCTTGAGTAACATTCCTCAATCAATTTTCTCCCTCAAGAGATTGCACAAAAGTGTGAAGAATAAATGCAACCTTGTCTGTAAACGAAGCAACACAATGCCAAAGTTTCTTTTGCCAAAGAGTAATGGTATCATGAAATGGTCGACACCCAAAAGAAAAGTTTGTCCTCTCCATCCGTTAGCTTAATTGAATTTATAAAGTAAATATACACGCAGGGTTACCTTTGAACCCTTTCATTATTCTCCAATCAAAAGGGTGTTCAGATTCCTTTTTATCTTTAATAAGAAAACTTCTCTTCTTTAAGATGGTACATTTTCCTTTTATACATTTTTTCCCATTTTATTTCTTTTGTAGATTTTCGTGTGAAAGGGCAACCTCGTTAGAGGTGTCAATGTTAAAGGGTTAACAAAAATATAAGATAATCTGGAAAAAATAAGTTTTTGATTAAATGTTTGGTTATGATAATCAAGGGAAGGATTTCGATTTCACTGAACATCAAAGTTTGTTTCATTATCCCAAAATTTTTTATTTTTAAGAAAAAATTAAAGTTTACGTATCGGGGAGCTTCATAATAGCTGCTATATATTGAAGTAAAGTGCATTGATATTGTACAAAGTGTTATGAATTAAGGGAAGGTTTTATTTGTACCTGATACTTCTATAAATCAACTCATCTGAAAGAAACAATACTTCATTCGTCAGTAATAATGCCTGGAAGGTTTTTGTTTTTCACGTATGGATGTGTTTCCAACTGATTTGGTCCTACCCTGCTCCACTGTTGGATTTATTTTGGTGGAAAAAATAAATATTATTTTTTTATGAATATCGTAAAATCATTGAATGGAAAATTATTTGCTCAGGTGTAGTTAATTTTTTGCGCCGCACATTTTTGATAATTTAATCCCAAAAGGGATTTAAAGGTTTTTAAATAAAAATTGATTTAATTTTTGTAATAATTGACTTCCCTTAACGATGTGGGGGATTAAATTTTAAAGGACAGGAAGTATCCTTTTTGGTATTTCATATCAATTATTGATAAATAAATCAACGTTGTGGTATACAATTTTCGCGAGTGTTTATGTAACTTTAGTTCATTATCAATTAATGTTTTGAATATTAAAACGAAATATGTTTCATTATATTTAATGAGTATTTTTATGAGATTCAGTTTGGATAGTGACCAAAATGTGGTTTCATGACCATAAAACCAGGGTTTGCTCCCGTAACAATAATGATCCCATTAAAAATGAAAGTGGCTAATAATTTCCATCGACTTCTCAGCCTCAATGATGCTGCAAGGTAACTTTCATGTATATCCTCAACTGTAGATAGAAATTCACAGAATAAATTCAATATGCAAATGTTAATAAAGATATTATTATGCATACATTCATCGTAATTGAAACTTGTGTGCAACAAGTCCTTGTACCAGACTGAATTTTGCATTAATGGATTTAATAAAAAGGATTTAAAATTCTCATTTCCTTTTATTTGGCTTTCAACAAATTAGTCTCAGTCTCTGACACTCGTTAAGAGAAGTTTAAATGCAGATTTCATCTGTACAGACAAATGTTCATGACCTAATTCTCATTTACCGGACATTATGATGTTTCCTTATTCTGATGTTTACCTTCACCTGTTGCTATTTGATCGGGTAGAAATTTTATGCGTTTTATCAAATCAGATATAGGTCAAAAGGTCAATGTTATTGTATTGCAAGACGCCAATTATTAAATTGTGGTGCGTGTATATCTTAACTTTTTTTCGCTTACAATTTAAACATAAAGTTGAGGCTTTTCCTAAGGATAAAGTTTAAATATATTTCGAAGCATAAGTCAAGTTTGCAGCGACTAGTAATAGTAATATAATGGAAATGGAAATATATAATACATCATGAAGTATCTGACAAGTACTTTTCTCTTTGAATGCATTATGGGCAAAAATTCGTTATAGAGAAAACCATAGACAATTACCAAAGAAATGATTCTCGAGCACAGCTTACATTGTTATTCTTACGATGTGGTTCAAGAAATGAAGTTAATAGTTGCAATAATCTTGTGCCTCAAAAATCAATCATATATATTAATAGAACATGGCATTGGAGAAGTTCCTAAACCTCAATGAAATATATAGTAAGTTTTAATAAGTTGTTTTGAAGTTTCAATAGATTTCTTATTCTTAACAAGCTTTCTTCATTTAACGAAAAGTTCTTGAAGTGAACCCTACAAGAAACTTTGCATATTAAGAATTTGACAAGTAAATATTCTCCTTACATATAACCTGGATTAAATGGTTGTTTCAATTGCTAAATTTCTTAACATAAATTAATGACGTAGATTTAATGAAAATTTTAAATGCAATTGCTATTACAAAATACAGACAGTTGTTTTGTTTCATTGGTCTTAAAAACCTCATTATAAATTGTTAGCTCCAGAGTAATCGGATGTTTCTGTAGATTGTTCTTCCGTATTCAGATGAGTTTCAGTTTCTTCCAAAAACTGCATGCTGAACGTGATAAAGAAATGATCGAAGATATCCGATTTCTGGTCTTTCACATTTTTACAATTTTATTGTGTGGTTTGACGATTTGAGCAGACAGCTTCTCTCTACTGGGACAGCAATTGCACTTGAAACTTTGATCAACTTCATAAGACATCTATGCGATTGTGTTGAGTATGTAAAGAAAATTTACTTGTTTAAGACATGTTTCAGCCACTACCCTTCCTCTGACTTTAACTTCGGTTTTTCGTTGAAATCACAAGTAACATATCGTTGAGTGTATGCCAAAACCGTGAGTGTGTATTTTTGCCGATATTGAGTTATACATGCCACTAAATGCGGAATTGGCATATTTCCGATATGGCAGAATCATGAAACTAACCGGCAATTTTTTTATTTTTTATTGCAATATTTATTTTAACATTTTCAAAAAACTGCATGCAAAACCGCAAAAGTTCAAAAATTCAATTGCAATTTTCTCAAAACATCAATTTTGCACATTCATGGTTTTGGCATACACCCGACGATATGTGATGCTGCAGATTTTATGCACTTAAATATGTTTCGTTGTTGCGACGGAATAGTTCTCTAATGTCTCTTTTAAATACATTTTCATAATTGAGTCACCTACACGCGTGTGACGGAAACGTTTCAATGTGTGTTATGCTCAAGTTGAATTCTTGTTAGCTACTGATTAATTTATTCTATTTGGTTTTGATGATGTTATCCTATTTCCATTTCCATTCTGTCTAAAATCGTAAAAAATAGAGTATAATTTAATATTTATATAATGTGAATAAATATATTTAAATCATAGTAGTCATAGGTAAATTTTTTGTGACCATCATAGAAGGCGATGGTTTAGAGAGGAAAAGTCGTGTGAGGTACGAGTCAGTCGGCAGAGTGAGTCTCGCAGAAGCTGATCTTTGAGATAGTCGTGATTTTTCAATTAATTTTGTAATTTTGTTTTATTAGTGGTTGTGCTTGGTGCCACCTAACTTTGTTTGTGCCGTGGTTTTGCAAATTGAATTCATCTCATTGAATTCATCTCTTTGGATTCCTTCTTAAGGATATTTGATTTGTTGTGTAAGTTATGTTTTTTAATAGCTAGAGACAGGACTCCGCTTTATTAATGTAATGTCTGGTTCAGTTGCGTGTAAGCCACATTGACCTGGGGAAGTTATTGAGAACTTCCACGAAATTCACCACGAATTTCTGCTGGCTTACACCCTGTACTGGTTCTTTTGTTTTTTAATAAGGACTGTGCTCGTCTCTGGCTTTGTCTGGCTCAGTTGCGTGCAAGTCACACTTTATTGGGGAAGTTAAAGAGACCTTCCATGAAATTCAAAACGAATTTCTGCTGACTTGCATCCTGAACTGGTTCGTAATGCAGATCAAACCCGTTCTAGTCACATTTCGTTTGAGATGAGATTAATTACAGATCTCTGCGAAGTTCAACTAGCAACTTCTGCTGACAGAACGGTTTGATCTTTCTATTTTCCAATGAATATTCAAACCGAATCATTCATAAACACCTTCAAAATCAAGTGCGTTATCGGTCACAATTTACAAAGAAGATTCATGAAGAATCGTAGAGAAGTTCACGAAAGAACTTCTGATGGCCAAACCACTTGATTCATAATGTCTTGAACAGTTATTCAACCATTGTTTGAGATCATGAGCTTATCTTCGAATCTTTTCTAGGAATCACCTTGGAAGCAGTTAGCTAGTGATCCGAATCGGGTTCGACGTGCAGCCAGCCAGAAAATTCTAATCGCCATAATAATATAAAATATAAATTTAGTTTATATAATAAATTCTAACTTTAAAAACATTTTGGTCCTTCGAGCCGGATTTTAGTCGTAGTTTGGTTAATTTTGTTAGTCATTTTAAGAATAAATTTACTTATTTAAAAATGAGGGCTGAGCACGTCGAGCGTAGGTTGGATCAGCAGCTATTAGTTGCAGACCGCATCGAGCATGCATACGATCAATTGACCGTTATTGGAAGTGAGATGGTGACTCGACACCGAGTTGATGCCAGACTTCAAGCGCTAAAGGATGATTGGGAGGAGTTTAACGTTATTCATAATGTGGTTTTTATGAGTATCACAAAGGTTGAACTACCTGAACGCACCCGTCTTGAGCAACATCGTTATTTCATAAGCAATGTTTATAATAAGACCTACCAAAAGTACTTGGACAACATTGAAAAGATGTCGAGCTTACTCGAAACTTTATGTGAAACAGCATCAACATCATCTGCTTCACAGCCGACTACTTTTGTTACTCACATAAATACAAGGTTGCCACGAATTGATATCCCGAAATTCGACGGGACCTTCAACAACTGGATGCCATTCAGGGATTTGTTTACATCCATTGTTATTTCAAATGGTTCAATCTCATATGTAGAAAAGTTGCAGTATTTAAAAACAAGTCTTACTGGACGAGCAGCTGAATTCATCAAAAATATATCTTTAACTTCAGAGAATTTCCAAAAAGCATGGGATTCACTAACGTCCTTTTATGAGAATGATAGACTACTAGTTCAATCTGCTATATCATCGTTATTCTCAATTAAGGGGATGACAAAAGAATCGGCAGTTGAATTGGAACAATTATATTCATCCACATTACAAGCGTATAGAACTTTAGAGACTTTGAAGCGACCTGTTCATTCATGGGACGACATATTAGTCTATTTGACCGTCAACAAGCTGGACGCTCATTTAGTTCGATCGTGGGAAAACTATTTAGGTTCTTCAAAAAGACCACCATCCTGGAGTCAACTCGAAGATTTTCTGAGAACGAAAATGGTGTCACTCAAATCATTCGAAAAACTTCCAAAAAGTTCGTCAGCTACATCTCATCAAAAATATCACTTTAAGTCGCATCACATAAATAATTCTGATGATAATGATGCTTCATCATTTAATCATCTGACTTGTCCATGCTGTTCGAATCAACACTTGTTAACCAAATGCTCTAAATTTTTATCTAAACCTACCAAGCAACGACAAGAATTTATCAAAGGAAAGAGATTATGTTTTAACTGTCTTAAACAGCACTTTCGATCAGATTGCAAATCTTCTCATCGTTGTTTGAAATGTGGTAGCAAACACCATACCTTATTACATCAATATCAAAGTGCTAAGTCGTCGAATAAGCAAACTAACTCTTCAACATCAACAAAGCCTTCATTTTCACATAATGAAGAAACAGCTCGTCAAATTAACCACCTGCATAGACCAGTTGCTACTCTATCAGTTGTACTTTTAGCTACCGCTAAAGTCAGAATAATTCATGACAATGGTACTTATCTTGAAGTCCGAGCTCTTCTTGATCAAGGTTCAGAAATTTCTTTGATTTCTGAAAACGCAGTTCAACGATTGCAGCTTCAAAGAAAGTCATCATCTATTCCGATCATTGGAGTTGGAGCTTCGAAGACTGGTTCTACGAAAGGAGTTGTTAATCTGAAAATTAAACCCCATTTCGAATCGCCTATAACAGTGTCATTCAAAGCTTACATTTTACCAAGATTGACATCAAGAATTCCAGCCAAACAGTTCCAGTTACATCAATGGAATCATCTGAAGAATTTGTCACTAGCAGATCCTCATTATGAGACACCAGGGTCAATCGACCTTATTATTGGAGCCGATATTTATGGACAAATTTTAGAAGGATCTATCATAAAAGGTCCAGACAATTCTCCCACAGCTCAACTTACTAAATTCGGATGGATAATTTCGGGTCCATCGAAAATTAATACTGATCAGCGAGAAGTAATATCCTATCACTGTGCTTTAGACGAGGACCTTCATTCTCTTTTGCAATCTTTTTGGCATCAAGAAGAAATCATCAGTTCAGCTACTAAACTTTTATCACCACAAGACCAAGAGTGTGAAAATCATTTTATGACGACTCACTCTCGTAATGAATTTGGTCGTTATGTGGTTCGACTTCCTTTTAAAATTCCTATAAACCAAATAGGAGATTCAAAGTTATCAGCTGTACGAATGCTAAATCATCTACAAAAGCGTTTTACATCTGATTCTGATTTCTATCAAGCTTATTCTTCCTTTCTAAAGGAGTATGAAGGTTTACATCACATGATTCGAATCTCAGATAATGAAATTGAACCAAAATCTGTCTTCTATTTACCTCATCATGGAGTGAAGCGGGAATCTAGCACCACTACCAAATTAAGAGTCGTTTTCAACGGCTCATGTCAAGTTAAAGAAGGGATTCCTTTAAATGAAACATTGCACGCTGGTCCAAAACTCCAAGTCAATTTATTTGATATTTTAATCTGGCTGCGTCAATTTAAATATATCTTCAGTGCTGACATTGAAAAAATGTATCGTCAGATTCAAATTCATAAGGACGACCAACGATTCCAACGAATCCTTTGGAAAGAAGATGATCAGATTATCAAATATGAATTGACTACAGTCACCTATGGCTTAGTGTGTGCTCCTTATTTAGCTCTTCGAGCAGTTTTACAATTAATTAAAGATGAAGGCCACAACTTCCCACTTGCTTCTGAACTTTTAGTTAAAGGACGATATGTTGACGATGTATTTGGAGGAGCTGATACTATCGAAGAAGCTCAACTCAAGGCGAAGCAAACATATAATCTTTGTATGGCGGGCGGCTTCCCGTTAAGGAAATGGATTAGTAATGAACAAGCAATTTTAAAATTCATTGCTCCTAATTACAAAGTCGACACACAAAATATTCCAATTAAAGAACAAACTGTACTTGCACTTGGCTTATCATGGAATCCTGCAGTAGACATTTTTCAATTTAAGCTTAAGGATTCATCCATTACAAAGTTTACCAAACGTTCAATACTATCCAGGATAGCTCAGTTTTTTGACCCACTTGGTCTACTATCTCCAATATTTATTACAGCAAAAATCTTTATGCAAGAATTATGGGTCATCAAGACTGGTTGGGATGAACCACTGAACAAATCGCAAATTAAAACTTGGCAGAATTTCATCAATTCATTAGATGGATTAGATAAAATTGAAATACCTAGATGGATTGGTATGATGACTAATTCTATTACGGAGATACATGGATTCAGTGATGCATCTCAGCTCGCTATGGCAGCTTCCGTTTATATTAAGACATGCAATTCGAATAAGACTCATGTCATTTTGTTATGTTCGAAGACGAAAGTTGCTCCAATCAAGAGAATAACAATCCCTCGATTAGAATTATCTGCAGCAACTTTATTAGCAAAACTTGTTGCTCATTGTCAGCAAGTCTTAAACCTACAAAACATTCCTTGCTACCTGTGGACAGATTCGGCTATTGTCCACGTTTGGCTTAATAATCATCCATCAAGGTGGAAGGAATTTGTCCACAATCGAGTTTGTTTGATTCAAGACTTAACTCCTCACGCAACATGGAAATTCGTACCGGGCACAATGAATCCAGCAGACTGTGCATCTCGGGGTGTATCTGCAGAAAATTTGAGTAATCATTCATTGTGGTGGAATGGGCCATTGTGGTTAATGAATGAATCTTCCTCTTGGCCTATCCTACCGACGACAAAGGATCCGAGAGTTGATATAGAAGAACGGAATAAGATATCTCCCAAAGTTGTTCATATTTGCATAAAAGATGAAATATGGAACCTTCAAGATCGATTTTCTACCATCACTAAACTTTTACGAGTAACAGCAACCTGTCAAAGAGCAATTAAACGCTTTAAAAACCAAGCGAAATCTCTCGTTACCTGTCCACTTTCTCCATCTGAAATCAGTGAAGCTAAATTGATGTGGATCAAGAAAATTCAAAACCACTTTTTCCATAAAGAGATTTCATGTTTACAAGCGAAAGACGATATTCCTAATTCAAGTCATTTGGTCAAGTTGACACCCTTCCTCGATCGTCAAGGTTTGATGCGAGTGGGTGGGAGATTGAAGCATTCATCATTACCTAATGACACTAAACATCCATATGTTTTACCAAAGAATGTACACTTTTCAAATCTAATAATTAATGAAGCTCACAATCGTACATTTCATGGTTCGACACAAGATACTCTTCTATATGTCAGGAATCAGTATTGGATTTTAGGTGGACGAGCTCCAGTTCGATCGTTCATCTTAAAATGTGTCAAGTGTACACGCTACCGACGAATCCAAGCGAATCAATTAATGGGACAGTTACCATACTCACGAGTGAATCCAAGTCGAGCTTTTTTGCATACAGGTATTGATTATGCAGGACCTTATGTTATTAAAACTTGGAAAGGAAGAAACCCGAAAACCTATAAAACTTGGGTTGCATTATTCGTTTGTCTCACAACATCTGCTATTCATTTAGAGGTAGTAACTGATTACTCATCAGAAGCATTTATCGCTGCATATAGACGCTTTGTTTCAAGAAGAGGAATCTGTTCAACATTATACAGTGACTGTGGAAGCAATTTTAAAGGAGCAGAAAAGGAGTTGAAAGATCTTTTCTCAACAAATAGTCAACAGCTCGGGAAAATGGCATCATTAATTGCAAATGATGGAACAACTTGGCAATTCAATCCTCCTGCTGCTCCTCATTTTGGAGGTAAATGGGAAGCAGCAGTGAAATCGATGAAACATCATTTAAGACGAGTTGCTGGACACGTCCAGCTGACATATGAAGAATTTTCCACATTGCTTGTCCAAATCGAAGCCGTTCTAAATTCAAGGCCTTTAATGCCACTCACCGACGATCCTGATGATCTGGATGTATTGACTCCTGGACATTTTTTGATTGGGCACTCTCTAACGATCATTCCAGAACCAAACTTAGAAGCAATTAAGGGTTCAAAACTTTCCAGATGGCAATATATAAGCCAACTATCTCAAAATTTTTGGACGAGATGGTCTCGTGAATATTTACAACGGTTTCACGCTATTTATAAATGGAGCAAGACAACTCCACCTCTCAAAATAGGAGACATTGTATTGATCATTGACGAAAGATATCCTCCTGGTAAATGGCCAATGGCGAGAATCACCCATGTACATCCTGGCAAAGACGGTTTAACTCGAGTTGTGACGCTGAACACTGGTTCAATGACAATTATTCGACCGATAACAAAACTCTGTCCACTCTTAAAAGCTTCAACACCTGAATTTTCGTCGCCAGAGCCGACGAAGGCGGGCGGAAATGTCTAAAATCGTAAAAAATAGAGTATAATTTAATATTTATATAATGTGAATAAATATATTTAAATCATAGTAGTCATAGGTAAATTTTTTGTGACCATCATAGAAGGCGATGGTTTAGAGAGGAAAAGTCGTGTGAGGTACGAGTCAGTCGGCAGAGTGAGTCTCGCAGAAGCTGATCTTTGAGATAGTCGTGATTTTTCAATTAATTTTGTAATTTTGTTTTATTAGTGGTTGTGCTTGGTGCCACCTAACTTTGTTTGTGCCGTGGTTTTGCAAATTGAATTCATCTCATTGAATTCATCTCTTTGGATTCCTTCTTAAGGATATTTGATTTGTTGTGTAAGTTATGTTTTTTAATAGCTAGAGACAGGACTCCGCTTTATTAATGTAATGTCTGGTTCAGTTGCGTGTAAGCCACATTGACCTGGGGAAGTTATTGAGAACTTCCACGAAATTCACCACGAATTTCTGCTGGCTTACACCCTGTACTGGTTCTTTTGTTTTTTAATAAGGACTGTGCTCGTCTCTGGCTTTGTCTGGCTCAGTTGCGTGCAAGTCACACTTTATTGGGGAAGTTAAAGAGACCTTCCATGAAATTCAAAACGAATTTCTGCTGACTTGCATCCTGAACTGGTTCGTAATGCAGATCAAACCCGTTCTAGTCACATTTCGTTTGAGATGAGATTAATTACAGATCTCTGCGAAGTTCAACTAGCAACTTCTGCTGACAGAACGGTTTGATCTTTCTATTTTCCAATGAATATTCAAACCGAATCATTCATAAACACCTTCAAAATCAAGTGCGTTATCGGTCACAATTTACAAAGAAGATTCATGAAGAATCGTAGAGAAGTTCACGAAAGAACTTCTGATGGCCAAACCACTTGATTCATAATGTCTTGAACAGTTATTCAACCATTGTTTGAGATCATGAGCTTATCTTCGAATCTTTTCTAGGAATCACCTTGGAAGCAGTTAGCTAGTGATCCGAATCGGGTTCGACGTGCAGCCAGCCAGAAAATTCTAATCGCCATAATAATATAAAATATAAATTTAGTTTATATAATAAATTCTAACTTTAAAAACACATTCTTACATTCGTTTGAAAGTAAAAAATAAAGTTTGTTAATTCTTAGTTTATCATGGATTATAAATAATTTCTGAAATCATACTCCAGGAATAATAAATTAAAGAGATTTTACTTCCATCATTTTCTTGTCCACTATTATTCAGCTTGTTTTAAATTTATTTAATTGACTTTCATTTCGCAGGGTCAAACATTCAATCTGTAAATCATTATTATTGGTGTTTCGCAAATAGAATGAATTATACAAACAGAAATAATAATAATCACTCTTAGAAATAAAATTACAAAATGATTCAAAACTTTTAATTGATTCAAAACATAAAACTTAGGTTATAATTGTTAGGCGAGTAAAATTTTTATTGATTTTTCTTTCTTCAATAAATTATTTTAGTGTTTAATTTCTGAAATGCGTTGGACACTTGAGTCCATTTCGTAGCATGTAGACCGAAATTCTTTGTCCGGATAGAGTTCCAGTCCATAATTTTTAATATTTGTTTATGTTCAGTTAAGATATGTTCTCTTGCGGTTTTTGTCCTACATTCATTGCAGGCTAGGAATTTATAAACCACTTATCCCCAAAAATAACTGATAACGAATTCTTCAGTTTTACCCAAATCTATGCACAAGTAAGAAATATAATTTATGACATTTTTAGCGTACTATTTATTTCAGCGTAAGGGTTGCGTGGCTTTAGGGTACTTGAAAATACGCCTGAACCCTCTAATCTGCAAAAGTCAGTCAGGGGTCAATCGCGATTTCATTCACTAATCCGTATTTTCGGCAAAATCAAATCATAATACTGTATTCTTTTAGTAGAGGAGTTTGATGATGAGAACATAAAGCAAACACTAAATGTATTTGCCTTATACCTTTCGTACCTTATAAAGTGGTTTTATTTGCTACTCACGTCCTTAAAAGTTTCATATGATTATACAATTAGATGTAGATTACAATTAGTTTAAAATTAAGCAATTGTCTTCTTGGAAGCACGTGCCCTTATCACGTCCATGAAACGCAAAACCCAGAGTTTTTAATGGAATTATGTAACCTAAAAAACAAGAAATTTCTTCAGTAAATATCATTAAAATCACGCGAAAGTGATCCTGTTTGGTATTATCCGTGAAAATTTCCACCACCGTTGGGAGGGTTACATCTCAACACCAAGTTCTTGTATAAAGTTCCCAGTATAGCATTGTCTTGTTCTGTATCTAGCTCGTTTGACGTGAAATTCAATTAGTGTTGCGTAAAGTTTTATTAGAAAAGGCTTAAGCAAAAACAAAATCACATTAAATATTATGTTTTTCTACAATGAATCCAATTATAATACTTCTCGTTCCGTTGCGTCTCGTATCACATTATCAATCATTTCAGTGTTGTGTGTTATTTCACATATTGATAATAATACGATAAATAATATATGTCCGGACACTTTCTAAAACAATTGTGGGACTTGGGGTTGTTAAATTAAAGATATATATATATGTATATCTCTCTAATCTATCTTATAATTTATTGATTACAAATGTAATTATGTTTTTCACTTTGAAATCACAATGAATGTTTTTCACTTTGAAATTTACTTATTACGATTTTCGTTTGTGGAAAATCGGTGTAGGATTGTTAAGTTTCCTTTTTGCGAAAAATCATGATGATACACAGCCAATAGTCTCTGAGTGAAAAGTCTATTTGGAGTTGTTTAAAGATTTTGAAACATAGTATTTCAAGCAATAGTGTTTATATTTTGCTGACAGAGTTATCACTGAACTTTAAGTGTTTTGTTGGATGTGGTGTAGAGGAGTCTTTTGATTTTGAATTTTTCATAATTATTATTTAACGTTTCAAAAAGTTTGATTTCTCAAAAGACACTTAAACAGAGTTCAAGTTTTGCTAATCCCTTGGATTCCGACTCTGTTGCCATGTTCTGCGCAGTTTCCCTTTCTCAAGAATTTTTTCTCTGAGATATCTTGGATAGAGTTGCTGATGACATCGCTTTTGTCGTTAACTATGTGATGTGTTCTGTTGGTTTATCTTCGTCTTCTGTTGTTTTCATCGGGCGTTTCATCGTTGTTGCGTTGCATATAGCCTTTGTATGGATGTTGCGTTGTAACATTTTTCCCGCACGTGGAAATTTTTAAATTTCACTTTCGAAATTTGCTTAACTTTAATTTTTACTATTATCGCTGCGATATTTCGGGTTCACTCGACTGTGGACAGAATGAGACTATAGAACGAAATAGAATACAAAAGTGTTTACCAGATTATGGTATATTTATATTATGTTGTGCTTGGTTGGCTGCTGGGTATTATAAATTTTACAACAATTAGTAAATTGAATCAGAAATCAGAAATTCTCCTGGAAGTCTGATGTGTTCACTATACTATTTCCCACTTCAACCGCATGTTTATGATTTTAGAATTTAGAAAAATTTATTATTTTCAACTTTTGTATGGGTATAATGACAATTTGAAGACAATCAATTGCATGTTTAAATCCAGATAATAATATTCACAAGTCTTTTATCATCACATCGTAGAGATGACTAAATGGGATAATGATTCATCTGTTGTAGCATAAAAAGTTTGATGGGGTATTCATACCTTAATTAATTATCAGATACTAATGAATTTTTACTTACAAAGCACGCAAAACGAAACTGCATCGGTGGTATATAAAAGCGCAGTCTATATGTGATCGACAACAGTCAAGTTCGAGTTGTATGTACAATGCGGATCTCAGCTCTGATTGTTGCTGTTCTGTTTCTATTTGGAGTTATGGTAAATCTATTGAACTATTGAAACTACTTATCAATTTAATGCTATTTATCAATTGCAGATTAATACAAATGCAAAGCCTTGTGGATGGAGGCGCAGAACAGCCAGACCAACTACTACAAGTACTCCGAGCCCAGAATAATTTAATGGCTTTCAATTGCCCATAGAACAATTATTTTTATCTTCTCACTCAGTAATTTACAAAATGAATAATTATCATAAGTAACTAAAACGTTAAACTGTAAACTGAACAAGTCAATTTTCAACACAAGTGGGCCGAATAAACTGGATTTTTGTTTATCATGAATCAGAATTTTAGAAGCATGAGAGAAATAAGGACTAGAATCAACAAATAAAATGCAAATTTACATAAAACTATACATAAAGTACCACTCCAATTCGAAAACATACCATAAAATATTGTATTGTATCCCCAAATGAAGTGCTTTGCGTTTGGGATATACATGTAGGAACTCTTGGGATGTTGTAACTAATTAATATAATTAATTATTACCCCAGAGCATATTATCTATCTAATGAAGATATTAGTAACACATGTCCTTATAAAGTTTCATATAATATTCTTACAATTTGTGTATTTTTGTGTATGTGTTACCTGTACAAGTTGGACTGGACGATATAATAAACGAATCGTTGTTATATTTTGTATTAATAATTGTCACGGGAAGGATAATCATTGAATGCAATGATAGTTCTGTATCCCAGAAAAAAAATATGTACAGCAACAAGCAGACGTAGACTAATAAAAGTGTGAAATAAAATAATATTAGGTACAGGTTAAGGTAAAGGTAAAGAAAAATCAATGAATATATTATGTATACAGAAAATATATCTATGTGAAAGAGGAAGGAATTCAGTACATTAGTAATTGAAGGACACATACGATTGTCAATTTACACAAAGACAGTAATATTTGTCAGTAATACGAAAGAAAATAGACGAAAATATATCCTTAAAATCGTCAAAGCTTTTATTTACTTGTTTGTGATACACACTTGTGATTATACTATATGACTCAAAAAAAGCAACAGTTGTTGTATTCTTCAAAAGTAAACTTCTCACTCGCATACAATGTAAGACAACACACGACGGAATGTTGTATATTCTTTATCCCATTAAGAACTCTGTAGTACACCTGAGATAATAAATAATTGTTTTTGTCTATTGCGCAGCATTCAGGTTAAACTAAAAAGCTTTTTATTTTCAAAAGAATTTGAGTAGACATGGAGAGTGTGGAGAAACGGTTTGGGGAAGAGGACTGCCCCAACTTGTTGTTCAATCATGAATCGGTAAAGTTATTTGAATTGATAAGAAAACAAGCTGTTGCGCTTTTTTAGTACATTCTTCAAGTTTCTCCACGTTTCTACCCGAAATGGAGAATATATCGAGTAATTTGCGTATACCTTCATTTTCATTGACTGCTGTTAACACTGCGACTCTTGATAAAGGATACAGGAGAAATAGGACCCTATTCAAAACGTTAGCGTTTATCTATCAGTCTGCTTGTCGGTTCAATTGCGTGCAAACGTGTCGTTTCGGGTTTGTTAGTTATTATTGATATAGGGTCCTCTTGCTTTTAAGTATCAAGAAAAAGGAATAAATTATTAATATATATCATTTGCATATAAATGTAAAGAAGGTGTTATCAACTTCCTTAATATGAACAATGTGTATAATTAAACATGTTCAAGTTTAAGGATACCTTTTGACTCCATTTTCTTTTTGTGTAAGGATAATTATAAAAGTAGCTAAAATATTTTGTACTTTTTATAAATAATTTAAATAAAATTTATGTAAAAATTGTTAAAATTAAAAAAATTGTTTCAATTTTGTGTACTCAGAATATCCTTTGCAGAGGTATTCTATTTTCAACAGGTTGATTCAACAGGATATTGTTGGATTTATAGTTCAGTTGAATTAAATATAATTTTTGTTTAGTTTTATCACAAAATTGGTGCTCAGTGCGTCAGTTGGCTTGCTCAAAACATGATTTTGAGTATTTGCTCCAACAATTTATGAAATTTTTAAATGATATTGGTGTACTTAGTGACTTGAAATTGAATTGTTTGAATAATTGAGGATAATACCAATAATTATTTTTAAGTCAGTGTTGAATTGTGAAAACTTAAATACACAAAGAGAATTTCAAAAATAAATATTTTCGGATGTGTTCTACAACATGATATATTTAAAAGTGTTTTGAATAACTAATTAAATGTTAAATTGCTTTTATACTTAATTATTTCAATTAATTTTCAATTTATTTATTCTACTTTAGCAGTGAAGTATTCAAAAAATCAAAACAGAGAAACAAAGTAATATGAATTTACTAATTATTTACAGAGATGTGAATTAATTAATTAGAAAGAAAATTTGTGATTTATTTAGTTTGGAAATTCACATATCAATAATCATTTCACAAACAGGTAAGATAACAATATTTTATGGTTTAATTAAGTTAAAATAATATTTATAAATTCGAAACAAATAAATAACTTTGAGAGATACATATTGTGTGTATATCGACTACTGAAAGTCACATACAATATCATCTGACATTGATCTATTGCTATTTATAGAAAACATGGTATTGAAATTTTATAAAATGGTGAAAATGTACAACGCAACGGTTACGCAGAAATTTACAATTTTTAATGTACATTCATTCATTTTGAAATGTCGAGTAGACATTTTCAAATCGGGTCACTAATGTGAAGTTTATGTTCGTTATGAGGAAAACAAGATGGTTGTCGTCATATTTCTTGAGGAATTCTATGAAAATTCTCGTGAATTTCTTAGAAGTTTAAATAAAATAAATTGGTGTAATTCTACAAAATAATTTTGATGGAAAATTTCATAAACTTAATAATTTAATTTTGAATGACTTTTCATGTAAGCAAATCAAAAAAGAAATTAACTGATTAAATTGCTTCTCTTAGAACGTAAGAAAGTTTTTAAAATTCTTAAGCAAATGAAAAAAAAACTTTGAGTGGATTTGCTTGTTCAGCAAATTCAAAGGAATATTTATCTTACAATATTCACAAAATCAGAACTTTTACAATTAAAAGAAAATCTTCACCTTTGAATACTTAAGAATAATATTTAATTTAATTATGAATTAATCAAAATAAATATTTAGTTAAATTGTTATTCATTAATTAATACTACATTCATTTCAGAATACATATTTACTTAAAATATAATAACAAAGTCGAAATATTTTGAATATCATTTTCTTTTATAAATAACAAAAACGGAATTTCAAAAATGAATTTCAAGAAATTAGTCAGGGTTGGGTACAATTCCATGATTTAATCATATATAGCTAAGTTATATTTATATCCTTTTAATCTCCACGGACCTTTGAAAAAAAAGAATGTGTTTTAAGCTCGTTTATTTTGGTTAAGAAAATTTTTATTACCCCACCAACGGACAGAGCAAAGGTTTCTTGATAAGCTTATCTATGAGCACAAAAGTAAAAAAAACTGTTTTATAATTTCCATATTGCATGTCGAGATGTAGTGAAACATTCATAAGGCCAGTCATGGTATTAGCAGCAGCTCTGCACGCGAATCTATGCTAGAAACAAAATCAATGCGAATTGCTTAAAAGGATTTCCTTATTAAGTAAAAATTCGATAAGTGTATTTAGTACATATTTTACACGCCTTTTTAACATGCAATTAACCTGGACTAGCACCGTAGAGTCCTGACATTTTGTGAAGAAAATTAATTGGAGTTATATTATAGTACGGAGATATACTCGAAAACAATCTAAGATGGATGCTCAAACTAAGTTGTGAGTAATTGCTAAAAATAGTTTAGTTAAACGCAAACGCTAAACAAACAACCATTTTGTAGTAAAAAATAAATTTACAAAAAGGATAATTAACACGATTTCAACAATCAATAATGCCATCTTGTTCGGGTGTTCTAAGTTATAAGCAAAAAATGTATTCGTTGAAACAAGGAAAGTGAACAAAATTGTACATCCTTAGACAATTTATGGAGATTTGTTACAACCCCTTACACTGTAAAATCCTTCTCCTTGTAAGAATCCATTAAGACGGGAAGCAAACAAGCAACAGGTGAATTTCTTCCAAGCAATCTGCTTAGTATCGTCTTAAGTAGTTTTAGCATCGTCATCGTGTGGCATCTTAGAAGGAAAGTGTTTCATGATTGTTAGAATGGTTAAGGATATATTTTCGTAGTTACAAAAATAATTCATCTAAAGTCGTGGAGTTATGGACGCATTTATTTTTCTGTAGAACGGTGCTTCTCTTGTGTATAATCTTGAATACCCTTATACATGTGCGGTAGTCAGCTCGTTATCCTTTATTTAATCCAATAAATGTAATACCTTTTGTTTTTGATTTCGTTGAGTCATATGACGCACGACCTTTTCCACGCTGGAGGGATCCGGACCAATGTTTCAGGCTGTTTCTCGGCCTTCTGGTCAGCGAAGTTAATTCGGAAATTGTTAATTTACATAATTATCCTCAAAAAGTTGAATAAATTCGAAAATTTCGCTTATATAATTGAAACAGATATGAAAGTGACATGGTTTAAATGCAAATTATACAACAAATACACATTCAATCATTTTGAAATGTTTATTTCTGAATTTGTCGTTTCCAAAATGTTTATTTGACATAAATAACATTCAAGAAAACATTTTGAGTGGGCGTGCCTTTTAATACCGATAATTCTGTGAACACAAATGGAAAAGGATATAACATAACCTGTCCACCGTACAGATTTGATTTGCTTGAAAGTATCAAAAAGTTATTCTTACTAACAACAACATTTATTACAACACAATGCAGCAGTGTTTAAGCTATAAATTGATAAAAATTCCCCACAAACTTTTAAAAAGCATCATAACTAATTCTGGAATGCAATATAAAGTAAGCGATATTGTAGAGCAAAGTGTGTTTCAAGGTTTGTTTAATATTTAAGGCTTCCGTCCGTTCATAATTGAAATATAGTTCTAATATCATACAAGAATGTATACACAATCCCTTTTCTCATTGTTCATGACTTAGTGTGGTGGTAAAGCTCCTTAAAACAAGTTTCTCTCTGCATTGATTCATCTTCCGTGCAGCGCAACAATAGAATAGTGTTACTTGTAACGTGTAGTTTATAAAATAATATTTTATTTTGCAAAAGTTTTTCAAAACATTTCTAAGTCACTCATTTCTGACAAAAATATATCAAACATTTAGTGAAATGTTACATGGTGTTTTGTGTAGAATTACTTTCTTATAAATAAATGTGAAATAATCATAGAGATTACCATGAACTAAAGTGGTTAATAGTATTTTAATGAAAGTAACATCCGACATAATTTTGCTTTTAGTCGGTCAAAGTAGGTAATAACATTTAAAATAGAAACCCATCACAGAACCTGAAGGTATTATCTAAAACAAGTCCTAATGCAATAACCATTTGCATTAAACCTTTCATATAACAAACACATATATATATGTATATCTACATATGTATGTAACGTTCAAGAAACTGTTCATCCCTCCTTTATCATCATCTCAATCATCGTTTTAAGGAATACTTTGAAATATTTGATATCAACGAACTGAACAAAATAATCCAATAAAGTTTTACTTATAACAAAAAAATAGATGTATGTTGGAATTCGAATTATTTTACGCCAAAAGGAATTTTCCTTTAAATTTTCTTTACCTTTTCTCATAAGGAAAATGTGTTCTCAGGTAACTTCTATTGTAAGAAGAATGAGTCATGTATGTTATATGAATAGCTTTTGTATTTCATTTGCTATTTATCCAATTGTAAAATGATTTTGTTTGATCTGGCTTCCAAGTTTTCAAAAAAAAAAAAAAAAAAAAACTAAAATCCTTAAGACAACGAAATCAAGGAAAATGTTCAGAAAAGGGATGTTCAGATCTTGTAAATCGAATAAAAGCGTAGTTTTCTGGATGAAACATGATTTACCCTCAAGGAAAAACATAGTTAGATCGTAGATATAAATATATTGCAGTAGGTACCTACCTGCTTTTATAGGATCAAGGTACGGATGTATGGGAATTTCTTTCAAAGTATGTTCTATATGAAATATCGTGGAATAAATCTGTTATCCCTGTCGACATAACTACATGAAGAAATATTAAGGACTACAGGGTGCCTCGCAAAAACAGGCCGAATTATATTGCATTAGGAAAATGGCAGAACATAAAAAACATAAAATTTCAACAAAGGACGAAGGAATATCCTCTAAGTACGCTTTAAATAATTTATAACACTTTCTAAGACGTAAATAAGCTTAAAATTTTTGGAAAATTCCCTATTTTATGAGGTTATTTCTGTTTCATTCTTTAGCAGATGAAATAAAAACCGAGGTGTAGCGAAATATGATTTTTTTATAATTTTTGTATTATACAACATTTCAAGTAGAGTAACTTTAATTATAAAAGCAGCATAATTTTATTAAGCCACTTACACGAGGTTATTCTTATAGGATATAAAATATTTTTTAAGATTTCCAGATAAATTTCTAGGGCGCCTTTTAGTTGATTTAATTGAAATGAATTATACTAACCGGGACAAAATGTCGTCACTTATTTTCTGTAGTTAGTCTTATTAAGTAATGAATGTTATATTTACGTCAATCTGATAAAGTATTAATTTCAAACTTTGAATATGCTTGAAAACTTGAACTACTGTTTCGGAATGTTTCTTTTCTTTAACGAGGCAAATGAGTGTAAATGTCTTTAACAAATCACACACAAACAACATTTATTAATCACTTTTTTTATACCTCCACATTCCCAAAATGCTCTCGCCTCCAAGGACTAAGTAATTGTTCCATAGCACATTGGAGCAAAGCTCCCAATTTTCTCATTTAATTTTATGCTCTATTATCTGAACGTGTTTTTATTTCTATTGACAATGTTACTGCAACACCTTTTATGATTCGTAATTATAACATATAAAGCTGTAAAAGGATAGATTGACATGTGTACACGAACTTTTATTGTCTTTTATGGGACATACATAGAAGTAATTACAATGAAGCTGATAAGCAATAGAAAAAGTTTCTTATGAGTTGGGGCACACCTAGCAAATTATTCCCTTGTATGTCTTTTTGACGATTCAAAGACGCCTGGTTATGATATCAAATGTATGTACATCTGTATCTGTATCAAGCTGTATATCTGTATATCTGTATCAAGCTGACGTAATCTTACTACTTGGCAGATACAAGTGACAAGTGGAATGCCTGTGTCAAGCACAATTTAAACATTTGACAGGATATGCTTGCAGAACCGAAACTGAATGAATTTAATTGCTGATCCCAGTGCTGTCGGAGGAATCATTGCAATGTGTAATCATCATTTAGAGACAATCTTTAAGAAATGTATAAACGTTTATAGAGTTTATGGTTTTCCATAAAAGAACGAACCTACGGTACAGTAATTTAGAAGACCAAAGGTTATTCCGAAATACATCAAGTCTCCATCATCATCATTTTTGACATTGAATAACGTTTTTATTCTGGGAAATACTGTCAGGATAACACAATTGCTGCTTGCTTACACAGCAGGGATAGCTTCAGATACTAAATTTGTTCAAATAAACGTAAATAGCGTAAAATAAGAAACATCAACAAAAAAGGACCTAAACACTTGATTGTCCTGCGGCGCTACTAATTGTATATAAAAGTTTACTACCCGCATATGTCAATTAGGAATGAATTTTGGGCCACTGCTGAGTTCTTAAGCTTTTGGGTAGAAAAGGAATCAAAAAAATTTTAACAAATAAAATCTCTGTGTATCCTTCATTGTATCAAAGCTATTTTTGGGATTCTATATCCATCTGAGATTGACATTTCAAAACGAAGTGAAGACACAATATTATTTTGCCAACAAGAAAAACGAAATCTTCAACTCTTATAAATTCCTTTTTTGTGTAATTGTAAGTAGCACAATTAGATAATAGAAATATTTGTTACCAATCTGACATCCAGTTTGATGGAATAAGAATTTTAAATCTTTAGTCTTAGTCACAAAAAAGGGATGGCACCGACGGTACTACATCCGTTAGGCTAGTGTCACTATGCACGCGAATTGGTACGAAAATTTATTCTGACGAGTTCCGATAAACTCGTGCGAAGAAAAAAACACCTGCTTGCCATGCGAGTGGTTACATTGGCAGCGAAGCAAACGTCAGAACATTCAAGAACTCGTCAGAACAAATTGGACTTTCAAACCGGTTTGATTATTGACGTACTCGTCAGAACAAATTTTCGTACCAATTCGCGTGCATAGTAACTCTAGCGTTAGGTTCTACTTATCTCAAATGCAGGTTTATCAAAAGAACTGTTTGTATCTCTAAACGCAAATCGGGTTTGGTCTTGTTATGTCGGTTTTAATCTTGAATTACGAGCTCTTATAGGAAAGTTGCCTTAACCATTAAAGTTCCTCGGTACAGGACATCTCATTAAAATTAATGCCTTGTCATTCCTTGCAGAAATAGGACATGTCACCTTGATGTTATCTCGAGGCTAACTAATCGATAACTGTTGATACTGTCCAGCATGTACATAAAGCTAAAAATAGATTAGATTCATTGGGTTATAGATGGCTATAGCTGTACACTATTACTTCTTCCTTGTTTATAAAAATCCTTTTATGTGCCACAGGATGATTTGACGTATCTTAAAATAACATTTAACACAACAACAACAACAACATCATCATGAAGCACTCTGTCATCAACGAATGTCCTTAAATTGTATCTTGTGCTAAAATTAAGTGAACCGTGGAATTTTAACGAACTACTAAAGGACTGAAAACTTTCTGCCCCGTAATTTCAACCAGAAATTTAATTAAGAGGTGATCTAAAACTATTTTCGGTATATCTTCGTTAAGAGGATTACTTCTTAATACAAAGCGTAATTAAAATCAACAGAATCAAATCAAATGCTTCCTCTTGGCATTAATAAAACTAAGGGTTTGTTAGGCTACCCCGATTATTTTTGTCCAAGTAGACCACAAACATTCTTGTACAAAAAGGATAAGTTATTCTTGCCTGCGCTGCAGGATATTTTTTAAAGCTTCAATGATTCTTTATAAATACGTAACGTCATGAATTCAAGTTTTGATACGAATAGACAGATCAGTTGCGAATGATTTAAATTCAAATTTCCTCCACCGAATCCCACGCGGAGACAAAATCGACACGTGTTAACCACATCCAAGGGTTAATGGTTAACAAGTCATGAGCCTCATAAGTGAATCATATCACTTTCATAATTTTCGTGGTAGAACAGTATCCAGTGGGTAGGTGTCCATTTAATTATTTATTAAAAGGGATTGAGGTTCACAAAAATTGCTTAGGTACTTGTTTTCAAAAATTCATGAAAACAACACGTTCCAGTGAAAAATTACTTAATTATTTGTACAAAATATGTTAACCGAAAAATAGTCATTAGTATTCCAGGTTATTGTCAACGAATTAGGTATACCTACCTTTAATTGGAAAGACAAAACCATAATGAGAAATAAAGCTTGTCCAGCACGTAAGAATATTTGATAGTGAGTTATTTTTGGTTTCCTCTTATTTACAAGTCAACACCTCAAAGGTGTTACTATTATACAACTCAGCATGAAAGATACATACGTCTGTAATCCTCAACACAGGAGTCATAAACAGGACGACTATCATAGCTCTTCTCTTTGTATAATGAAAACGAATCTACGCCACTATGGTATCATATTGACTACGTGCTTCGCTTAGAGTTCCAGGGAATCAAAAAGTTGACGTTATTTTCTGGGTATTTTCTCGTCATACCTATCATGATGAACTGGACTGGATCCATCCTGACTTCAACTGATTGGTCATGGTAGTCAACTAGAAAGCTAATCAAAATCACAATTTGTATTATGAGTGGTTTTCCACAAGTTTCTGAACCGAATCCCTAATTTTGGAGGATTATCTCCAAAGACCAATGCTGTGCACAACATCCAGATTAGAGCAACAAGTAGGTACAGAGTTTCAGTTTGAGTAGATTGTAACAAATTTTTTAGTGTTTTCTGTTGAAGTTACTCAGTTTTTCCCAACCAAAATTATATTACATTGAAATTGTACTATGAATGACACCATAATCTGTTGCGTCTGACTTTTGAATTTTCCACATTTCTGCAACGAATTTTCATTTTTGTTGCGTTTCCATGATGGATTCAAATGAAGAAACTTTTTCACTGATTTGAATGAAACTTTCTGGGGTTTTGCAACAGAAAGATGTATGTAATTACATAAAGTTCCTAAATGTATTTGAGGTCATAAGGTTTTCATCTAAGAGTGAAAATTGTCCAACAATTTGCATTTGTTAAATGATCCCTTGCAAATTGGCTCTTTTTCATTCTCCTAAAACTGACTCAATTTTGAAACTAAACTTGTCTTAAAGAGGAACATTTGAATTTTTTTCCGTTTTATAGCAAATACATTTATAACAAAGGCTTTCCACAGCTACAACCTCCACTTCATTTGAGTTTGAAGTTTGCAAATTACATTGTAGGAAAAAGTTTAATAATATTATAAAGAGCACAGCAACAATGACGAAAAAATTACTTATCCAATGAGGGAAAAAATTTCAAAAGCTCCAAATAAAAAACAACAAGTGCTTAAATTACCAATTTATTCACACCTGAGGAGAATTTTTATTTCTTTGTAGGACAGAACCCACTTTTCACTTTGTACACTTTTTTTGAGTTTTGTTTTTATGAATTTTCATGTTTCAACGAAATTTTGTGTTACACTTTTTCTTGGGGGTTTTCTAGAATTTAAAAATAACATGAAAATACTTAAGGAAATAAGAAATTTTTCCTTTTCAAAACGAGGGAAATTCACAAATATGTAATATACAAAAGTGTTGAGAATTCTAGGCAGTTTTTAGAAGTCAGTGTTTAATTTTAATTCAGCACCATTTATTTTCTTTAGTACTTTACAGCATCTTGTACACATTTAAATACAAAATCAGATGAACAACTCATTATAGTGTTGTTAATAGAATAAGTAGGGAATATGGGTTGATCACTTATGCTGGATTCACTGGTCCGTTCGGCGCGTGCGGAACTAATTCGTCGCGAAGAGAGTGTCTCGGCTCATGATTCATTCGTTTGTCATGAATCTGCCGCACTTTTTAGAACAATCAACGAATTGAACGACGCGACGCGGAACACATTCACGGTGAAAACAAAAATGTTCCGCACGAAAGTTGAAGTTGGTTCAACTGTGGCAGAGAGAGAACTGCATTCGCCGCAAAATGAGTCCGGCATGAGAGTTGTCAAAACTCAATATAAAAAAAACTGTTCCGCAGTGAATCTTTATTGTAGACGTTGTTGATCCGTTCCTCGTGTTATATATGATATTAACGAACGCTTAAAATGAAATAATGTGAAATTGCTGAACGCGGCCAAAATACAGGTTTTACGACAAAAAAGAAGAACGTACGAGTGAGTCTAAACGGAACAGCATTCGATCAACTCCACTAATCAAGATGTAAAATATTTCAACGCAAACATAGCATAGTATTAGTTGTAAATAGTGTTAATAGCAAATAAATACATTCAATAAATGTATCAAATACAACACAATTGTGATAAAACAGTATTATATGATATATTGCGAAAAAAGTGAAGATCATTTTCCCAATCATTGCAAATCCTGATAGATTATTGAGAGCATATTCTACAGAAAGAATCTATTTAATGTAATTCCCATCTATTTTAGTTGTTGAAGAACTATTAACTAGAACTATTTGATCTGAAACACTGTTAATCAACCTTTACTCCCTAATGACTCCAAAATCCATTGATAGTGCAATGGAGTGAAGGTTCTTAAACAAAAGTTCCTTTAATGACCATTGGCAAATGTTAGCATTGTTTGATATGAAAAACTCAGAATCCTGTGAATGTCCACAGTGAAGCAAGTTGATAGAAAAAGGATTCAATTTCCCTCAATTTCCATAGAATAAAATTGATTTTTTTTTGTCCTACTAGCAGCAATCCATGGAGAAATTGAAGTTCCTTTTTATTGAAGCACGACACATTTGTTCTTGTCAGACACCGATTATCCTTTAAGATATTGACATCTATAACAGTAAGACACCCTCTTATCAGGCACGTGATCGATCCAAAGGTAAATTTCACGTGTTGGATTCAATTTCAATTTCATTTATTGTTTGTATTGGAAAACACTCGGTTTACGTGAAGTGTTTTGAGAAAATGGCTACTCAAAATGGTGGTACCATTAATGGAAGTCCCTTGAGTTTCGGAATGTTTTGTTATAAATAAATCAATTTTAGTTTCATTGATTTTATTTTAAAATATATAAAAAATTCAAATCGGTTTTCCACCTTCCAGACCATATTATAACTGAAACTCATGCTTGTATCCTAAAAATGGTTAAAGAAATATCAAAGTTGTGCAGGTAAAAATAACCTTCAGCATGAGCATCGTTAAATCCCAACGAGAATTAGGCCACAAAACTTTCTACTTCTTGCAGAGTTTCCAGCAAATGTTGTCTTAATGAGTGTACGTGGGTTATCCTTTCAAACATATCTCTCAAATTTAAGGTATTTTCCAGCATTTAGGTATATGAAAAACATCCCCTACTTTCTGATCATTTAAAATCAATATCACGAAAGATAGCATGGAAATAAAAAAAGGGTTCGCTCATGTGATTATATGGCCATTTCTAGGAATAGTAAATTTTTTGGATAACCTTCGTTGGGAAAGTATCAAATTTTTGTATCTCCAATAAAAATTTATTATTTTTAAAGGTTTTTCTGGTTACGGTGATGTTAGGTAAAAGTTTATTGGAAAAATAGAACAAAGTTTTCATGGTTTATTTTCCAATTCAAGTTATATTTGTACCAGGAAGATAGATTATCCCTCACTAGTGACCAGAACGATAAAACGAAACTAACGAAACCTTACCCTCAAATATTGGGGGTGTATGAATATAACAGGGAATATTGAAAGCACTTGGAGCCCTTTTAAACTGTGTACCAATAGAATGATGGTATTTCAAAGTTCGAAAATAAAATTGAATTGGGAGGGACATCCTCTCTGAAGCTTTTATAGTAGATATGTTTCATAATAGAATGTTTGTTTGGTAGTACACAGTTCTATGAGTATACCTCTTGATCGCTTGGTCTAAGCCCAGGCTAAGTAAATCAATTCAAGGTATATCTAGTATGTTACTTTTGTAATCGTGGTGCTGTTGGATTGCAGTGTACAACATGTATTGTAGTTTTCGTGCCTACATCGATTTACTTTGAACATTGTGGTGCTTTCAATGCTTCAAAGTATAACTTCCTTACTAAACAGTGATTTTATTTGCATTTCTAAGCAAGAGATAAATTTAAACGTTCATTAAAATTTAAATTTAATTTAGATTAAAACCCCTTATCATTTACCAACTGAATTTCCTTGAAACATACTTGAAAATTTTTTGAATTGATTGTCTTCTTTCAAACATTCTAGTGCACCGAGTGTCCATAACTTTTGATCAGCTTCAATGACTTTGCAATGAAAAAGGAACGTGGCTTTCCATTGTTGTCCGAAATAAAAGAAAAATGTAAAAAGTTCTTACGGAACACCAAAGATTCCATATATCGTGCATGCATTTCTACCTTTCTTAGCCAAAAGCATTCAAAGTTTGCAAGATAAACTTGACTAGACAGCTTCCTGTTGAATTTAAATGAAAGATTCCCATAAATATTTACAATCCTTTGTATGCACGTACTCAAGGTTCAGGGCTTTAGGTCATAGAGTCATGCCATCATGGGAATCAATTCAAACATATATGAAATTCAAAGAAAACTTTGCAAATTTTGCTTTAATCCTTGCTATGGATACCTTCTTCATGGGCTCTGTGGCTCTTTTCACGGTTCAGCTGATTTACAAAATCACATGCCATAGAGCAGCATGATATTTGGAATATTATTTTTGCAAAACCACAAAGTTTGTTCTTATATCCGTGAATTTGAAATGCAATGCATACCAAATTTCATGATTGCACTGCTACCGGATGATTTCTTTATGCGTTCTCGAAATTTCAACTCTTCAACCTGAACCGTAGTTTCTCTGAATACTTGTCAGTGAACTACATTCATATACCGGATACATTACTTTTACAATAAATAAATTCCCGTCTTTGAAATCCTGAGTACCTTGAAGGGAGAAACTCAAAGACTATATTTACTACTGTGAATGTGAATATCACATTTAAACGATGTTTGCTCATTCGTTGCATATCATGTAAGTGAAAGAAAAATAGCAGATGCTACGTTGAAATTTAGCGTAATATTCGTATATCGAAAGAAAATTGAAGCAACTATTTATACAAAACACAAATAAATCGTTTGTATAACAACAAATTTCCTGCTTTATTTGTGACAGTTACTTTCCTAAGGCTAGGGTTACTATGCTCGCGAATTGGTACGAAAATTTGTTCTGACGAGTACGTCAAAAATCAAATCGATTTGAAAGTTCAATTTGTTCTGACGAGTTCTTGCATGTTCTGACGTTTTCTTCGCTGCCAGTGTGACCACTCGTATCGCAAAGCAGACGTTTGTTTCTTCGCACGAGTTGATCAGAACTCATTTTCGTGCATAGTAGCCTTAGCGTAATTCAGCTCCTAGTCGTTGAAGGCCAAGGACGTGTCCTCAGTCTCAAAAATCATATTTGAGTGCTGGCACATGTGAAGAATTTCTTTTTAAATTTGTTTTGTGATTTTGAGTTGGCCTCTTCAACATCCAAAGGACATTAAAAAATTGTTACAAATATAAATTGATTTTCTTGACCGTTTGTTTTCATTTGTGTTTCTGTAAGGCTTTATACCTGTTGCCTTGTATGCTGATTTTTATTATTTTGTAAGTTAAGTCTGTATCGTTTAAATTCGCTATGGACAAATGTTGCTTTAATGTTATATACGTATTTCTCCTCATACTTCTTGGAAACCTTTTCCTTCTCCGAATCAATAAAAAAATGGTGAGCAAATAATTGCAGAATCCTTATTTCCCATCAAGATGAGTATCTCCGATTGGTTAAATTGTTCCAATTTACCTTCATCACATAATCTTATAAAACTAACATTTATATCCCAATGAATTTCAATAAATCCACTCAAGTCGGCTTGTCGATGAAATCACAAGAAAACCCTTAAGCCTGATGGTAAAAGGTTTGTCTGTTATTCCCACGAGGTAGCTTCTCTAAAAATTCATAAGACGTACAAGATATTTTTGAAGATTTTCTTTATTTTATTAACTGAATTTCTCATTACCCACAGGCAAATAAAAAATATTTGACATAACATTGTCATCATTGGAATTTAAAAAAATTCACTTTTTGACAAAATTTTATGGAAAAAAAAAGTGAAAAGCAAAATATCAATTTATGATAATATTTCCAATTCACCTGAAGTAAGTCCCAATTTACCTTCCAGGCATACATACGTAGGTATTGGATTCTTTTGATAAAAGTAATTGAAAATCGAATGCTGTTGACAGGAATAAATCGCATGAAATCATTTTGAGACTATCATTCACTTCGTTTCAAAGGACTTCATAAATTTTTTCACAAAACTTTTCGCCGAGTTTCTGATTATATGTTTTTAGGTTAACCTGTTGTCTGGGTATTGTCGAAGCCGAGTGATTATTATGAATCCATTCCAGACTAAAGACATAGCCCTTATCATATTATCATGATTTCAACACGTTTTAATTTGATTTCTTTATATTTTATAGTAACTTAAGACAATCCAACTGTACACGTGTGATTTGTTATTATCCCCTTTAAGGATGTTTCCTTTGAATCGACTAGAGTTACACGTCAATCCTAAGGGAATGATTTATCCAACAATCAAATATTGTTTGGATCAAATTACGTTAGATCTTGTCTCGTAATTAGGATTGTGAAAAACTGTCGAAGGATACCCTAAGGACTAACATTATATTGACTTTCGAAAGAAAGGAAAACTCATTGTACCATACACGTGAAGAGAATCTCATGTTGCAACGAAAGTAATTGTTGCAGAAAATCATCGTGGAAAAAGGATGTTAGGAAAAATATTGCCATATAATCGACATATTTTTACTGTAGAATGGAGTAACTTTATACGGTTATCGATTTGAAAAGTATAAAAGGATGTACAATTCGACGATTCATGCTTGGTTTGGCAATATTTTTCTGATAGAAAATAATAGACTCTTTCACTTCTGACTACTTTAATTTTACAACCATACATTTGACCCTCGGATCAATGAAATCTCATATGGAAGTCAATGAATATTCCTTTAGTTACAAAAATGGAAATGGTTGTTATCTTATCTCATGGTAACAGGGAAAAATAATCGAACGAAACAGAAACAATTCATCATATGATACCAATTAGACTTATGGTTAGAGAAATGATAATAACATGAAACCGACTACTGTGTGGTGTGAGGAAGCTACTTATTTGTGCTATGAATATTTATGACTTCATATTGAAAGTCCTGCAATGGATTATTCATTCAAGTGACATGATAGAAATTGTAATTTATGAAATACCATGTCAAGTCATGTGTGTGAGTGTTTTATTGAAGCTAATGAAACAATAGACTCGTACTATATGTTATGTATTTCCAGATCCGCTCTACAATTCAACAGGTTAAAGTGTTTTTATCATTCATCTATTTCCTTGGAAGTATGTCGGCTCTAGTTTTTCAAAAAAAATTTCCTTAAAACTGAGATCCAGATTAATTTCGGGATAATATCGTTTGGGAAAATTTTATATACTCCAGCTCAATTGTAGCTACGTTATATTTCAGAGTCATTAGCCAACAATTCCTCGAAAAATTCATGCAATAAAAGGGATAAACATTGATTTATTGATTTAAGTCACTCGGGAACATTTCAAATACTAGTTTGCAGTGATAAGGATTTTGTAGAAATGGACACACACTGTTGCACGTTCTGAAAATTAACCGGATAAATATCAATTTGTGAATCATAGTTCTATCTCTTACCTCTCTTGTTGTTTCGAACTTAGTGCCGATGGGGTAGGTGCCGTCGACACCTCTCCCTCAACTCAATTTATATTAGTCATTTGTCTTAAGTACGGGAAAGTTTTGATGTCGTGTGCGTCAGCTTGTCGCTTTTCTGTAAGAGAATCGTTAGTAGAATGGTCAATTTTGTCTAGACTCTGAAAGTTTGAGAGCACGGTCTCTTATAAATATTTTTATTGGTTCTAAGTGTAGATCGCTGTGTATGTTATCGTTCCGTGCGTACTAGAGATTGGCGAAGATTTGGCAGTGGGTAAGGTTTTATAATTTGTTTAAATATGAGCAGCTTGTTTTCCTGTGTAAGTTTTTTGGTTCGGATAGAGGGAGGTGAGGATTTTGTCTTGGTGCCAGGACAGTCTCTTGGCAAAGGTTATCGCCAGGTATTTGGCTCTAGGCTACCATGGAATTTGTTCGTGAGATATGAACATAATGCCTGGCAGCAAGTTCTTCTTTTGGACATAGTTCTATTCGTAATACGTTCAATATACATACATATGTTCCAAGGGTCACATAATCTTTTTTTACAACTGAACAAAACCGATGTCAATCAGAGTCAGTCGACGAATCTTCCAAGAATCCAAAGACACGAAATTCTGATACGAAAAAGGACTAAAATGTTCAGCTAATTGAGAATGCTATTTTCGAAATTCCCAAGAATTGTACGACACATGTCACGAAACATTCAAATTTTTTCAGGACATAACTCGAAGTTGACAAAACTATTTGAAAAATTTTGCAAAATTTTTTATCCTTGTAAATATTTCGGGTTAACCCTTCTTCATTGTTTCTTTCATATTGAGGATATTAGAATATTTGTTGTATTTTCCAGTGAAAAACTTTGAGACAGGATAATTTAATCTCGAGAACAGATTTGTTTCTTTTGACACATTTCAAAACATTGTTCTGACATTAAAGAAAGAATTTAATCCTTACCAATGTCCTGAAGGATAAATTCATAGAATCGCTGGACGAAATGAATTTTTAAAGTCTTCAATCAACTGTTGTTTTGAAGGATTGTCGTTGTTTTTGGAAAGATTTGAATCCACGTTTCTGCCCAGTTTGTTCTCGTTGAACTTGAAAAAGTTTTGAAGTTAAAAATTTCACAATTTTCCATTTCACAAAAAGTCCTTCATGTATGAAATCGGTTTGAAATAAACAAAATCGAGTCACATGATTCTCGACATCAGCTCGTCTGGAATCCAGACGAAATTGGAACGTTTTTAGGATTTGTGAACATCCTTCATTGGATAATTGGATTTGAACAGCTATGTATATGTGTATGTTAACCTTATCACTAACTCGACGACATATGTGGAAGGACAAATATATTACATATGCAACATCCTGCTTGGTAATGAAAAACATATTATTACATACTTTTGTTACACGACGTCTAAGTTATGTATGTTATAATGGCGTAGTATACCTTGAAATATTACGAGCGGTTGTGTTTTAAATGCTACGAGGATTAAGACGACGAAGACATCAATTTATCTTAACCTAGTCCTGAAATTTTTCATAACACAACAAACATTCTTTTCCATTTTGCTTATCTGGAATAAATTATCCTGGGAATATAAAATAAAATTTAAAATATGTTTCTTCAAATTTATTTATCTTCAAATAACTCTAGGGCACAATTTCGTGTGAGAATTTTTTAAAAATAAAATAAATGGAGCAATTTAAATTTGTAATGTCTATAATATAGTATATACCTGAGTGTAAAGTGAAGGTATCCCCCACACTTTAGAAAATTTTATTCCAATGAATGATGGCAATTTACAAATGGACACTGACAACACAAGGAAGTGTAGCTACCTTGACCTCAAGTTTCCAGTTCATTGGGTCAAGTTGGGTTAGGCTAATTTTCGGAAAAGCGTTTCTTATAATAATGTATAGTACAGTAGGAAAGTGACTAACCATTAAGTGCTATGAACGTTGACCAACATCACTTGTTGAGCGTGAATTCATGTCACCTGTGACGCGTATTTATTCTGTTTTACAGCACAAAAGTCATTTATTATACACGTTCATGATGTTGATATAGATATACATACATGTATTATATATATGTAGAAATGGAACTATCACATATATCACTGGACAGTAAAAAAACGTAGATAAATGTTCCGGATAAGCATCAACAGCAACGTACCTGAGTTGGACCTAGCAATATTTTCCTGCCCCAATGGGTATACCCGTTGGGTAAGGTAGTGAAGTTTCATTCTCCACTAAAGGTGAATTTGTTTTCACGCTCGATAGCGAACTTGTTTTTTGCTGATAAGTTATTTTTGTTTGAAATTAATCGATAAATTCTGTTCAATTCACATGCTAAACTCGGACATCTATGCTGATATACATATTTGAAGATATATTGTAGATACCGCGTTCTAAAAGTTATTTTATCAATTAGAAGTTCATTTGCGTTTAAGTGAAAAAGTTTTGTGCAGTAATTTGTTGTAGGTGAAGTTGAAAAGTTCACCATTTGAATGCTATGTCAGCAATTCATTTTGCTGTGAATTCATATAACATCTGTATCTGCATCATGGAAGTTACTAGGATAATTTAATTTTCCTCCTACAATTTGAGAGATTTGAATTGCATGTTCAAATTAATTTACTTGTCTCGATTTCAGGAAAAATTGAATTTTTAAATTTAGTTTCTTGTAGAAAAATTTATCAACATTTTTAAAATTCAAAGCTCTAATATGATTGATCCACTAGCTATGTATTTAATTAAGAAACTTTCCAGCAATTCGAATTTGTTGCATTCAATTCTTTAAATTTCAGGTTAATTTTATGAAAAACTCTGATCATCAGGAACAAAAACCAAGATTGCTATATATTGTAACATTAGTATTAAACCTACTTCCACCGGATGATGGTCATGTTCACAAGCACGGCCAAAAATAAAAATTGATACATATTTATAACGTCATGTTGAAAGTGAATTTATCCCGCTTGAGTGAATCCCATTCTCCGGTGAATGAAATTCATTTCCAGGGAGCGGTGAGAAATTCATTCTGTGTTTGATCTTCATAAAATGATTGAGAGTGAATCCCATTCTCCGGTGAATGAAGTTCATTTGCAGCATTACGACCATTAGGATTTTATATATTTAGATTTTACTAACCTACCTGATGAAAAACCAGAAAAATTTCGTTAATGAGAAAAAAGTAAATAATTACACATTGTCATGGATTGGATTGGAGGAACATTAATCATCCTTGTAGCATCTTCTCTGCAGAGCTAATTAGTTGTTTTCATCTCCACCTATTTGACGTTCTTTCCATTGTAATCACAGGGAGTACTCTATTAAATACTTCTCAAGTTCTTCACTGTACGATATGTACATTTTGTGAACTATGTAAAGTCATTTTGTACTTGGTTCCATAGAAACTTCCAACAGAGTCCGCACCGTGCAACGATGCACGAATAAGACACATTCTAATTACACTCTCCTGTATAAAGCGACATCTATGAGAAAGATCATTTTAAAATTGTAATTTTCCAACCCACAAACTGATGGAAGATTTGATTATTTATGCGGTTGAGTCTCGAGTGAGTCGTTGCAAGGACGATAAAAAGGTTTTCTAATTGCATCCCTGCACAATATTACAGCATTCAAATGTAGCATGTCTGGGTTTTTGGTTGTTGTAGAAGTTGTGTTGCCAAAATGTAATAAGTTTTTTGGAAGCATTATTTATATATTACATGCAAGGGATTTGGACTCTCAAAGGACTCGAGAAGATGTAGATTATTTGCAAATGTAATTGGATGCACAAAGTTTTGTTACAAGAATTCTGTTTTGGTTTCTTTAATATTAAAGAGCAGTCTCAAGTAGATAACATCGTTTAGGTGATAGTTCAAGTAGATCCGCAGACGCTCCAACGGAACGATATCATCTCATAAAAAGTCAAATTTATTATATGGATTGATGGATATGGTATGGTTTGAAAATGCAACTCATTGGAAAATTTACGAGCTTCAGATACGTATATATTATCAATAAAATATTTTTATATTTCACTTATTATATTTCCTTAGCATCGGTAAGCTATAAATGGAGAAGCTTCTTTCAGTTGATGGGTTATTTGATAGTTCAGAACTGGATGAGTTGATACTCTTCAGCTAATTGGAAAATTGGCTTCAATTTTTATTGAAGCCTTTCGAGGGGATCGGCAACAACTTTTGAACGATTAACTTTTATATTTCAATTTAGCGTACGGCATTTGAACGTGTGAGATTTAATCCTTTCCTATAAAATTTAGTAATTAATTGGATAATTAGACATTTAACTTTCAATTCATATATATTCGGCAGTAATCCATTGACTTATGAGACTTTGGAGATTTAAAGATTGATGTTACTCTCTCTGTAGAGATCATGGTGATCCTTATCCCGACTTACAGGAAGGAACTAGAGAGGAACTAATCATATCTTAAAGGAAATCAGAATGTTCTCCAATGAAACGTGTCGTCCTGTGTAATTTATGACGTTGCCAAACGATTTCTATGCTAAGCTCCACATTTTCCCATGTGTCGCACGATGTTTTATATTCGTCAAATAATTGTCATATAAAACACATTTAAGGAAAACTTTTTGTATAAAGGCAACATGACTTCTTTTGTGACAGAAAATGCCAATGTACTGATGAGGTTGGTAAATTCAAAAATCATGTTCATTTCATGTGCACTGAGGGATGAAATTTTCAACAAAGTAGAAATTTTTTGTTCTACACAAATTCAAATCTTTTTCACAGTACAATACAACCGTCTATCGATTCTATTTTTAGCATGTTATACAGAAAAATTGTAGTATTTCAATTTTATTTTTCTTTCGGGAGCAAATAAACATCCCCAAAGCGATGAGAAATTTTCAGAAAAAAAGAACCAATGCAAAGGCTTAGAATGACTTTAATCTCAATGGAGAACATAATTTAGCATAACCGAAAAAGTATATAATTTTATGCCCTTACCTTGTACATTTGGGATTTGGTTTGGGTGAATTTAGTTTGAATTCAAATTGAAGAAAAAATAAAAGTTTTAAATTCCTGTGGAGAATAATTTTATGAGGTTGTTTAATTTTCGTTCTTACGATTCTATTTATGTTTTTCAAAATTTAATGGGGTCCTATTAATGTGCATCAGGGAAATCTTTTATGTCTTATTCACAAAAAGAGGGTACACTAATGGACCTCTTTGTGAGAAATCCGAGGACTCTGAAGATACTGGAAAAGGTTCTCTGAGTGGATTTGTGGAAAAAATGTATTTCGAAAACTGTTTTGAACTTATACAAAACAAAACCCTTTTGAAAATGTAATTCACAAGAAATAATTTTATTGCTTTAATTCTTCAATACATTTAACATTTTTCCATTTATTTATTATTTATCACATAATATTAAGCAGACAATATTCATTTCTGTTCATCAACCTATATGAGAATACTTTTGATGGCTTGCTTATCTGCAGCTTTCTTATTCGGCAGTCGTGGTTAGTATGACAATCTGACATTCAGTAGGATCTGTGTTGATCTGGACAGTTTGATGCCAACCACCGACCATTTTTCAAACTGCGACGGTTCGGTTCACATAAGAAATCCCCGATAATGTTGTGCGACGTCATGGGTGTCGGTAGTATTTTATCGTCTCGTGTGACTATTTTGGTGGTGGCATTTTATTGTCTTGCAACATTGTTGCTGATGCCGAAATGAAACAGACTCCACAATGTGCTCATGCCACGATCAGGTAAGAACTACTCAACGATCAAGACGATAATGTATAACAGAAACTGAAAACCACAAAATGGAATGTGACCAGGATCCACGAAAATTGTTAATATTTTATATTTAATCTAGGAAATTAGTTTCGTTTACCGGAAATATAGCCGGATGATTACAAAGTTTTGAATAAGATTACCAAAAACGAAAATAGAGGATTAAGTTCAAGGATTAAAAACGTTCACAATGAAGAGAGAAGAATGAACAGGAAACAAGGACAATTACTATTTTGTTCTATTAATTTATTTTACTTAACATTGATATTTATTAATCTGCAATCTTATCTTCAGATTTGCGTGTGTTCCGTACCAACAAGTACCACTAATACTACATTGTCAAACAGCAGACATAATTATATCCTGTATTGTAGATCCTGAATAAGATATCCTGTGGTAAACAAAGGAACTTGTGAATAACAACTTGACCTTATTGCCTCCTATCTTTCTCCATGATGTTTATTAGGCTTTAATAATGAATAACTATGTGTTATACAATACAATACGAGTATAATATCACTTGATAAACGCATTTCAAGGATATACTTAATGTAGGATAAACTTTTGTGGTCCGCTTTAAGAATATTAGAATATTCCCCTTTAAGATGAGTGTCTCAAATTGTAGGTCACCTAGAAACCCAAAGTGATAAATAATCACTTCGTGTGGTAACCAATTAAGCTAATTTCCGGAACGTGCAGAAACGGAAGTTTTTGAAAAAATTACGACAAAAATTTTCAGGCAATAAGGAAATTCCTGTTGTGGGTATAATTTTTTGTAAACTTTGCGGCATGGAATTTCTACAATGAATTTTTGGTCAAGCTTCCTCTTTTCCTTTATTTGTCTAATGAGCTGGCTCCATAATTAATTTTAGGGATTTTTAATTCTTCCGACAAGGAGACGCGAAGAGATCTTCCAGGATTTCGTTGACTTTCTTCCGCCCAAAGTGAGAAAGTATTTTGTTTACTTTTAATTTTCTTGCAAGCTTAAAAACTTTCAAAGATTCCTGCTGAGTTTATTGATTGAATTTTACATTTTTACAGAAGCTGAATTGACGACCATCATAATTGCTACTTTTAATTTTCAAGGTTTAGTTAAGAAATTGAAATTCAGGCTTCCACAGAAAGCATATATGGATCCTTGACCACATGAAGTTCTTCTTAATTCACCTCTTGTTCTTCTGAAAACGATTCCATTTCAAAATTGGATTCCAAAGCTGAAAGAGATTTAGTCCATTACATAGATCAGTTTCTTGGCACACTGAAGAAGTAAACAGCAAAAGATTCCATCTGTGTATAACCAGCTAACTGAATTCAATGGAATCTACTTCTATTATGTCTCATACAGAGAAAAAGTACATCTTAGCACTGGATGATTTTTTCACATTTTTAAAATTTTTCTTTGTTTCCTTGTGAAATTTAATTAGCCTGAATTTACTTCGTAGTTGGTAGGATAAAGTTTTTCACCCTTTGGAATGAGTCCTTACCGATCTTTCCCTTTCATTCCTTTTTCCCGCAAATTCTTACCGTTTTTGAAATTTCAAACGGCGTTACAAAGGAATTTTTATTAATTACTGTAGATTTCACCTTTTGAATTAAATGTGCCTGTAATGTAGGTTAAGGTCGTCGAATGACGAATAGGTATATACTTTTCAATTTTACCTTAACTGATGTGTTTGGTTATTTGAAAACGAAGTGAAATAATAGGCGTAAACAGCATATGAATTAAGTCGTTCAGGTTTCTCCAAAGAACAAATTCTCAGGTTAGTTATCTAACCAATATAACTTCATTTCAGTCAACATTTGTTATGTGATTAGGAAGAACCCTCCTTACATTCGTCAAACACCTTCCCCAATCGGTAACGCCTAAATCAATTTTCATCACAATCACGAAACTTTATTGATTTTCCAATTAAGATATCGTGAAAAAGATAAAAAACAATTAATGTTGCTGTTGTTTTTCTTCTTGAAATATACGCATCTGCAAAAACGCTTCATAGAATCCCCTAGTAAATTGTTCTGGTATATTTTTACAAGTCCTGTTTATGTTTGTTCCTTCATCCTTTTTCAAACACGAAATTTTAGCATCCATATTTCCATCCCTAATGGATTTAGGATGGTAAGGCGGATGTCATTATTTTTAGCTTATAAATTTGTGTACCTGAATATCCTCTTTTATCACGCGAACAAATATCTACTTCGAATAAAGCGACAACATTCTACCTTTGTCAGTATCTAACTGTGGAGGAATCCTTTATTAAGCCCTTTTCTCCGAGAAGATTAGCTACAGCCACCATCGTACAGGCATATTTACCAAGCATTCTGTACATGTATTCATTACGTGCTGTTCTATTATATATTAATATTATATTCCTTATTTCTTGTACACAAAATATATGGACTGCAAAGATAGAAGCGAAAAACAAATTTTGTAATTTAGATTTGTGAAAATTGTCGAAAAATAAATGGAAGAAAACGCCGTGCTTTAGGGGTTGGAAAAAACTTTTCAACAAACTTCAAATGATGTTATTTTAACAAATTTTTAGTACTTCACAGTTTTAATGTCCTTAAAATGTTTGATAAAGAAATTTTCAAAGGTGCACCAAAAGAAACTTTATTCGAATTTTTCTTAACCGCCTAGTAGCTAATTATAAATAAATCGCCTAAACCTTATTTCCAGAAGAGGAAAGCGACAATTTAAAGGATTTTCGGTACTTATTTTGAATTCTTAATAAAAATTGCTATATAATTTATAAAGTTCAATTAGGAATCTTCAAAGGAAACAAATTCTAATCTTTTTCATATTTCCTTCCAATTTGTCACCCGCTTGGATTGAAAATTAGCAATGTAGCGTCAAAGATTGACGAATATTTATTCAATAAGGATATTGGAACAGTTCATGGCTGTTGACGACTACTTTATTATACGTATAAGACTGTTCATATTGAAAAGTAAAAGTTACTTTGAAGTTAAACGCTACAACTGAACGTTTCTGAAATAGATGTCATCTCGTTAACATTCTTATTATCTTGACTTCAATTCGTGTTCGTCAACGCAGACACTGAAATTAATCAGTTACAAACATACTTCATGTCCGACAACTAACATAACCGGACTTCTGAGAAATTTGACACCAAAACTTCAAACGCGTTTAGCGTCTCATCAAAGGGGCGAAGACTGCTCGTGAGGCAAACACTGAATGGAGATGTGTTATTTGTTCTCTCGAGGTGAGCATACTTGTTTTTCACACTCATTCATGTCGACAATTCCGGTTTGCACTGAGTTATCGAGGAGTGCAGTAGTGCGAGTGTGTAAACAGCCTCACCTACGACTCGTGAGGCACTTTACAATTAGTTTAATTGAATTTGTTGTAACGTAGTAAAATAATAATTCAAGATGCTTTGTATACGAAAACATTTAAATTGACCGCGAGAGTCCGCGGACCTTTACATGCGTTGGTGGAATCCGAAAATGAGTCCAAACTTATATCTAAATATGCATATATTATTGTACATCAGTTCCATTTGCAAATATTTATTATTGTTAGCTTTGTCGTTGCTAGATATCTTATGCTACTCATACCTATCAAAAGTCGTTCTCCAAAGTAGTGTTTTTTAAAAAAACATTGTTTTAAAATTGTAGAAATTATTTATTTGGAAATGTTTGTTCCTTAAAAATTGACGTTGAGGCAGTAAAGTTCTTTTAATTAAAAAACACAACTATGACTTCACCATGTTATACATCACCAATGTAAATAAGTTAATCCAAAACGAACACTCACATCGTCTTAATTTCCAACCATGTATGTGGGATGTACAATATATGAAGCTACACGCAATTTACATGTTAGTATCTAAATAAAGCAACATTCGCAACATGATATCCTCAAGGCACAAAACATTAACTCGAGTAAGTTCTACAACATTTTGAATCAACTTTACACACACAGTGCAGTTCATGAAGTTTACCATAAGCAAGAAGAGCTTTCATATTTTAATTAATTAGTGTGAATCTAACTTTTAACCATCATCTTGAACGTTTACCTCCTCTTTCCCTGAAGTGTCTGTAAATGAAATCATTAAGGATGAAGGAGTACGTCTAATCATTCTTCCAAGGCAGATAAGCATGAGGAAAAGGTATCTTCCACAAATATTGATTCTATGAATATTTAATTTGACCCCCTAGAACGCCCTGAAAGAGTACAAAGGATACACAAGGATACTTTACATAATGAAGACTTACCCAATTCCCAGAAGCTTTCACTCGCACTCCTTGAATCCATTTGGATCCTTGAGATCTACAGGACTTGAAATTCACGTTAATTGCGTTCGAATTCTCAGATAATTACGAAATGAATTTTTTTGATTTGATATTTTTGAAAATATGTATTTTCATCATTTTACGCTATTTTAAATAATTTGTTCTTGTTAAAATAATTTGCAAAATGCTCTCAGGAAAATGTCACGCTTGTGTTGATCCTTCTAGGAGGATAGAAATCGCTCATTATATGTTATATTCTGATTTAATTCAAATAAAAAAACACTTGAAGAAAATAAACAAAATTATTTTCATTAAATAATTATAATTTATTCTTATATAAAACAATATTTCCATCAGCAAACCAAACTCCATTTCATGTAACAAAATTTTTGGAAATTTTAATTAGTTGCTGGAGATAATTAATTTTCGAAAATAAATAAATTTCAAATTGCCTCAAGAGCATTTTATTAATGATAAACAAAATGATTAAATTGTAAACATTTCTGTGTTTGTTGAAATTTAATTTTTCTTTTACCTAAATTTCGTTCGACTTCACTTAATTTTGGTCAAAATTAATTGCCTACTCCTACATCAACGGATTCTTGGAATTGGAAAAGAAAATTAATTTTTAACTGAAGATTTTCTTAATTGAAAATTATGTTCGCGTCGTGATTTCTGAAAGGTTTCAAGTAATTTTGAGACAATTTTCTCAAAGGAAATGTTGCCTTTTCTGCTACATCCGGGCACAAGTTGGTGTCGTTTCGAATGACAAATCTTTCAAAGGATATAAATAAACATAATTTAAGTATATTTTACTTCAAACAAAACATTACCCAGAAGCTTCGCTGGAAGTAACGGCTCAAAGGGATCAATTTATAGAACACAGTCACATTATGGATAACAAATTAACAGTTTATCCCTAACGAAGTTAGTAAGTTCTTATCTTTAGCACATTAAATGTGCTGTGATTGCGGAAAGTTCTCGGTTTTAAATTACTGATGCAGTCGTCAATTCCTTGGTATCTTAAATTTTTGATAATTCTTACTGTAGACGTGTTTCATGCCTCCGAAAAGAATAGTTATATAACCTGATAATTCAAATCGTGATCCAGTTATTCAAATTCTTTCCTTATAAAAGCACAAAATTGAAATCTCCTAGAACTGTTGGAAACAAAGTTTTAATTGCACATTTTTAAGCTACTCTCAATTTTCTGATAAAAAGTTTCCGTGTTCCCTCGAAACTTCAAGGCAATCTGTGGCAATTCTACATGTGACTTTAAAACAACACGATATAAGTCCCCGTATAAACGCAAAATTCAAAATGATTATCAGTTGAAAGTAAGAAAAGGACTTTTATCAAGTGTGATATTGCTAATATTGTTCTAAGGTCAAACAGGAATTCGTTCAAAGACTAAGGACTTCTACATTGATTTACAATTGGTTTCAATTCAAAATGCTTTCTAATGCGGAAGTGTTGAGTAGCATGTCGACCAGTGAATGGTTTGTGCTTCATTGAAAATCCATCTAATTAATCACCTTACTTACTTGGAAGACAGGAAACCTGAGTCAGAAGTTGAAGAGTAATTATCGACGCAGTTCAGGTCGTTAATCAAATGAATACCAGAAATTTTATGTCCTTGGCTTTTACTTGAATGCAGAAATTCTACTTGAACTTTAATAAATGAAATTTTCAGTCTTTAATATAATTTCAATTTTGAGAAAAATATTTGGACGAAATTTCTTGCAAAGAACGAAGTCCAACAAATCAATAATACACGTGTCGTCAGAATGGGTTTTAGAAAATATAAAGGGCATACACACCCATACAAAAAAAAATTTTCAAAATAATATTTAAAAGCAAACGACTCAAAAAGGTAGTGAATTAAGAATTAAACGGAGAACATTTTTGAAACTTCCAGAGAATATGAATAATAATACTCGTATGACAATTACACATTCTTTTCATCTTCTTTAAGCTGAAATTAATCACGCACACAGCTCCCTAGCCACAAAAGAAAGGCAACATAAAACAATGTCAAAAATTTTAATTTACTATTTTCATATATTCCAACATTTAATTTTGTATACGACTTAGGTAAAGGCCAAGGCCTGTTAAGTTTATTTTACATTTTAAGACATTCCTGTAATCACTGCTATGTTAATTATGGCAATAAAGATTTTTGTATTCTTGTATTCTTTTTCACGCACACAGCCCAAAAATGGCGGATGGCTTCTGTATGACACTTTTACGGTCGCTGATTATTTGTACTCAGAGCCAATCTGACAGCGAGGCTTACGACAAAAGTCGTTCACATTTTCAATTGTTTCTGATATGAGGATTTACATTCAATCCCTTACAACAATGTCTTATCATCAAAATAAAGAAATTCTCAACAAATCATGAGGTATTCCATGGCCAAATTAGGCGACGAAAACTACAACGAAACGCATTTCCAAAGTTTTTAACTGATATCAAAATCCCACTGCATTCGGACTTTTGTTAATTGGTTAATTATTAATTCTATTAGTCATTGTGTTTCATAGCACAACAATTAGTGTGGTTAAAATTTGTTAGCTAATTAAATCAACAATTAAAATTTGTTAATTAACTTTAAATTTTTAAAAATCTGAGAAACGTGTCATGACTCGTGCTACACGACAGTTTTGCAAGAAACTAAAATGTTTTAAAGTTTAAAAATGTCAAATCATGTTAAATGTTTTTATTACATAACTTGATTGGAAATTTAAGTACTACAATTGTAACTGTCTTAAGTAACGTCATATAAATTTCAATCAATTTTTGATATGATTTAAAAGCAAAAACTATGTTCTATCAATCTTAAGTTAGAAATTGATCTCCATTGTATTAAATTTTTTCATTTCATAACTTAATTGGAAATTTGAGTGCTACAATTGTATTATGAGGACAATGTAATAGTCAAGTTTGTCACAAAAGTCATACACATTTTAACTTATTCTTCATATCAGGATACACCTTCATGCTTTTCAAACAAAGTTTTATCATCAAAATCAAGTATTCAACTCTTTAATAGCTCATAAAAACTCCAAACGACAAGTGAAGTTGTTAAGTTTAGCCCCCAAAAAAACTTTCACAAAGTTTTGATGTTTTATGAGTGAAATAAATGAAACACTTTTGCAGATTTACGTAAAATAAACAATGAAATTACTTCAATTTAATTTTAATAATGTTTTTCTTTTGCAGATTACTACAACACATGGATGAGAAGACTATAATCAAAATATTTTTATGAAAAACCTGACTACAGTGCCTACGTGTTGAGAAAATAGAAATCAAATAAAATATTCAAAATATATTTGAAAAAAGATTCAAAGGATAAAAGGACAATTTGAAGTCACATTCAGGAAGATTAAATATTAGAGTTTTAATAATAAAATGCTGTACAACTGAATGAGATAATTATATTTTTTCTAAACATTATTTTTTATTTTTAATCATTTCGAAAATCACTTAAATATCATCAATTGAAATTTTAAACATATCGGAAAAATTGAAGGAAAGCAGAGAGTTAATTTGTCGGTTATATTTTCGAAAATAATCGATGGTATGCCGGCAGCAACGATGTTTTCGAAATTTAAAAGTGGCACAACTGGTCCACAAAATCCTGTTGATACAAACCCAATAACCCAGTACTTTGAAATTGGAAAACAAACTGCTAGTGCTGGACCAGAACTTGTCTGGAAGATACATGATGCATATAAGAAAAGTGATGGGAAGGTAAGACAATTTAATTCTTTACTCAATTCATATTACTAATATTGTATTATTAATCTAATCTTCGAAAAATATCAATTTGACAATTTACCAAACATATTCTCGACTTTCTTAAAGAAAGCTATTAGTTCCTAAGTATCATTTTACGCTCCATGATAAGAGGCCACTTGTTGGAATGGAAATAGAAATAGAAATACATCCTATCCATGCACAGATTGCGCACACGATGTTCACAGATTGCACCCGAAGCACATATGGTGGAATGCTTGGATGCGAAACGAGCGGAACATGTAAGCCAATAAACTCCACTCCAAGCTGGCATTGGAAACGCACCTTTAAAGTTGCACCATTTGATGAATGTCTAAGCTAGTAAAATCAAAATCGCGCAGGAGTTATTTGTTTGCTTGTCTTCAATGATACCCAATGTATGAATTTTATCACCAAAATTGATTTGTTAATTCAAACTCTAACACAAATATTAAAATCATTTTGCAATATACATTATCTTTGTTTGTTCCTGTTTAATAGAACGCAACAACGCGCTATGATTCCAATATCCAGTGTGATCCTTGAGTTTAAGTTGCACCTAAATAGTCTATTATCTTCAAGTGTCGAGCAGGGAAGCCAATTGCGATTAAAGTCTCCGAAATGTGGTATTTAATGGTGGTAATTTGGCGGAAATGACAGTTTTCATATTTTTCGTGATTATGAGGAAGATAATTGCTTGTCCTTGTACTTTATTTAAGGAACTTTAAAAAGGAAACATGAAATGAAATTTTCTCAAGATAAAACTGAAACCAGAAAATCATAAAAAAGTATCATAAAATTTTCCCCGCAATCATTTCAAAAAAGTTACATGACAAGCATAGAAAATCAACGTTATTCCATAGCGAAGTGGCTTTGAACCCTCAACGGAACTTTTAAAATTAACATTAACATCTTTGTGTAGCTTTTATGAAAGTAATTTGAGCGTAAAACATTTGCTGCCTTCTCAATGTTTTAATTTGAAAAGTCAAAAATTATTTTTGTAAATTAGACAATCGAGCGTTGGGACAAAATGAAAGGGAAACTTCAAAAATTACTTCAAGAAATATTTATCTTTCGTAATGAAATTTTCCCCAAAAGACTTTTTCTTATCCTTAGAAATGGAGCTGGAGGGAAAATGTTAAGTTTTGTGTTTTTTCGGTTTTATTTAATTTCTCTTATTTATGTATACATTTTTCACCAAATCAAAAGTAAAGATTTAGTTTAAAGTATAGTCAAACATTTAGAAAACTGAAATTAGAACGTGATATAAATTAAAGAAGGATCTCGAATCTGGTGTAACAAAAGCATAAATAATACGAAAGTGTTACATTGACCATTCGATTACAGCCTTGTCATCCTATATCAGATCTTTGTAAGGTTCAGCTCCTTCACACATATGGAAGAACTTCTAATTCAGGGAAGCAAAATGTAGAACAGAAAATTTTTTAAGGCTTAATGTGGATAAATAAAAACACGTAAAGTTTGAATGCTCTTAAGATATTTTATTGTGCAACATTATAGGTCAATTGACATTTGGTCCGGTTCCGGTTGTTTGTGTTTTTTTAACGCCCCTTGGTTTTATTGTGTTTACCTTTGCACGGATCAGCAGTAGCCTAGATATAGCATTGACAAAAGTTTAATTGATTGTGCAACATCAATGATTATTAGCAAGACTTACCAATCCAGCGAGTAAGGCCAAAACAGCAACAAATATAGCTACGAAACGCATTTTGATTTTATGTAAAGCTCAAATGAAACTCGAATGATTCTCCAGACAAATCTTTTGGCTTATATACCGTCAGTTACAAATTGTATTCGATTAAATTGTCATTAGAAGTTTTTGTAAATGAACCTATTAATTTTGGATTTTCAAAAACAACTTTTTTGAACATCCCCCGTCAGTAACTATATTAATTTCAAATTAATTGGTCTAATACAAAAAAATCCTTGCTATTAACACCTCTTTATATTACACAGATTAAAAATGATTTTAAAAACCTTAAAGTAGATTGTGTTGTAGTTGCTTGCTACGTACACAACTAATTCTAAGTGAAATGAACAAACATTCAACATGACCTGGAATACGTTCAACTGCAAATTAGATAAACAAGTGTTTCCGCAATTGATTAAATGATTTCCTTCATTTTCTTCTTGTGAAGAAGTGTTTCAAATCAGACTTGACCAGTTACGTCATTCTCCTGGACAATTTCTGAAATTGGATAGAATTTTTCAATCCCAAATCAATTACTCTCCAGTCCGAATGAGTGCAATCAACAATTTACGGTCTACCTAACAATCATTTTTTTGTATCTTGTGCTATCCTTGAATGGAACAATGTTACTTTACCAAGGACAATGTGGTCTCGTTTTCTTATTTCATCCTTTCAATATTTAGTCAAACAAACATGGAATTTATTTTAACTCACTCGTCCATGAATATATAAAGCCAATCTATTTTTATCTAGTAGTATCCTTGTATCTACCTTGAATTCATTTCCAATTATATTGTTTTCTTTTTGCCCTACGTTTATTCTCTTACTTCATCTTCTTGCTCTTAAATTATATCATGAACTAATTTTTGTTGAACTGGAACTGAAAGAAAATCAAAATGAACGGAAATTTGATTCTTCTGTTTCATTACAGTCCTTCACGGCTGCATACTTACGAAATGAAATTGAAAAACTCCATTAATACACTCAAGTGTTTTTCCACTGGATGTCTCCATAGTACATCAACAAGATGTTCTTACGCAAGTTATAACCTCATGGTGCAAAGTTTCCCTCGAATCCTGTTGCATTAAATGCTCCTGCAATTGTGCAATGATTTACTTGTTAAATGGACTAAACATTCGTGCTTCACTTCATTTAAAGAATATCGAGACTTGAATAAAAATTCTCATAGTCCTGTGAACAACATTTCAATTGTTCATTGAATTTTCAAGGATGATAAAATTTTTCTTCTTTTATGATGGAAAAAAATGTTTTACATAAAGAGTCTGGAGACCTGGAAAAGTGTTTTAAGAACTTTAAAAATTTTTTTGATAAAATTAAAAAATTAAAAGTTATTTCTTTAAATATTAAATTTTATATGAAAGGTAACTCTTCGTGAAGTTGTGTGGAAAAGCTTCGTTATTTTTCTAATCGCATGCAAATGAAAATCTCGAGAAAATAAACCATTCTAAACAGGAAGAAATAAAACAATTTGCCGACTAACAAGTTTGTGGTCCATTATTGTGATTCCACGAAAACTGAGGAGTAGCTTAACGATAAATGGGGAGTCCCCTCGGTTGCTTCAAATTCATGAAAATCTGCCCACATTGACTTCCTGCGGTTTTAAATTCATTCTCGCGTTTACTTTCGAATAAATTAAAAATAATCACCAAGACCGCAAGGACCTTTTCAATTGTTGTTTGTCGTTTTTCTTGGCTGTGATCTTGTTTGATTGACTTGGGTTTTCATTGGTACCATGAGCTTCTTATGCAAATTAGAGGAGCCTCATCGTAAAGTAGATTGAGTTGGTGGATATCGCAAAAATTTTGCACTTAACGAACTGTAAAGGTGCTAAATCATCTTCTAAGGTGTTTATGTTTAATTTATTAGAAAGCTTTCATTTGGGTCGTTTTTCATTCAATTTCTCTTTTTGTTTATCAAGGATATCTTAAAAATAACACTCGTGGTCCTTGATGTCTCGAATCTTTGTGATGAACTCAACTAATAATAAGAACAGTAATAACACTATTGTACTAATAACACTATTATCACTAACGGTGCAGGAACATCTGTAAATAAAAGTGTGAAAATTGTGTGGAAATAATGAAAGTCATATTTGAAATAATTAAAATGGTTTTGCGTACCCAAAAGATTTGAAATAAAAACTAGTAATTGAACCCCACTTTCGGCATATTTTCACACTTTTGCGTACATTTTAAGCCATTGGAAATGGCATTCGAAACAAATTAGCTGATCAAAATGTACGGAAACAAATCAGCTGATCAAATGTGGGATTAAATTACCAGTTTTCATTTCAATTCTTTTAAGTAAACAAAACCAAAAGGCGAAGTCAAGGTCCACGCCGTAGATTTTCCGTGAAAACGTCGGGGTAAAATTATAATACGTGTTTAGTATTAGTATGTACTTTAATCAATCTCTTTGATACAATGATTATGTAGAGTAGTACGGTTACAGAATAGATAAATCACAAGTTTATTATTTTGCGCCATTTTTTCATTTCTTCTTCGATGCTGCCGTAGCTTTGACATTTGGGCGGCACTTAGGTTTTGTTAATTTGTTTTGATGCGCTCTTTCTCTGATATGCGTTTTATTCAATTTGGCGCACATTTACGACTCATATGGGATGATAACTTTCATTTTTTTTTAATTTTCAATTTAATACCGATTTTTACACAAATTTATTTTGACGAATATTTTTATTGTTACACTTAAGATCCTGGTATGTAGTTCTTCTCAAGCTCTTTACAATTATACCCGAATCAACGTCCTAGCTATAATCGTTCTCACACTACACTAATTTACTAATAAAAATAAACGACAATCACGCGTAGGCGCTTACAGTAGCCCGATGGCGTCACGAGCAAAACCTACGCGGCACGATAAATGCACACAGACATGCTTTGTCCATTATGACCGTTGATATCGTATTATTAGTCTCGTAGTTATTAGCGATTGAAATATGACGGTATTTTGTAACGCAAGAATGTTTGGCTGGCTATCATGGGAAGACGTTTTCGCATCAAAAGAATTTTGAGAGCTTTTGCTTTACATTTCATTTTTATATATGTACATTTTCACCTATAGATGTTTTCACACCATCAGTGATAATCGTGCCGTGGTAACTCAGTGGTAAGAGCATCTGCAGGGAAGCAGATGAGCTGGATTCGATTCCAGTTATAACCAACAATATTATCCTCGTTTTGATTTTTGAAATAATTTTGACATGTTTAACTTGTGTTACGTTTTCCAAAATCTTTTCAAATCTCCTATCGAAAACAAATTTTGTATAGGCAGCTTCGTAACAAATTTAACAAAGTTTCATTTTAAAAATCTTATCTTACACATTAATATTAATGGACAGAGCCCTCTCTAATTTTGTTGACAAAACCATGAATTGATAGACAGGCTATAGCCTGAAGAAGCATCTGGTTGTCTTTGAATGTAAACATTTTCTCAAATTAAAGATTTTCCAAAACTCTAACGAAAACAATCTATCGTTGGCTTTCGGACATAATTCGGTCATGTTGTTCATGTTGTTCATGTTGCCTTTGTTGGTTGTATTAGATTGACATTTTCATTATTTAACTTTGGAAATGTGTAAATGTTGACTCTTAGAGTTGAGGTCAGTAGCCATTTAAATAAATCTTATCTAAAGATTTGTGGCTTCAGCCCTTAGATGTTGACTGCAACATAAATTCTAAAGTTTCACATAAAACACGAAAATAAATATTGTCCTTTGTGTGTTGAGAAGTTGACAGGAAATTTGTTATACTTTGTAAATATATTTTTTAAGTTTCCAAAAAATTTGGTTTAGAGTTTCACAATCGAAACCTATTGGCAGTTTTCATTTGCAATAACTAGATTGAGTTGAACTGCCAGAGGTGAATTGGTTTGTGGATTTATGTAGATATCCATATTTCATAAGGTTTTTGGTGAATCTGTTAAATAATTTTGCTGATCGAAAATAAAAATTTTTCTTTGAAAGAAACCCACAGAGGTTTTATTATTAGAGCGACAAATTCAACTGGGTTGTGGATTTAGATATCCATATATCTCAAAGATTTTGGTTAGTCTGCAAAGTTAATATCATAGACTGACTTTGCTGATCGAAAATAAAAGTTTCTCTTTAAAAACCCACAAAGGTCCTCTTGTCAGTGTGACAAGTTCAAAACGGGTGGGAGTGAAAAAAAGGTTCGCTTAAGCTTCTCAACAGAAACCTTAATTTACTAGCACTAGAAATTCCACTGAATCGTTATGAACCTACAGAAAAGGTTCAACGAAATCGGTCGTTATCGGTCGAAGGAAAATAAAAATAAAATACATAAATACTTGAAAGCTCAACGAACCGTTAAAAGTATGTTTAAAAAGTTGTTCATAAATCATAACGAAAAAGCACAATTTAATGTTGGTCTTCATGCTTGACAAGGTTTTGAGGAACCTTTTTCTTGTACAGAGGACGATGCAGAGAAGCCACTATCTTAGCGGTGACTGACATTAATTTCACATAAATCGTTAATGAGGTTTTTATGCGAAGATAATTACAAAAGGTTTGTAAGTAATGAAGGGTTTTGAAAGCAAATCAACCATTTTATTTTGTTCTTCCTCTTACTACCACATCAATAAACCTTTCCACGAAAATTCATCTCGAATTAAAGTATGCAAATAAAAATTCACATGAGAGAGGGTTTCTTTTTTTAACTTTTCAGATGTTATTGAAATGTTTTCTGCGAAAATAGTTAAGCCAAGCGAATAATTTCAATTTTAATTAACTGAATCTCTTTACATGTGAATCATGTGTGTACTAAATGAGGCATTAAATTATTTACACCACAAAAACGTTGACTTTGGAGCGAAAAAATCCTTTAGATTATAGGAATTCTTGAATTTCAGAGTTACATTTTCGATTGTTGATATTACACAGTAGCAGAGAAAGCTACACACGTGTTTACGGATTACTTCATTCTACCAGATTTGTTATTCATTTAACACCAATCAAGGAAATTGGTTACTTACCGAGGAAACTTCCGTCGAAGAAGGTGTGACAGTTTGATGATTGTATTTATTGAAGAGGCGGTCAGCTTGATATCAAGTAGTTTTATCCTCTGCAGGATATGTCAAATATCGATTGGAACAGCTTTATCAAAGATACGAAGCTTATAAGTTTGAAGTCGTTTCAAAGAGTCATGCTGGTTTCTTGTTGTGACGATAATACTGTCCTGTTCACAATGGACACGGAGGAAAGGAACATTTCCTAATGATAAAGTTTAATGATAGGAAACAATTCAATCAAGAACTACCAACGGTTAATTAGTTATCCAGTTGTTTGGAAAATTTGTGTTGTTATTTTGGTTATTTTGTGGAAGTTATTTGAATGTTGGTTAGCAGATTCGCTTTCTACAACTTTATCTTATTAGACTGTTGTCATGGTGTATTGAAATTTTCTTAAAAGCAGTATTAATAACTTGTTAAGTGCATGTTCATTGACGTAATAAGCTGATAAATTAAACTAACAAAACTTCATTGAATCTTTTGAGAAACTATGAAGATGTTTGTGTAAACTGGTAGTTATACAATTTTCTAGCTATTTCATAATGATGTGCGCTTTAACCTCGAAGCTATTTTTGATTTCATTTTATGTATTCATTTCAAACAGAAACTGCTTTTGAACTTTAAGTTGATAATTTTCAATCTATCTTACCTTGAACATATCACATTTTCCAATTATTTTTGTTATACTATAGTTTCGAATTTCAACATTGCTTCAATTATTTTGCTAAAACTTCTAACTTTGGTCTGGCAATACAGATATCTTAAGGAGTTTTGCAGTGATACACTTAACAATTTGCACACGACTTGAGATTAACATAATTTATAATATAAGCAATAGTTTTGGTGGTTAAACCAATCAACAAAACTGACTCTTCTTAAATATCCGTGACTTATATAATCGGAACAATTCTATATATGTTTTTATAAGTTGAAGAATGAATAAGAATTAATTTTCCAAACTCAAATGTCACGTTGATATTTAATTTAATTAAACTAATTATTCACTATCTGAGACTTAAAATGAATCTCAAAGAGTGTAAATAAGAAATTAATTAAATAACTTCAAGATAAAAAGTGACCATCGCTTTGAATCGTTAAGTGCTCTTGAATGCAGAAGACTGTAAACCACTAGGTTTTAAACAAATCCTTTCAAAGATGATTATAGAAACCAAGAACAATCATATCCTTGCATTTCAATTCTAGTTGCTCGTTTATTATCCTTCTTCTGACAATGAAGCATTCAGTTGCACTAAGCAATCACAGTGACAGAGAAAGTAGTTAAAGTTTAGGAAACAAACGTTAATTGCTGGAAGCAATTACGCTGCATTTACTTTCAGTTATATGTCCTTTCAGCACTAGATTCATGCTGACATTCTGCACCCGAGGAGCAACAGACAAATATCAAATAATGTCATTGGTGCTTGTGTTTTCACTTACTTTGCCAGCAGCTGAGGGATTCAAGGACGTGCGAATCAAGTGTTTCTTTGTCCGATTGCACTTTTCCTTGTCATTCCATCGTTATCTTGGAACAAGAATCCTTAATGTTTACATTGTTCCAATTGTCCCAGAATTTAAAGTGCATTATCTTTAAGTACGATATAACTTAGCACAGACCGTACTTAGTGTTAATGTTTATTAGAACAGGACTCATTAAATATAACAAGAGATACGTAAGGAGCGTTCGCATGTCCTTGAAGGATAGAAAGTCAATTTAGATGCCCATTCTCATCGAAACTAAAGCACGAAGTTATTTAAGATTACAAAATCTAGAGAGAATTGATTATATCAGTTACTGTCGTTTGACAAAAACCTTTTTAAAGCATTTCATGATAAACTGATAACTTGTTGCAAAACAATGGAACCATTAAAGTTTCCAGACATCCATTACGATTAAGTTAACTTTCTTTAGAATATTAAGTATCACGTTCATTGTTTTAGATGCGTTCTTAATACATTTGCATGCACGGAAAAAGGTTCACCTGATTAAGATATTTTTCTTTACTGTTTTTCATACCTTAATAATGGAAATACTTAATTTTCACGCATATTTGTGTAAAAATGATTATCATCTTTTAGATACTAATAAACTATTAATAAAACCACAAAATCCAATTAATTTTATCCTTTTGGGAAGCTTCATTAATGGACTAGAATCATGAATGCTAATTAAGCGACTCACACTATCCTACATACATACTTTGAAACACTCTTCAACTCCTTCAATCCATTAATTTCAAACATTGAGTACCATTGAGTTGGAAATCTTATAGATGAAAAATTTAAATCCTTGTAAATTGCGCCGAGTAGTAATCTCCAGGATGATGTTTCTTCCAAGAATCTAAATGCTCTGCCGTACAACATTCTGTAATCTTGATATCTTCCAGATATCCTTTACTGAAAACACGCTAACGTTTCAGGATTAAGTATAAAAGAACACATGTTTCATTTGAAGGTAAATCGACAAGATAAACATTCATTGTGTTTTAGTTTTACTGAATGTTTTTCAAACCTATACCCTGCTAAATTTACCATCAAAAAGCTACAATGATTTGACATGGTTTCGCTGGAGGGAATCTATTTGCATATTTGTGTTTGTCTAGGAATTAATATTCACTGTTCAAATTGACTATCGAGTTTCAACAATTAATGTTGCCTTTTAAAATCAATGAAAAGATGGTTTGTTGCTATTCGAAAGGATGTTACATTTACAAAATTTGAAAATAAAATAATTTGTAAACGTGGATTTCGTTACACTTTGGTTAATGTATACAACAATGTGATCGATGTAAATTTAATCACACAACTTCCTAGAATTGTCACAAGACGTACGTAAATGATATCTTAAAATTTGATAGGTTCCCGTACGTAAAAGGAGTAGACAGTATTCAAGCATTCCGGAAACAGGAAATTAAATTTTCCTTACATCATTTCATGAACATTTAGCATTCAAAACGTCTTCATGATTTCCAAGAAAATGAAATATTATATGATTTGATATACAGTTTTGAACATTTTTAGTTTAACATTCACAATTGGAGTAAGACGGACAGATTTTGGACACATGAAACAAATAATTTGACGTTTAATATACCTACATTTGATATTTGATGTAAAGATCAAATCACAATGACGTTTGTACAAATCAAAAAATTCTACACATCTTAAATTTCCCAATTTTTCATTCTCAGGAAAAATTTTTGTACGACACAAACACTTGACATTTCTCTTCTTAATTTGAAAGAGGCTGAGAACTTAATTCCTCTTCTCTTCGTGCCACAACTACACGAGTCCTTGTACGAATGTGTCATGAACGAGCGTAAATGCTCGTAAAGAGAGAGTTATTTTATAGTGCTACAATAGTTAATGTAGCAAGTTCGTAGAAAGTTGAATTTAAGATTAATATTCAACTAAGTAAATAAATTTTCAAATTTTTAAAACCAAGACGTGAACGTTTAAGCTGAACGGACACAGTGAAAAAGTTTCCCTCTGACGTTAAAACGGAAAGAATGATTTTAGTTGTACCGCACTTGTAAGAGAGAGATAAAAATTCACTTTGACGTTGTCTGCGATGAACGTTGCTTTAACATACGATAGAGATGATGTAAGAAGGTTAATATGAAATCGTAACACACCAGAAATGGTAATTATTTTAATGTTTGAGTTACTCCTGGGACAGGACAGAATCACTTTTAACCAGACCCACATAGAACCAAAGGATATAAAGTCAATATATTTAAAGTAAATCAAACAAACTGAGTCCAAAATTATATATTCAAACTTTCTACAGCAAATATGTTCAACTTAATTCCGTTAAATAAATATACAAATTTTTAGCATAAAAATATCTTTATAAAGCAAGTAAATTTGACTCCATTAGCCTGGAATTTGAAAAATATTTCGGAATGAAGTTGAAAATATGTCTTCGATGGAAAGTGAATTCCACGAATTGTTTCAAAATTATTTCTCTAATTTAAGACAATTCAAATGTACGAATTTTTATTTATAAGAAGATCCTTGTTCAAATACACTTGATATATTCAGTGTCTAATAAAATTGAAGGAATCATTTATTTTTCTGAGTCGACAATATATCCTGATTTCTCGTTAACAAAGTCTTTGGCAAATGACTTCAATGATGAGAAAATGATGGTGGAAAAGAAAAACGTCCTGACATAAAATCAAAGACATGTACTACTATCACGTCTTCAAAATCAGAAATCAAGATACCACCAAAGTCGTGCCTTTGCAATTTAAGAAATCGATTTGAAACATCTCAAATAGGTCTGAGAGTTCCATAAGAAAATCTGTTTCACATTTTCATTTGACTGTACTCTTGTCAAGATGTTCTCGTCCCGCCTCTCCTTTAACAATGTTACAGTAAACCAGTAAGCCACGACATTCACATATCCTTTATGTACTACCACATTCATTGTTGGTAATAAAATGGAATTGTCAGTGAAAATTACAAAACCGTTCAGGCCCAATTTTCACAACAATTTCGTTGCTCCATTTCGCAGGATGTTGTGAAAGTTTCTATCTATCCACTTCCTGTTTTCCAAGTTTATTGTCGAAGCGTTTTAGACGTAGAAATTTGCGGTTTCTGTGGAAATTGAAAATGGAATTTACTTCCTAAATTTCTTTCTAAGAGGACTTTCTGATAACTTCTTGAGTGGAAACCATTTCATGGACTTTTGGAGGTAAATTCTCAGAACAAGCTATTTACCAAAAACATTGAGTATATCTGAACATGATTTTCGACTTAAAAAATTGATCATTTCATTTAAGATTTTACGGGAACACTCAGGATTTTCTACATTCGGGTGGGTAGAGGATAAATGACGGCAATCTGTGATTGTTATTATATAACAAAATAATAAATTACTTTAATTAAAGTAACATAAATGAAATATGTGTTTGATAAATATTTTATAAGAAAAGTGTCTTATAGAATTGTCTCGTCCTTAACGATCGAATTGTATACATAGGTACGTGAACGACATAACTTTATTTCAACAAGAAAGTCGTTCCGCTGTTGTTATTATGAATTTCAGAATTTGCTTTGTTAAGGACGAACTTCTTTCTATATAATCTTCCTTTTTCATTGTTTTACTTGGTTGATTCCCTTGGAACATTTCAATTTTTTTCCTCTTGTTGATAAGTCAAATTGACAAAAGGATATCCATTAAAAACGGATTTCTCATAGCTTAGAAGAAAAATTCTTAAAAAAAAACCGATCATTTTTTTGATTGATTTTATATTTTAAAGATAATAAAATAATATTGACTTTAAAATGGAAAAGACTTAAAAACAGAACCGGAAAAAAAAATAAAGAATGTGAAATGTTATCATATAAACGTGTTTGCTTTTGGGTATCTCCATCCCAATGGATAAATAAATCTTTAAATTCGCTGAGTTTATCCCTTTTTTGCCGGGTTAACAATAATATAATATTTTTCGTTCCCTGAATTGTCCCGCATCTTTACTAGTAACTCCTGTTATCCCTTAAGATCTTCATATGAATATATTCATATAAAATCGTTAACATGAATTTTTTTGTTCGTTTTCATTTTGATTTCTTTTGTAAATTGTAATACGAAAATGGAATTCAATAAAAATCATAAAGAAATATGAATTTTAGTGACGTAAACGCGGACATTCTACAATCTTATTCAATTTCTCAGTATACAAGGGATTTCCCACAATTGAATAAAAATTTTATATTTTCAAATCAAATCAAATGAGATTTATTGTGGATTAAACCCAAATAAAATTTTAACTTTATGCAAAAAAGTGTATTTGTCGCTTGACAAATTTTAAATTTCAAACAATATCAGGGAAAATAAACTTTTTGATTGGAAAATATCGTTTCTAGTTGATAAACAGTCTATAGTGTTAAATGTACGTTTTCTATTTGCTATTTCAGGAATGCTCTGTTTTCCTGTTCGAGAAGAAAATTGCAGAAAAACTGCACAAGCCAAAGAGGAAAGAAACAGTCACGGAACTATTGCGGGCATCAGTCAAACAATTGGAACGGTTTAGGCATCCAAAGGTGAGCAAATAATAATTGTTTATTTGTTTGAACTGGCTTTTCCCCCGTTTGTCATATGTGCTTTTGTTGATACACACATATAAGTATTTGCTGATAGAATCCTCCAAAAGCCAGATCATTTCCCCGTCATAGAACTCTTTCATCAAATTTGAAATGGAATTGAAGTACCGATTTTATATCTATTCTTTTGAAAAATAGAAATTCAAAAGTGAGGAAACCTACATTCAATTGAAATGCAACAATAAGTAGGAAGAAGTTGTGGGATCTCACAAATTTAATCTTAAATTCCAGTAAAATTTAATTCAATTTAATTAAAAGAAATGAACAGCATCCCACACAGAATGAACTCTAACCTGTGACAATAGAAACGACCACTTGTAGTCTCCTTAACAACTCCTTAACGTTTCAACATTTGCAGCTCATTAAGTATGAAATAACTTAACCCTTGTATTGTACAAATTAAATGTCTACTCATCCTTTTACTCAATCCACACCCAGGTAACGAAGGTAAATTCCTATCGTCGACAAACAGCTCGAAGGCAATTCCCAAAACGAAAAAGAAATAAATTTTCTCTTAAGCTAAATGTGTCTGCAGGATTAACTAAAAGAATTTACACCTTTATCCATTTGAAAGTGTAACAAACTTTTCAAAGGCATGCCTTGAATGCTCTTTTAAATGTGAATTCCATTTGAATGTTGCTTATGTCTTATACTCGAAACACTTGCACAATTTTCAGGACTTTTCCACAACGTGTGCGTTTTCGGAAAATAAATGGTTTCATGAAATTTTATCATGCTTTGAAATCTCTTGAATTTGTACAGAAGTTTAGTTAATTTAATTTAAATAACTTTAAACTTGCTTCTGTCTCTAACTTCTATTTGACTAATTATCCTGTAAGAAAATTTGCATTTTACTTTCGTGTCTAGTTACTTAAAGTATTTAAGGATTTTTTTAAAAGAAAAACTTTTTCGAGACACTCAAGATTTGTAGCGAGTGGACAATTACAAGATCCTGACTATTAAACCATCATAGATTAATGGATATGCCACTTATTTACTCATGTACAATGATCTTCGGATGAAAGGGGATTCCAATGAATCCTGATGAGACTCATACTGTAAGTCTGTTCACGTACAGCTTGAGTTTACTAGAGTTTACTCGGCTGCAAATGAGCAATTTGGGAGGATTTTTCTAATTTTTCTCTCGTTACTCGAATAGTACAAAAACGCATTTGAGAAACCTCGAGCAACTTCACGAATGAACACAAACAAATTTGACAAATTTCTAACGTCTTTCATAAGCTGGATTCATCGGTACGTTCGGCGCAGAACTAATTCGCCACGAAGAGAGTATCTCTGCTCATGATTCATTCGTCGTGAATCTGCTGCACTTTTTAAAACAATCCACAAATTGCACGACGCGATGCGGAACACATTCACGGTGAAAACGAAAATCTTCTGCACGAAAGTTGTAGTTGGTTCAACTTTGGCAAAGAGAGAACTGAATTAGCCGCAAAATGAATCCAGCATAAGAGTTGTCAAATTTGTATATGAAAAAAAAACAGTTCTGCACGCGCCGAACGTACCAATGAATCCAGCTTTATATGCACCGGTCAAATGAACACGATTTTCCGACTAGCTTCAGTAGCATATAGTACTTTTAAGTATATTTCCCCTCCGTTACTTTTCGTTAAATTCTCTCAAAACAATTTTGTACTCGAAATATATTGCAATATGTTCCAAGCAAGTACGTAAAGACAATAGAATTTCAAAACTGAAACTTAGAAATTTGTAATCGAAGTATAAATGACAACTGCTAACCTAGTCTAATCTTATCTAGTTTTAGCTAGAATGTTATGCTGATGATAATTTTGCAATTGAATGATTCCAAGAACAACTGTCTTTGGGTTTGAGTAATGTGAAACGTCACGGCTATGATTTTAATGCCTCTCAAGTAGATTAAGACAGAATTTCAAATGTGTTTCTATGAAATGCAAAGAAACTTACCTGGAGAGAAGCCAACCATTTCAAAACGAATCACATCTGTTCCTTTACTGAGATAAAGCTTCTTTCCTTAAATGTGCAAATTGTATTGCACCTGGCACTTACCATGAAACTCCATTAGTGAAATTGCAAATGGTGCTTTCACGCGCGTACAACTTATTTTATGATAATGAATGCCTCATAGCTATCATCACTTCGTGCAATGTTTTAAAGATTCAAGAAGATCCATCAATTCGCAATGTTTCACGTTGAGAGCGTTGTTTGATAGCTTCTCGTCAGTGAAAGTCATTCCTTGCGCAGATAATAATCCAGAAACTAAATAAAATGTTTGTTACAAAAGTGAGTGATGCTCGAAACAAATGCACAGGTGGCATATTACAGTTCCGAGAACCAAGTACGCTAATGTGATTATCCTAGTGTATATAATTCGCAATTAGTCCTCATTATGAAATGAGGTTGCTTGAGTAAACTTCAGGAAAGTTATTTGCCAGCACGTATGAGTAAGTCAACACCGACAAACAATTTCTATTTGAACTTTGTTAGAAGCTACATCCGGGAATATGCGGTATAAACTTTTGTTTAAGCATTCAACACAGAGTTATTTGTGCACACAACGTTTGCATTGGTAATTGATCTGGAGCAGAGAGTAGGAACAAACAAGGAAAAGGACATTCATTGATAAATGTATGAGCTCATATAACACATCGTACAAACATACCTACCTACATGTTGCTATGTTAAGTGGATATTAGAACAGGAATAACGTTCCCTTATCATACACAGTAGCACAATGCATATGACCGGAGCAAACCGGAAACTTTGAATTTGTCCGTAGAACACTAGGACAGGAAACAGGACTCTAGGGAATCAATATCCTTTTCATACTTTAACATTAAATAAGGGAAAGTAATGGATAAAAGTTTTGTCACAAGTTTTCAGGTGCTTGATGCTCATCGATTCGGAAAATTCCTCTTCAGGGAATTTTGTGTCTTCCTCAAAGACCAACAGACACAAAATGTTAACTTTCTTTGGAAAAGTTTCATTGAAACTTATTGAATTATTATTTAAGATTAAAATAAATATACTTGCTGATATGTGCTACTCAAACTTTTAGACATAAGTACAAAAAGTTTCACGCAAACTTTGAAGGAACGCTTAGCCTTCACGTCGTGTTATCTCAGGTTACTTTGAAAAGAGAAAAATCACAAAACCTACCTTCAATTTATGTCAGCCTTGAATTTATTTTTAAGGCCAATTCCTTATAAAAATAATATTTCATGTGCTTCTTCCCTGTTTTTCTTTTCGTGAATAAATTCAAGACCTCCGGGAATATACATTAATCCTTAGAAAAATTGCTTCCAAAAATAAACTTGTTTCACCATGAGGACAGTCAGGACTTGTCATTTATCTTGTGATTATAGCTTTGAAGAGTTCAAGGATTTGCTTATTTTGAATCAAACAAACCTTGTGATTCAGTTTTATTGTATACTTTAAGATTATTGTTTTAATTCTTATTATTTCTTTCCAGATACTACAAATTATCCATCCAGTAGAGGAGTGCCCGGATACTCTGGCGTTTGCAACGGAACCAGTATTAGCAAGCTTAGCAAACATTTTAGCGTTTCACGTAAGAAAATATTTCTTTTTCATCTCTTATTGAATTCACTTCTCTAGAACTGAAATAAAATCTTGAAAAAGAATATCCTTATTTGTAAATCCTTGTCGCTTCCTTGAAAGACAATATTTCAAAATTGGAAGTGAGTCAAAACGACTGACTCGTTATATTTGCAACCAAACCAATCCTACATTTTAAAAGGACATAACTACAAGATTATGTTTCCATCGTATTTCATTGCTTAGCAAATCCTTTACGGAAGATTCTCCTTCTGAGAAGAAAATGTCTTCCTTCCAATCAAATTCTTTGAGTTTTTAAATTTTATTTTCTTTGCATTTATGTCAACAATCATGGTAGTCGGAGAAATGCAATTTCTCTACAAATAATGTTCCTTAAGGAATAAAACTTGAATTAAAAGGACGCAACAAGTTTATATTGTACTTAGCATTCGTATTCTCGTTTTTGTAGACAAGATACTTGAAGCACTAAAATTTCCATAGCAAATCTTCAGAGATTCCTTCGAGTAAATTAACAAACTTTAAAGAGAAAACTTGTTGGAATGAAAATTTTGAGCTGAAGAAGAAAATAGAATTATCAAAGAAATGAAAAATAAAAAACGATTTCATTAAAAACTTCTTTAAGAAATGCAGTTGTTGGATGAAATGTAATTTATTCAGTATTTCTAACATAAAGTTATCCATGAAGATTCTCTGGCTTTCTTAGAAACTTTGCACGCCTAAAGGACGCGGTGTATTGTACAATAATTGATTTAATTGCTTATTCTGTAGAACCGTCACATTCGCCTTAAGACTCGAATACAGTCCTTCATTCCCTTTTTGTTATTGCCACAGTCTAATTTAAAGGGTTCAAACCCATAGGGCATTTAATTAAAAATTTGTTTAAAATTTCTGCTACACGCAAACTTTATCAACATTGTTGAGTCTTTTTCTTCTGTTTTATCTTTGCGCTTTCCTGATTGGAAAACTTCAAAATATCACAGTTTATTGATTTTCACTTCTCAAACTTTCACTTTCCAGGAATCAACGGGTATTGGAACAGTCACAGGACCACCGAGCACAGGAGCTTCACAGCCACATCTTCCACCGCAGGGTATTACTCCCAGACCAGCGCACGCTAGAGAATATAATTTTTTAGATATCGAATTGAAGTACGGAATTTTACAGGTAAACATTGCTTCTGGCTAAGTGTCAATTCTTTGTCTTGATGTTTTTCTTTAATTACTCCCCATAAAACGGGTATCGAGCACGGTTTTAGGATACATACTAGTTTCATACGACGTAATGATGAAAAATCGAAATGTAAAAGTATCTAGAGTCGTAATCCTGTAAACTTTTATTCTTTAATGTGGAAATACTCCTCATACTGTCTAAAAACAGAATCGAACATCATAAACATGTGTGCAAGTTGGATGGTTACTCCATCACAATGGTAGTATCAGTCGAAGCACCCTAGAGCGACTACGTGCTCTACACAAAAGCCGGAAGAATCTTATTTACATTCTTGAAATCATCCCCGCATGGTGCAGGATATGTTCCAAGTAAAGTTTTAATAGCTTCCCCATAGAGAAGGTCGGATAATTTACAGAGCTTTGAGCAATAGGAGCAAGGAAGTGCAATGTCTGAACGACAAGTTACTTCCAATCAATTCACACCAACTTTTACCATTGGATAATTCACAAGAACTCAAGGCCAAGTTTTCAGGATGCAAATTCTTAAAGCGTATGAATTTCAAAGAATCCCTTTCTGTTCCTTTGTTTTCATGAAACAATTGTGATATAATATTGTGTATTGTATTTATGGGCTTCAAGATTCCTTCTACTGTACTTAAATTGTTACATTAAGTGATTAAATAAATCTAAAACTGAAATCATATCAACTTATGTACTTTTCTCCAAAGTTTATGATTTATTTCCATAATTCTCTTGATTTATGAAAACCCTAAATTAATTAAGCAACTTTCAAAACAAAATTGTTTTTAAAAGCAAAAATCTGGAACAGAGATAAAGGCAGAAGCTTTAATTAGTCGAATAGTTCATTCAAAAGGTAACTTGTAGAATCCATATTTTTGCAGGTTATCCCTTGAAAATCCTGTACCATGAAGGTAACTGAACTATAAATTTAAACTTTGTAAAACCTTTGATCTACACACAACTCCGTGACACATGGCATGATATGAGTTCGTTCATGAAGTTTTGCGTCATTTCATATAAATTATGTCAAAAGTTCAGGGCATCATTTTTAGTGAATGATGTGAAGGATATAGGGACTGTACCTTGTAGAGGATATGTTCATTAATTTGAATAAATGCAAATTAGGTTACCTAATTAGTAGTGAAACTTTGTATCATCTTTCCAACAAAAACTCGAATTTTTGAAAATCCTTAAAGTTTCTGCAACCTCAGCTAATAAGGTTCCACTCCAGTTTATAATCAAAATTTATTCAACGCCAACAAAACTTCGTTTTTCTGCTGGTCGAATTGTTTTTGAGCAACAACTCGTGTATACCTTTTCATTTATCTACTTACTCGTTTTTGGCTAAAGGTGTGCATGAGTTAGAATTCTGGCAAATGTTTCTCATTCTTGGAATATAATTTCTAAGTGATACAGTAGGTTGAGATGAAATCCCAAGATGACACTTTACACATGATAAATTACCTCGTAGGAGTCATTTCCATCACCATAAAATTACGGAGATAAAGTTGAAGTGATATGAAAAGTTTGAAGTCAATTTCCGACCCATTCCAACCCTTGGAATATTTAAAATTTAACAACATTCCCATTGGTTTCAACGTTTAGAATCATCGTTTGTATAAATTTCAAATATTTACCAACTGCTGCGGATGAATTCGAAATTTATTTAGCAATTTACATTCTCGAAACGCTCAAATAAAACTCAACAAAGATATCGATACATTGCAAATCATACAAACAAAAGCCATAAGCTTCCGCTACAGACAAAAGTATTAAATATTCATAAAAGCCTGCAATGATAAATTCATTTGAATGTGAACGATCGTATCCAGCCTTGGAACATTTTTATCAGCAGACGTATTGAATTTTTAAAAGAGTGCGAAGGAATTCATGAATATAAACAAATAAAAATTGGTTGAGAATATAATTTTTTCATATTTTCAAAGTATTTCAGTTTACAGACAAACCCAATTATCACTATAACCAAACATGACACGTTTGAACATATGCAACAATGTTATTTTCAACAGAAGCAGAAGCGTAATCAATATCTTAATAAAGTCATGGTGATACATTTTGTACATGTAGCAAGATGGATTGCTACCCTTATTTAATTCGGAATAGCGTAGACGATGTCATCCCTCAAGTCAATACAATTCCAAGAGCATATTTCTCAAGAGGGTAAGGAAACGTTAACGTTCGTATTATCTGTCGTTAATTTAAACTTAATGGCCTCTAAATTTTCCCAATGGTCAAATAAATGGCAAAGGAAATTGGAAAAGTATTCTTTAACACTCTGATAAAACCTCAGAGATATTTATACCAGCATAAAAAATTGGTTGAATGTAACTTTATGACGCTTTTCTGTAACACCTACATAACGAAATTGAAAAATCCCACACCATTTTTCCGACGCGCTTATTTTCTCTGACTTCGTATAAGAATGGAAAACAGGGAGATGACATTAAAAGGAAGAAGTATTTTTAACAAAGTAGCTATTTCCGTCATATATGATACTACAAACAACTCGAAAAGATCCTCCAACACATATTGAGGATAAAATTAAAATTGAAATCCAAAAAAAACCTGGAACCTAACATGAACCTACATATAACCTTAAGTGCTCTCTTCACCTCTTTAGGAAAATGCTTGAATCATGTTGTATAGGAAATAAATGGTTCTCGATGGAATCGATAAACTTATTTAAAAGTTCCTTAAAGTATTCATTATAATATATCATCTAAGCATATAATATCTACTAATCTTATCTTCAGGCAAATCCTGTCTAGTCAAAGAGAATATCCTTCCAAGAGCTGCTTAAGATCAATCGATTTCATGTGCGGATACCTTAAATGAATTATTTATTAAGTGTCGAGAAGTCCTTTTTGATTTACATGTAAAGTAAATTTATTTAACAAAATCAAATGAATTTATTACCGTATCAATGAGGGTGGGTGTAACAATTGAAATTATAGCATCAATTCACCACGAAGCTACTTAAACTCTTGGAATTTTCCCTTTAAAGAATAACAAATGGCAACTGGCACGTTTAGATCCTTCGTCGTCTAGAACACCGAGAACCCTAGAATTTTAAGGTAAACTGTTTGAGTATGCTGAAAACTGTATAAGACCAAGAAGCTGGAAAAAAAGATAAGTCAACGAAAACAAACAGAGTTTCTTGAAAAGTAGGAATCCTTGCAGAATCTTCACTTCTTCGTCGTCAGAGTTACGTGAATGGAATCTTGAAATGGTTATGTCCTCTCGAAAAACGTCCCGGAAAGTCTCTTAATCTATGCTTAAGTGTAACACAAAATGATTCTAGGATGCGAAATTCTAAGGCTTCTCCAGTTTGAGATTGAAAAATTGTTTGGATCTTTTTTGTTTGTTTTAATGAAATTTATATTTAAATGTCATAAAGTTACCTACCCTACTGCAGAGGAATTACTGGAATTGGTTAAATCTCCAGGAAGTCAAAGTTATCCTGAAAGTTATTCTATACTTTGGCATATTCTTTCATTGGATAAATCGTGAAGAATGTCTGACAGTGTCCTTTGAATATATAATTTTTGCAAAACACCAACAAACTAAGACCAAAGTTTAACTGATATTCTCTGGCCTGGGAAAAAGGAGAAACTTTTGAAATTGTTTATCTTGAAATAAATATCTCAGAAGGTGTAGTAATTTTCTACTAATAAAATGGGAATGAAACTCGCTTCCTTTCGAATAAACTATTCCAAGCACGTATGAAATATTTCTGGACCCCAAACGGCTCTTCCGACTTCATCGTTGTAGGGTTAGAATACGAAACCCTGGAAGTGAATTTGCTGACGTGTCTTGATTTTGAAATTCTCCTTAATCAGCTAAAAATATATTTTTGGTGTCAATCTCATTGGAATCCTTAAATCAAAGGTTAAATAGAAAAATTAAATAAGGATTCGAAAAGCGGTTTTCTTAAAATAAACCCAACCACTCAAACCAAGTTAATTTGAAAGGATGATGTGAGGTTAAGTGGAAAAAAGGCACGAATTTTCTTAGAAAATGCCGGTTGCAGTCACCGCAACTCATTAATTGAATGAATAATTTCTTGATATCACTTTGAATCTGAAGTGGATCATCTTAAGAAAATTGGAGTGATTTCTTATGGTTTTGTAAATTAAATTGGAGCCATTTGTGCCGCCACATTAATCTATTGAATCCAATAAGATTAATTCTCTTGATAAATAAAACCACTTAAACGAAAATTTTATCAATCACTTCTTACAGAGTTTTACGGTTCAATATTTCCGTGATTAATTTGTCTGGAAGTGAAACGAAATTATCTGGTCTATATTTTGATCAGAAATGTCTGATTGATTCTTTTCAGTTCTTATACATATTTTAGAAAATTGTTTTCTATTACCTTACATCACAAATTGCTTCATATCGTCGATCTGTTTGTAGAGCGATCGTAAAGCTCTCCGCACACTAAAAGCAAACTAAAATGTTTGGCAACTTGCGTTAAAAACTAGTTCCTGACTTGTTAGCGACCTGGCTCCGCACACGCAGCTACTCATCCAAAACTCATTAGAAATTTCAGATGCTATGTTTGTAGCATTCTACTGAATGTCCAAAGAAAGTTGTAAACTTTGTCATAAGCGACTCAACATGCCAGTCCGCTGGTGACTGATTACAAACCGGTTTCCAGGAATCACAAACCAGTTCTCAAACAGTAGAGTCGTGTTTGGAGTCCCTAAATAGTTCCTTTTTTAAATCACCCTGTTCGAGTCTGACGTTCGAGGCAGTTTTAGAGAATGTTTCTTCATTGTTTGACGTTCGTTGAGTTGAATTCAGATTTTAAAGTTTGTTGAGTAAAGTAAAAATATTAGTAAAATATCAACAAGTTATGATTCCTACATAAACTAAATCAAAACACTGCTTATTTATTAGACTAAAAAATTTTCATTGGTTTAATATTTTTGCAGATAACAGAGGCCCTATCATTTCTACATTATTCAGGTCACGTAATTCACCGAAATGTTTGTCCATCATCGATTCTTGTAACAAAAAAGGGAACATGGAAGTTGGCTGGATTAGAATTTATAGGTAGGATGAAGTGTAGCTTATATAAATTTGGATAAAAATAGGTTCTCATTAGATATCACTTTACTTGTCTTCACATGGTTATTACATACTAACAATTCTGTTGGTGTTTTTTTCCAGAAAGAGTTAATGAGACTGATGCTGTCGATTCTGTTATATGTCAGCCTTGGAGTTCGAGAATTTCCAAAATGGCACAGCCAAATTTAGATTTTATGGGTAAGTTGGGTTTAATTTCATTTAAAGTAGTAACTGTAATTCTTGTCATGATGTGTAACTCTTAACAAAAGCTTTGTACTGAAAAGGCTAATGAAGGCACCTCACAGATAAAGTGTACATTAAGACATTTAATCAGATCGTTGGACGTGTCTGCCTTGCAAATTGTGCTTTAATAGTGTGTATTTGTAGCCTTGAAGCCATCACCAATCCACAATTTGCCCATAAATTGATGTGAGGGCAGTAAATTTTTGTCATTCCAAAGATTGGAACTTGTCCTATCCAAAATTTTTAATATCTCCAAGCGAGAAACGACAACACGACCTAAGATTCGTCCTTGTTCTATTCCAATGTCCACATTACATTTAATAAAGCTTGTCAAGCATTTAAGGAATGGCAAATATTTTTATTGCAAATATTTCTGTGAATATAAAACCAAAACATTTTTAACTGCTGGCAATAATTGCATTTCATTCCACGCGCTAATTGTTTGGAGCAGCTCTTGAAAAAGAATTTTCCGTTTTCTATTATATTAATGTTATATTATATATTCCTACTATAATAAGACTCATCGTATTGTATATTGTTGGCAATTAAAGTCTTTTTCTGCACGTTCTTGATCAATGGTGTCTAGTGAAAGGACATTAATCTCTTCCAATGAAATTATTTCCAGGAAATTTTATGATGCTTTCTATACAAAAGCCCGCTTACTGAGTGCCGAAGCACGAGCTTGTATTTGTTTTAATGGTTATTGCTCAGCATATCTAGCAAATGACACCGAGTGTGACACAATTACTTGTTTAGTGTTGTAAGTTTAAGTAAAGTAGGTCGTCTGATAGAACCCTCCCATGACATCAAATCCGTAGACAATTGTTTCATACAATAAAAGCTAACAAGGTCGAATGCGAGACTAGTTTAATTCTTAAGTGTTATATGGATAGAATTGCTTGAAAGTATGTGAACCAGGAAGAATCACTCTTTTAATGATAATTGAAGGTAATGTACGTACTTGCTTCTAACACAAGGGAAGTTATCTTTTAACTGTTGTAGAAACAAAACACAATCCTTATTCACAAACTTAAACAAGATAATAAAATGTTTCCCCTTGAGATAAAATTTTGATGACAAAAGTAGAACAGATTCTCTTGTATATTTTACTATCTTTACTACTTATTATTAACTGAACATCCTAGAAATAAAAGCTGTGATAAGATAACTTATAGCCTTATTAGGCTTATGTTGAGTGCTAAGATGTGCAGCCTGCGTTCAGTGTACGTTGTATTTATTGTTTTTTCCATGCCAACTGCTAAGTGGACTTACATTCATATGGTTGAACGTACCTACTCCCGCGTTACAACTACAACAAATCCTAGTATCGAGACCGATAATCATCTTTTATTACTACACTAGTGGAATTAATTCTGGATTGTTTTTTAAAACGTTATGTTTTTTAAATTTAAGATGATACTCCATTGTAATTTGTACTATATTAATACGTTGACTATTTTTATTTTAAACCATGATTGTATTTCTCATTATTACTACATAAATTATTGTTAATATTTCGTTTGAAATTTTCGAGGAACGACAACACAAAAAGTCCCGTTATTTTAACGAGACAATCTGGGAATGCGTTCGTAGTTTTACTAATTTTGATATAGTTATTTATATATATGTTTTCCAGTTTTTTATGTGTTTGAATTTTGAACTGACTAGTTGAATTAAGTTAGGTTAAAATCATACTTTTAAGATCACATAAAATAAATGCAATCATATTGGAAACATAATAAATAAGTGAAGAATTTATAATTTTTTTTAAAAGTGTCCAGAATCAAATCCACTAGTGTATATGAAATGTATTTTGAAAAAAGTAAATATATAGATAATACCTAATTAAATAAAACATCGCTTGAGTACTACTAACCATAACAGCCGTTAAATCAGGTGAAACCGAATGAAGTTATAAAACATAATACAAAAATCATCTAAAATACATGATTTCCCATTAGTTAACTGATATAGTGAATTTAATGTATGTATAACCCAAACAATATATATAGCGTGTTGAGATACGATTTTGTTCCAATTAACTAAATCCAAATATTTGTATCTGACCTGCAACGATGTTATCAGAGATAAGTTTAAGCTGATTTGTATATATGCAAATATCCTTTTTATGTTAAAGTGTATTTATCATCATTTTGATCAATTCAATACCCAGAAAATCCAATTTCTAATAATGTTCTCATTGATGATGTATTATCCGCTTAAAGCCATATTCAAATAACGATTTCAGAAGTCAAAAGTTACTGAAACTCAACTCATATTTTAAACCACAAGGTTACGTTATACAGTATATGCCATCTACACAAAAATAAACTTATAAAATCGTGTTTACGACCAAAAATCATATGGAAAATTTATGTTAATCGCTTTAAATCGGCTGGCAGAAGTCCTTTCACACAGAGACTTACACAATCTTAATACCGAAAATCCTGTTGAATAACATTCAAGCATCCTTCTAGGATACTCTACCCCAAGTCAATATTTATGTTATATGTATAACTCCCATCAACTTCTTCGGAGAAACTGAATTCCAAAACGCAAATATTTATGAAACCTTGTTATGCAAGCATGTATGTGGGTTTTCGACGCGTTATGTCTATGATGATATCTTAGAATAAGATTGCTTCCTTTGTATTACCAAGTAGGTACTCTTCACTTGCCCCATTAAGCATGGCTTATCTACACTAGACTACAATATACGATAGAGACAAGGAAGTGATTTCATCTCCATAACGTGTTATTAACTTTGGTAACAGTAACTTCAAAAATCTTTTCAAAAGATTATTATACACACGTGTATATGTAACTCTTTTCCCTCTTCATACATTACTTTCGTGTTGATACTACAAAAACAATTTCTAGTAATAAAATGTGGTCATCACAAAAATAAACATTCAAGGATCACGTTTCAAATTTCAATCTCCTTCAAAACCGTTGACTCTTCAGATGTAGCCAGCAAACTAAACCTTCCACGAACTTTCAAAAGACATTCAAGTGACGTGAGCAAAATCGACTTAATTAGAACCGATATACTTAAAGAACCCTCTTATCGCATATGATTACCCAACACTTCAATGGATATTTGTGGGTATTGTCCATTTTACGTAGGGTCAAGTATGCTCATGTTGACTTTTATTAGAACCATGTTACCAAAGCTATCCTTTTGTATTTTTGATGTCCTGAAGAGTGCTCAAACACCCATGCATGAAAGTGTCCTTCAACAACAACAATTTGTCTTTATCGAATTCTATTACGCTATAGTAACAAAAACGAATATCGATTCGTGAATCATGTCTAGTATGATTAGATGGCTTGAATTACCATATGTACTACAGTTTTTTTGGGTTTGGGATCTGTTCATTATAACTGGAAGCTTCATTTCCTAGTTGATGCTAATCAACTCTGACAAGATGAATTGCTCATCACATGCTGTCAGTTTTCTTGTTCATATAAAGTTTTTCTATATCATATTCTGTCAATATCACATCATTTTTTCTTATGAACACTTAATTTATGTTAAACTGGATTTTGTGAAAGTTACAATTTTGGCATAAATTGAGAGAGAGCGGGTGAATATAATTGATCAGCTGCTGATGGAGTTTTACTTGGTTATCTGTCAACGTAGGAAAATCACCATTTCGAAACATATTAGCCGTGTTCTTTTGGTCACTCTAACAGAACAGAACTGTCAAATCCCATACATTTAACAGAGCAAGTCTAGTTTTTGCTGTTCTGAACAGAATAGTTGAGCTAGAAATATTCATTTTCCGCGAACCTAAATTTTTCTGTAAATTCCACAAAATTACAATTTCTTCAAAACTTTCAGTTAATTTCATCTGAAAATTTAAATTCAAGTAATTTGTGATTAATTTATGCAAACAAGGGCTAACAAAATTGAAGAAAGTTCATATAAATGTGAAGTTAAGTTGGTAAAAGTTTGTAATCTATCTAGTCCGGTGCGTTCTTTTGCTACTTTGGTTTTGTACTCGATAGCGATGACCAAAAGAACACGGCTATTGATTGAAAAATCGTTTAGAAGAAGAAACCAAAACTCACTTGATTTCTAATTATAGATATTCACCAATAACTCCAAGACTGTTATACTGTTCTGTTAGATTCTGTAAGCAACATTCTCTAAATATCTTCACCTACTAATACTAAAATTGCTTACAATGTAATTGTATTGAATCAAGTTTGCTTTATGCTTAAACTGTCCTTTGAATAAAATGGAATCTATTGAAGCACAATGATCTGAAGTCAAAGGATAATAATCTTCCTTTTGATTTGAGACATAATTCTGCAATCTATTGAAATGTTTGTGGAAACAGATAGTACTCGATTGATTTTGTCTTAAAGCCAATATTAATGTTCTTCATGTTTCAGTTATTATAAAGTTGCATAAACTTAAATATTTAAGGATTCCTTAAAAGATATGAAACCGTACTCCACGATATAACATGAACTAGAGGAGCATATAAAAGTTTATGTTGTTAATTTAATTAAAGTAACGAAAATTTTGAAATGCATTCACTTCAGGTGAAGGACATCGAGAATTTGTAGTTACCAGCAGTTTGAAATGTTCACCTGCAAGAAATGTCTGCATTAACCTATGCACATGTTTCTTGTGTGAATTTATGAAGCTGAAACAAACTAAAACAACATATCCATGAAATTGTAGTTAATGCTTCGAATGAATCTCATTTCAGCTCCTGAAACTCAAACTCATTCAAACTGCAGCATCCTGAGTGACATGTTCTCGTTGGGGATGGTTATTTGTGCAATATTCAATCAAGGTAGACCATTAATTCAAGCGAATAATTCGTCTTCGGCATATTTAAAGCAATTAGAGGTGGTAAGTAATTTATTTTTCAATTAACTTCAATGTATTCCCAGAATTAGTAAAACAACAAATCGATAATCGATATTTTGTACAAGACTTTCAATTGAATTTAACAATTAGTCCGTATTTAAACAATGCAGATAACCAAATAAATCGAACTGTGGTTATAATCAAATAATCCTTGTTACTGCATGTACTCAATGGTCTTCGAGTAAATCCTAGCTTAACTAAACATTTTCACTACAAATTACTTCTAGGATGTTTCGAACTTAATTTAAACTAACATCCCGATTTTCAATACAAAAACCTTTAGCTAGATGATGCTGTCCATCACATGTTGCCACGTGTACCAATACCATTGCAAGAAGCCACAACGCGTTTAATAAGTAAGGAACCAACAGCCCGACCAACAGCACAACTACTCCAATTGATTAAGTACTTTAAGTAAGTAATTTACATTTCGACTTTTTCAATAGCTCTCAAGAACGTTGTCAAGCTATGCTGCTAAACTTTGATTATCCAATTTAATTTTTTTTTTTTGTTTTGTTTCAATTTCTTCTCTACTCCACAACAGCGATCCAGCAGTCCATGCCTTACAATTCCTTGACGTTATCAACATGAAGGATCCAACACAAAAATCTCATTTTTATCGCACAACATTGAAGGAAGTCTTACCTTTTATTCCAAGAGTAAGTAGGAAAATTCCGATTGGGAATGAAAATGTATCTTTGCATATTTTTCATAAAACCTCTTTGAAGATCCCTTGACAAGGAGAACAGAAGGATAATATTCAATTTAATTTATTTCTTTTTATTTTATTTTCTCAGAAAATGTGGTGGCAACATGTTTGGCCATGCCTCCAACAGGAAATGAGAACAGCGGAAGTATTAGCTGCTGTTTTACAGCCAGCATTAGCATTGGTGCAAGAATCAAAACCAGAAGAGTACGAACAGATAATTCTTCCAACATTTAAGTAAGTTTCATTCACTTCTTTGTCATTAATTTTTTTCCTTTTACAAAACTTAATTTAATAAATAAACAAAATGTTTAAGAAACTTTATCAACTCACTGTATAATGTCTTATTGACTTAAAATCACACAAAACTTTTATAAGAAAGTCCAATAAATCTTATTAACTTCTTTTCTGGCTTTTCGCCAAGTTAACTGGCATTTCGTGTAGGTAATTTAACAAACACCATTACCCTATAGAATCGAATCGAGTTGTGTGAAACTGGTATACTTAGTTTGATTATCAAAGTTTAGTTTGTGTGTGTTTAGTTGCTTTTGGTCCTTTACTCAACTCTGTCAGCTGAGAAGCCTAATTGAAAGGAAAACATTCGATAAAGTGCTAAAGTTCCGTGTTGGATATATACAAGAGTAGTTTTGTCCTTTCAAGAGTGCTTTATACAATTAACGCAAACCTTGGATTATCATGATGTCATACTATTATGTTATTCATTACGTACCACAAGTAAAATCATATAAAACAAATTGACTGAAATATACAAACTAAAAACCACAAAATTATCTTTGTAAGCTTAATGCACATTTATATTTCATTACAGGAATGTATTCGTTTCACCAAAGTCCATACAGGCAACTGTAACTCTACTTGAAAACCTGCATGTGATATTAGAAAAGACACCCCGTGATGATATTAAATCAGACGTTTTACCTTTACTTTTTAATGCATTTGAAAGTACAACAATCCAAGTTCAGGTAAGCTTTGTATGTGCTAAAATTCAATTAACTATTTGAATGTTTGCAGTCTCGTCAATTATTAAATGAAATGCACTTAGAGTGGACATGCTTGTGCGAATGATTCTATAAAATATTCAAAGAATTTCAAATACTTGCTGCATGTGATATACTTTAAAATTTACTAAACTTAATCGACCATGCTCTTTGTACGGTTGTCGTCCTTTATCTAAGTTTATAGCACTGGAGACAGTTAAAAGCAAGTAATAAATTCAACACAACAGAGTACATGTTGCTACTAAAACTTTTACTTCGTGCGAACTGGCACTTTGTATATTTTAAACATTTTACAGCAGATATAAAATCCGGCGCAAGATGTTAATTAGCACAGAATAACTTCTAGTCCATACAAACACAGATCTATTGTTTCTTTCCATAAACAAAGGGAAACAATGTTTTCCTCAAATGAACTTGTTCCCGTTTTCCAAAAATCAGTTTAACCATTTTATTCTGTTCAGTAATTTCAAAGGATAAGGTGCGTGGAGTGTGTTGAAGCTGACTCTTGCACTTGTTTCCAATGCTATGATCATTTTTGAATCATTTTTGAGTGTCAATATTATAATATGTTTCTTAATAAAATATCCATATTTGAATTATCATACCTCCAGTACATTAAAATATATTAGGACTGAATAATTTTTTTCCATTTTTAACTAATTCTATTAAAATAAATACAAAAATTCTGGAATCTTTCTGACAAACATTGTATTGCCACTCAAGCGTGAAAATAGAAATAGATCCTATTTTCAATCCACGCTGGGCCCAGATTGCACGAAAGGCACATATGGCGGAGTGCGTGGGTGCGAAACGAGAGGAACATGTAAGCCAATCCAATTCACTCCAAGCTGGCATTGAAAACGCGCTGGAAATGTTTTACTATTGAAGAAAAAGACAATTCTATAACCTTAGATATCATGTTTTTGCTGTTGTTTTCCACATGAGCGTGTTTGACAAAACTTTCTTTTTATAAACATTTCCTTTCTTTGATTTATTTCCGTTTTCTGATTTAAATATATTTGGGAAAACTTCATGTCATTGAGTGAAATTAATCTGTCTGTTGACCTGATAAGGTTCCTACCATCATTTCCATCATTTCTTTTCATCTTGGCGTGGGACTGCAGGTGTACATGTTTACGCTCGTGTATTCAATATAAACAGCATGGGAAGAAGTCCCCTAGAAATAAAAATCTATCGATCTGTGTCTATTTTGAAATATTTCGGTCTATGTACCTTCGAGAATAGAGTTTTTCATATTCGAAAGCATAGACGTCCTTATCCAAGAATTCTGTCGAAGTTCCCAGTTACCTTAACAACCTTCCGTTCTAATTTATCAAAATATGCTAGGTTTGTCTTAGGGCAACTGACTTGATACAAATCAGGAAACTGTGACACAGGGCCGGGAATATTAAATTCCAAAGAAAATATTTCGAAATATTATATCCTTAATAATGGAAATATACGTACACTTTCTTATTTACGGGAACACCCTCAGAAAATCACCCACCATTGTAAAGTTTCTGGTTTATGCGGTTAGCAACAACCGAATTTAGCATGAACCACCATCAACTTTTCAGTGTGGTACACTTTTGGTAGATCATATTACGACGAATAACCATGTTAGGTCGCAATTATCTCTGTTGGTTTCCTTCGTTTTTTGACTTGGTGTCTCATGTTCCTTTGGCTTTAATCAAATGCATCCTAAATTTTATTTGAGGTTTTAAAATAACTCATCTCAACAGTTTAATTATCGAGCTGATTTCAATTGTTTACTATAAGGAAATTTCACACCCGTCCCAAAATATTCTAAATCTTTTGCTGTAACATGACTCGTTCTACCTACTTTACCCACAGAAATGCAGGTTGCTTCCATAGCATCTATAACACTTTGTTTTTGTTCATATAGCTCGTGCGATTGTTGTAAAAATTCTTAAAGTTATTCAACAGAATTTATTGAACAAGAATTTTTCGTATAGCCTCAAGTAATCATGTGAAATAGAACACCAATCTTCAATCAAGCTTTAAAAATTTGCAAAATATTTTTCATACATGCTTAAAATTCGTCTGGTTTGTATTGGAAAAAGGTTTCTCACATTGATATCTAGCATAGAGTCATGCGTGCAGAAATTTTGCTCAAGGTGCAAATGCTATTGAATACTATAACTTTATCTTTGCGTCCAAAAGATAAACCAGAAACGGTTCGTTTGATTTCCATTCAATGCACAAATGGCCTTTCCCATACCGTGAGAAACGTGACTGTTTTGTGTCCACCAATTGAGCATGTGTGTAGGAAAGGATTTCTTGACTCCGAATACTTATATACAAGGAATAGCTTGTTGCTACCTATAAAATAATGTAAAATATTGGTACGTGCATGGGCTTGGAAATAACATTATGTGACTACAAGTTAAATCATGTTATGTTTTGATAACATTTGATATAGTATATAAATAGATATGTATTTAGATATTTTTCAATAATGTGTTCCCATGAAAAATGAAGATCTATACCTTTTAATATAAATTTTTATATGTTTTTCAGAGTGCTGCCCTTGTTGCTGTCACAAATGTTTACGATTGCATTGATGAGGCATCAATAAAGAAAATGGTCCTACCAAAAATAAAAATGGTCTTCGAGAAGAACCATACGGATATAAAAATTGTAGCTAATGTCCTATCGTGTATCGAACGAACCTTGGAGAAGCTTGATAAATCTCAGGTTTTTTAAATTAATTAATTAAATTTTTAATTTACCATGTCATTTTCGTCTTTCAGATAATTGACGAAGTTCTACCGCTTCTGTGGGATGTCCGCTTGTCAGATCCGGAAATCATTCTGCGTGTAGTAAGTAAGTTGAACCAATGATAAACATATATATTCCGTTTTAAAATAACTTCAACACTGATATCTCAATCATGAAATCATCGGCTATAAACAGCTTCCAGAGCTACAGTTTATCAATCTCGGGCAAAAACTTGTTTAACAATAAATAACATCTTTTGAAGGGCCTTAAAATACATTATTTTATTTCAAAAGAATACCCGATGTCTGAAGAAGATTGAGCTGTAATTCCCAAAACAACAAATGTATCTTTTACACAAATTGATAAGAACCCAAGAGAGAAAATATTTTAAGCCGATTTCCATGTCATGACGGTGGGTCTGACGCCCTTTTTCACTTGTCCTTCTACAGTGTTCTACAGTTAAAGTCAATGATATTACAAGATGTAAAATATTCAATGGGGTCCTTCCAACCATTTCGCAAATTGCTTACATTAGAATAGATTATAGAACATGCAAGGATGTTTCGCATTCAACTTTACACTACATTTACTCATAATAGATAGAAAATATAACACGTATTTGGAAGAAACAAGACTTTGTAGTAGAATAGGCTGATTGTTGATTCCTTATACAACACATCCTTACTTGCAAATAATCAAAAGATATAATATTGTTGAAAGGAAATGATTTCGCTTCAAAGAATGTGAACATCAAAAACTACCCGTGTCATTTTTTCGAAACACTAGCCATTGTACAGGCGATTGTGGATTGAAAAGAATCGAGTAAAAATAAACGGTTTTGTGAAGCGGATATCACAAAATCCTACACTTAGATGTGGCTCGAGTCAAATTAAACTAGAAGATAAAAGGCTCAATAGCAATCGCTTTGTAATTGTGATTTCAACCAAAAGATAATTTTCACCTTGTGGTTATCATGGAAGGTTCACATCCCAACGTGAACGTGCAAGTGGAATTTGTCCCTTTCCTACATATGGGTGATACATTCAACTTTGTTCGTTCTCACTTTTCACAACCGAAAAAGTACTTCTTGAAAAATCGAATAGATGGATTGATGCTTCACTCCATATGCGAAGAAGGGATAAAAAATCACTCTCACTTTTTCCTCGTGAAAACGCTCTCCGAAGAGCGAAGAGCTTTCATTTGCACGTTCACGTCGGGATGTGAACCTTGCTTCACTATCAACAAGTGTATTGAACAGGTTTTGAACGACCTTCTCGAGGTTTTTTTGGAAAACCCTAAGTTATTTTAATTCTTTGTGAATCAATTTCTACTCTACAAACATATATCAAGCAGTTAATATGAGGCAAGTGTTGCTTTGTAGTGGAAACAATATTCATTTTTAGTTAGTTACGTCTCTATTGCGTAGGATTTTCATTATTATCCAGCAAGTATTACAACTTTCACTGTAACTCATTACTCATAGCACTTACCTTTTCAAATTACATAAAATTACATAATATTTCAATACACATCCATCCCACCAGACTATCAATCTTTTCGTTAGCTTCCTTACCGGAAGATTTTCTCTTCCCCAATGAAATTATAGTTTCCTTTAGATGAAAAACGAGAAAGGAATCGATTTCCTTCTTCTTGTACCGTTCTTGTAATCCATACGAATTTTCAATGTTATCTCGAAAAGAAAAATCATTTATAATTCAAGTGAAATATAATTTTATCTAGAAATATAATTTTCTTGGCATTTTATTCAGATATTTATCGTATAATGTTGAGTGACAAAAAATATGGTCTTTCCGTGAACATAATGGCCACAAGGGTAATGCCATCCTTAATCCCACAGACGGTTAATCCTTCCCTCAATCTGGAACAGTTTACAATACTTTTGGAGGTGAGTTTGCAAGTATTCTTAACGTATTTTGGTTCACATAGTATTTGTAGTAGATATGTCTATGTAATTTATGTGATTTTGATGACTTTGCTATTCTACACAAGTCCCTCAAGGACTTTGTTATTCCATACATGAATGTGAGCATGTATCATGGAAAATTTTATCCAGGAAACCTGTTACTTGCTCACTTACGTGTTGATATATTGAAAGGAAACACATTTCATTCAACATTCAGGATATTGTAATGTATTATGCTTTATTTATTTAACCCACTAACCATTCCTCAACACTTAAAGGTACTACAAGAAATGTTAGACCATATCGACCGGCAACAACGCAACAAACTGAAATTGGATAATCTATCGATACCATCCCCCGAACGACATCGTCCATTAAGACATCAATTTTCTTCGGATAATATGCACGTCCCTCCGTTTAACATTCCGAATTTACGGATTGATCAACGTAAAACATCCAGTGCGGAAGACATGGCCAGGAAAAACTCCGGAGGTAATTTATTAGTAAATTATAATTTGACAAAATTACTTATCATTTTGAAGTGTCTGTCATTATCTATTTGGGGGATGAAACTGTCCTGAATCAACGAACTTTTTTATTGTTAACTTCCGAAAACAAATCGATTCTATTCTCTGCCGTTGCTGTTTATAAATCATGCTAAAAGAAAATTGGTTTGAGTGTCGTGGAGCTGTTAACCTCTTGGCTAGGTTTGAACCACCTGTTGTTATCAATGATTTTGTATTCAATTAATTGATCCGGAGATTTATTGACACACGACAGGATGGTAATGTAATGTGCGACTGTTAATTAATTTAACATGAACGTCAGTTTTATTTGACGGTTTATGGTTTTTATGCGTGCCAAGCGATAAAATCAAAGGCAGATTTCTGATTAATTGTTGAGTATTCTGAGATACTTTGATGGTTTTGTAAATCGGTTGTAAAACATTATAGCTCTGTTGAAGTTAAATGAAATTTAAAACACTATAAATAAATAATGATTACTAAAAAGATTAACATTTAATTTCTGAAAAATCTTGGTATATTTTTGCTTTTGTTTCATCCATCTAATTCCCCAAATCCTTTCTCGTTGCCTTTTTATCACTTGAATAACATGTTAAACACTTCAATGGCTTTGAGAGAAAATACGACATCCAACTGTCTATTTCAGTTACTATTGTTATCCATGGATTTGTACATTTCTGTTGGAAATATTTGAAATCAGTAGAATTCCATAAAAATTGGAATCTTTTCCAAAGAATTTAAAAAATTTTATTTATTTCTGCAATTTCCCATTTGATACCTCTGGAAATACATAGATATCCGTGTTTTTCTACACCAAAACTTTTCAGAAATGTTTTACAGCTTAATGATGTCAGTTACTAAATAACCGAATTATTCCGGTTTAATGTTATATTTGAATGAACTATATTTGGTTATAGCCACAAGTAAATACATAATTTTAATAATCTATTAAACTAATTTAAATTTGAGCGGTCTTTCGTTAGTGATAACAACATTAATTTCTAGTACAATAACAATATAACACATAACAATATAAACAAAATTAGCTTTTTCATCGTTTATTTTGTATGTGGACAAGCTGGAAAATTGTGGGTTCCGTACCCAAATGCCTTGGACAGACGGGACAGTTTGAACTGATTCCAGACGTCATAATGACGTAACTTGTTCAAATTTGTAGGGTAGAACTAGTTCTAGACTGGATCAAAGATCCCAAAATTGAAACAGTTCAAATGAGTTTTCCATCATGTTGGCGCCATCTTTCAGAAAACGGAGAAGTGCGAAAATCACAAATTGTACCAGAATTGTACTAGACATGTGAATGAAAATGACATTCCCTATAGCGTTCTGCTTCCATTTTCTTCAAAAATAGCTTTTTTCCTGATAATTTGACTTTGCATTTCCAAATTTTTTGTTAATAAAAACATTAATTTTAATTTTCGCGAAGTTTCCATTTTACTTGTCAAATCAGTAATGACACTTGTCACTGACTACTTGTCAATATAGAAACGAACGACAGAACTCACTTATAAATGAGTCGTGTGTCGCAAGCGTCGAACTGGTTCAACGTGACGTCAGGAATCAGGGTGATAACAGAACCCTAATGACTTCGCTTCCCGTCCATCTGTCACAGGGCTGTATTTCTTGAACCATAATAGTTAGACACTTCAAATTCGGCCGCTAATAATGAAAACGTTACAATTAGTAAGCAAATAGTTTTTGGTACGGTGGTACGGAACTCTTTATGTACGAGACCGGCTCGCACTTGCCCACTTCAATTCATAACTATCTTTTTGGACACCTGTAATACGTTGTTTTAAAACAATTCTTACTAAATAGATTTAAAATCAATGAAAATTCAAAAAATTTACTAATCAATTATCCATTTATAGGATCTGGAATGCTTGGTGGTTGGTGGTTTGGTGGTTCACCATCATCGCCAGACAGTAACTTCCTACGAGTTGCTAATGCTTTCCCAAATCGTCGATTATCGGACAATACGTTAATGACACCGAAAATTCGTATTGCTCCATCCTGTGCATCATCACCTGGCGGAACGCCTGGTGGTGGTTTACCTATAAGACGACACTCAAGTATTGGACCACAAGAACGACGAAGCTCAGCTATAAATTTGTCTCCACCAACTGTAAGTTTTCAAATAGTTTTTAGTTATTTCGATTAGATAGAAATAAGTATACGAATTGACTTACATACATTAACGAAAATTTAGATACAATAACAGTTCAACAAAAGAGCTCACAACTTTTGCTAGATAGCCTCCTATTTGTTCTGCGATAGTTTCTATATTATACATATATTCTCTATGCAAAACTAAACTTTCTTTTTTGTGAATAGTATTAGCAATATCTCTCTTCCTCACGGAAACTGAAACAAATAGGCTACTAATCACAAATAATTATTAGATAGGTTATAGATAAAGTACAAAGATTTATGATTTTGCGACTAATTAACATATATGATTATCATTCATAATAAGCATTTTTGAGCTTTCACAGTTCCGGGTGGAAACCTAACATATCTCTAAGTTAATTCCCACAAAATTTTATTGAATTCTCATGTCATACTGCTTAAATATGCGGCCTTGTTTTAAATATAAACTAAAAATCAATTTTCGAATTTCGAACAATTGTCATTAATTCGTGGCTTACTGCAGTCTTCATTCCGAGCTTTTATTCAATTTCCGGGAAAATATTTCTCACTTTTCATAATGCATATCCTATCGTCACATTCAGTTATTCTCACCATAATGGTGTTATTCCTCTCATTCATAATAAGTCCTTTCAACAAGTTTAATGAAAATGTTGAATTATATTCGCAAAATCATATTTCGCCATAATATGCTAGCGGTGTTTCACATAAAATAGTAAGTAGAAAGCTTCAATGTAGATCATATAGAAAATACTACTAATATCATATACCATAAAAATTTCAGAACCATTGGTTTTTCATTTATTAGTTAACTCTGAAAATAACTTATTAGAAGTTATATAAATGTGATAAATTAATGTTGGTTGAAAATTAACCTAATGCAAAAAGTCACACAGTATTTTGCACTAATTAGGTAAATATTTACTTCAAAACTTATTCTATATTTTGATATATAAGTGGGCATAACAATTCAGAAAAAATGATAATAATAACTTTAAGATAACTTGTTGATATTACGTAAATTTAAATTCTCATACTAAAGTAGTACATACTATAAATTTTAATTTGTATTAATTGATTTGATTATTGAGTTGCAAGGAGGAAAGTAGTTTTATTGATTACATTATATAGTACAACTCAAGAACATCAACGTAATGTATAAACAAAATATTAAATTTATAAAATGTATTTTTTATAATAATTTATTTGATAGTTTGATAAAACATAAAAGTGTACACATAGAAAAGCACCAAAAAAAAAAAAATAAATTAATAATTTTACATATTTTTATAAATTTTTCAAAATGAAATTTTGAAAATTCATTTTCTAAATAAGTGAAAAAAGTTTTTTTAAATGATATAAAATTTACAAACAATTCAATACCCGATTAACCTGTAGGCGTATGGCTTCAGCGCTCGTGGAGGCTCTGGATCGAGCCTTTCAGTGCCTTCTTCTTCTGCTTATGTAGTAAGTCTATCAAGTCGAAGTTATTCGTCAAGTTTAATTTATTTTTTGTTTAACATAACTCCACAATTTAAGATTTTAAACATATTTTACCAAAAATTTTTCAAAACTTACTTGAACGTATAGTTTTGTTAAAGAAAAACAAAAAAATTACGCACTTCCAAGAGCTAAAGAAGAAACATCATTTACTATAAAATGAACGTTTTTAATTTAAATTTATTTTATTTAAATGTTCATTATTGCATTATACATGCATTTGAAATTTTTAAGCTGTTTTGACATTGAGTTTCAATTCAAAATGTTAACTTTGTTACATCATTACGAAACCAAAAGCATCAAACAAAGTGTTTCTTACATCTTGAATGTTATCAATAACCAACCGCATACATATCCTTAACGCATATAACATTTTTGAATATACATATATAAAATTGGTGCATTTAATCGCTCGTTATTATTCTGCTTTTATTTATGCATTGAGTTTTGTTTGTGTGGAGTTATCCCGAAAGATTTTTGTTGTTCATTGAAGACCAATTGCAAAACCATTAAGAAAACTCCTGGTTATGACGATGTCTTTCCTGATAAGAATGTTACTTCAATAAAATATGACATACATATGCAACATAACATACTAAAAATAAAATAATTATATTCTATTATTATATTGTTATTTAATTGAATGATGTTGAAGCAAAGAATCTACCTAATGCTGTTAATGTGACAAAAATAAGTTGTTTTATGTATATAAATATTACTTTACTGTTACATATATAAATATATATGTATCTTTATTGTATTTACATATACGTATATGCATATATATATATATTTATCTCCAACAGAAACAAATATACATGACATAAATCTTCTAATTTCTTCCTGTTATTGTCCTATTCCACTGCTGTTACTTTTCATCTGTGTTTTTTAATCGAATGCCTATTTGAGTTTGTTTTCATTAAAAAGTTAAATTTCATTTTATATAATAACTCATATCATTTCCAATTTATTAACATTGTGTTTGATATGATTATGTTTCACGTTGATTGGAAGTTACTTGTTTAAAATGTGTTTATTATAATTGCATACCATCAAATATAACTTGTCGTTATGTTTATGTTATGAAAGTGGATATGTTTATTATTGACGTATGTCATAAGCTAAATAATAAGAATGACAGCATACTTTAACACCTCGTTTTTCCTACTGGGCATCAATCATATATTGTACAGCATCACATGTGTATCCTGCCATCATCATCACATCAAGAAAAAAGTTTTATATGGATGAGCTGTGGAAAAGGATATCTGCTATATAATTTATATAATCAAATCTTTATCACCTGAAAGAAATCCTTGCATTTCCCCTTCGTCATTATGCACTGAGTTAGCGAAATAATTTTTTGGTCAGCTTTTATGTTTTAATATCATTTGTGATTTTGGTTAGAATAACATTTTTCATCTTCGCAATACAACGAGACCACGAAATAAAGTGATATATGCATAGTAACTAATTAGCATACATGTTACTATGCTACTTTTCCCAGAATCATCATTTTGATGATTTTGCCTAATCCAGTCTATGACGAACAAATAATTCCTATATCTTTGTATAACAACCGAATAATTAGATTTCGAGGACCTTCAACGTCACAGCAGCTAATTGACAGAAGCTTTATATTGATTTGCGTTCATAGCATATTTCATTTTTGTTCGTCGAAACTATTTACCTAATACGGAATAATAGAGATTCCTTTTCTCATATCCTTTTAGACATGATATCGACGTTTTAGCAACAATAAGAATTATCATAATCCTTTACATATGCATAGGAAAATAGTTCAAAAAGTTGGAAATTGTATTTTTTGGCTTCATTTCTATAAATGGAAACGTGACCTGAAACCGAAATTTTTATTAAAACATTCTCCAAGATCATAAAGTGTGTTTAATTATACGTGAACTTTATATAAAAGAAATTGTAAATACTGTTATACCTTTCTATGATAATGTTGGTGATTGTTATTCATAAAATTTTAATATGTTATATCTTACACGTGTCTTACTAGCCTCCAGCTGAATTCCACGTTCAATGTTACCTTATAAGAGACTCCTCAATTTTTCAGAATTTTAGCTCCAATCCAAAAAGTTATTTCGCAATAAACAAAAATCATAAGAGCAAAAAGTATTATTAGTAGGTTGATATAGTTAGAAACTTAATAAACTCATCTGTGCTGAGGGTTCAGGATACTAGTTTTCACAAATAAATGTTCATTAACGCAAAACAAATTCATTTTCAGACTGCATTCAATTGTGCTAAACAGTTTATAAATGACTTCATACAATGCGGTGCTTTTGTGACAGCTAGTAACTTCCCCATGGCTCAGTCAGCTGTGGATAAACAAGCATATGTGGGGCATTTGAATAAAAATGATCATTGAAGTTGTACAAATTCCACTCAAGTAAGACATTAGCTTGTTCAAATATGTCTCCCAGTCTTGCACAAAACATCCCCGAAAAGTGGCACTTCCTCGGTTATGCCATTCCAACATAACCCACTGTTACCACTGCAGTTCACTAGGTTGCATTTGCTGTAGACTATCAGCACCTAATTCTAGTAGACCATGCCTACGATTATGCCTTTCGTATCAGTAGCTTGTTCCATTAACTGACTATAAAAATTAAGTACGAAAAATGCAATTTCCAATCACAAAACCACTCATTACGAATGAAAATTTGTTTCTAAAACCTTGGATAAAGTTTACACAAATCCAAAACCAAGTGTTTCTTTTTGTTTGGGTTTTTGAAACCTTATTGTGTTATATCTGGTCCCAGACTGAGCTACTACACCACGCTGCCCAACTAAACATTAAATTCTGTTTTTGTTTAGCTTGATATTTGTGACATTGAGACATTTTAAGAAGGCATTTAAGTAATTTAAGTTTGTGGCTTTGTATTTTGTTTAATACCTCAAAGAAGCAGTTTCGGTGTTAACCCAAAACAATTAACCTGTGGATATAAACTGTAACCAGCAATGTGATATACTCACTACATATTTGTAATTATCATAAATTTTTTATTTGAAACTATTAATGTTTTAATTACCTACTTAAAATTAGTTAAGGTTTGCATATCCTTTACATCATGTTCCACCGGATGTCAAATGTTTTCCTTGTGTTTAATTGATTGATTGATTGATTTATTGGACAAATTATTAAGTTTTGTTTTGAGTTTTGAGAATGAACAAGAATGATTATGTATAAGTTTATATGAAAAATGCGTTAGCGTTTATAAGTAAAACTAGTTTTAACTGAACTGATAAAAATTTTCGATTGCTGTTTCGAAGAGACCATCAACTGCTTCCTTTTCTATTCTTTCGCAGCTTGCACGGAGCATGATCGTGAGTACAAGAGCTTCAAAGGGAGACGGACTTTTTTCAAAATTATTTCTTAAATATTTAAACTTTTAACTGAAAGTTTATTTTCCATCTCATTTCTTCAATTGCTAATTTCAATAACATTAATTATTTCTTTATGGTTTGGAAGTTTTGACATGTTTGCATATGAACGTTACAAGTTTTATGAGTTATAAAAGTTAATTATGAAAAGTTTTTCATATAATCACAACTGATAAAAACATATAACATCATAAAAACACATCTAAAAATATCTGTGCAATCTATATGAGTTAATTTGATGTTAAAATATAAATATATTAGTTTAAGGAATGTATCACTGTATATATCATACATTAACGTGTGACCGTGTTCGTGTGAATGTTTAGTGTGAATGCTGGTAATTCAGATTGATATCTGTAAGGAGTTTGTGAAATTGTAAATATAATCAAAAAATCAAAACTTTAATTTAAAATCTCTCCACACATGCCTATGAACAATTGCGTTGTTAATTATAAATACAAGGAATCTTAGGCCCTCCGTACACGGAGCTACTAAAAGCAAACTAAACAGTTTGAAAACTCGCGTTCCAAACGAGTTCCTGACTTGTTGGCGACCACGCTCCGCACACGAAGCTACTCATCCATAACTCAAATAACCCTCAAAACTCAATTTTTTGAATACCCTGCAAGCTGAAAACTATCTAAAACAGACAGGCCAGGCCGTTTTTCAACTTCCACGGCAAGCAAAAAGATGAGTTCCTGGTTCTGCATTTTCTTTTTGCCTAAGTGACTCGACAAGCAAGTCCGCTGGTGACTGATTACAAACCAGTTTTCTGGAATCACAGGCCAGTTTGCAAACGGTAGCGCCGTGTCCCATTTGTTTAAACGGGAAGTGACTCAAGGGAAACTGGTTACCAATTTGAGTCACTAATCAGTTTCTAAACGGTAGCTCCGTGTACGGACTGCCTTACAGTTTGCGGTTCTTTCGAGGCTTTATGGAATGAGTTAACCTCAATAAATCTTTTTTATTTGAAATAATAGTCACTATGACCATTTATCCTACCTAGTAGGAACGTAACATATAATATGATCCAAGCAAACGTAAGCTTATCCTTTTAACTTTGCTGTATAGGCAAACAAAAGTTTCTTCAAAGAAACATCTCTGAGACATCTTACGTAGTCTCGGTTAATTAAAAATGATAGATAATTGAAGATTCGTTTTCTGTTGGTGTTAGGATTATATGTTTCATAAAATGTAAATAATGGAAACCACAGAACCAGTTTCATTTTCAGATTCAGTCGACCTGTTAGATAACAAATTCTTAAGTGTAACTGTGTAACAAGCATCCTGTAATATTTTATTTCGGATCAATTGCAGTCTCTGGTCAATTGAAACTGTTAGCTATAACATAATCGCTACATAGTCCCACTAAAGCCAATAACTTCTTCTTTATAATCTGAGAAGTAAACCATTCTTTTGCTATAGCTTAGAGTTATTTGTGGCAAAACTAAACTAAATTTACAGACTAATTACAAGCAAAACTTTCGACGGACCTTTTAATTTAACACGTAAATCACTTGGTAAAACTCCAAAAAGTTAATTTTATGCAAACACCATTGCGGCGAAGAAACGCTACGGAGCAAGTTCTTCCAAGATAAGTTTGTCGAAATTTTATTTAACAATAAAGGATAATCAAGCGACCATCTAAGAACTTTTTCAAACAAAAATTTAGTTCCTACAAGAATAAGAAAATTGTCAATATTTAGTCATTGCCAGTTTATTAAATGCGATCAAAAGAGTACTCCTTGTGGAACATCTTCCATAGATATCACTAATTAAACTTGACAACAATTTTACACCAACAATATGGTACAATGTACAACATATATGTACATTATATGATATTATATTTTCCAAGGATAAATATTGCATAGGCATATATGATGCTCCCGTCCAATGGAATTAACTGTAATTGACACTTCATATGCTTGATTGCAAACACTACTTCATTTGAAAGGTCACGTACCGTGTCTAAGCAACAGAACTGGACAACAAGAAATATCAATTTAGTAACTATGCTAATTGTGGTTTGCATTGCACAAAACATTAAACTTGAATTCCACAAATCGTCTCAATTGAAATGTTTGTAGCGAAAACACTGAAATTGAATCAAAAGTTTGAGTATGAGTTAAACTAATTTGAAATGTAACTATCCTAGTTGATAATGCTTGTTAAATTTTGCATATATGCTGATTTAGTAGCTTCACAGTCACACATTTAATACGAACACCTGTGAGAACACCTTGAATTGTGTTTTGTCTTATTAGGATGTCAAATTTGTTGCAAAAGTCGTTGTTATTTAAGCAAGGTGATATGTAATTATGACGTTAGACTAGACGCTAATTATGTTTTATGATTTTTCTAATTTAACCAAACTTACCAATGATGCAAATTGTCAATAATATATTTGCAAAGTAAACGCATATTTTGTAGCTGCTGTCTTTAAATATTTAGATATTTTACACATGCTAAATTGCTTTTATGTCTCCGCTTCGGCTTCTTTACCTCAATGTTAGCATTCATGAATCAGTCACGGTTTCATTAAAAAATACACGTTCAGACAACAGACTCGATACGTAAAGGAGATAAATTAAATTCCTCTTGTTAGTTTTATCATACTATAACATTTAAGAATAGTTATCATATGTGTCCAAATCTTTGTAAACAACTTCGTTACTTTCTGCTGAATAAATCATGAATAACTTAATTCACTTAACTGTTTTAATGAAATTCCTACGTTGAAGTTTTTCTTCTCTTAAAGGATTATTCATCGAATAATAATTAATATAAAATAAGTAATATTCCTTATAAATGTTATTTCTTGTATGCAAAGAAAGTCTGTTTGCTATTCGAATACAAATCAACATGATGAACATTTCGGTGTATGCTTATATATAATCCTGATACCACGTTGACCGTGAATTTGATATGTTATAAAATTTTTAGAAAAATCATTCTATTTCCGACCTGATTATTTAGTCTACGATTGATAACAACATAAGACAGTGGAATAATGAATATCCCTGGTGTTATATTTTAAGTTAATTTTATTTTCTCTTACTTCATTTGTATTCTGTGGACAACAGTTCATGACTTTAACTATATCAACGTTCAGGTAAGAAAAATTATCAATCATTAATTCTTTTAAATTTCTCCTTCATCTATTCTGTTCTATGTTAAATGCAAAGAAACGTATTTCAACAGAAAACGAATCTTCTTTTTATTGTGGCGAGGAAGATGTGCTTAAACTGGCATCCAAGAGATGATTAAGAAGTGGCAGCGAGTGTAAAGTGTGAATGGTAGATGTATGAGATGTATACATATTAAGTATTGCACACATATTTGCTTTCATAGCACATGCACTAAAAATACAATTTGTCAAATAAACACATTACATTAATAAAGTACAAATTTTTATTTTTGAAATTACATATCTAATAAATTAAACAAACTAAAATTTTTAATTGTTATTCTCTAGGGTGGTTCTATGCCAAATACATCCAGTAGTGTACCGTTCTTACTTTCATCCAGTATGCAATCAATACGTTCACGAAGACCATCGACATGCCTATCATCCGGACCATTAGGATCTGGTTCTGGTTTATTACAACAACTCGGTTCCGGAATGGTAAGACAACTAACATCTGTGTCGGGTAGCGCTACTCCCGTGCAACAAGTAACACTCAACGGAAGTCGTAACTACGTACGAAAGTGTCCGTCACTCAATATCACATTTAGTCACTAACGTAAAGAGTCGATCGAAAATTTACGAAATTTTCGATTTCTCTCGAAGTAATAATATTAATTTGAAGAAAAATCTTTAAAAGTTGATTACAGCTTTACGATAAGCAACCAATTTCCTTATTAGAGTTTACCAGTTGTGAAAAACGAGTTCCAAATTAGAATTTTTTAAAATTAAATATTATTAATTTTCAATTTTAAATATTATATAAATATGATACATTTTTGAATAATATGGCAGTTGGAAAGAGCATTTATTATGTGAAATGGCAGGGCAGAAAAGTGATTAAAAAATGTTTTAACATCATCGTAGATATTAACAATCTTATATAATAAAACACATCCTGTCGACTTTGTCATAAAATGAGTACTTAACGTGAGTACTTTTATATAATGTATCAACATAATGTAACAAATAAAATAAATATGTGAAATGAAAGAACTGAGATAGGGTTTGAACGCTCAAATTCGAATGTTAATTGTTAATCGTCCTTTTAATTTAAAACTATATGTAACTTATTGATGTCCTAGTTCAATAACGTGATATGTTAGTAATGAATACTTTAAAATTAGAAATTTAATTCACTTAAACATTATTGTTTCAAAACTATTGTAGTTCCAAGAAATTTTCAATTTTTCCCAATCATCATGAGATGAAACAATAAAATACTAATACTTTGGTTACTTTCTACCAAATACTCCTTATGAGCTTTCAACTATAAAACAGATCTCTATACGTGATAGTCGTTAGCCACTTCATTCGAAATACTAGCAAGCAAATAAAGTAATGAATAAAAATTCGAATATTCGAGTTTCGTTAGACGATTTTACCATTAGCAACATTTGTTCAAAATCACATATTAGCCATTTTGCTATATTTCGAGATCACTTCCTATTACGTTCGGTTTTTAAGAATAGTAAGGACCAAAATATGTGATAATGATTTAATTTTAGATGAACAGAGTATTGAACTAGGACAGCAAAGGCTTGATGTTTTAATTAGAGTAAAAAGGAAATAGAAATTATTGTAATTTTCATATAACAGATTCAGTCAAATTACACATTTTGAAATATTCCAAAAATTATAAGGCATTAATTACTTAGAATGAATTTAATAACTATAATGGAAGATATATAAAACATATAACATGTAAAATGAAATAAGTGAAACAATATCAACTACCAAAACCAATGCTACGCTATATACCTGGCTAAAAAATAAAACAGTCAATGCAAGACTTCAGTGCGAAACAAGAGATATACATAGTACGCTGAAGTTATCATTTGAATATATATTGTACAAACAAAACATTCTTGTAACATATAATATAACTTAATATATCTCAGCTTTTTACAGGTATTTGCACGTAAATATCCTTAAACTTAAGGACACAAAACTCTTATTTGCGTTTCATATTGATTTCAAAAAATTGTTTATTTATCTACTTACTGTTCAATAATTTAATGGATTAAAGTGGAAAAGTATGTTTTATATATAATTTTCTTAATATTATATATAAATTTTGTTCATTTTTAATTTAACGAACAACAATTGGTTAACTATTGAACATTAAAAATGGTTTTCATATGTGTTAGCACGATTTGCATGCATCTATATATGCATTTTCTTTTGAAAAGTAACAATTGATATCTTTGTTAAATTTAAAAGCAAAACGTTTTATGTCAGTTAAGTTAATTTATAACATTCGATTTAATTTCTATAATATTCGAAAATTATTGTAAGTAAGTGCATAAGAAGAAAGTTTGTGAATGAAGCATCAGAGCTTATTACTTCCTTCAGTTTAAGTTAATCTTGAAATCAATATCAAACCTCATTGCCCTTACAAATCACACAACGTTTAAATTTTTAAGATTTTGTGTATGTTCATTTCTCCTAGGGTAATTAATGAAATATTTGCTTGAATTAACTGTCTATATGAGAAATAGTTGCTACGAGCTTAAATATAACAAAACGTCTTTAGCTATTCATAGATTTACAGCAATTTAGTTTATGAAACCCATTACAATATCACATTATTGCAGCTCATTATCATTGAATATTCATCTCAAACTCCTAGCTGCATTTTCGCGTTTGCTTGTTTCATTCGCAGATATCATTTCACTTCGTTTTACATATGCTGCAAACTTGAGCAATGACTACCTGCTAATCTAAGGTAACAAATAGTAAAAGGTAAGCGACAGTCAGACAGCTAAAATAGATGTAGATTTCATTTTACATAATAGGTAATCCATTTTACACTATTTTCTATTCATACATTCTTTTATAAACGAAATCTCCACGCTACAAAATCACAAAGTTAGATTTACTATTAACAAACTGTCACAATTATTAGACGAAAGCCTTTTGAGTCAACGAACAAATCCAAGTTGTAATAGAATTGATATAAAATAATTGACCTGATTACATAGGGCCTTGTCTTCATGTCCAAACCCGTTCCTGGAAATAAAATTTCTTACTGTACTTAGAAAATATAAATGAAAATAAGCTTATCTCTTCAGATTTAAAAGGTTCAACTCACTTGAGGTTTTCACTGGACCGACTTTCAATTATTTCAAGCTGTAAAATTACCTGGCATACATAAGAATTACTGAGAAATATATTTGTACAAATATACACCAATATCACATTTTGCTGCATATGATTGATCTTATTATTTGATGTATAAAGAATAAGTTTAATCAAAACATATTTTAGTTTTATATCCAACAAATGACATAAATCCTCTTATGACAATGTCGACAGCGCCTTAAGACAACGCTTATGACATCGCGCTTATATCTGCCAATGCCAATAGATACTTTCTAAATATATTATACATGCTACATGTTTCGAAAAAGCAGTATTACTAAAATTATAGAAATATCATTGTCATTTTATGTGTTTGTTTCCACATTATGTGATTTTATTGCCAAAAAATCTAAACTGAATGAATCTCACATCGTTTTACACAATTGTATATACTGTAAAACTAAAACATTTAACTAAATCAATAGTAAAATTGTTTGAATGTTGAATTAAACTATTAAACGAATTTCTCTATCATAAAATATGTGAATAAGTTGAATGCGGTTTTTCTTACTAAACTAATAAAATTATAATTATTGAATGACTGACACTCTCTTATACATTTTTAGTTGTAATGAATGATTATGGAAATGATGGCATATACATACTATATCATCATTCTGTTACTGCTATTTAGTGATAGCTTTAGATAGTTTTCATAAACAAATTATATCAAAATATCATATTGCCATTCAACACTAAATTTGTGTGCGAGCTTTACTCATTATACATACTTATATATTTAATTATCATTTATTTTTTGGTATATAGTAACATAATTGGACAATAAATAAAATAAGTATATTCTACTTATATTCACAGACACAAACAAATGAAATTTTCAAAAGATTTGATTTGAAAACCTTTATTGAAAAATCAAGAAAAAATAAAAAGATGTAAATATAAACCCATATGAATAACTATGCTCGTTAAGAGGACGCTATAAGCAACAAATTCAACCATATAAAGGATATTTAAAAGCCAAAACAAAACCTTTCGTTATGCCTGGATTTTATTTTGTCACATAACATGCAAAACATACGAAACTGCAGAAATTAATACGCTCGTGCATTAACAGGTTGTTATAAACATATACCTAGAATTGAATGTTGTTATTTCAAACTAAAGAGTAAATTCTAATCTATGTTTAGTTGTTATTTGTCGTATTTAAATTGCATGTTGTCATAAAAGTAGTTGCTTTGACTTGAATACTTGTCATAGGCTTCTTATTTGCTTAAACTTAATGATACTTTGTGACCAATTAGAACTAGAACTAAAATTCATCGCTTTTATTGTTACAAGCTATGTTGTATTCGTTATACTTTTGCTAAATCATATTCATTAGCTTTCTACAAAACAATAATAAAGCTGTGCGAACAGTTCTAAATGCAATTGCTTATAAAATCACATAACATTGAACCCAGGGACGTTATCAAACAAAACTTACACAAACATATAAATATTTTAGTTTGTATTAATTTATTTTTACTAATTTTAGTAGTATATATGATTTCATATGTCATAGTATAACACCTTCATGCAAACATGAATTACAACGTAGTTTATCCGCAAAGAAATCTTATTTTTATAACTTCTTTAAATGCCTTCTCAATGCATTATAATAATAGTTACCTTTGCAGGTTTGAGGGTTTCCCAATGTTAACATCATTTATCGCGGATCCTTAATACGTTACTGTGTTGTTTTATTACTTTAAGGCTGAATTAGAAGCCATCGATTAATCTTCATTTTTTTTGTCATTTTACATTTATACTAGAAAATGGACGCATTATTTCCTTATAGCTTCATTTACCGACAATGGTAATATTAAAAGATACATGATATACATATAGCTTGAAATTATTCAATCAATTAAAATCAATGAGAAAAAGTAATTAAAGAATTGTTGGTATAAATAATTTCCTAAATCAATTGAAGGTAAGTCGTAGCTCCTGTAGCAGCCGTAAAAGCTAACAAAATCAAAAAACCTGATATTCATATTGTATGTTATAATAATGTTTAATCTAGTTTGCATAAAACTGAAAAATCTAGCATTTAGAACTGTTGTTTGGTACTACGTTTCGTCACAAAATTCAAAAGCTAAGCGCAAAATAATAAAATCCACGCATATCATCAAGTAACTTGTTGATTTTTCCGAAAAATTGAAAATCTGTAAAAAGCTGATCGGTTTAATAATTGCGTAAAATCATAATTACGTTGAATCAAAATCAAAGATTCCTAAAAATTTTCAAAATAATCGTGTAACTCAAGCCTTTCTTATAAGTAGATAACTTAGTAGTAGTAACTGTAGATATTTTGAAGGCAAGTAGTTATAGTTGTTATTCATTGTAGTATCATAATCGAAAAGTAACAGATTCAAATGTTACTTATTACTACTTATTGATTTTTAAGTTTCACTTAATAGTATATAATATTGTTTTTAGTTTGTAGTTAGTCAAAAGCAGCATTATTTGTACCTATAACCATTATAGACTTATGTTTTCATATCCTCATTACATTTATTAATTTTTTACATTAGTAGAATTTATGAACCACTTAATAGTTCAAAACCAATAAATATACATAGTTTAATGTGTAATATATGTAAATAAACAATTAGATAGTTGAAATTTAATGTAAATTTTGTAAATATTTTTATTGAAATGTGTCATGGAATTTTCTTTATATATCATATTCCTTAATTATAGTAGCTACCCTCAAAAAAAAAAGTTATCAAATAATTTCTATTTCAAGTATATTTATAAAATAAAATACTTTTTCTTGTTGTGCAACAATTTTTGCAGTACCAGCTCTTCTCCGGTCGATCTTAAACTCAAAGATCCACAACCCAACAAGTTCAATAAATTATTGAATTAAAGCAAACCACGAATGAGACCGATTTGTGCTTGATTAATGGATCCCATGTTTGATTGTGATTAACATTAATATGATAACTTATTGATAATTATTTTTATTGAATGTATCTTTTTCTAATGATATATAAATTCGTCGTAAGAACATTAAATTTTTAACATTTTACCATAAATATAATTTTTTGACTTGATTTTATCCAAAACAAACGTATCAAAATAGAACATATGTACATGTTTTATATTTGTCATATCTACCACACTTGGTTTTAAGCTAGCCGAGCAATCAGTAATTCGTATGACGATATACTGTATAATTTTTTTATTTGTAGGTTAAGTAGTTTAAAATTGAACAATCTATTTAACACAAAATGTATAATAATTATCACTTAATGATAAACTAAATATTGAACGTACAATTTTGAAATTTTTTCGTGTTCTAAATTCGATGTACACATTTCCTAACAACCAAATAATATTGAAGATCTTAGTATTTAATAGACGAAAATCAATCAAAAATCAAGTATCAAAAGAATCCCTAAAATTTTAAAGTAATTATAAAAACAATCTAAATATTATGTATAATAGTCTATTATTAAGTGTACAAATATATATTAAAGATATCATGAGCAATATGTGCAATTGTACTCTTAAATTGTGCTGTGGTTATTAGTTTGTTAAGATCACTTATTTGTGTATTATGTATTATTTCCAATATACACACATGTATCTCACCTTGAGCTTAAATACAGCTCTTTTCTGCACACAACACGTTTTAATATTCTAATTATAATGTTACACTAACTCAATATCAATCAACCTGTTTTTGAGTTCCAAACAAACGTTCAATTATCAAAAAGTTTTAACTTGTTTCCCTGCTCTCATTGGTTTTATGACTTAGAATTACTCAATTGAAACGTATTTTCCCAAGAATCCGAATTAGCTTTTTTCAGTGCATCCAAAATTTCTCACAACACATTAGTGCTATAATTCCACTGATAACCTAAACCTTAGAAAATTTGAACACATAATAGCAATAATTTTAATTGTAAATTTGTCTTACAGTTACTTCATTCCAAAATTAATTTCTTAATTAACGTGGTTTAGGTGAATTACATTCTTTAAATTTTTATTAAAATTAAATTTTAAAAACCTTAAAACACCAGTTGCAAGACAACAACGCATTAGACCCAAACAACTTTATTTATACTACACAATTCACATTTTATGTAATATTTTTCCACATTTTCATTCTTTCGTAATTAGAGAAATTTATTAAATTAAAAACATAGCAAACAATATAAATGTTAACTACTACTAAGATTTTCATCTTGGGCAGGCCCCGAGGGTACACTTATTTATGGATTTTTCTTAAATTGGAATATAAGTTACAGATGGTCATTCTCACAAGAGTTTTGGTATAATTTTTTTAAACTTAAAGTTTCATGCTGGACATGATTTAATTACAATCTCTAAGCTTTTACCAGCTCCAAAGTAACAAAAGATATCTACACTTGATGATTCTTATGAATGTATATTAGGTAATATGGTAGTATATATGAAAATTTTAAAATATATTGATATATATACAAGCAAACATTAATGAAAAATATACATATATAAATATTTTAAGCTGCCACTCATCTTAATGACGTAGATTTCTAAGAAACAAATTCCAAAATAAAAAATTTGTCGATTATTAAGAAAATGGAAAATCAAATTAAATATTTTTTGACGTAATTGTAAGTGATCCTAGTTCACATTTAAATGAAAATCAAAACAAAAACTTCGTATAAATGTAAATTTTAAACGTAAAATCCCATTTATGACTATATTCTAATTACATCTCAGTGAAAATCAAACAGAATCATATAGTCGATTGAGTTAAACAAGTCATGACAGAGTGTTACTTATGCATTCATAGAACGTTATCGAAAAGAGGATGAAGTTTGAAAACCTAATTACTCAAGTTTAATTTTTATTATTTTGTTACTTCATAACATAACATCAGTACAATAACTGAAACGCAGATAAATGTTTATCACATGCATTTAGAAAGTTTGCAATTACAACAGTTTAACATATTCTTATGAATCCTGCTTGTTATAAGATATTTTTTCCGATATTGAAGCAACTACAATAAAAATAAATAATTTACGTATATCACCAGCAGAAATTAATTGATGCTGGGGAATTGTTGGAAACCTTAAAGACAAATATATTTTATTATGTAGACCAGATATTATATATACATATATTTTTAAAATAGATGAGATATCGCATATTATCAATAAACAATTGAGAAAATTAAATCACAAAATAAACCTTATAATGCAACAAATCATATGTCAGACAAAATATAAATGAAGTTAGCTTACGTGATAAAAGTAAATATTTTGCATAAATGTCTTTAAAAATTATATGTCAATTTTTAATAGTTCAATATTAACAACTCAACTTAAATGTTTGATGTTACTCATTGTATAAGTAATTTAAGCTAACAAGAATCTAAATCTTCATAAATCTAAAGACAATCCAGAAAAACGCAATTATTTTATCTACTATTTCAATTAAACTGCGGGTTTCTTTTTCTAAAATTTAATAAAATTATATAAGAAAAAACAAAGAAAGAACATTCAATAAATAAATTTTAAACTATATATATAGATTTATTTTTTATTTTGAATATTAGGACACTTCTAGTTTACAAACTTGTAGTTTCTGTTAAATCACATAGAGCTCAAATTAACATGTTAACATTTTCTTAGATAGGAATGCCATAAGACAATCCAAAACGTAGCGTTGCACAATATAAAAGCTCAAGAATTATACAAAAATAATTGTTAGTACTATATTTAAAATATGGGCACATAATAATGTAGTAAGCATTATTCGTTTCTAGATAATATTAACTTCATATTGTCTACGTTCTAAGTAATTTCATTTGAAAATGTTCATCATTATTCTATCACACTATGCAAATACATTCTTGGGCTTTTTGGCACACTCGTAGATCAGACTTAAATTAATAAAATATTTATATAGAAAGATTAAATATCTATATATACATATAAATCATGTGTGTACATTAAGAATACAGTGGAGAAACTACTTAAGTTTATTGTATAAATTATAGTAAAAAATATAGTCAAAAAGCTACCTTATACTTTTAAATTTCAAAGCTTGCAAGCTATATCACACACATAAGATACACCTATGACGCATAAATAACTATGAGTATTTTGCTTCAAGAGTTCATTTTTGGTTCAAAAGCATCAGTAGCAAGGCACTCAACTTTGAATTCAATAGCAGATAGTATCGCCACGTATCGCCTTCTGCTTAAATCGGTTTCCATACGATAGCCCCAAATCATTTATAAAGCAGTTAACTCTTGCAATGTTTTTATTCTTTATTTACTTTGTACTCTATAAATTTCGTCCCGGTTTCACAAGTGCTAGTGTTCTAAATATTAAAACGAATTAGAATTTATTTAATAAAATCTTAATCGTGTCAGATAATGGGACATTATTTGAAATGTTTCTAGTCGCTTTTAAATATCTGTTAATTGAATTATTTAATTATATTTGACGTTTTTCTGTTACAAAGCTGAAATCTTGAAGATACTGCTACAAACATCACGAAATGCTTAGAAACAAAATGTTGAATGATAATAATATTTAGATAGTCTTGCACTACTTACTATTTACTAACCTCTTGGAACAAATAAATGATGTGTCACACTTGTAAATTTGATTAAAAACTTAACAATTCTGAGATTATTTAATATAAAATATTAATATAGGGGAAGAAAAAGGCTCATTACGACTGAACAAAACTACATTAAAGAGTTAAAAATATAAAAATACTAATTATAAGAACGAAAGTATTTAAATTAAATTTCATATACATCTCACTTACTTCTTTAACGTTTCCCATTATAAAACAGTTATTATTCCTATTATTATTATTATTAATTAATAGTAAATCGATATTTTAAAGACAAAATACATTAAATGCATGATATATAATAATTGAATTTAAATAAAATGTAGTAAAAATTAAACTCGAATGTAAATGTACTTATCGTAAATGAGAATGTTTAATCAAAAATTTATAAATTAATAATAAAGTATTAAAAATGCAACAATTTAAGTGTATAATAGAAATTATAATGATGTAATTTAACGGAAGATGTATTGATAGCTTACAACAAAAATAATAACAAACATAAACTTAAATCGTCAAATAAATCTTAAATAAAATTTTAGTTTTGTGTTTTATTGATGAAATCTAATGTTCCCAGATGTATTCTAAATATAATTGTCCCAGGTATGTCAAGTGGTCAAGTGTGCTCTGCAAATTATTAATTTTAGATCATCTCATATGCAAAGTTTCTATTTATAACTTAGTGTCTGATAATAGTAGATTGTACACGTTTATATTAGCTTATATCTCGTAGAAAACATGCAGAACGACGACACTGAATTGCCACAAACAAAAAACATTTGATATGTTATCCATCGCAATATGAGTTCCTACGTTGTAAGGTTTATCACTCAAATTTTCTATATTCTGAAATGTTTACAAAAATAATAGAGAATTGGAAAATTTTAGCAATTATTGTGATGATAACTAATTTTTATTCATATAAATTTTAATATAATATAAATTCCTTACTTACTTGTTCGCCAATGTTACTGTCAAATTGTAGAAGAAACTCATTATTGAAAGTTGCGAATTGGGACAAAAATGTTGCAGAAGGAATGTTTCTAGGAAATTTCCGAACAAAATGTTCGCAACATGTCTTCAGATTCGTTATCTGGTTTATGTTGCTGGCATATGAAGAACAAGTTGTTGATGTTTTTTAGAATGAAATAAATCCCACAGTAGATAGTTAGAAGATGATGATACTTGCTTTGCTTTTTGAGAAATTTTCGATCTACTAAGTCTTAGAAAATTCTGATAAAGTGACTGTGGAAGTCTCATGAACAATCACTGAGAACATTTCCCTCTGGGCAGTCACAATGTTTGAATCAATCCATCATCACAATGTTGGTAACGTTTCACAAAAACAAAAAAATTGTTAGGTTAACTAAAATTTATATTTACGTCGTATATAGCTTAATTTGACTAATAAAATATATACCTTATATATTACATTATGTTTTGACATTAATATAAAGTAATAATAAAGTGAAACTTAAGATTTGCAGTAATTATCGGTACTATCACAATTTTGCTTAAAGTTTAACTAACACAAAACTAAGATACAAGAGAAACAGATTGATGGTCTTAATAAATCACCAATTTGAAATAATAAAATTGTAAAACAAATAATATATTTACAAAATCTCTTAAACAACATATAGACATTTATCTAGTCAACTTTATCAGTCCAATGTGGCCAAGTTTTAATAATTTCATAAAGTTTTTCCCCAGGACTCTCAGAAGGTATTAACTGTCGATGGCCGTACAATTTGTAGTTTTTAGAAATTTTCCCTAATCTGACACCTTCATTTATAAGAAGTTGTGCTACTTGTAGCTGTTGCTTTGGTGGAGCATAGTTTATGAATGTTCCTATAAAAGCAATTCCTATGCTGTCTACATTAAATCCTTTTGTATGTGCGCCTACTTTATCCCAGCCACGTCCTTCATAAGCAGCACCATCGCCACCGACAAGGTAGTTATAGCCAATATCATCCCATTGTCGAGATTCCATATGAAACGTTTGAATGAATCGCACATGAAACGTACATGAAGCCTAAAATGTTCACAAGTGATGGGTTAAATTGATGTTTAAACTTATTAAAAGTAATGTAATTACTTGGGTTGTACAATTTTCTGAAGCAGTATGAGTTATGATTACCCTGCTAACAGGTGGTACCAATTCCTCAAGTATCCCATTTGGAGGCTGAGCAATCCATTCACTTCGAGTTACCATTCGTAACGTTTTGCCTGCACCAACCAAGTCATTCCCTAGAAAACGTTGTAGGAATATGAATCACAAGGAATTGTTTCATTCAATTGATAATACTGTATTTCTTTAAACACTCGATCAAAACTTTTAGTGAAAACTCATTTTCAAAATTTTATATAAGAAACAGGTTTTAGACAAAAACCCTATTATCAATAGGATACCTATAGACGAATCAATTGGTATATTCTTCCGTGAATCATCTCCATCACCTTGTTTATTATATCCTTTGTTTTTCAAGAATGTTATGGTAGATATGGCAATTGCTCCAACTACTATGAATATTAATAAGATGACACCAATTATGACTGCTGTTCTTTTATCAGGAATAAACTTTCTCACTGGACTATCATCTGGCAGCTGTTTTTTTCCTGGAAGATAAAATAGCTTTTAACATATATTCAAAATTATAAAATTTTATAAAAACAACTTGTTTTACCATGTTTCTTGATAATGATAAGAAAACTTTGATAACGATTCCGCTTTAAAATGCTTCGCTAAAGAGATATTTACAAAAACTTCATTTCTAACAAACATTTTGTTCATGTGTGCCATTGCAATATGAATTTTGTGACTGAATCACCCAGGGCCAGACAATCAAATCGACGCTTATCATACAAGTCCGGAAACGAATGATTGCAAACTTAGGAAACAAACCATCATGCGCCTTTTATGATAGTGAGTCTTAAAATTTTGGCATTCCACAGAAAATTATCATTAGTCGTTGCGACAAGTAAAGGTATTTCCGGCTACCTTCCCGATGACCGATTAAACTTGAATTGTGTTCTTGATAGGAGTATCAATATGAATATGGCTTCATTCTATACAAGACTCTAAAGAATTGAACAAACGTGAGCTACAGAAACGTGTTCAACAATTATGTGTAGTTAAATTAATATAAATTAATAACTGACATAAAAAACGACCTTCCTGTACCGGGAGTCGCACTTACTAACAAAAGGAAGCCATTATGATATACCGGTATCAACTGCGATTTAATAATAGCGACTTGCACGTGAATATGGTAATTGTATTTTTTCTTAAAGGCGAATATAAAGAGTTGGAATTAAAAATTGAATTATTTACGTTTCTCTGATAGCAACTAGACGCGAAATTATGTAATTATATCGTAATTGTAATTTATAGGAAATCTCACTTAAATTAACAATTGTAATAAAACTGGGTTTTGATAATGAAAATTAAAAAATTGATTCAAATTTCTCCTTATAAACAGAAATAGTTCAAATTTGATTCAATTTCAAAATCAATGTTAATCTAAACTTAAATCGTGCTAATGACTAATCAAACAAATATCCACTAGACTGACTTCAATTGCTTATGTACATATGTACAGTTTTATTTGAATTCACTGAATCACTTTAATATTTACTCTTTATATCAAATTATCATGTAGAGAAATTCAATTTCATCGATTTTGCAAAACTTGCCAAAATATTCTTCTCGCAAAATATTCGAAAACACTGTCAAACCTTTCAAATTAATTTATTAATCATCATTTCTGAATTTAAATACAAGTGCCACGATAGAGATAATATATGTTTCCCACTATTTTATAATTAAAAACACATCAAAAATTGTCGTCTTGGAAAAACAACTCAATTGTTTTATATTTTAACATTATGAATAAATAGGAAAATTTATGAAACTATTTTCTTCCATTTGATAATCAATTAATTTATTAACAAAATATATGACGTACATATTTCGAAGCAATATTTTTAAACTAATGGATTCAGACCGAATTCATTTAAATTTCATAAAATTAGTTGTTATCCTTTCTAGAATCTAGAATCAATATTGCTGACGCCTGCAAGTTAATCAGCGTTCATTATAGGGTTATTATGCAAAATTATTTCCTTCGAACAATGTTGAAAAGTTTGATTAAGATGAAGTCTCTTTGCACATTATAAATTTTAATATACTTAATTAAATCAAAAAAGATTTATCGAATTTTTAATCCACGCTCTGGATTTACATTAAAATTACAAATTGTGTTATTACAAAAATGCATAATTTGAAATGGACGTGAAAGTTTTGATAATCGTTTTATACATGAAACAATTGGGTTCCGTACCACCGCAACGAAAAAAACAAAATACTTTTTTTATTATTTGTTGTTACAGCGTACATTTTGTTATAGTACACATTTTGTGAAAATTTGAAGTGTCTACCTATTATGGTTCAAGAGATACAGCCCTGTGACGGTCGGACGGACATCGAAATCATATTAATAGGGTTTCGTTATCACCCTTTGGGTACGGAACCCTAAAAAACTATGAAAATATTTTTGTATATGTGTAAACTTATTTTAAAATATTACTGAGCCATATGAAGGAAGCTTATTATAGTGTTAACGTTATACGAGGACAACACATGATGATAGACAAAGTTAAAACTTGAATAGCCCGCACATATTTTCACACTTACACCATGTTTTAAGTGACATTATTAATGCTTTTTGCAACGGTGTAGATTCAGTGAAAATCATTGAAAATGTTAAATAAATTTAAAAAATCATTGGTTATTTTGCTTTGGCCAATTTATTTCCAGTTATAACCTGTTCGGCCATGTTTGTCGTTGATCCTTAACTATATGTACGTGATACGGAGCCACCTTCTCGAGTCTAGTTTGAAAAACGTGTTTTTTCTCTTTTCTATTCAAAGTTCAAGTTAGGTAACTGAAACTTTAAAGTTAATAGGTATAGATAGAGAAAGGTCCAAATAGTATTCATAAAAAATTGAGGTCGAATTCGTTATCAGTTGAAGAATTGTGCACGAGTCAAAAAGCAACGATCGTAAGCGGCCATTTTGTTGAAGATAATATTGATATGCAGAAACAAAATGGCGTGCTAAGTACAGTTTTCAATTTAATTTCAAGGAATTTCTTAATTTAGAATTCAGGTTAAATTGTAAATCAACTTCTATGACGTACTCGTTGATTTCCGTAGGTTGTTAAACTTTTTAAGGCCAAACCCGAGTAAATATTTGTAAAGTTTACAACTCGATTGTTAAGATATTTCCAAGAAATTTTTAAATCGAAACAAATAGGTACCTCGCAAATGTACATATGTTCGAGTATGTTTTGTGAAATGCTTCATTTATTCTGTGCACCATTGAAGAGTGTTAAAAGTATTTATGATTATTGCCATTTTATTGAATCACCAGCTCTGCTATCTTTCATGGCAACGAAGTGTGTTTCTTATAATATCACAACTGTCTTATATGTTAGTTGTGTCTTAGTGCACGTCGTTCGAAAACTTCACTTGTTTACAATCAATTTATTTACCTGCCAGAAATTATTTAAGCTCATCTGTGCTCAAAAAAATAAAATGAAATCATCATGCTAACGAAACTTGTTTTAACAACAACTCAACTTCAAAACCGGAGAGTAAACAACAATTTGCATTAATGTAGGTATAGTTGTGTTTTCTATTTGGACAATGTCAAAAAGCTATTAAAATTCGTGACATTAATTTGATGTACTTTATATACACTAGTAGTAAAGATATGAAATATTATAAATTACCTTCACAAAAATTCGTTGTATCACTATTTGAATCAAAGGCAGGGTTATCAGAAGGTCCACCGTTTTCGTTGGGTCTCCATTTATTATTTTCAAGTAGAAATTGTTTAATAGTTACTGGACCCTGATAAAATGTTTTATTTCCAAATGTAATATCTGTTGAATTTTGTACAGCTATGCTACCGATATTAGGGCGTGATGTGCTTGGTGTGGCCACGTCACCACAATTTCCATTGATATTGTTACTGACAACTATGAGTCCATCTTTGGGTTCATTCGTTTGTTGGCCTAACTTCTGAATAATAAGTTCTCCTCGGGATGCAAAATTTTCAACATCCGAATCAGAATCTATGACACTAGAATCAGCATCTTCATCTAGTGATATTATCGAGATATTATGACTTCTCAATGAATCTGGAGAATTTTTGGCTTCAACATAATCCCTGGTCGTTGTAAAATGATCACTATGCTGATTGTTATTTGTGTCATTTTTGCATTCGTTGACAATAATACTACTTGTTAAACTTGTAAAACTGGAGCTTCTATTTATATTACACTTATTTTTTATTTCATCACTATTATCTCCTGTTATTGTGGTCAAAATATTTATATTTTTCACGACTCCATCATTTTCTAGTGATGTTGCATCTTCTATCAATACACCAGAATCGGATGATGTTGTACTCTCACTTAATCGAACTTTCTGATTAGCAACTGAATTCATCTCCAACTTTTATTTAGAATTTTTATTTTTATTACTTATCTTCTTTTGCTTTTTTAAGTCCACGAGTCAAGATATTCTGGAAAAATCTCAACTAAAAACTTTTGAAAAATTTGAATCGCAATAGGTTATTCACAGTATATTCCAGTAAATTTCATATTTCATAACCATAAGTTATATATTTCTGGTAAAAATGTGCATATAGTTTTAATAAATTTTTCAAATATTCCACTTGAAACACACAAAAATTATTTGTATCCCGCGTTAATCCAAGATAATCGTTTGTAGCCTCTCATTTTCCATAGTTAATATTGATATCACTGTTCTTTGTTTGTTGTTCACATGTTGATCACTTCTTACTCATCAAAAAATTGTTCAGTAATTATTTAAATTATTTTATTTTATTTTTATTGTTTTAACCGAACTCGGTAACGACGACCAAGCGTTCTTACAGTACGCAATCGGCAACAGTTCACGGCTTACTAACATCAACGTCAAATGATAAAGGTTTCGCCGACTGGAGAGCGCGTTAAGATTGTAATACCACATAGACAATGATTGCTTATTAATTGAGAAATTTTTGTGACTATGAAGTAGTATTTGCAAATGATCTGATACATTGACTATCTTTGAGAACTTGCTCATGATACGATTCTGAGAGAATTTAATTCTCGGAAATTGAGTCTATTTTAAAACCAGGTAGTTTAATTGCTTTTGCAATCCATTTTAACGTGAGAGCGAATTTTTCAAATACTTCTATGGAGTTTCGACAACAGTTTCATACTAATTGTCTCTTGTCGACGTTTGGATGTGTCAAATACTGAAATTCATCTATGTGCATTGAGTTATAGTTGTCTGTAGCTAATCACATCATTTGGGTTAGTAATAGAAACTATGCAATTCAATTACGCAATAGAAGCAAAACAATGTTAGGAATGTTATGCAAAGTTAATCATAGTCCGTTAAACGGGTTAAACTTTTAATAGACACAATACTTCTACAACAACTTCTGTACGCCTTCTCTCTTGTGGTTTTCAACAGAAAATAACGGAAAGAGATAATCGAACCGGCTACATACTAGCACTTGATTCACCCTGCTTCCTTTTTACGCTGCAATTAAGTACAAGAACTTTGAATTTTAGCATTTAGCAAACAAACAAATATTAATTTCCTCTTGGATGCGTCTTATCAACACCACGATGTTACCAACAGGCAGTAAATATGGTAGCATTGCGTTCATGTTTCCAAACTAATGAAAGCAGTAGATAATTATAATTAATTTATCTATTCAATCGCAACAATTGTTTTACGATCTGATGACTTCAGTCGTAATCTAATCATGAAATTGTATTTTGATGACTTTTTTCTGAAATAGTGGAAATAGAGCAACGCATATGTCCAAACATTTGTCAAAATATTACTGATATAGCATTGAACTTTGGCTATCAACGCCGTAGAGAGTGTTGTGTCTTAGTTACCATAAATCTATGGGATATTGTATTCAATGTAAAATGCACTATCTATTGGAAATCTTTTGGAAGCTAGCTGCGTTGTTTTCGTTATATTATACCCTGGTAACACGCAAAATGAAAACTCTAAACACCAATTAAATTTAAATACACGATAAACAATTAAATCAAATTCATAGTATTCGTGTGAACATTGTCATAAGGTTATTCCAAGATATTTCCTTTTCGAAGAAACTTTCACTGTAACTCTCTGCAAATTAATATAAATTTTACAAAGTAATAAACGTAAACTTATTTGCAATCATAAAACAGTAAGATAAAATTTATGAATTCTTGTTAAGCGAATAAATATTAATTAATCAAGACGAAATTTAGAACATGATTTACCTACTGCTGCAAATCTGTCACAGAAATTTTCAATATTGCCGATAGAAGTAGATGTTTTATACTTAAATGTTTTTATGCAACTCTTGCTTCGAAAGTTGAGTTTTCGATGGGCGTTTTGCGTGCGTAAAGTGTTCGATTCCCAAACACCCTAAACTCATTCTTTTTTACCGCACTAGTGCGTAAAGTACAACTTAATATGACAGATTCGTGTAAATATTAATCTCAAATTCAACTTCCTACGAATTTGTTGCATAAACTATAGTATACATCGGAGGTGTGAAATAACACTCTCTTGCAGACGTTGCTGCTTTTGCACTCGGTCATGACGCATTCGTACAAAGACTCCTGTAGTTATAGCGCTCGACTTTGTACGCATGCGACAGGACCTTACACTCATGCTGCCATCCACGAATACAAAAAAGCGTCACTTTACACCCTCGATACATAAATAGAATACACTTACCATAGTGTCTGAAACACAAAAATTTACGATTCTAAAACAGACCAGAAAAGGATCATTCCTCAGCTCTGTGAACCTGGAACCCGAGTTTAAGATATCGAGAAAATAAATTTAGATTCGGAAACTACAAACGACGTAGAGGTTTGTAGTAAATTTTTTTCGTTTGTAGTTCCGCCGATTCCGTAGAGAATCAAAAAAATTGATTTACGCGGCCATTTTTGGTGGGTTTGGAAAATTGTTTTAAATTTCTTGTTCAAAATCGTTTGTAGTTTCTAAAAATAGTATTAGTTTTTTTTCTTCTACTTTTTCCGAACATCGAAAATCATTTCCAATTTTTTTTTTCTTTTCCTACTACTACAAACGACGAAACGGTTTGTAGTGAAAAAATTTTTGTTCTGGCTATAATACAACCTGAGAAAATCGCAAAAATGTAGCTTCTACGGAAAAATGTTGAAGTTTTTGTCAAATTACTCGGATACCATGGAAAAAATCCAAACTTTTTTTTTATTTCCTGTTACTACAAACGACGTAGAGGTTTGTAGTGAAATTTTTTCGTTTGTAGTTTCGACTATTCCGTAGAGAATCGAAAAAATCTATTTCTATGGCCAATTTTAGTGGATTTGCAAAATTTTCTTTGATATATCCTTCGAAATCGTTTGTAGTTTCCAAAAATAGCATTAGTTTTTTTTCTATGTTTTTTGGACACCGAAAAATATTTCCAAACATTTTCTACTTTTTCTACTTACGCAAACGACGTAGAGGCTTGTAGTGGAAAAAATTTTCTTCTAGCTATCATACAACCAGAGAAAACCGCAGAAATGTAATTTCTATGGAAATATCTGCTTTTACTACGAGTAACAATTGAAAAAAAAATCTATTTTCTTTTTATATTTCCCGTAACAACAAACGATTTAGAACATTTTAGTGAAAAAAAATCGTTTGTAGTTCCTATGGATCCCTGGGAACTGTTGTTCTACGGCGTATCAAAATTGACAATTTCAATTTCTACGGTTCTGGTAACGGGATCTACGTTCTTTTTTCACTTTCCTGTAACTACAAACGATTTAGAACATTTTAGTGAAAAAAAAATCGTTTGTAGTTCCTATGGATCCCTGGGAACTGTTGTTCTACGGCGAATCAAAATTGACAATTTCAATTTCTACGGTTCTGGTAACGGGATCTACGTTCTTTTTTCACTTTCCTGTAACTACAAACGATTTAGAACATTTTAGTGAAAAAAAATCGTTTGTAGTTCCTATGGATCCCTGGGAACTGTTGTTCTACGGCGAATCAAAATTGACAATTTCAATTTCTACGGTTCTGGTAACGGGATCTACGTTCTTTTTTCACTTTCCTGTAACTACAAACGATTTAGAACATTTTAGTGAAAAAAAATCGTTTGTAGTTCCTATGGATCCCTGGGAACTGTTGTTCTACGGCGTATCAAAATTGACAATTTCAATTTCTACGGTTCTGGTAACGGGATCTACGTTCTTTTAGTGAAAAAAAATCGTTTGTAGTTCCTATGGATCCCTCGAAATTGCCGTAGAACAACAGTTCCCAGGGATCCATAGGAACTACAAACGATTTTTTTTTCACTAAAATGTTATAAATCATTTGTTGTTACGGGAAATATAAAAAGAAAATAGATTTTTTTTTCAATTGTTACTCGTAGTAAAAGCAGATATTTCCATAGAAATTACATTTCTGCGGTTTTCTCTGGTTGTATGATAGCTAGAAGAAAATTTTTTCCACTACAAGCCTCTACGTCGTTTGCGTAAGTAGAAAAAGTAGAAAATGTTTGGAAATATTTTTCGGTGTCCAAAAAACATAGAAAAAAAACTAATGCTATTTTTGGAAACTACAAACGATTTCGAAGGATATATCAAAGAAAATTTTGCAAATCCACTAAAATTGGCCATAGAAATAGATTTTTTCGATTCTCTACGGAATAGTCGAAACTACAAACGAAAAAATTTCACTACAAACCTCTACGTCGTTTGTAGTAACAGGAAATAAAAAAAAAGTTTGGATTTTTTCCATGGTATCCGAGTAATTTGACAAAAACTTCAACATTTTTCCGTAGAAGCTACATTTTTGCGATTTTCTCAGGTTGTATTATAGCCAGAACAAAAATTTTTTCACTACAAACCGTTTCGTCGTTTGTATTAGTAGGAAAAGAAAAAAAAATTGGAAATGATTTTCGATGTTCGGAAAAAGTAGAAGAAAAAAAACTAATACTATTTTTAGAAACTACAAACGATTTTGAACAAGAAATTTAAAACAATTTTCCAAACCCACCAAAAATGGCCGCGTAAATCAATTTTTTTGATTCTCTACGGAATCGGCGGAACTACAAACGAAAAAAATTTACTACAAACCTCTACGTCGTTTGTAGTTTCCGAATCCAAATTCATTTTTTCGATATCTTAAACTCGGGTTCCAGGTTCACAGAGCTTCATTCCTCCACAAGCCGTTTTCATTCAAATTTTTATTTAATGAAATTGTTTATCCAGTCTGTCAAATAAACAGCTTCTGAAAAGCTACATGATATTATCATTAAACAAGAATTCACTGTACTTAAGTTTAAGGAATCCACAAGTGATGAAAAACATTGACTGTAAACTGAATGTAAATAATTCACTACACTTTGACTAAAACAATTTCCACGGTCCAGACTGTATGTTTCTAACAAATAGTTGGAAAAAATCAAACAAACGTGAAATGACTCAAATTCACAAACCGCAAAATTTGATATTGAGTAATCAAATCATTTTTTCAAAGTGAATAATTTTCCCAGACGTCATTCAATTAGTCTTGTTTGCGAGGGTGTACTTTCTGCATCATGCCTGAACGTTCTCAAAGATCTGTGTATGTTTTTGAATAAATTCCCAGAACTATAGAGCACTTCAATTTCATGTTAACCCGCCACTTCCGTTGATTTCTTAGAAACTGCGTGCTGCGAAGCTACATTATGATTTTCAAGTATTCGCAATTGATACATTTTTTGAATTTTTCATTTGAATGGGTATCATTTTACATTTTCAGCTGAAAAACCAAGAATGGCTTCTCGAATCGGCTCAAAGGAACTTGTTTATGGAGGTCAAAATTTTCCATTCGAAAGAAATCTCAAGTGCAACATGGACAGTAATTAACATCTAGATTCAATTCCATACAAAAGATCACTACAAAACTCAATATGTGTCCCTCAAAGAAGTTGTTTCAAAAATACAAGACAAGTCGGATAGTATATTCGTTTTATAGCTAGATTAATTTAATTTATATTCATATGAGCTATGAATTTTGAGGTCAACGGTTTGGGTTTGGTGTTTCATTCGATACCACCTGCATAAGAATGTCAGTAAATATTTTGCATCAACTTATTGAAATTCAAATCGTGTAATATCACATCGTTTTCAGCCTACAGTCAATCTGGCCTCTGGTATCACATGTATAGAGTCCACTGCCACACGCGGTTATCACTTCATTTTCCGTTTGTATATGTATTATACAAAAACAGAAGGTAATAAATACACAAAACAAAAATAATATTTCAACTTTCGCTTTGGAAAAACCAGCATTTAAAACTTCGTTGCTAATCCGAGCGACTGTTTCTCTGATTTGTCTCAATCTCTGGTGAGCAGGTTTTACATCAGTGCATTTCTCAGCAATATTTATGTATTGGTACAAGCTTAGTACTACTATTAAAGCATCCAACATGATCGTCTCCATGGAAGTTCGTCTGAACTTTAATCTTGGGTTTTTCCAAAAATTTTCCCAGTTTCTCCGCTAATTTTTATATGATTTTCCATTCAAGCGTGAATTCGAACAGAAATGAAAGTTTATTATTTGAATACAAAACTTTTAAACTCTTGGAAGAATGTAGACTCTCAGTTTCAGGTCAAATATGATATCTTTGAGGAAGTAGAACTTATATGATAATGTATAACCAGAAAATTTATTGAACTATGTAAGGACGTAACTTGGATGCGTTACGTAACTTAGATATTTATCCAAATCAACTGCAATTGAATTAAGCTCTAGCGTCTAAGAGTTTTGTTAGAAAATATCCAGGTATAACGTGTTAACAACAGCTCATACATCTGCAACGTATTTCATACCATCAACAGCACAAGTTCTACGTTGAACTTACGTTCTCTATATGAAATTGTTGCTATCTTTATATATAATTCTACGAATTAGGAATCAGTCGATTGATAATGAAGATATTGATTACAAATGATATGGAAGCTATTGTCATTCGTTGTATGGGAGTTCAATGTTCATAAGTTTCGCAAGTAATAGTCAACTTTTTTCTGTCATTGGAAATTGCAAACAAATAATTGAACAATTGAGCAAATTCTTTATTTCCGTTGAACTACTGATAAGGAATCTTAATTGAATGCTCGTAGATACAAACTGTTGTCTAGTTCAGTCATATCATCATATGAAACAAAGTTTTAGCATATGTATAAGATAATATATTTCTTGCAAAAGGACATTACTTTAGTTTTAAACCACTTCTAGAAACTTATGATGTACTTTACAATAAAACGAATATTCTGGATTTTGTTGTTTTTACAATTTGCCTTCATAAATTTATATTTTGTTTTCAAATAATACTAAATCAAAAACATTATTTTATTATTAATATTGACATTGGTGAGCAGTATTGAGACCTTTGTATTAGGAAACAATTGTTCTCTTTAACCTTTTAACGTTTGCTTTAGAATCGCATTTAATTCAGTTCATTTGTTTTTGAACATATCTTGAAAAACTCAAAGATTCTATTCAGATTTTGTGTTCAATAAAATAAGTATCACTTAAAGATTTTAAGTATGATGTCTTACAAATTTTTCAAGATATTTACGTAGCACTATTGCCAAAGTCACAGTCACTGACCTGTTATGTACTCGATTGCAAAAGTTAGTGATTTACAAGGCAACAATTATTGAGGCGACACTCTTCATATTTAATAATAGATATCAATGAGTTTTATTGAAGGTATGCATTGTTATTGAACTATTTGGAAAAAATTAATAAACAAAAGCCAAGCCATATTAAACAATATAATTCACTTTATTTGTGTCATCAAATATAATCTTAACTTTATTTATCAAAGATTATCAAGTTTGTAGATAACAACGTACTAATTTTATCACTAATTCTTTCAGTCAACTTAATTATACAGTTTTTAATTTTAATACTTCCACAAAAACAAATAAGATTTATTTACTACATGATAATTTTACATATTTTTTCGATTGACGCATCACTTGAATTGATTTGTTTCAGTGCCTTTCTGTTAACAGGAAGAGTACTTATGTAAAGAGGGAAAATGCTTCGTTGATACAAACTGATTTTAAATGGAGGTTGTTTTATCTAAGTCTAAGTTAGTTAAAAGTTTTCTGGTTATGAAAGTTTTAAATAAAGAAATACCGGCCCAATAATTGGGTTAAAAGTTGAATCAATTTGAAAACAGTGTTTGCTGTCTTACGAAATGGCTTTGTTATCACATACATAAAATATTCAATATCTCTTCTGTACCGATTAGAATTATTTGACAAAATTGTTTCGTATTTAGCAAAATAATTTGTTTTACGTTTAATAACATTTTATAACTAGTCATCAGATAATACTACTGGTTTGCATTCCATTCACTTGGCAATCCGATTTCAGATCCACATTTCGCATTTCCATTCATACCGCATGGATAGAAGTGTGGCCACTTTATTATTTCTTTGTATACATGAGTTCCCGGACTCCGTGTGCTTTTGGTCTGAAATAAATTGTTTTGAAGCTCATTAGAATTAAAATTTTTAGCTCTTAGCACTTGTTACCTGATTAGCGGCAACTAATTTGTAGTTTCCGGCGATATAGTCTTTGGCAATACCGTAGGATATCAGAAACTGCGCAGCTTCTAACTGCTTTGGATCAGGTTGATGACGAATGTAGTCGCCTAAAAAGGCTATGGCTAATGTTTTGTTAGCGTAAGTATTAGCGTAGTTCCATCCACGTCCGACGTATATATTACCATCATCTGCGGCCTTTACAAAAAATTATGCAAATTAGTAACGTATGTTGTCTAGTTCACAGGATAGTATAAACTTACATAGAAGTTAGCGGATATATCGGGCAGATGCTTCTCAGCAATCGATGAGTCTTGAATCGTGCGCATTTTAACAGAACATTTATAAACATTATAGCACGGAGCGGCTTGAACTCCAACATGAGTAATTAGCACGTACGGTACAGGATGTTCTAAGGGAATTGTCAATCTGGAGTTGTCGGATGCCCCCCACTGATGCCTATCGATAACGAGATGTCCATTGCCAAGATTAGGAACTGTCAAATTTAAACTCTTTGAGAATCATTTTAATCAATTTAATAATAAGATATTTGCACAGACTTACTTGTGCCACCTTCATAGTCTTTTCCGAACAATATCTCACTGGGGTCGCGGTTGACTTTGGTATTTTTCTGTGTCAGATAAACAGCAACTCCAACTGATACTATCAGTAACGCTGAAAAGAAGAGGATTGCCTTCCAATTTCCTGAGATTTTTTGAAGAACTGTTGTTGTTTGAGTTGTGTTATTCTGTTGAACTCCTATAAAAGAAACAGCAAAACGTTGTTATTAAAGCATAACCAAATTTAGGACAAACATTAGTTAGATAGAGATAAGGTATTTGGGATATTAGTACAATAATTTTTATAGCTATTATAAAAAACGTTCTCAGCTCAATTAAACTAACATTCCTACCAACCTAACATCCACAGCTATTACATATAAAAATGAGTTATATAGATCCAGGTGAGTTATATCTCCCTACCAGATTGAATGATTTGCAGTATTTGCAGTCGAAAATGAATTGCTTAAAACAAATGTTCTTGAACGAAATGTAAATTAATAAACTTATTTAAGCGATAAGTTTAACTATGCTATCAACGTGCCCTCGAAAACATCAAATTTCCAGTTGCGCATGTCGCCATCAAACAGAGTGGCAAACTCCTACACTTCCTGATAACTCTCAGAGTCGTCGCAATAAAATCCAAATTCGCAAAAATATCATAAAAATCCCCAGTAAACCTATCAAGAAAATTTTTAAATTGAATTGTTTTGCCCAATTAATTAATTTGCAGCGTATGGTCTGCATTTATTATGTGATATTATCGTGATATTCCATTCAACTTTAGAAAATATTCGTAGAAATTTTGTGGTTTCGAAAATTGAATGAACTTATCGTGATTGATTGTCATGTGCTTTGATAACTTCTATACCAACTATACGGGCGAACAATACTTTGAAGCAAATATCCACGAATAAGAATCTGATCTTAGATTTCAGATTTGAAAAAATCACGGAAATATCCGGTGCTTCCCATGCTTAATGTCACTTTGGCTTGTCAGATTAGACAACAAGCGGTTCCACAATCGCCACTATACAGACAACAGGTAATTAGGATTTAGTGTACGCGGTATTGGCTTATCATTTCTTTGGGGGCTTGTTTCTTATCGTACCGACTCCAATAATCTAAGCAAATTTAACTATCATTATTGTTTTTAAGATTTATGAATTTACAAACTTGAGAAAATGTAACAATATGCAATATGTTCCATAGTTGGAGTTTAAGATCAGATTGAATCAGAACCAAACTAAACTTTAGCTTACTTATATATTCCTACCTGTGAGTTTATTGGATATTTTGTTGTGAAGAATTTTGAGTAACCTAAACGAGCGAGAGCAGATAAAATTCTTACAATTAAAATTTTAGTTTCAAAATACTGTCATATTTCAATCGCTAATAACTACGAGACTAATAATGCGTTAACAACAGTTGAAGCCACAATGGATAGCGCATGTCTGTCCGTATTTATCGTGCAAGGTTTGTTCTGCCCGTGATGTCTTCGGGTTACAGAAAGCGCCTACGCGTAATTGTTGTAAATTTGTAAAGAGCTTGAGAAGAACTACCTGGGTCTAAAGTAAAACAAAAAACATATTCACGGAAATATATGGTTCGGTTTAAATTGAAAAAAAAATATTAAAGATATCGTCTAATTATGAGTCGTAAATTTGCGCCAAATTGAATAAAACATAAATTTGAGAAAGCTCGCATCAAAACGAATTGAAAATGTCCAGTGCCGATCAAATGTCAGAGCTACGGCAGCATGGATCAGGCAATAAAAAAAACTATCTATTCTGTAACCATGCTACTCTATATAACCATTAAAGATTGATTAAAGTACATACTAATAAGAATCACTTATTAGTCGCGTTCCTTTCGCATTGCTCTTCTCATGGCGAATAGAACGCGCAAAATTTAATTATCAAAGGTTGGCTAACCTGTTGATATTTTGACATTTGTCATTTACAATTTCAATTTACAAGTTCAATTTAATAATTTTTGACCGTGATTTATTCAGGAACTATTGAATATGACCCAAAGACCAGATTTAATGAAAGTCAACATTACTTATTTTCATATGAGAATTGACATTATATTAAGTTCGAAAGTATGAAAACAGAAATACAATCATATTCAAAATTTTTTTCGTGAGCAGTACTTCTGCTCACATTTTAAAACGTGTGCACGATTGCACAGAAAATGTTGTTGTTCCATAAATAAAAGTTGATTTGCTCATGAGCAGAGCAGCGAAAGGAACACGACTATTATAATTTTATCCCGACATTTTCACGGAAAATCTACGGCGCGAAACTTGATTGCGGCTCTTGGTTTTTTTCAAGTGCTTTAGAGACTAGCAAATCTTGACCAGTCTTCGCCACGAAAGCATTACAAGCAATTTTCTTAAAACAAAGATTTTCTTAATCATGATTGTTGTTTTACAATAACTTCGCTAATCCCTGATGACTGATTAACTAAGTTGTCATTATATTTCTAGCCTTTATTGTTTCTGAATTATTGATGTTATCTCAACAACATTTATCACTATTGTTACAAAAAGAACTTCAGTGTATATTGAAAAACATATTATTGTTAAAAATAGGATTAGATAAATCTACTTCTCAGAAAAGTTACACATAATTCTTTTGAGACAAGAAAATATGAAATTCGCAGGTACTAAGCTACGCATTTGCTAGGGGAATGATAACATTGTTTGTTAATCCAGTATAAATGTGATCCGTATTGAAAATGTAAGATTTCGAAGAAGTAATTGAGAGAGACTTGTACAGATCAGAATTTGCAAAAAGATAACGTTGTTGTTTCTATTTTTCAAATATGAAGATGCCTTCTCAAATTTCAAATCTTTCAATCGCGTCGCGTCAATGAATTCTTCTAGTCACAAGCTGTAATTAAAGTTTAGTAATAGACAAGTCTACGAATTATTAGAGAAACATTTTCTTAAACGTTTCGAAAGCTAAATACTTAATTTCGAAAAAAACATGTCAATGCTGACTTGCAGTTTATTTTCTTAAATGCACTTTAATGCAATTAATCTTACAACTTTGGTTAAGTTGGCATGGGAATTAATTATTAGCTTAAAACGTCTTGCACGTACGAAAATATATAAATTGGAGACTAGTAGGAAAGTTCCATATTAGTCAATTAAGGTGTCATTGTAATGCATTTGATGTGCTAAAACTAGTTTTTCATTTATTTATTTCTCAAACTTGCCTTACTTCTAATCGATGTCGCACATTCATAAAATTCCAATTGACCTACGTTTAGGAAATCATATTAACAGCGAAAGTATGCATATGAAACATTTTTCACCGAAGGATATAAATCTGGTTGTAGAATTCAAACAGTTCAACAGATTACTCCAGTAATGAAAACTTCTGATTCTTCAAAATAAGTTGAAGTATAAAACAATTTACTTTTTGATATTAGTATCAATTAAACAACTTTAACGAAAGAGCAACATATAATCAAATAAAATGAAAACAAGGACCCTATCAAACCCACAGAGAATTTTCAATAAAATGATACGAGCGATAAAAATTTGCATAGAGTTTTCTTGGGGCAAAGCCAAGTGGATCTACTAAGACATGAAAAAAACTTGAATAATTAATAACATTATTGTAAGGCCATCAGCGATATGAGCGTTTCAATAATTTCAATTTTTAAACCAAAAATTCTTGAATCCAATACAGATTGTTATTGAATGTTTGTAGACGAGTAACGTTATCTTATCATTAGAAAAGCGAATATTGTCAAGAAATTGAAAACTTAATAATATAGTATACACACTTCGATTGAATGGCTTTTGGTACCAGGCTGAATGTCGTTGCCGGGTTTTTTGCGAATTAACTTTTAGTAAAAGTTTCATGATTTGTTGACTACGAATTTCCTGCAAATCTATAATCTATAGTCTTCGTTGGAGAACTACATCATTAAATGCACTTAATAATGTATGAAGCACTCACTGCAAACACGTTTTGTTTTGAAAACGTACAAAGTAAATATTATAAACAATTCTTGTTTTCACACAAACACGATTTACATTTAGAATTTGTGTTTTGATAATGAAAAACACAACTAAGATTTGATTACTTTAACTGATTATTATTATATTTGCAGCAATTTGGAGAGGCGTTATAAATAACTACAACCACAAAGAAACACTGAACAAATATTCCGCACTTGGAGTTGACTTCAAATGAAACCCTCTCTGGTAATTATCGCACCTCGTGAATCGGTTCCCGGTTCTGGTAATAAAAAACGACACGAATTCGATGGTTCTGCGAAACAGTTTTTGATCGATAAACACGAAAAATTAAACAAATTTATTAGATTTACGGTAATCAAAATCCAATATTACGTTTTTGCGTGAACTTTTTCGTGTTTTGCTGTTTGCGATTGAAAAAGTTTAATCGAAAGTGATTTCGGCCGGCGGATTAAGCTTAATCCACGATGACGAGCTAGTTGAAGCACGCTAATACCATCATTCTTGAAGTCGTACTGGCAATTCGATTAACTTAATATAAAGTTCACGTCAAGTCAACTAACGTAAGTCGCGGTGTCAACACATTCGAGAGGCCGGGACTTTAAATGAGTCTACGTTGTGACTAGAACCTCATTGTGACGGCCAAGTACGGCAACAGCGATTCGCCTTGGTATGAAACTTGCATGTATTTCGATACCTTGTTCGAATAGAAGCTATTGAAAGTGATATGCATTGTTAATTTTTTGCGGACGTGCCAATTATGAATGTTTACTGCAGCTTGGATTGGGGCTAGGTGTTCCGAAATTAGCTCTCCAGTCAATGTAGGCGAAATTGTCTTTTGGAGAATACTCTTAAATTCGAACTCTGAATAAATTGTTTATACAAAACAAACTAAAATCATTCGACTGTAAAGTATACCTTGACATGGTCAATAAAACATATGTATGAATGCAATCCACTTGCTGTTTATACAGCACTCAGTCAATTCTTCCAGTTAATGTGCATTACCGGTCGATTATTCCTCTTTACTCTTAATAGTAATTTTCTACATTTTTGCCACAATTTGACTACCTCACATTAATATACATTCTGTTCAGATACTTGCAACAAAACAGTCGCCAGCTCCATTCCATCTCAAGAACGTTCTCTACAAGTTCATTTTGTGTCTGTTCACGTACTTGCTTGGAACACATTGCAATATGTTTTGAAGACGAAATTGGCGTTTTTGTATTCGCTCAAAAAATTACTCTGAGAGAATTTGACGAAAAACAACGGAGGGGAAATATGCTTCATAGTGCTAGATGTTACTCGAGAAATTTGCTGGAGTAACTTCAAGCTACTAGGAAAATGCGGTTCATTTGACAATGTCAAATGTCAAATTTGTTTATGTTCGCTTGTGAAGTGGCTCGAAGTTACTCAAATGCGTTTTTGTACTTTTTGATTAACGGGAGAGAACTTTAAATTACGCAGAGGTTTGGACCATAATAATGAAAAACTTTTCCATTAAACATATGTACGTGAGCACAAAGTTGATTCAAGATTTTCAAAGGCAGATAGTCCACTACGAATGGACAGTTTTGTATAAAGTTCGTATAGATCACAAATGCGAATAGTTGGAGAACTGTCTACTGCTAATCGGAAAGAATCAAATACCAGGTGAATGCGAAGGCAATGAAGACCCCTTAGAGATTAGAAAATAAACTACCTTCTCGCCGTTTGCATCATTTGTTAGATGCTATGTTAAACCATGTTAGATAACTATTTGAGATAATATTACCCTAAATAAAATTTATTCCAGAATTCTAGAATTCTATAATTATTCGATTCTAGAATTACTTAAGGTTTGTAACATCCATTTTTAAAGAATCTAGTGAGAATTTTTACAGCTTTGCCCGAAATTTCGATTGTGTCTGCACCTGGACTATTAACTCGCACGGTGAGTTTCGGGTAGTCTATGTGAATAATTTCCCCACCATTTACGTGATCTCGAGCCGATTTGCGTTGTTTTTCTCAGAAACTTACGTGAACTTGACTTTTCGAATTTCATTTTCAATTATAAAGCTCACATCAAATACATACAGTTCCATTCAAAAGTTATTTTAAAAAGAGTTGAATTAGTTAAATGTACACCCAATTCTGTTTTTACACGATTTTGATTTATCACAAACCTATTTCTCTTTTTACACGACCTATTTGGATTGAACACGATCGACCCAGTCTGTTCTGAAGAGGCAAGCATGACGGACGTGCGGAAAACCGCCATAGATGCAATATATATTTTTACATGTATTCTTGGGGAACGTATCTATCCTGTACAAAAAGAGGTGTTTTAGGTGTTTTAGAATCCACAGGTTGCTTTAAAATGGGAGATCAGGCATCATGTTATAAAATATCCTATGCAATAATTCCTAGTGTCAAAAACCTCCATTACAGATAACGTAAGTGCTAAAACTGTTAATCACAAATTCGCTTATGTGAAGTCAAAAAACCAGCTCTTGGATCAGACCACTCAACTTTCTGTTTGAAAATTTGATTAAATTTTGAGTTTAATTTTACTGACTATCTATATACTTGTTTGGCTTGTTCCATCTATTTACAAAGACGTAATATCGCGGGCAGTGATTCATAAAATCGGGCAGTTGATTACTCGTTATTCATACAGTATGACATGATAAATCATAGTCTACGATTCACATAGAACATACTATCGAAAAAAATTTATGCAGATATCCAAGCATCCAATATGATTCACGTTTTGAAGCTTTCCGGCTTTCTCAAATAAAGTAAAATATGTTAAAAAACTCTTTTTGTGATTTTCATTAAACATGAGAGCATTGTTTGGTGTTTCATCTTCCTTATGTTGTAATATCAAATATAAACAGTACAAAGGAAATATTTGTCAGAACAAGGTACACCCAGAAAACCTGGGCAGCTTTTTAGGGATATCTTCATAGAACACACAGGACGGTTAAGCAGATATTCTTGTCGTTTGATATAGAACATCATAAGTTATATAATTTTTGTTTAGCCCTAAGCACTAACTGTACGCGTGATTAAATCGAACATGTCTCAATAACCTGTTTAGAGTTCATTTTCAATGACTTAGGAATATGTATTAAAATCATGTGACAAGTACCTACTTTGTTCCCATGCCAGGAGTTTACACAAAATTCCCAATATTGTAGCGAGCATATCTAGTTTTCACTACAGTTTATTAAGATAAGATTTCATAACTAAGACGACTATTCAGGTGTAATTACTACGTGTTTCATTTGTACGGAAAAATTTTACATGATCGTCCAAGGGCGTTTGTAAAACAACAAACCTGTATTAGTTTGATTAGCTCTAGCTTCAAGAGTAGCGTCCATATACTGATAGATTGTAACTGGCCCCTGATACTGTGTCATAGGTCCTATAACCACGTCACTCGAATTTGTTAAATTTATAACACTTGACGGTTGGACTGTAGGATGTGCATAGGTACTTGGTACCGCTGAAGCGGGTATCGTTGCAGAATTAGTGGCATTTGCATGCATCGGTAGCGCCAACAGAGGCAATGGACTACCTGGTGTAGCTGGCATTGGAAATGCATCACGATTGTTATACATGTTCAACGCACTTTAAAGAGCACAAATTCAACACTTGCTTTGCTTCCTATTCTAATTGTTTGCAGTTCATGTTCGTTATTCTAGCAAAAATATATCTTAACTTTAAGACGCATATCCATTATATCACTTGAGTTAACCATCATTAGCACTTTTATATTAAAGTAAACCTTAACCGCAAATTTTCAACTGAGTTCCGAAGATACAAAACCAAGACTGAGCGAATCCCACAATTTTGCAGCGGAATCTCCGGTGACTCGGTCTCCGTTTAGTTCAAATTATATCGCTTATAGCTCAGCTTTGGGTTTTTTCTCTGCATAAATTACATTAACATCGTAAGTCCGTATGTGATACTGACCAGCCCAGGTTTTCTTTGCATTCAAGACTATACTTTGAAAGATCGCTTTCGGACACTATCTTTTGAGCGCGACACGCCACGGGGATTTTGTTTACTTTTCGTAAAGTTCAAGACAGTTTCCTCAAAGATATTAAATTTTGTGTTTTGTTGTTCATATCATGTTTTTGCTTACATGCTTTTATCGAAGAAACTCATGTCAGAAACATATTAACACGTTAAGTGAAAAAGTAAGTAAAATTCCTAAATCAAAGAACGTTCGATGTCTGTCTGGTCTTACAAACCTTTACAATGTCAATGAGTTTTTAAATATTAAATGCAATGCAATTGTTTGCAATTTACGAAATTTTTAAATACACGACTAAACCAGTACAATCGAATGCATTGAGTTTTCAAGTGATATTCAGTGATAATAACTGAAGCGCCTGATTTTGGTTCTTGGAATAATTGTCAGTTTCAACCAATTTAAAATATCTGTTGTTGCACCTATACGGATAAGATAGGTACAAACTATGCTTCTAGTCTGAAATTTCAATTTTAAGGAAAATTGTTTCTTAAGTTACTTTCTTGCAGTCGTTGCCGTATTTGCGCTCGGTCATGACGCATTCGTGCAAAGACTCGTGTAGTTGTTAAAATTTTTCCACTCGTGTTTGTACGTGTGCAACAGGACCTTTCACTCATGCTGCGATCCACGAATGCAAAAAAGCGTCACTTTACACCCTTGATACATAAAAAGCTATTCCTACAAATCATTTAAATATGGATTTATTTAAAACCACAAAATTGAATCTGTCGTCTATAAGCAAAAAGTTCATCAGATATGCACGTGATATGGATAAGTTAAATTCGTTTCTCGTAAAACTCGAATGTTTTATTGCAGCAATTCCAAGTACTTTCTACGTCAACTAAATTGAGGTATATGTGGATTCTTGGAAATTATTGTATTTTTATCTTTTTGAAATTATTTTCTGCTTATGAGAACTCAATCTTAATAATTCCAGAGAAATCAGAGGCAGTGTACGAAACCAGTCTAACTGCCAAATTGTGAAACACACTCACCTACGTGAATTCTTTGAACTTAATCAGTTTTGATTTTATTTGTGCGCAATTTGGATGTTTACAACGTTTGGCTTGTGAAATTTTTAATTCCAAATTTCAAGTACACCACTGCTTATATTTCTTGACTCATGATTTGTCTCTTTGTACAAGGAAGACAGCAATTGGCCGGCAAACGACCTTAGACAGTTAGTTTGAATCACTACAGACCACCATCATGTCAACAATCACCTCAAGAAGATGAACAATGATTCCTGCAGATTCTGCAACGAGGACAAAGAATCTGTACATAATCTTCTGATAGAATGTGAAGTGCTATCGCAAGAAAGATCAAGATCTCTCGAAAAAGGGATCTTAAAAATCTTGATCCTAGATTACTAATCGTGTACTTCAAAGGGTTAAAAATAGCCCTGGACGTAACGCATTAAAAAAACGTAGGGGATGGTCCTAACCCAGTGTTAAAATAATAATAATTGGCCGGTATCTAAAAGATAAAAACAATGAATGGTATATAAAATTCCATTTCTTGAAATAAGGGCATATAGTTATCACTACTCATTAATATAATAAATAACAATAACTATTTATAATTTATTTTTTAAAAATTTTAATTTATTTATAATAATAATAACAAATACATAATCTTGTTATATTTAATATTAATTGTTTAATTATTTAAAAAGAAGTCTTCTCTTTATGAGCTCAACTAATTCACTAACTAACAATAATAAATTTTATTGTAACTTAACAAAACTAGGTTACTTAAATCTAAATAAAATTAAAAACTGTAAACTAAGTTTTACTTAGAAATAATACAGTAATTATTTACAGTAATTATTACAGTAATAATAAAAATAAAAGGTAAGTACCTACAGGGCACAAGGACTAGTGACTCCTAGCAACATTTTATTTCAAACCATGTTGCCTTTGCATTTTTCTAGCAACATTATATCGTAAACATATTTTGCTTTGTTCGTAAACGTTTTAATCTTAATATAATGAAAATGTATGTGAAAAACAGAATATTGGTTTGTCAAAAACGCGTAAAATCGTTTCCGGTTTTATTTTTCTGAATTCGCGGATGTTCTTTGAGTGCGACACAAGGTCTAGTACAATTCGCTCTTTTCTGCTGGTACATGCTGCAGAAACGTTGCCAACTTCACTTAAAACCTTACAAATGTTAAGATATATATAAATGTCCTATAAATTTTCCGAATGAAGTGCGGTTGAATAGCATAAGTAAGAGTTGTAATTTGCAATAAAGTATATGAATTTGCATTTTTTAGATCAGATATTGAATTGAATTAAGCATAATGATTTCCTCGAGACATTCCTGTGTTAAGTGCTGGCAACATACAAACCGAAATGTCAAATTACTTACCACTACCAAAGCATACTCAATACACCCCTGTTGCTGAAGACAAAAAGTTCTCATTTGTCAATCATTTCCCGGCTGAAGCGAGTATTTTGAGGAATTAAGCGTGCATTTGAGGTATTTTGAAAGATTTTCTAAGCATATATCAGCAGTATTGATTTGGAGGTAGGTGATGACATGTCGTAAATAAAATTAAAAACATTGCAAAAATTTTTGCTCTTTGAACTCATTACTGTCGTGGTGACGCGTCTGAGCAGCAGCAACTCAATCAGCCGCTCAAATCGCAAAATGGTCGTTTAGACAGAAACGCGTTAACACCATGCTCTGGCTGTCGTTGTTGAAAAGTGAATTTATGATCATAAACCGGTGATGAAAATTTACATGAAATTAGTGTTTAGAATTGCAATAAGCTGTGTGCTTCGGAATAAATGAATATTAAGAAAAAGAAAAAGAAATTAAAATAAAGTTTTAAAGTTCTAAGTTAGTGCAGAAGGAAATACATAATACATAAGTGGTTAATAAGGAAAAATTAAAAATTCCGATAGTAAAGTATTTTGTCACTTGTGAAACGAAAATGACGGGAAACGCAAACACAGATGAGAACTCAGAAAATGGGGTTACGTATGTCAAAAAAGTGGGAAGTGCTGCATTCTATGGAATGGCATCCTTCATGATTACAGTGGTCAATAAGACAGTTCTAACTTCCTATCACTTCCCATCATTTCTATTTCTGAGTCTTGGACAAATGGCAGCTAGTATCGTCGTCTTGTATGTTGCAAAGAAAACGAAAATAGTATCATTTCCAGATGCTGCTAAAGATACACCCAGGAAGATATTTCCACTTCCGTTGATTTACTTGGGAAACATGATGTTCGGTCTGGGGGGTACACAAGCATTGAGTTTACCAATGTTTGCAGCATTGAGACGTTTTTCAATACTTATGACAATGCTCTTGGAGTTGAAAATTTTAGGTGTGAAACCTTCGTTTGCTGTCCAAGTGAGTGTGTATGCAATGATTGGAGGTGCTCTGTTAGCAGCAACCGATGATTTATCATTTAGTTTACATGGTTACACATATGTGATGATAACAAATGCCTTGACAGCAGCAAATGGAGTTTTCGTTAAGAAGAAACTGGACTCTGTGGATATGGGAAAGTATGGCTTGATGTTCTACAATTCCTTGTTCATGTTCCTTCCGGCACTTCTTGGAACATACATTGTTGGAGACTTGGATAAAGCTCTACGATATCCACTGTGGTCTGAGACGTTTTTCTTAGTACAATTTCTTCTATCATGTTTCATGGGATTCATACTTTCATACAGTACAATTCTATGTACACAATACAATTCAGCATTAACAACAACTATAGTGGGATGTTTGAAAAATATCTGCGTTACTTATCTAGGCATGTTCATTGGAGGTGATTACGTATTCTCATGGCTCAACTGCGTTGGAATTAATATCAGTGTGCTTGGTAGTCTTCTCTACACATATGTAACATTTCGACGAAAGCATAAAAGTGAAGTCAAGAATGATATAAATGCTCAAAAAGTTGAAGCTGTTTGACCATTAATGTACGCCGTGGCTATTAAACGACGAAACCACGGTGGAGTCTGTTCAACTATGTAAGAACAAGTTCTTCGGTTATACAGTGAGAATAATTGAAAATTTAATCATATATAGCTTTGTACATTTAATTTTAGACACAAGAAAACAAGAACTTTTGTTAAAATCTGCAATAAAATACTATCTCAAGTCATTAATATCAGCCTAGCTCAAAGTTTTATCTCTTCTCATAAGACTGGAGAATGGAGCTATCAAAAGGCCGGCCCTTAGCATATGTTACAGGAAAAGAAAAATTTGTTATAAATATGTTAAAACGTTGATGATGAAATTTTTGTTAGTTTTGATAATTTAGCATAAAGAACAGGAAGTTAAGCTAGAAAAGTGTTGCTATTATATGAATGTAGTAAAGTATAAAAAATTTGACGAATGCCAAAGCCATATTCTCTTAAATCTTAAGAAATTTTTATTGTATTTTATTGTTTTCTGTTAGTTTTAGTATAAATTTGCTTTTCTCTACTGAAAAATGTTCCTTTGCCTCGTAGTTGGCATTTTGATTGAAAGATTTAAACAGAGAAACAGAAAAATGAAAATAGAATTTAAGTTTATTAAATTTGCATGAACCAAGATAACTAAAACGAATTTAGTTTAATAGAATCTTCGAATATAGTTAATTAGTTTTATCAATTATATTTCTTTTGCCATTCAATTGTACATAAAAAATTATCATTTCAAGAGAAAAATTATCATATAACATTTGTACATACATAGAATTGAATAAAATCTGAAATCATTTCAAAACTAACTAATTTGTTTCTTCAACTTGAAACGAAATATGTAAAAAAACTGATGATACCCCTTACTTTAGCAAAATATTTGATAACACGTTCCATTAACATATTTTCCGTTTAAGCTTTTGCGATTTTTTCAAATCTGTTTCGTATCCATTGGCTGACACTGATTAAAATATTTAAACGTGCTGCTATCAGCAAGTAGACAACGTTTCAGAACAGTGGTTATTGATTAAATTAATGAAAATTCTTTGATTTACAACCAATTGTACCTTTCAAGTATGAGTTATGTAGTTATTGTATGATAAATTGGTAAACTTGAATTAGTAAAGTATTGGAATCTTCTTGGAATGTAATCACAGAAAATAATAATGAAATGATTGTATGAAAATGAAATTTCTTCATTTGTGGAATAAGAATAACCCTTTTTCAAAATTACCAATTAACTGGTGATGTTTAAAAACGTTCACTAATCAATAATTAGTAGTATTTCATACGCAAATATATAAGGAGCTTAGCTTTGCGAGTTATGAATTTCCTGCATTTAATGATATTGTCAGCAAACATACCAAAGTTCAGGAAGATTAACATGTGCGTGTAAGAAATACCTTGGAAATAGGTGGAAGTTTTCTTCGTTTTTTTCATAAAACACGATGAGCGATATTGAACTTTCAACAAACAAATCGTTGGGATTTTCTTTGCTATGAATTGAAGGTCGCCTTGGCGGAATGGAAAAGAAAAATTACGTAAGAAGTAAAACAAAAAATGTTTGTTAAATTTAAACAAAAAGTAATTCTTCTATAGCTTTAACGTGACGATTGTTACCTTGATTGATTTTTGCAAAATGTTTACGAAGATTCTATTTTGAGTATTAATGAATTCATCTGCAAATTAATCATAAAGTCTGTAATCACAGCATTGCTTAATGACTCATGAAATGATTTAAAACAATTTCAAATTGTTGTTTTCATCAATTTGTGAACAAAAACCGAAGGTGACTTCAACACCTGCCATGTGCTAACATCGATAAAAGGTTTTCAAAATTAAACAACGGCAAAGTGAGTTGGTAACTAAAAAAGAACAAAATAACATGTATGAGCTTTCGTCAGGAGACATTTAACACGGTGCCGATGTCATTGTCATTGAAAACAGTGCGCTCATAGCACAACATACATACATATAGCACTAACTTAACCTGCAGATTAGTAGCGACCGTGACATTGTACTGAAAATGTTGAAATGCTACCAAACAATCGTACATGTACATTAACCACTGGCTTTTCATTTCAGCTATAAAACTTCTTTCTTATGTATGCAAGTATTTATTTCAATCCTCTTTAGTCACTTTCAAATATAATACAATATTTAATGTAATCTATATATTGGATTAGAATAGTGATACAAAAGAATTTTTGAATAACATTTTATGTGCGTTTTTGCTCTTTTCATGAATGAATCAATTTGACAATTTTGATAAATTTTCCGGGTGCCAAAGAATTCGAAGCCAGGAATGATGAAAATGTTTGCCTTGTACTTCGCAATTTTTAAAGTCAAACGTCAATTTTTAGAAATGCCTTCATGACCATATTCCAACGGCCGGCGCCCTAGAGTAAATTTTCTCCTGACGAATTCATATATTGCAAAGTGATGAAGCGGATTGTGCGTTATGTACTAAATGTATTAAAGGATATTTTTTAATTTTGAAAAATTCTGACTTCCAGATAAATAACGATGCTCCGGCTCATCCAACGTGAGCAGTTGAGAACGCTGTGGAGTGTAAAGTTGTTTGGTTTATCCTCTACACAACTTACAAGAAACCTCAGCTTGGGTGTTGGAGAATCTGAAAACGTAACGCAAGGACAATTTGCCGATGAAACAGATGAATTTACAAAAGAATTTCTGAAGCATCGTATTCAATTAACAAACGTTCAAAAAGTTCTTTTGGGTTTTGGTTCGTCGATAGCATCACTTATAGATCCACGTAGGTGAGACTATTTGCATATTATTCTCATTCCATTTGAAAATTTCAACTATCTTTTAGACATGATATGATAGCAGCTCTAGGCGAAACAACTGGAGATTACGCCCTGCAAAACACTTTGAAATTGATGAAAAATTCCAACGAGGGTCAACGAATTCTGAGCGATAAGCCGAGAATAAATACAACGACTGTAGATTTAGATGAATTACGTAAATTACCAGAAAACACCTTAGGAAGAATATACGTTAAATTTCTAGATGATAACGTAAATCTTGTCTCATAATAGTTCGTGAAATTTTAAACGATTTCAATTTTAGAAAGTAACTCCTGATTCAAGAATGCAAGTTAGATTTATGGATGATCCAACATTGGCTTACGTTATGACACGGTATCGTGAATGCCATGATTTGCTACATACAGTTCTAGGGATGCCGACACATATGCTTGGTGAGGTTGCCGTTAAGTGGGTAGAAGCTTTGAACATTGGTTTGCCAATGTGTTACGGCGGAGCTGTGTTTGGTGCAATAAGGTTGAGACCAAAGTAAGATTAAATGCATTTCTTACTATCTTATAATATTTCAACTTACACCCTTTAAATTACCTGACTTAATCAACGTAATTTATATAAAATGATGTGGATAATCTGAACTTCGGCAGAATTCTGCATTACTCGATTTATTTATTTCCTCAAAGAATATTTATCATAATATTAAAAGATCACTTTTAGTATAACTAATTGACTTTCAGAGTTTGAATAATTGTGATATGCTATGATTTCGGAATATTCTGATGTTTTGCACCTAGAAAAACAGAGACTCAAACATGAAAATATTATATTTTATTGCACTATATTAGATTGCAAACTACTAAACAAATCCTTTTCAGGCAAAGACAACTTTATACAACACATTTCCTACCATGGGCAATTGAAAATGGAAGAAAAGCAAAACCACTAATGTGCGTTTACTGGGAGAAAAGGTGGTCACAAGATATTAATGAATTGCGTCAAGAACTAAATATTAGCCCACTAGAAATAAGAGGAAGATAAATTTTAATGATATCAGAGTTATATGTATTCTAAATTAATATTTGTTTTATCATATTATAAATTCTCGCCCAAGAAGCACAGATAAACATACGTCCAATAATTGTACCATCTATATTTTATACAGTTATCAGATAAGTCAAAGTATTTTCGAAAAACTCCGGTATGTAACATTGAAAGAGAAGAGATTAGCACATTAATATAAAACAAACAATTAAAATTAATGATTTTATTATATTTTATTTTATGTTACAAAGTTGTATATTTACATGTGAGGATTGCGTTAAAAATAAATATGATTTATATGTATGTGATGCAAGAGTATACAGACCTTAATGAGTTCAAGTCTTCTCGAAGGAGATATGCTTAATGTAATGCAATCAAAATTTCGACAAGTATTTACATTTTAAAATATTACATTATAAGAGTGTTTGATTGCAAATCAATATAATTCATAATAGATGCAAGTATAATAGATGCACAAAATTGTTTTAAACTCCTTTATGTTTCAATCTAAAGAAGATGAAGAACTAAATGTACATAGTGTATCGTTTCTAAGGGTAGGTTTGTGTGTCTTTTGCTGTGCCTCCAATAACCGTTTAACTTTTTCGTTGCTTTCTCTTCGATTTCTCGTTGTTTCTTAAAGCAAAATTTTGTACATAAATTAATGAAAAATGTTTCTTAAGAAAATAGTCTTACTTCCAGCAAAAGGTGCAAAATGTTCATTTTTAGTATACTTCTGAAAGTCAGAATTGTTCGAAGAATTACGCATCTCCACATCACTGAATTTTGCATTTTTCTTTCGCAGCTCCTTTTCGAGTTCATTGATTTTCTCGTGTGCAACGTTCAATTTATTGTTCATCTCTTTAAAAACATATAATCATGATAGCTAAATAAGTGTAAGTTGATTATAAAGAAGTTTACTTTGAACATGATCCTCCCACACATCCGTGGTTTCATGTGCAAAAGCATTCCCAAATTGTTGAGATATGTTCTCAAAGCCATGACTCCTCTGACTTCTTTTAAATAACAACTGCTTGGACAATTGTTTTGTTTTCGCTTGCTCTTCCTCTAATTTGTCACTTAATTCTAAAACAAAAATTTGAATACGTACTACAATTTACAAAATGAATTGCCTTACTTCGTATTTGTGCTTCATAAATCCTCTTGTGTTTTTGTGACAACATCATAATTTCTCGTAATTTTTCTCTGTTCAATTTTACTGAATTTAAAATCAATTAAATAATTTTAAACGACAAATTTACTTGAGACATTCCGACTGTCTACGATGAAAACATAATTCCTCGTTGAACTGGTGTAACCAAAACTTTGCGGCATATGTAGCTATTTCAAGAATACTATCTGGACTAGCACCGAGAAAATCTGTCTGCAAAATAGTTAAACAAATGTTGATATCAATTCAATGTGCAACTTAAACGACTGTTCTATTGAGCTCGGGTCAACAAGATTCAAAATTTGCTTTGGAGGAAATGGTTGCTTCCTTTTATTGATCTTGCATTTTGATTTCCTTAATTTCTTTGCTGAAACCTCAACTCATCTACATTGTTAGTTAGCTAGTGAGGTAACAATTAGTGTGTGGTCAAAGCTCTTTTGTTGCTGTTATTGATGATCTCGAGGGTATCGATGCATAAATTTCGAATTGAGGCCACGGACAATTGAAGCATCAAATATCGTGTCCAAACTTGAGTTTTAGTAAACATTTGGTGGAGTAAAGATATATTTTAGAATTAAAATAATTAATACAAACCAATTTCTGGTCTCGTTCGTGCTGTAACTTTAGTTCAATAATAAAACGGTTATTGGAGAAACTCCTTCCACATGCGGGACACTGGGAATTCTCCCAATTTCTACGTAGCATTCGACCATGTTCGTTGCAAAACACATGAGAACATTTCGTTATAAATCCGGTTTCGGAAATTTCCTTTGAACATTTCCTGTCGTTGCAATTTAGCGTATAACGAGGCATGTTAATTGTGGAATTGAATTATTTTAGTGCTGCTATAAATTAAATCGTAATTAATGCATTTTCAAACGTCATTTTGACAAACTTGTGGTGTCCGGTATATTCTTCCAACGGCTAAACATTTTGAAACTACGCGAAAAAGTGTTGACTGAATTACGATTTTTGTAAAGATAGTTTATTTTCAAATTATCGATTTTTATTAATTAGTTTTAATTGATTTTCAATCTTATTTGAAGGTTTTATACGAAATTAGTTTCGAACAGATACAAAATCTTTTGCAATTGTAAGGTTTATCTGGAATACACTTAAATTGTTTCAGGTTGGACTAGAACTTGCTTCGAAAGTACGCAGCCACATTGCGTTCTGGAAACGACAAACGTCAAAACTTGTTGCTTCTCACAATTGTCTTGTTTTGTTCTTTTCAACAGCTCGTTGGCGGTTTGATTATGTTATCTCTTATTTTGTGCAATTTGTTTAATTTTTGTAAATAAATTTTTGTGGATTTGTAAATTTGGTGTAAACATTACAGAAAATAGTTGCATTTTGAAACAATAGTTTATCTGCATGCATTAATTCATTTGTTCCACGAAGCAACAAGAACCACGACAGAAATGTCAGCAAAGTTTAATGGATTTACTCAAGACGATATAAACAAAATAGCGAGGAAAAGCGAAGGTAAATCGCGTTTCTATAAATAGAAACTTGTTTAGACACGAATGCTTTTGGTTTCAGCAAAACATTTGCCCAAAAGTGTTGGGATTAGAAGACTTCCGGATAACAAGAAAATCCCTCCAACAAAGTCTGACCAATGTGACGTGAACAAGAAAACCCCATCCACGACTGAAGACTCCGTTTTTGATAAAACACTATCTGAAGAAAGCATGACATCATTACAGGAAGCTGTACACTTCAGGCCGTTGGCCGTTGTTAAAAAACATTCTAGGGAAGAAGAACGTAGTGACGTTGAAAATTCTGATGAATCTATTTTGCATATTAGCCGTAAAGATAATGAAACTAATGGAAAAAATTTCGACAAACCGGTTCCAAATTCACCTTTCAAGGGAATATCATTAAAAGATTTCGAGTCACAAAGAAAACTCATTGAAGAACAGAATAAACAGAAGAAGGCAATGCTGTACAAAGCCATTGAACAATAGTAAATTATCAATTATCAATTATATCTAGTAAATTTTCAATTATCTCTTTTCAGCTCTGAAAAAACAAAGTTGGAAGTGATGAAAATTGAGGAAATCAAAGCGGAACTAGCTAAATTAGATAGTGACCTGGCAGCTGATGTTGCAATTTTGAGAAAACAAATCGAAGTGGCGAGTCTGCAATATTCGCATGTTCAGTAAATAAAATATAATAATTTAAATTATTTCAATTTTGATTTCGTTAAATTGTTGCTTGTTACGTTAGGAAGCAATATCAACAAATCGAATCTCAGTTTCTTAAAGCCAAAATGGATCTTCATAACGCGTACGAGAAGAAGGAAATGTTGACAGAACATTTGTGTACAATAATAACTCACAATGAGGATCGTAAAGCCAAAAAACTTACTGAATTAATGGACAAAGTCGGTTTAACGCCAACTGGTGAATACGAAACACCAGAAGTATGAATTCAACCTTCCAACCACCTTTTCATGTCAATTACTTTAAGCAAAAAGTGCATTCTTAGAATATTTAGTCATTAATTTTGATTATTTTTGTATTCATGTACATAAAATGAAAATGATTCTAGTTTTGATATAAAAATATCTTTATATACAATTAGTCAGTTATAAATTATAACATGTAGTTTAATGGTAAGAAGAAAGAGTTTACCTAATATAATTTCTTTTATTTTCATTCATATTTCACATTTACTAATCAAAATTTCTGACTAACAAATTTCATTGCACACTTTTCAATCTTTATCAAGAATAGCTTCATTTGCCTCATAGCATTACCTGCTGTAGAAGAAACTTTATCAAATTTCACTTGTGCGAACAAACACCACTTCTGCAAGACGATAGTGAGCATTTATTTATCGTCAGACGTTTCCATAATCATAATTTTTGAGCCATTTGGCTGTGAATAACTTTGCGATTCATATTAACTTTGAAACCAGGTCTATTCAAGGTTGTCCAGTCAGGTAACAAGAGTTTGAATTTGATTTGAATCAGACAAGCCGATGACTTGTGTGGGCTTAGTTGTTGCTTTTTAAGCACTTAATCTCAAAATAGTTTTGTTTGAATTCAGAACCAACTTTAGATTGTTTTAAGACTGAATTTATTCAAAACGATAAACGTAGGCTGCTCGTCTTTTCTGTATGGTGCTGGGATCTATGCAAAATGAAGAAATATCTCCTAGTTGAAGGACAAAACTCCTTATAATATGAGTGGCTTCAAATACAATCAATTCAAGAAATACTACCTCCCTTTTGATAGAGACCGACAATCAATTGTTAATTGTTCAACAAAATGAATAACGCGTTTATCCTTATGCTCAAGAAGACATTCCAATTTCATCAGGCCTTTGTGCTTGAAGAATCTCAAAATGAAAAATTATGTTGAACAGAAAGATAGAGAACAAAGTTTGAATAGAAAAATTCTTATTATTACGGGCAAATAACCCTTGAAGCTCCTTATTATTTCGGTTGTTTTCTTGAGTCGCTGGTTCATTTTCTTTTCATAAGAAATTCTCAGTGGGATAGAATCCTGTGTATATCTCTGAGCTACCCATCAAGTTTACCGCTTTCAAAAGGAGTATTCATCTGTTCAATGAAACCATTTTATACATATTCATATCCTAGATTTACCTACTTATCAAATTAATTGATTATTTGGTAAAATTCTGGTATGAACAATACTTATCATAGTTTATTCAACATGATTTAGTGCAACAACATGTGTCTGCAACGTTCCTCAGCTGATAATACTTCCAAGTTCAGTCAAGAGAAAAACAGAAACAAATTACACACTGGAAAGTTGTATGCCGGTGGAATGTTGAGAGCGACAATTTTGAAGCAACGCCAATTTCACTGCAAGTTGATGAGTAAAGCTTGACGCAACTTGAAAATTACTGTAAGAATTCACACGCCGCTTGTTGTACACCATCAGCATGTTGATAAGGTTTCGAAGTTCCCAACAACAATTGTGTGTTGTACGGTCCCTGCCATGCCGTGCCGTCAAGTGTTCACTGTTCAGTCGACTCCGACTCGACTGTCATGCTTCAGTGCAATTTGGATCGTTGGTATGTAAGGTGGTGTTCCGGCGTGCGTGTATTTTTCAAATTAGATTTACTCGTTTCAAAAACGAAAAACGTCTTTCTCCCGAATACCGTGGAAAATTCAGGTGAAAAATTTGCATTAATTCGTTCTTGTTCTTGTGTTCAAATAAAATAAAATGTGCATCAAAAATATTTAAATTCAAGTGCAAGTGCAATCAAATGTGGTTGATTCAATTTTAATCCTGTTTTGAAATTCAAATTCAAATTCAAATTTATATACAATGGAAATGGAAATGGAAATGGATCGAGTGCATTTAGTGGGAATTTAGAATTCATTTGTGTTTGAAATTTGATAGTTTTATAAGGAAAATAAAACAGTTACACAACAATAATGCATTTAACCATTCTCTGCTGTAATTAACTCATAATTTTGTGATCGTGTTTGTGTTTGAAATGCATTTAAAATGCATTTTTTCTCATGCAGTTTTATTTACGCAGATCTTGCGGTGATGGCGGCACCAGCAGTCAACAGTTGTGATTGTGGGATTGTGATCTTTCTAGGCTCGTCGAAGTGCATGGAAATGCAATTTGATACGAAGATTATGAATATTTTTTATGCAAGAAATTGCATTTGCTTCCATTACTAATTCTACCCAACCTACGTGCGTAATATACCTAGTTTTGTTTTCTTTCTAGCTTCTAGTATCAATCGTCGATCATTTCCATATCATGTTGTGTGGGATCGAATTATTATACCTTTCTGGGATCGTAACTTCGAGAGTAGCTCAGCTCAGATCGAATTGCAATTTTCCGATTTTCCAATGTCAGACAAAGGAAGTTGTAGGAAAAGTGTCAACTGCTTGATGTCGAGTGATCCCGAATCTGAACTGGGTTTCATGGCTATATACTCTACAGCCTTGTTAGAAGTATGAGCTTGGTCCTTGTTAGAAACTTTTGTAACCAACAAGAAACTCATCTCAATGGGGTTTCCCCTGATACTTTGAGATGACATAACTTTTGAGCTTTTTGCCCCAGCTTTTAACTACAGTTCCAACTTTGATAAACGCAACTAAAGGAAACTGTAAAGTAACACATTTCAATGGCTAGGAAGGAAGAAAGAAAGTTACGTCATTTTATACATATATTTCTGCTATCACTCTGTATATCATACACATACATGAATATATGTACCTCATTCCCTGCTAAAAGAATCTGAAATTTTCAACTGAGGTTCCTTACACTCTACGAGTATGTGCTTGGCCACAGCTAGTTGCGTTTATCGAGGAGTTGCAATTGTCGAGGCTAGACTGTATGTACAGTGATACCTCGAGATACGTGTCAATTTTCCCCATTGAAATGCCATTGATCCGTTCCAGCCCCAAAATGCCAACCCAGTTGTTCTTGTTACTTGTTTTTGAATAAGAAATACATTTGATACATTGATAAATGTCAAAACTGGTAAACTGGTGTTATAAAGTGTTTTTGTATTTTAGTCACTGTTTTTCTCTTAGCTGGTCTTTCCCTTTTTCGCCGGATAAAAGAAAACTGACCAAGGAGGTTTGTGTCCGTACGTTATTCGTATCTCAAATGTTGCTCGTATCTCAAATATCTCGTATGTTAGGGCTGAGTATTTCGAGTTACCACTGTATTTCAAAATTAAGATTTGAATGTCTGTCACTGGATTTCATCCCCAACAGCCACAAGGCATAATCCTTCAATCGCTGACTGTAATCAGCTGGTGCTGCATCATCGAACAGTTTTTGACAAATTTTTCATCTCATTATCATAGTAGATAATGTATTTTAAATATCTTCTTCATACGTACAGGTGATAACACATTTGTGTATTCTGTTGATTGAATATAAAAACGAAATGAAACAAACAGAAAAAGTGTAATTTATTTTTAATAATTGAAACGATAAAATTTTAATTGCAATTTAATTCACAATTGCAAACTTATCAAAATTAATACGAATTACGTAAGGTGAGTTTATGTTTTAATTAATAAATTTTACGAACAATTGCTTTAAGGTTTATTTGTTGTTATCAAACATCAAAATCGAATTAAAAACTATAAAACTACTTTTTTCTGATATAGCATTGTAACTTGTTTGTTTAATATTCACTTGAAATTGAAAGTGACGTGTATCTTGGTAAATACCAGCTCAATCGCACTTGAGTCATCATTATACTTTTATCAGGTGATATATCTACCTGCAGTAATCGTCTTTGGACTGTCAATTATACACAAACAGTGGAATTTTCTACAGAGAGTCTTTGAAACTCGCAATTGACTGCTGTTATCATTGCCACCTGATAACAATATTGATAATTTATTATTTCCCATGGTGGGTCACTACCACTGCAGCTTGCCTCAATTTACTGGGAGCGCATAGCAAAGTTGAATTTACGAGTGATTTTCTTCAACTAAAGAAAACAAATTTTTCCGGCTGGTTTCCGACTGAATTCCGTCTCATATTCTTTACAGAATATATTCTCCAGATGATTTCGGTCTGGTAAAATTTTTCCAACTGGACCTCTAACCGATCTCTTCCGATTCTCCAACTGATTTCGGTCTGGTAAAATTTTTCCTTCTGAATTCAGTTTGTCTTCAGTTTTCCGTCTGATTTCCGATCGAACTCCGTCTCAAATATTCGGGGTGCCCTCATTTTAATTTGACCTTTCGTTTGGAAAATAAATTTACAATAACTTGAATGATGAGACGCCTATCTTGAATTAAAAGGCCTGGATATGTAGCTTCATTACACTGTGTTCTATTCTAGTTGTAACAATTATAAGAGTTCAAGTTCAAAGGAATCGACCAACATTTCAAACTCCAAGAAAGGAAATGGCCAAATGTTTCCTTTTATAGAATGAAAATAATTCATTTCGATTCAACTTCGTCATGTATCCAAAGTCCCAAATTCGTTGTTTTTGGTCACGACGCAGCCGTTGAAGGGCTTCCGAAAGTGACTGAATCTTTCCGGTTCCTGCGAAAAAAACACACGAATTTATATAAGGTTTCATGGTAAAAGACGAGTCGACATCGACAGCAGTCGTCTGGACATTATTTCGTATTCAATTTAAAATTTTTTTCCCTAATTAAAATGCAGCACACATCATCAAACAAAATACGTTAAATCACAAAAATTTCTATTTTCTAACTTATTAGAAGTAATGAAAGAAGAAATACTAATAAATAAATAAATCACATGAACTGTTGCAATCTTGATAAACCACTTTGTTATTTCAATACGATATTCTGGTTAACAGCAGCATCAGCCCACGTGCAATTTTCAACCGACCTCGTATCGTTTAATTTTTTATTTATTTTGGTTTTTTCTCAAAGTTTCCAACACAAAAACTCGTCTTCACCTTATAAAAATGCATCCTGTGCAATTCAGAGAAGGAGGAGGAATCATAAAGATGATGGTGAATGGTGTATTAGAGAAGGTATTACCTCGAAATAATAGAAAGAAAGCAAAATGGTACGAAAGAGTTATGGACGTTTGTTTGTAGCTTTGAGTACAAAACAAAGTCAGTTGATATGAACCATAATGAACCGACTAGGTATTCAAGATAAATAACAGCGAGATAAGTTATTAAATGCTATAATGATAATAGTAATATGTACTCTTACTATTATTAGGATCATTGTTCCTATCCGCAAATGCTGGAGTTTCTTGTTTATGGGCTGCAATCCGAACCAGAGCCAGTTGCAGTTGAAGTTGAAGTTCGTGTTGCGGAAGACAACACTGGAAACCTTGAAAATGCGGTCTTATGTAACACGTTTCAAGAAATCCTGTTTTGTCATATCACAAAACGACCAGATTTGCAGAATGACTCTCATGATTTTGTGGATATTTTCTGTAGAATACTTGTTGAATCATCATCGAGATATGATTAAGGAGAAATCTCAGAAATTCCATAAATAGTTGTTTCTATATCTTCTGAAAAATCAAACGTTTTCATGGAAAAATCAGCGACTAATTGAATTGTAGATTAGTGGGTATATGTGGAATTTTCAAAGATTCGGAAGTGATTTGGTATTTTTTAATACTTTGGTCGAAAAACTAGTTAATTCAACCTTCTAAAGGTAACTTGGAACAGGTTTACCCAGCCTTTTTCTTCGAACCAAAAACGTGAATAACGAATTCGTTAAAAACAGTCCCTAGATGTCAAACCAAAGCCGATGATTTATAGAATTTCGCAAATTGGCGGTTATTTCTGCAATTTCGAATATTATAACAATAATTCGTATTATATCGCGTCACCAAAATCGGCGTCAAGTTGATAATTTATCAATTGGTAAATAACTCAGAAGATGAACGCAGTTTTGTGAAGAATCATTGTTTGCTGAAAGATAGCCAACATCCGGAAAGTTGATAACAACGTTTGGTTTCTATGAAGATTCACTTTGAGATGAATGGCCATTCACTTAATTCAATTAAGTGTAAATAAAGCTTCTTGGGAACGGACGTTGACCCATCACCCTTGAGTGTAGTTGGATATCAAAAAGTTCGGGAATGAATCCCCGTTTTAGGTACGGCTATCACGACATGTTTGGGTTGACAAAATGCTGTTTCTCTGGGTTGGTTTTGTGTATTAATTTGCATATCGTGTGGTTGCACCAACGGGTATCAATTTGAAATTGTCGCATTTTTGCATTTTCGTGATGATGTATTTGATGATGGAGTAAGTACTATAAATTGAATTTTCAATTGAGTTGAGTGGTTTCAACGGCAAATGAACTCCTACATTTTTCAATTATACAATACGTCATGTGGTGTCTTTGAACTACTAAGAGACATGACTCAGAATCCTCATAATAGATTTAAGTTTACTTTCTTCGCACCGGTGAAAAGGTCGTCCTTATGTCTTTTGACGAAACCACAAACCATACTCATGGGAACACATCTAACAACATAAAATCATCAAATCCACGAAAAAAGTTCAACAAAGCTCATAAACCTTTTGTTTCAAAGCAATAAAAGGAATAAAATCTTCTTAGACGACCTTTTAACTTTGTTGGTATCAACCTTTTTCACCTGAGCTTATTAAGAGATAATTCTATTGGAGGCTTTTAGATTTTGTTTCTATGTCATTTACTCCCCTTTCAAGGTAGAAACATCATGTTCACCTCAGGGTTGTAGTTGCCACATCAACGAAATGGCAAATTGAACGATTTAAATTCTAGAAATTCCGTTTAATCAAGGGCTCCAGAGTGTTAGGGATCAATAAAATACTCCTTGCACAAACCCAGTGAGTTTGTTGTGTTCCATCGTTTACATTCTCTAGACAGAAGGGCTTTGTAAATTGGACCTGCTTCAATGTTCAATTCGTTGTAAACATGAAAGTAATTGCATTTAGAATGAAAACAAAGTGCCAGTGCAGAAACACTTCAAGAAACCACGATTACCTTGTTTTGTGGAATTCACTTCCACTACCGCCACAAACAACTTAATCACTTTAAAGTGGACAATTTATCGCCCCATTTAACTGAGATGCCCTCAAACTGGTCGCAACTGACTGGGAGAGCATTTCTTTTGACCATAAATTGATTTGATTGAGTGTTTATTGTCGCGATAAGATGGTTTGGATGGAAGTTGATTCTTCAGTATTTCTAGAGAATTTCTTAAGTTATGCCAAGAATGATAAATGTACTTAGAGTGGAGAACTTCATTGGGCGTAGATTAACAATTTAAACATGGGATTTGTGGTGATATTTACAGGGCAACGACTCTCGACCTGTATGTGATGTCCTTCAATGCGGGCTCCATTGCTGAATCTCTCATAAAAGTAGTGGTCCTTTCCAAAAAACAGATTTGTGCTTACACTAACAATCTCTACATTTATCCACCGTAAATTTAATTAAATTTCAATTTCATAAAAGTGAATTAAATTGAAAGTAAACAATCATATTCTGTTCACCTGAATACGACGTAAAGTAGGATACATCCTGTAGAATACTAAAACTTTCTAAACTTTGTTTGCTTTTACAAGTCATTAGGGATTTTCTGAGTTTCTGTTGAATCTGGTTCTAATGTAAACTTTATCTCTTGTCTAAAATTTTGATTAGAATTCAATGAGGATGCTTTTATGTTTCATGTATCGATTAGCATCACCTGGAAGGATGTTTTAAAGTACAATTTTCCAGAACTTTTCACACAAAGTCTTATGCTTTATTCTGAATTGCAACACAAAACCAAACTTGGACAAAAGATTTGTGGATCACTCTGGTATTGTTGAAGACGAGGACGTGACCTGAAATTGCTTTCATCAGATCCTTTTCTAAGTGAAGAAGTCATTTCTAATCATATAACACAAAGTCAAGGAAAGGTTCAAGAGTAGACAAAGGTTCATACGATGAACTAAAATGCAATTTTGACATTTCAAATCATTTGGTCAGGAAATGTATTAAGGAAATTACTAACAAATAAAGTGATGTTGATGGTAGATAGCCCAGGAAACTCTAAAATTCAATGTTTCCTTGTACCATCTTTGACAGCACATCCCAGGAAAAATGTAAAATTCATAAAATGCTCTTTGAAGCAGACAACATGTCAGGAATTTTAAAGTTACTTCGGAGAGACCGGAAGTTTCCTTATCCACAGAAGTTAGAATCGTGGTAACTTTACAGCGTTGCTAACCTTAAGAATTTCCAACCCAACAAGAATGCAATATCAGGTAGTTAATGGAACCGACAGTAAAATGGGAAATTCAACGTCAGTCATTCATAATTCATGTAAAGCAGGTTTTACACTTGGCTAGTCAACCGATTTAAGTTCCTTATGGTCTATGAAACTTTGTTTGCGCCTGTACCTGCTCCTAGGATTACCCCAGTAATATTGACCTAGTCTGGGAAAACCGACTAGACATATTTCTTGTGACTTAATGAGAAACAGACTTTTTATTCCGGTGGTTTCGCGCTAAAGTCATGAAACTAGTCACATTGTAAAACGTCTTAATAGCTCACAGTAGGAGACAAAAGATTTACCTGAAATGAAGAATTCTAGTAACTAGGATCAACTCAGCTTGTATTCGTGCTGCCAAGTCAGTCAAATATGTCCCTGCTTTCTTTTTAGGCACACCTTCCACTGGAAACTTTTCACTTTCATTTTATTGAATTTATTCCTATCGTCCAAAGAAGGTTTGCCGATTGTGCCTTTTTAGGTTCAATAGCAACAAACAACTTTGTGGTTGATCATCTATAAACAAGAAAAATTATTAACTTTTCAAATAATAATTTCAAATAAATGTCGCGTAATGATGATTTTCTTAGATGAAAATTGTGTTTTTGTTACAAAATAAAAAATTATTCAAAATTATTCCGGAAATAATTAAACTACAAACCGCTACCGGAAAATGTTTTTTTTCCGGGTACAAAAGCATTCTATGAGCATGATTTTGAAAACGAAATTTAATCATTTAATGCGGCAATTTAAAGTTAAATTGTAAAATCACTTACCTTTTTCCTATATCCACGTGTTATCATGCACGTGATCGGTGGATTATGGTCAATCCACTGCACTTTTAACCATTCAAAGTCACGCAAGCAGTACAAATCACACTTTGAGATAGTAATTAATAGGTCTGTTCACGTACAGAGTTTACTCGGCTGTAAATGAGCAATTTGAGATGATTTTTCTAAGTTCTCTCTCGTTACTCAAATAGTACGAAAACGCATTTCAGTAACTTCAGAAACTTCATAGTGACATTGTCAAATGAACCGCATTTTCCTAGTAGCTTGAACTTCTCGAGCAAACTCCTCGAGTAATATTTCGCACTTTCAAGCATATTTCCTCTCGCGTTACTTTTCGTCAAACTCTCTCAAACAATTTTAGTACGTGAAGAAACCTAATATTTCTCTATGCCGCCAGGTATACCCTTGAGGCACATATCTTTAATTTTCGACCATGAGAATCTTTAGATCTTTAAGACCATTCAAGTAACGTTTTTGATTTCAAAAGTAGCTACCATCGATCTTATATAATACAAAAGGTTGCGCTTTATTTTATTTCCACCACTTATCTACGCACGTGTTGATAAAAAACATAATAAATTAATTAAACAGATAATGATTTAATTAATTGCTAATAAATTCATTCAATGTTGTTTTTAGTTATTTAAAACAATCAAAACTTATGCTAATATTCTGTTGATTAACATTTTGAAAATATTTCCCTGTTTTTTGTCTTCAGATATTTTTAGCAGAAAATAAACAAAATCTTGTCATCTGATTAATGAATTCGATATTGTTATAGTGTTATCACCAGGAATATAATGTGAATCCTGATAAATACATCATTAAATATCCTTTCAGTGGGTTCTCAATTTGGATTTGAAAGATTGTTATCAAACATCCACTTTAACACCTTGTGATGTAAATGCAAAGTAATATTCTTTGACAGGTTGAGTTTCGAAAGGTTTCGCTGTGGAACCCATTTACACCAATAACTAAAGCAATTCATGTCAAACTTTAGTCAGCATTTTCGATCAAAAGTTTCAATTCGATTTTCTCCAACTCATTCTTGAGTTACGTAAAAGGTAGAAGAAGTTGAGATAGTTATCGGGTAGATATTAGATAACACATCACTTTCACCTGATTGATATATGGAAAGGCAACAATAAGTTGTGCTTTTCATAACAAATTCGATTCATATCACATCAGAAATCCGTCAAACGTTTTGTCAAGTTGATAGCTTCTCGGAACATCTTTTAATTTTTACAAACAAGATGGTATAAGGCAAAGAGTCTTTGTTAGATGAGGTGGTACTCTTCGGGACATTTACTTAGAACCTTTATTTGGGGTCACCAATTTATTTTGCGATGTTTCAATTTCAATAGATTGGTTGATGTTTGATCAGCATAAATTGGAAGAAATAACCAAATTACCAACCGGAAAACTCAATTGAGTAGGAAGCAACATCCAGACTCCTCTTCCCAAAATGAACTTGAACTTTACCATGACCTTCCGCAGAACGGTTAATGTTCCATCAAGCTACCAGCGTGAGTCGTCTCTTGTTTAATCAATTCGCGGTTTATTATGAAGATTGCAAAATTCACTTGTTCGAGGGTGTTCTTCCTGTAGCTATGAGGAACGGAAGCTTCCTTCCTTGATGGATACACCAATTCGGAAGTGGTTCAATTTTAGTTTACGTAAGGCAGGACTATTTTCAGAAGTTTTATGATTGAAGTGTCCCTGACATGAACGTGTTGCTCACGCAATCAAGTGTAGTTTGTTCGTTGATTGCAAATACTCATGTAAGCCAATACTTCCGATCCTATATAGATTTGAAAGTGTTGCCAAAATATTCATATAATTTTTGGTAGTAGAAAAATAATTTTGAACCTTCCGGAAATTTCGTGCTGCGGAACGGAAGAACGAATTGCCTGCTGTGGCTTTCAAAGAGGATCAGCTCTTAGTCGAATTGGAGTCCATTTTATGAATCTAATCGTTGAGATTGTTTGGGGATTTTCCGGGTAATTACACACTTACCTGTCGGAAGTAAGCAAAAGCGAGTTCATTGATGGATTTAGAACTATGTATTTGATACCACCTGTGACGATACAATCTTGAGAAAATACTATTCTTCTTACAATTGATCGGTTATGAATTTCTTGACGAGAAGAATCTTTGTAGAACTACAAAAACCGTTTCAACACCCAATTCAGACGAATGTTTCTGTTCTAGCGGGATAAATTTACTTATCGCCGTCCACTGTAACTGTAATGGATTTTAGAACATGACACAGAGACTGCATTAGAAGATAAACACGCAAATTTATAAAGCTACTCGAATGCAGGATTTGTGGGTTGTTCGACTTGTCCAGGTGTACCTTCTGAAATTGTTCAAGCAGGTGGGAAGATGAGGCTCCTTCTTTCTCACACAAATTTTTCCAATTCCAGGTGAATGCTGGTGGCTGCCTGTCAAAGGATGTTTATGGGTTTGAAACGTGACACTATTAGCGATCATCTTCAACTTCAATTTGATAAGAAAGGTTATGTAAATTGAAAACAAACGACAAATGATTTGCCAAAGTCGGATGAATATTAAATTTCCTGCAAAACGATATTTTTCGACATGTTTCACGTTGAGGGAATCATTTACAAGTCACATCTTCTACAATATGCTGGAGTAGATGATTTCTACCTTAAATTGAACACATTTATGTTTGCTAACTCAACCCTTGTTAGTTCATTTGAATTCATGTTCAACAACAACAGCCGTGTTTTTTTTTCTGAGTTCCTTTTTACGCTGTTTTGTAAAAAGTTAGTCCTTTCAGACCGAATCGACCAAATAGCGGAAACAGAAAGGGGGCAGGTGAACGTCTTCAAACCCTTTCGTTTACCCTACAAGAAAGCGTCAAATGTGCCAAGGTGTCTTATACGTTTCGTCTATCAGGAACTTAACAGACTGTGAACTCAGTCGTTGTTCAGAATTTAAAAAAGGAAGTCGAGGAAATCGAGAAAAAAGAAAATTTTGCCTTGAAAATAGATTTTCAAATTGTAACGTGAATTTTCACATTTGAAACCCTGCAGTTATAACATCGTTTAAGTTTCTTGTTGATTCACTTTCTTGACAACACCGGCCGTTTAAGCGATCATCAAATTTGAAAATATTAACGCAAAAACTTGTACAGTACGGTACCTCGAGATACTCAGCCCTTACATACAAGATATTTGAGGTATGAGCATTCAAGCGAGGGAAGTTTTGCTTTTAAATACGAGCAACATTTGAGATTCGAGTTCTCCTTCGACAATTTTCTTTTATCCGGCGAAAAAGGCAAAGACCAGTGAAGAGAAAAGCAGTGACTAAAATTAAACATACGGTAGCATTTTAGTGACCATTCACTTTTATTATGTTTTTATACGATATTTGTCATTTATAAATATGTTTTTGCTATTCAAAAACACGTAATAAGAACAGTTGGAGTGGCATTTTTTGGCATTTTTGGAATGGATAGATGGCATTTCAACTAATTTGAGGAGGGAAAATTTCTTTGACATACGAGCAAGGTTACGGAAAGACTTAAACTTATATCTCGAGATATCACTGTACGTGGGTCTTCTGATTAGACTCTAAGACATGAAGAAGGATTCTCCTTCTGTATAACTTCCATTAAATATTCATAAAATATTCATTGATTAAATGTTATGTAAGCAATTTTGATAAGATCACGCTTAGGCCACCAAACGAGTGCATTTCGTAGACAAGAATGTTGCGCAACATCATTTCCGTTTTCAATTACACCAGCAATAATTGACAACGTTCAGTTTCGTCTTGTCTAGAACTGGAACGTGAGTATGATATGACAATGAGTTGCAGTTAATGCAACGAAACGTGCACGTCAAAATTGCATTTCAGTTTTATCGGAGTTGTGCAATTGATCAGTGATTTTATTCGTTTTTAATATCTTGCAATTATCTTGATATTAATGATATAAATTTCATTTATTCTCAAGATCAGTCTGAAGTTCATTTGATCACGAAATAATCTTTACTTTATCCATGATCAATTTCTGAAATGTGGAGATTCTTCAATTGATGATCTTCATCAAGAAATCATTATTCTGTAATTAGTTTGTAACGAAATTGTTCATCTTTACACAAAAGAATGAAATTGGAAACTGGCTTTTATGACTTCTTTCCGCTTTGGAATCGGCTACACTTTCAAACCCTGGAGCTGTAAATTATGTCATATACGAATCAAGACACAATTCCCTTTAATTACGTTATTAAGTTCGAATTAGTTCAGGTAATGACAATTCTGATAGAAGAAGAAGTTAATTATATTGTAGAAGATCATTTTGCAGAATTGACCAGAAAACAAATGCGGTATGAAACTCAAAGTCCTTTGAGGAATCAATTTTGATTCAGATTTGTCCTTATAGCACAATAGCCGTGCTAGTTTGGTCACTCTAACAGAACAGAACTGTTAAATCCCATACATTTAACAGAATAAGTTTAGTTCTCGATAATAACTGGAACTAATTTGCTATTCTGAACATTTTTCCTTGACGCGAACCTGAATTTTTCTTTAAATTCCACAAAATTACAATTTCATTAAAACTTTCAGTTAATTTCATCTGAAAATTTAAATTCAAGTAAGATGTGAGGAATTTATGCAACCAAGGGCTAACAAAATGGAAAAAAATCGATAAAAGTCATATAAATGAGAAGTGAAGTTGGTAAAAGTTTGTAATCTATCGAGAACAAGTCCGGTGCGTTCTTTTGCTGCTTTGGTTTTGTACTCGATAGCGATGACCAAAAGAACACGGCTAATTGCTGCTTTAGATAGTTACATCTGAAAATGAAAATTTGCAAAAGAAATGGAAGTGCGCGCTGAACTGATAACGTTATTTCAAACACTAAAAGCTATTACAATTTTCGTACTAAAAGTGCACTTTTAAGGTACTATTATAGTGTGTAGTATTATAATAACTGGTTATTATGAAAACTGCATAAATCAAATGAATGAAAATAAAAACAAATAAAAAATTTTTCAAAATTTTTTCCCGTCTCATTGCGAAGTGGTTATGCGCGTATTTTAGTTGAATCAACACTTGAAAGGGAAAACAAGGTTTCAATTGAACCTTCCCACGATTTACTGATGTAATTAACAAGCATTACTCTGTGTAATTGATTATTGTTTACATTTTTACATTTTTATATAAGTAAAAATTGTGTAGCTTATGATGTATTTTCATATTTTCTTGTGTTTCAGATTCACACAGTGGGAATTTAAATGGAAAAGCAGCAACAATACAGAAATTGTTAAAAGTATTAACAATCTTAGATGACTATAACTTGCAGGCAGTTGATTTTAGTGTGAATGCCAAAAAATTATAAATGACCAAGAGAAATGAAGTGGCGACTGAGTAAGGACAATTTCGGCGAGAAAGAAGTGGTTTGTATAATTTTATAAAATTAAAATTAATTATTTATGAATCGTTAAAAAATTGTAATTGTATAAGTATCAACTTTGAGACAATTGTTGAGTTTTCAATGAGAATTGAAAGAAACCATCAACTCCATGCGGATTCATTGTTGAAAAGTTTTACGTTTATTCTGTTGTACCCGCAGGTCTAGATTTCACACGTGATTTGCACTTTATATAAAAAGTACATAGTTATGTAGGCTAGGCGATATAATGTTCTTACATAAGATATCACTATTCAATTCATTAGTACTGTAACTCTGTATGAAATTGCGTAATGTTTTCGTTCCTAAGTGAACTGGAAAAAATGATCTTCTTGGAAGATTGGAAAAACTGTTTTCTTCAAATTTTCTTCACTTTTTGTAACAATATAATTGGTTGTGATTTATTTTGTGACTTAATTGTTAATTATAACAGATACTTTTCCATGGGAAATAACGTTGTCTTGAACATATCAAGTTTGGGGGAGGCATGGGAATATTTTACAGAAATTCAATAAATCGAGATGGGATATCAATGTGCTCTCTTGATATTTACTTAAATGTAGAATACTGTAATGATGATAGTGGGAAAGTTTTAAAAATAAAACAAATCAATTGTTGCGCAGAGAAGCCTGCTTTAGTATGTGAATCGTTCAATTTAACTGAAGGCCACTCAAATATTTGATAAACAACATCGGAAACCACTTATAAAACAACAAATCGTATTGAGCTTTTGTCCTTAAAAGAATTGTTGAATGTACAACAAGTGATAAAAATTCAAACATGCATTCTTTAGAATTTTATCTGAACTTTCTTAAAAAGTGATAAGAAACAAATTTTATAATTACTTTTTGTTGATGACAACTTCTCCAAGTGACGCATATATGTAGCTCCAGCAAATTTTGATAATTTCTTGAAATCAATTCAACACTAGAATTCCATTTGCACTTTAAGACTTTCGAAGACTATAATCGTAAGGTCTCGTAAGGTCAATACAAAATTTCACTCCGTGGAAATATTTTCACAAGTGTTTCATTTCGAGTACCAATCATCGCGTGAAATCAATTCATTTTCACCACACAATGAGCGTATCAATTTAACGCAACCTGACAAAATTTACAACCACACTTGAACGAAATGCATTTACGTCGGAAAGTTTCTGTACCCGACCATGAAACAAGTAGAATTGGTTCTCTATGATCTAAGAACGAAATAGAAATATTGACATGATTTCATACCACGAAACTACCGATTCAATTTGACAAGGGTTCAGTAGGTACTAGACCTAACGCCTTTAAGTAGCGAGAACATTGCAAGTAAAATTCAAACATCGGTCGGAAATTGTGGACTGAATTTGGAATATCCTCTCGAGAACGCAATTCGGAAAAGAATTCCAACTGACGTACACTACCTCCGATCGATTCCTTATCAGTTTAAGTCTATCTTTCTCAAGGAATATTTTCACCCAAGTCTAGAGTAGTGAGAATCAAGAAAGACAATTAAAGTCTGGAATGTGGATAAGGATACAACGACGATCAACCTACGTCAAGTCAATTGAATAACATATAATAAGAAACCACTGGTATTTTTTGAATTGTCTCCCGGTGAATATTCGTCCGTCAAATCTCCAAAACGCAAATAAATTCAATGACGTTCATTGATCATGAATTGAAAATGCTTCACCTTGCAGCTAAACCCCAACACTGTAAAATTGAAAGTGACTTTGAATTATCATTATTGAAATCTACATGAAATCACTAATTTGTCGAAAACCCCGAATTTATTTTGATCACGTTTAACGATTTTTATTGTGAATTTCTTAACTGCATGTTCGTGTTATTCTTATTGGTTTGTGTATATTTAAAAAGCTAAAACTTCCGAGAAAGAAAAGCCAGTTGTCAGTAAGTCATAGAATTTACATAAAACCCTCGTTTGGGGATTATTTTAGGATGATTCGTCATGAAAATTTCCCTGTCGAAGTGCGAATCAAGAAGTTTCTTTTTATGGAAAAGCTTTTAAGATAAACATGGTAACCAATATTGAGCCATATAAACGTGGACGTTTCAGTAGCATACCCAAAAGTACCACTGAAAGATGCTAATTTACATGCCAGTATCACTTCATATCCAACAACTTCAAAATCTGCTTATGAGATGTTGGAAAATATGTCACTGCCACGCGACATGGGTTTTAATGTTACAAATTAATGCCGTCTAAAAAGTGGTTGTAAGTTGGCAGTGTCAAGGCTAGAGACACATGCAAGGTTTAATTGCATAATTAAGATGTTCAATTTGGTATACAAACACTGTACCACTCGCCATAGTGTCTATTAAGTGATATCATGCTGTGTAACACTGACCAGGACTGACACATGTCCGTGAATTGATTTGATTCGTTATGAAGTTGTACACAACAAACTCCTGGAGATTTCTATCAAGATCTTTATAACACGGGCGGACAGCAGATTCAATGGTGCTAATGGTACTCATGTGCAACACACCCATAAAACAAGCCTGGTCTTTCTCGAGTTACATAAACTCGATGCCTGAGTTAACGACCTGCTGCTACTGCCACTACCAACTACCGGTCAAGGTAATATTAGGAGTTGCTGGTGCAGTAAAAACCAGGAATTACATGGATTTAATTGAATTTATGTTTTTTCTTGTTTTCGTTTGAAATTATATAAAACATTTTTAATGGCTTATCTACTGCTGTTTCGTTGAACTTTGACTCGAAGATTTTTCCTAGTGATTTCATGAATTGAAGCATCTTATCTTCCATCAATTGTTCAAGACCATGAATTAAGGACGTGCTCACATAAATAGGATTCTACAATTCCCGGAAACTAGTGACATTGTCGGGGTTTGCCAGACAATTTTTGTTGGTATTTAATTTGGTGGTGCTCAATGCCATCTCAATCAATGGGTTATTCTATAGTTGCGACTTTACTTTACATAACTACTAGCAAAATTGGATTATTTGAAATTGTTATTCGGCTCTAACGTCCAAATTTCCACCTACAACTACAAGTATCCAACATGTTGATTTCTGTGGAATCTTGAAACCTCTTCGCATAAAGTTTCAAAATTTATTACACGCATGCTTAAGACGGTTTACTCGCTTAACTGGTTATGAATTAGCAGAGAGTGAAATTAAAGATAACTGCCCATTTATTGGAAAGCGATTAAAACAAGTTAACCCTGAGGGCAATTAGCACAACTTCCCAACACAGGGTGTTGCATCTATGACACGTAATTAAAGCTGATCATTATAAATTGAATTTGTTGCATTTTATTATAGTGTTTTTCACATAAAAGCTAATTGAAGCTATCAAACGTGAATGTATTATGTGATATTGGTGATAAATTTTATCAGAAATCGATTTTTGTCAGTGATTAACACTTTATATCGTATTTGCGTGTATCCTCTTGAGTTTTGCTATCAATTTTATGCAGGTTGATGTTTTCCATACGCAAATTTTTGTTTCAATAGGTTTTGTTATAAGAATAATTTGGCTTTAAGAATAATTTGCTTGGACTTGAAATTCGCTACGCTATTTTTTACTTGTATTTATTAACGCTACACAAATTTGTTTCGACAACTACGAGTATAATATGTCGTCCTCCTCAGTAGATATTTACAAACTAAAGAAAACATGACAAAATTTCTTATAATTTGAGGTCGATTTCTTAACTCAAATTCACCATTATTGTCGTTGTGGAGTAATTCTGAATTTTCCCTTGATATTAAATTTTCGTATACATCAAGGTTCTTCTCATCGTTTTCTTCTTTCATGATCCTCACGTTGTTGATGCTCACATCTTTGATGATCCTCACGTTGTGTGTCCCTCCTCCACGATGTGTTTAGCAACTCTGGATCGCGAGAAGCGTTGTTTGTCATAATTTCTTTAGTTTGTAAATAGCTACTGAGGAAGGCAACATTTAGTTGTCGAAACAAATTTGTACAACGGCAATAAATACAAGTAAAAGAATAGCTGAAAAGGGAACTATTTTATTTCAACAAAAACTAAAATTTAAGAATAACTTGACTCTAGTTGTTTGATATATACTTTTGAACAATATCATATGTTGTGATTAACACTTGTATAAATCTGCACCGGATGTTTTCTTCTGTAACGAAAACGTGTTTAACAAGTAACACAGTCCACAAAAGCTCGACAGCTCCTTAAACTTTGAGTTTACCTTGGTTTTACCTGATTTCCAGTTGTTCCAGCACGTGACGCAGTTATCCATAAATGATACCTATGCAATTAACAACAAAGAAGCATAAAATCAACCCACTCATCTTAGCCGTCACGGACATTTTTGCATTAAAACTTTTCAACATTTTAGTTAATATTTTTTATTCAAATTTTTAAAAACTCCAATTACAACTCCCACCCATAACTAGCACAACTTCTGGTCGGTGTCATGATTCACTGACTTCACCACGTGAGGAGATGGCCCACGACGAATTGCGACGTCCGTTAGTGCCCCATTTTCAGTATAAATTGTCGTCGCAGTCAGTTTTACTATAATATATTGAAATCAGATTTTTGCGTGTTTCACGATGACTGCGTTTGGTTTTATTTTTTGAACTAAAAAGGTAAAATTACTACTGTCGTAATGGAATTTTCGATGTTGAGAATTAAAACGGATTTATATTTTACAGTTTGCATCTAAATTTTGTCCATAACCTTCTGATTGCGTCTAAAATTTTTCGTAGGAGGTTTCGGAAGAATTTTGTTTTCTAGTGTCAAATTTGTCTCACAGGACTTAAACTAAGATACAAGAATCTGCTGAACATTACATTTCCAAAATGATATCATAACCATCTCATTAAGGTTGTCATTGCCACAAGGTTGAAAGCACTTCGAAAACATTTCGAATAAAGCACGTGGAGTGAATAACGATTTCTTGAAAGTGTTCTTGGTTTTCTTGAATTAGGAACCTTTGTTTAGGCTAATGGCGTTATTTGAGTGTTTTATTGAATTACAAATTTCCAATAATTGTTTAATAATAAAGTATTTATGAAAATGGCCGCATCACGTCGACCTTGTGTCATTGGATATTGCAACGTCAATTTTTTCCAAGAAGATGTCAATACCTTCAGTTGATTCACGGTGATTCTTGATTTCAACGATGAAATCATAGTTAAAATAAGTGAGGTCATACAAAGTTTTATTTGTTCTTTTTTTGTGGAAAAAACCTCAAGCAGATAATGTTATTAATAACAAAAACTTAATTCAAAAATGAGTTGCGGATATTTGTGGGTCACCGTCAATTAAGCTTCTCATAAAGTTATTTATTAGTTATGTTATATGACTCTTCTCATGTACAGTAGAACCTTTTTATCCGTCAGGCACGGGACCAGAGCCTAAATGGAAAATGAGAGGCTTGCACTTGGATTTTGAGGAAAAAGGTGTATTCACAAAGAGCAAACTTAACGAAAGATATGGTTAACTACGAGTTCATCATTTTATACATATGTATCTGCATAACGAAAATATCAAAAGAAATATTCAATGTGATGGTAAAAAGTCGGTTAATTTTGACTGCTTAAACTGTGCGTCACTTTTTTATCGCAAAACTGTGCAATCTTTTCAAAATGACGCATTGATTTCCGTGTTGCTGGCTCTTGCCTTTGATTCCAATCTGTAATTTTTTGAATATTGTGACGATGCGATATCTGCAACTTTTTCGGTGACGGATAAAAGAGGTTCTACTGTAGAACTTTCTGTTTCTGATGAAAACTCATTCTTATAACTCAACTCTCAAGTGCAGAAGCAAATTTTCTAGAAGGTGCAATAAAATATGATGAATGCTTTTTGTTCGAATGGAAAGTTGTGTACAAAGAACACATTTTCAGGTTTTTGCGTAATTGCTGCGTGAATAGTGCAACTGAGAGGCTTCAAGAATCACATTGATTGACCAGTTTTGCTCTGTGAAATGTTTTACTGTTTTATAACATCTTTACGTTCACATTGTGTATAAATAAAATAACTTATAAATCTAGTTCCAAAGAGCGTTTCTTCGATGCTGTCGTCTCTAATGATGTAAAAGATGTATAAATCGAATTTGGAACAGCAACTTTGTTTGAAATTTATCCTAATGACACAGAAATATATCACAGAAACAGCGGGTACATATATTGATCTCAACGTGTTATATAGAGTTATCTATCTCCCAAATTAAAATACTAAACCATCCACTAGCTTCTGTGTAATTTATGTGACTCAAGTGATATCCTCATCATGATGTTTTAGATATATGTAGCATGGTGAAACTTGAAACTTATTTATTTCACTTGTGAAGAGTCAAACCCAAAATGCATCATTGTTCGAGTCGAAGAAACTCATTTATAAAAATGTTTCACGCGTCGCATTTATACGCAGTTCGAAAATAGATAATTTTCGGAATCTAAAAACATTTTTTCAAAAATTATACTTTCATCTTGAATTTCGGTTTTTGGAAATTAAGTGCCTTTCATTCTTTTTGATTAGCTTCAGTTTATCAGCTGCTAGAACTAGTTAAACCGTTAAACATACCTACATATAGTGACACAATTTTGTTTTCAAAAATAGCCGCACCAAGAAAAATTCAAAAATGAAATTTTTATATTTGAAAATAAATTCGGGAAGACAACCGGTTGAATTGAGGTAATCTTTTATGTGGAAAAATAAAAGTGAAATATACTTAACACAATTTGTGACTAGTTTCTTCTTTAACTGGCAGTTGTTACTCCAGTAACCGCATTTTCTTTCATTGGATATTTGATTTTTTGGTTATTGGGAAAATAACAAATTATTGGCTAATAAATTTTCTAGAGCACCTTCTAAAGAAATGAAATGAATTTCATAGCTAGAGTGCTTTGTTAAGAGTTTCATTAAATATTTTTCTGAATTGTGTCTAGAAATCATTTTGAACAACTTGTCAGGACTTTTTAACACGCAACAGGTCAGATAAGGAGATTCATAATAATAATTTTTCTAAACCGTCACAAGTGTTGAAATTGATATCCGTTGATGACTGAACAAAGTATGTTTTTCCTGAATGTTTTTAAATATTGAAACATTCCGGGAATTATTGAACGAACTCATACTTATACTCTTATCACTTTAAAAATATGAAATTCTTGGAGCATTACTCGTACTTGGTGAGACTATCTGCTAGGTGACACCTTCAGGTGAACTGCAGCACCTATTGCAGGTGATTTAACATACTTTGTTTTTTTTTCGTTTCAATATTTATAAATATCTGCCGGGAATATGAGTTTTCTAGATTCAACAGAAGCGGATTTTTTAGTTATAATCTTTGCGACATTCAAAGGTGATTGCATTTTCTTCGAATGGGAAATTGTGTTTTCTTTTTGCAAAGAAAATGTGTTGTCGTGTTTTGCACAACTGCTTCATAATAACTCACATTAAGGTTGTTGCTTTAGAAACATTTTAAATTACAAACTGTTTAGCGTGTTTTTATGCATTTACAATTTTTATAAATAAATGTATGTTTATAAACGAATCATTGATCATTACACTTCACTCTAAGTGCCACTAATAAATTTCTGATTTTCTTATGTCTACGTGTTCTGGCGCCAACATGATTCAAAATTCACTTAAACCTTTGAACAGTCTTGAACTGGTTCACCCATACAAATTTGAACTTGTTACGTCATAATGACATCATGAACCAATTCAAACTGTTCCGTCTGTCCAAGGGTTGGTTAATGAGGTTTGACAATATATTTACGAGTTTTGAACACTTGCAGGCCTATTTCGGTATATATTGTGTGACTGTATAACTTTCATTGTTCTAATTTTTGTTTTCAGGTAGATGATAAAAAGTCGTCCAAATACAAGCTGAAGGAAACAAATATAGTTCTGACAAAATTAGCGCCACCAGCATCGGATACAACGTTACATAAGTACAAAATCACATCAAACGATACAATAATTGAAGCAATTACTCCACCCCCGCCATCAGTTACCGGTTTTGCCAATATTGATAATGAAAAATTACACTATCGACGTCGCTTATCGCTGGAGGAAGCGTTTAAAACAGCATCAGATGGTGGAGGAGATAAACATGACACCAATGTGTCGACTGTCGATGGTGCTGGTGAGATATTCATCATTAGCTCCAATCAAAATACGCAACAGATACCATGGACAACATCTACAGCGACTCAAACAACTGGTGAACACGATGATCGCCATTATCCCAGCCACCATCCTAGTAATCACCATCATCATCATCATCTTCAAATTACGGGTGTCGATCCGGCAACCAGTGTCGGTCATATGAATGGAACGATTATTCTAGACAATTACGCTAGTGAGTCTAACACAGACTTCCATTACATAAACTCTACAGCAAATCTCAGCACAACGGGGACACTGAACAAAAATGGATCGACAGCCAAACTGTTACCAGTTATAGATGATCAGTCATCCAATCAGGTGAGCTTTACCATAAACTTTCATTAGCACAAAACTACATCAGATCATGTAAATCTACTGCTAAAGTCCGAGATATGTCTCTTACGTTACGCCAATTTGGAGCAGTCATCCTGTCTGTTGTATTCAATCGTATTTTCAATACTTGCGGTCCAAATTCTTTAAATAATCATCGATATTCGATCAGTATCACCTGAACGGATATAGATATTCGAAACATTATCTGTATTCATTCGTCTCCCCAACATTCGCAATACAAAAATGAACGTGGAGTAGTTATTCACTCAAGTATGACCGCTCCAACTGACAGACAGTCTTGGGTGTGATTTTTGTTGTTTAGTTCGTTTGAGTGCTTTGAACCGATGAGTGAATAATAAACTAAAATTCTGTGTTTAAAAAGCTTTATACAATTTGATTTATTACAATTCGTTACATTGTAAATAACTGATGAAAGTTAGTGGCCATGTGAATCTATCGAACTATCGAAAACTATTCACTGATGAATGTTAAAAATGATTTTGATGGAATTCCTGGACAACACAAACATTACTGGAGCAAAATCAAACAGTTCAATGTGAGTGTATGAAAATTTATTAAAAACTGAGGAGTCATTATGTACTTATAAGCTTTGTTTAAACACTGTACACGCTTTGGACAAATTTGGAAAGTTTCCAAATTGAGTGGCACAAAAATTTTGTTAATTTTAATCGTTTTTAATCGCAATGAAAAACATTTCAACTTCCGCCGACTTTCGGACACATGCTCCACAGTGTTTGGAGACAGAAAAACTGTTTTTGTTTTCAACTTCAACGTGTAACATGACGATACACTTCTAGGTTGACGCGCACTTGAGATATGAAACGGTCTGCAAAGGTCAGTCAGGTGTAGAGAAAATTCATCGGAAATTCTAGTGAAAGTTTCAATCATTCTTGCATTTCATTCCTGCACACATAGGGTAAATGATACTAAATCTAATTCATTGGAATTTCATTGGAATCGTTCCAACGAGTTTTCATATATGTATTAGACAGGTTGTGCGAATTGGTTTGCTTGTCTAAATTTTGACATCTGGAATTTGAAGCTGAACAAAGAACTTAGACTCCTGGAATTAGATTTAGCATGATCGAAAAATCACTAAATGAAGAAGTACTAGAATTAGCCAATTCAGCTTGAATAAGACGGTTTCGCACACGACCATAGAGTGATTCTTAACATAAAGATAGTCATATGGTTGAAGTATTAATAAAAACTTGTCATAATGTGACAAGTCACGAGGCTACCCGCATGTTGCATGTATGTTTGCAGCAAAACCACATCATAACTGAACAATAATTTTGAAGTTTTCAATGCTCGAAGAAAGCTTCTTTATCAAAAGTCGAGCTAACGGACAACCCGTACAACCAAAGTAACATTTGACCCAGTTCTCAAAGGTTTGTTGCTCTATCATTCTATAAAAACAGAGAACATCTCAAGATGGATAGGTTACTTACGATGAGAAATAATGAAGTCATCCGTCAGTGAGATTCTTTTATCTTCATCTGAAATTTGATTCGAAGTTTAATTAAGTAAAACACGGAAAAAACACCTTCTTGAAACCTATTAAAAGGTTCAACCTTTTCCACTGTTCAACTTCGAGTCAAGTGATTGATGATAATTGGGTGGAGATGGTTCCATTAACTCTAGTCTCAGTTGAGTTATGATGTCAGTTAATCAGTCAAGTTAAAACTGTATTTACTGAAATTAGTTATTAATTTTTGTTAACGTATTCGTTATTAATTGATTTTTCATATTGAACCTTCAAAAACTTGACCGAATTCTCCACTCAATTTGTCCAAAATTACAACCAGAAGGTGTGACACTTTTAGAGTACGACTCATCAGTTGATTTTATATTGTAATTGGTTAACTAAAGTGATACTAGTTCAATGTAGGATAGTCTTTGGCCCTTATGTTTAGTAGCATTCTGAAAAAGTTTCATTACTATTATTAACAATTCATTATTTAGTCGGAATAATTATCAGATTAAATTGTTAATTAAAATTCAATTTCCCTCTTAAGCAAATTACTTATCAGAAAATATCAAATATTTACAAAGTTTCGTGATAAGAATGCGTTTTGTATTGAGAAGATGAAGTTTAAATCTAAAATTTATTGGATTTTGTGTGTCTCATAGAAGATTATCTACCTATGAAAAACCAATTAATTTTATTTACCTTATCTTTCCCCTGAGTAAACCACCACACCTGAACTATAAACTATCCCATAAGAGTCTCCTGGAGCGCGGTCTGATAAAAAATCGAATTTTAATTGAAAATCGCAAGTTCTACCAACTTTGCCCAAGCAAAAATGGAAATAGTCGGGCAAAAAAAAAATCGCAATTAGTACGTGCTTGGGGTATCTTAAAAGAATCTTCACTTTATTTTAGAGCACAAGATTCTCCAAAGACGGCATTCTCGGGAAAAAGCCGACAATTTGCTCCATGTTTGGTGTGGAATTCCACATCATCTCGGGACTAATAAATCGAAGGCGTTGGGCACTAGACCAGACGCTGACGGGTATTGAACAGAGTCGTTAGGGCGAGCCTTTTATGAAACAACGTTTATATGGAATTGAAAAATTTCAAATAAAATAGTGGAGAAAAAGTTCAAAAAGTAATATCGACATGGCAAATAATTTACAAAAACTAAACGGGAGATAGGGCCGTCTTTATTTATCCTATGGACAGCAAATTCATTAATTATGCATACAAAATGCATGCTCTAGTTATGATGAGGCTAATTAAAGCGGAAAATGTGCTTTTTATCATGCAAAGTATGAAGTAAAGGGTTCATATTGAATAGGCCATTTTGCTAAGTAATGGAGTAGAGAAGCCGTCTTAAATTTTCTTAATAATTTCTTACAAATACAAATTCTTTAAATTTTGAAATCGAAAATATTTTCAAATTCATAGAGAGTCTGGCCATGCTACGCTTCATTTACTTGAAAATTTCCAATTATTGTTTTATAAATAATTATTAACTAGGAAAAAAAGCCCGTAATACGTGCAAAAAATAAAAATTGATAGATATGACGTCATGTAGAAAATGAATTTTACCCGCTAGAGGGAATCCCATTCTGAAATTCTTGAGTGAATGAAATTCATTTCCAGGAAGCGGAGAGACATTCATTCTGTGTTTGATCTACATAATATGAATTTTCCCCGCCTTCAGAGAGTGAATCCCATTCTCCGGTGAATGAAATTCATTTTCTGCTTCACAACCACTAGGATTTTATATATTGAGATAATTGCACAAACTCTCATCGAGCTTGATCTCTAACTGTCTCTTTAAGATCAGTCCTTCAGACATATTTTTAAGTATGTTGAGGCCACGCATTCTTGTCCAATGTTTTATCCGAGGTACTAAAACGTACAATATAATCAAAGTTTGATTGTAACTGATCCTCTCCCATCACTTACACACAGTTCAATTCGCAGTTACCAATATTGTTAACATGCCCTCCTTCATTCCAGAATAACGAACATTTATAGCCTTGTCTTGATATCCTAAAATTGTATATTTGCAGATTTTAAGAATCTGTGAAAATTGTTTACGTCAATCTTACCACTTTGAAGATATAAGATCCATTCGAGCCTTATCTCAGTTTGAAGTTAATATGATATTGATTATGTTGTCTAGACAGATTTAACTTTTGCAAATCTTGTCCGTTTGACTTGGGATGAACAATTCAAAACGTAAAAGTTTCTGTAAAGTTTAATTAAAAATTTTATTGCCTTGTTAAACTTGATAAAATCTAACTCAAGAATTGTATTGTTCATAAAAGTTAAAGTGAAACGAATTTACACCATTGCAAATAATTTAAAAAGAAATCCATTACAATATGAATCGCCATTCTGTATCTTTAGATACAATCTTGTACGTATAGATACATTGAAAACAGTTTATAAGAAAAAGAATTTGAAATCATTTAGAATTGGTCCTGGCTGTAAAGAAGTAAAGCTGGATTCACTGGTCCGTTCGGAGCGTGCGGAACTGTTTTTCTTATATTGAGTTTTGACAACTTTCATGCCGTGCTCATTTTGCGGCGAATTCAGTTCTCTCTCTGCCAAAGTTGAACCAACTGCCAAGTTCTCGGGTCAAAACTGTGTACAAACATACATAGGTATTGTATCTCGTTTACCGGATCATAAGAACCAAACAAATCCCGTGATAAATTCAAACGACTGTCGTCTATTTGTCCTCTAATGTGTTGTTCACTGTGATCTAATGCTTTCGGTCAAAGATATGTTTTGCAAGACGGTGTCCAATGTCCAGGAATTGCATATCAAAGAAGTATTTCCTTATAAGATGCAATATTTCTTGCTGTCACTTCCCTCTGGAATTATTTTTCTAAAATGAACTCACCTTCGCTTTTTGTCACCATGTCAGCATGTTGAATCACAAAGTGTGACGAAGCGACATTCACGTGCATATTGCGACATTACGAGTCAAGGAAGTCATTTGATATATTTTTGTTTGCATTCGAAAATGTTGCTATCACTAAATCCCATAAACGTTCTCACGCAATTGTTGTCTCATTTGACAAATAATGACCACGTTAGAAAGGTGGAATCAGTTTTCAATCCCTAGCACAACCCCTTCAAATTCCTGTTGTTGCATTAACGATAATTGAATTGAATTTTGTTAAAATTCTGATCATGGAAGAATTGGATTTTTCGTCTAACAACGTCGTCCTTCCGAGGAAAAAGCCTAATGTGTCTTTTAAGACTCTGACTTGTTGGAGCTTTAAACTGGAAGAATTTTGATTTGTTGTGAATTGCAATCAACACAACGTACCGACAAACAAATGCATCCATATATCTCATATAGATCTATGATACGTGTAGTACTAGTACACTGCAAGTGCACTTATCGTTGCAAGCAATTACTCACTCGTTGGAACGTCATACTATCTCTAACGAGGCGTCATGCAATTTTGATTATTCACATAGAGATTTGTGTATGCAACGTGTCTAATTGCTTTCACCTCGTTTCGATTTACCTTGAATTTTCAAATACTCAAAGTGCATTTGCACGATGCAACGTTTATTATGCCCAAAGCGGATGATAAAATTCAAATTGCAGTCTTGATTTAAAATCACCGATAATTTATTAATTTCGTCACGTGAAATATTTCAGGTACGTGACTCAAAGGGATTTCACTTCACGTGTAAATCATTATCTAAACGCGCACAAAAACCTTTTAATTAAAAGTTTGTTTTTAAATTGAAAAACACCACGAGGCTTCTATCAGTTGCTTGTTAACGCATTAGGTTAATCCAACATTTGGCAAACACGTGGCGGTAATTAATAATATTTAAACTTCATTGAACTTTAAAGTTTCTGAAATTGGGTTAAAGAATGGATCAATTTACACTTCCGAGTTTCCAGTACTTCATAAATCACTTAAGAAATTATAAAAGTAATACCGACTTGATCTCAGTTAATTGTTTTGTAACTCATCACTTAAGGGAATATGACTCATAATCCCTTCTGAATGACACACCTTTCAACTAAGTAATTTTCCTTTCATGGAAAAATCAAAAGGTTCTATCAGTTATTCTCGTTAGGTAAATACAAGTTGAATCCCTAAAACGGGAAAAACACGCTAAACCATAAAAAGTACATCGATACCCTTAAGGTTCTTTGACCAGTTTGTTGCATGCTCCAAGTCAATAATGGAAAGTTGAATAAAGTCCCAACGACTTTTAAACGGGGGGAATGTTGAATGAGGATTTATTGTCGCATTCACAAGTACCTGGAAAGGATAAGCCACAAGAAAGGAATATTCGTGAGTGACTCAAGGTTTCTTGGAATTATTGATTCGAGAATTACTTGGTAGGAATTGCAACCTGATTGAAGATTCGATAAACCTTGAAAAATTTGGTAATTTTACGTAGACGAATAATGCCACCAATTAAACGGTGTCAGTCTTATTAACAATTCTTGAGAAGCTCATAAAAAGCAATTACTGGCCTAATTACATTTAAGATACTTTCTTAGAAATGATGTTGACTATCCTGGAGATCTCCTTGTCCTACGCGTAGCAGAGCTCGTTACAGAAGTTAATGATTTTAATTAAGTGATGAAAATAGACGAGTGAAGTAGTTAACTCATTTCTTCCTGCTTTTATGAAACACACAGCCTACACGAAACGTGTGTTTGTTCTGTGTACATACGGGAATTGTTAATTTTACGGAATTATCATGTTCTAGTAGAAAAATTGAGTTTGGCTTTTATATCTGGGAAAGACAGCATCAAGATGATTCTCGTGCTAGACAGAGCGAAGCCGCCAGCAACCTAAGCAAACAAAAATGAATGACTGTTTTGATAAGAATAAGAAAACATTCATGAAACAACTTGTGTTGAATTTCTAAGTAAGCAGATTCGCAATTTGAATATTGTTTGAGAAAAATAACTTACTTTTTAAGTAAACAAAGACAAATTCATAAAACATTCAACACCTTAAGACGTTATGGAGATTTTTGCAAGTCTGATCAAGGATTGTGGTTCAGAAACTCCTAAACCAAAATTGTTTTTGGTTACTTTTCTAACACGCACAGCAATTTAATATTTTAGGATTTACCTTAAATTGTTGAATCGACCCGAATAAGTAATTTGATGAAATTTTTAACGAAAAGAAAGAAATCTCAGTATCAGACATTTTTCAACCTACACAAGAATTGTATTCTCGTTTTTGGCCTTGCAATCAATCTGTAAACGACTGTTTCCAAGGGAAAATAGGAAAATTCTTAGAAACAGGGACTATCAGGACATGATGTATTGATCAGACTGAAATTGGAAAATAACTAAAACTCCACTTATGTAGGTATATGCCAGACTAGATTCCTTGAAATATTGTGCACTCCAGACGATTACATAAAAATAGAATTTAATTGAAGTTTGATGTAGATTCATTATTTGGAAGTAAGTAGAACCTCTTTTATCCGTCAGGCACTGGACCAGAGGCGTGACGGATCATCGAAATCACGGATAATGGAAAAGTTCTAAAAAAAGATACTTGAACCTCGATTTTGAGGAAGGGAGTACATTCACAAACAACAAACTTAAGGAAAGATATGTTTAACTACGAATTGATAATTTTGTACATTGTTACATAACGAAAAAACCAAAAGAAATTTTCAATGTGATGGTAAAAAGTCGGTTAATTTTGACTGCTTAAACTGTGCTTATGAGACTACAAAATTATACACATGTATATTAATTAGGTAAAAACTATTAAAATTTTTCTTACGTTCTAAGAAAAGTAATTCTTTTCCGTCTGAAATCCGATTGGCGTTCACTACCTCCGATCGGTTTACGTCTGCCTTTCTCAAGACAATTTTACAAGGAAATTTTTCACCCGGGAAGGTCAACACTCAACCACCAACTACTAGGTCTGTTCACGTACTTTTTGAGTTTACCAGAGTTTGCAAGGTAAAAAACACTTTTGAGTAACATCTAGCAAAATCAATTGAAAATTCGACAACTTTGACAGTTGTCAAAGAATTTTTCAAACACCTCGACTTTACTCGAATAAATTTGTCGAGTAACATTTTTCAACCTCGATCTCGTTTCCCCTTCATGACGTCACATGCAAAGGATTCTCATTTCACATGAGGGGATTCAAAACTATTTTTTTGAGAAAGTACAAAAACGCCAATTTCGTACTATAACTTTGGCGACATCCCCGTCAACAATAACACATGGAATCAAAATTCACTCAACCGAAAATCCAACTCAAATTCAATCACAGTTTCAGAATTACCTTCCACTCAATGAGTTAAACTCACCTGATTCTTTCTTATTGTTTTCTTTTAATCTGTAAATTTAGCGCACTCATTTTATTTGACTCACTACTTCACCAAAGGACGTGTCTGAAAAGACTGAATGTTTAAGAAAGATGAATCATGAATGTACTAGAAAAGAAATCAGCAAAGGGAAGTGGAACTAGGTGTTATCAATACAATCAGTAGACGTTCATTCCTCTTCCCCGATGCCAAAGATAGAAATGTCCAGATTTTAATACCTGTACAAACAAACAGGAAGAAGGAATTTCACCAGTTTTGTCCCAAATTTGCGTAAACTGTCTTACATGCTTCACTTTCTTTAATCGCAAAACTGTGCAATCTTAAAATCAATGCGTCCGTGTCGTTGGCTTTAACTTGCCTTTGATACCAATCTATAATTTTTTGAATATTTTCGGTGGCGAATAATGGAGAGACGGATATGAGATATTCTACTGTATTTCAATTTAACCTGTGACTGTCTTCTATCCTAATCATACAGAAAGTTATTTCCTCAATTTGTTAACGAGAATCAATTTAGCCAAGCCTTCAACAAGAAGAGTAAGACGTAGCGCTTCGTGACCCTAAAAGTGGCCAACAAATAAATTTGTTACTTAGCTTCTTTGTAAGCGAATTTATTTTCTCTGGTGACTGGTCAAGGCACCATAACATTTCCAGACCAAATTTATTGATTCATGGTACTTACTTCGATTTCCAATTCCATTTTATGTGCAAATTTTTCAAAGGGATGAATGTCCGTCAGTTTGTTCTTTCGTCAACAAACAAGATGCCATGAAATTGTGATTCTGTGAGTCATGGTGGAAAAGTTGACAAAAGAAACGTCATTTCATGGTTAGTGAGCCATGCAAAAGACATTCAATCTTGAAGGTGATGGAGCCCAATCTTTGAGGTCTTTGAACTGCAACAGCATTTTGTTTACAAGGTAACTTATAAATGGACATTGGAAATTGATTTTCGTCCGACAAATGCCTTTCTCTGAATCAGAAGAAAGTGAAACCAAAGTGCTATAATCAAAATCATTGAAACTAAACCCACTGCTTCCATTGTAATATGGTTTTCATAAACAAACAAATGTTTCCACGAAGTGTTGCCCATGATTACATAGAATCGCATTGTGAAGCAGACGTTTTTGAGAATTTTCCGTGCATCGATTGAATTTCATAATCACGCTGTAAGGAAATGATTGTTTCAAAATATAAAATTAAATTTTAAAGAATACGCTGTCCAGATCAAAATCCCTAATATTAAAATACAATTACAATATTTGCAAACTCTGCTGACTACCACTGACTTTTATGCAACTCGATCTGCAGGAAAATGGAGGAAAACCAAGACCATGACAAAAAGTTATGCCTCCATAAGCATTTCTTGATTATTTTTTTTTGTTATTTTTTGAATTTTTCACTTTTCCATCTTTTTTAACTTTATATCTTTTTACCTTTTTTGCCATTCCCAACTCTTAAAAAACAAAAGTGCTTGCGTCTGTTTTGCGAATTGGCTTTTCTCTGCAACGAGCACATTTTTTAGATCACTACAGTAAAACCAACTGCCCTGATTGGAAGTGATTCTATTCGGTCAACAGTTTTTTCGCAAATTTGCAAATAAAATCGAGACTAAATTAAAATAAAAATGATTAATCAGTTTAACCCTTCGACGCGCGATCTGCTAACGATATTCGATCAGTACACCTTAACACTTTTTAACTGATGGTGCGGTTCGGTTTGAGTCTGACTCGTCTAATTCGTTATCCGCCTTCTAAAGTGAAGAAATGTCTTATTAATTAATTAACTTTGAGCTTCTCTTCATGTTACAAGTGATATAACATCATCCAGTTCCAACTGTATCTTTGTTAAGTTCGAATTGTGCCGGAAACAACTGTGTTCCCACTGATCGATCAATGTGTAGTGCAATTGAATTCGACGATATGTCATTAATATTAGTGGAGTGAAAGATGTTTTGAGTCAAAGGTGATCTGCTGAATGACGTTAGTATGGCCCAAAAGTATCCATGAGTTCTGCGGCTAACATCGGATGGAACGCCTCCATGGCCGGTTTTCTTAATTGGATTAGCAGCATTAAATTAGTTTACATGAAATTAAGTTAATATCATGTAACTTAATTTTTGTTTTATTGACTTCTTGGACTATAAAATTACATAACTAACGTAATTAGCTGGAACCTCTTCCGAAATGATTGTGCTTAACTGTCCCATATATGTGTCAAATGTTTTTCGTTACGAAAACTAAGATCTGTATCATGTTCTTTGAATTTCTTAATTCTAGTTTTTGTTTTGGAACAAATTGATTTGTGTGCTTGTAGTTTCCGGAAATTACAAAGTAACTTTCTTGGCGTATCGATTTCAAATTTGTTTCCAAACATTTCTTAAATAGGTCACTGGAACTAGAAAATAGCAGAGTTGGGTTTCATATTAATGGTTTTGCAATATTAGGGTTGACTCAATTTCAATTGAGAGTTTCAGTTTTATTATAACTTCAAACTATCTGCTTAAGATGAAAATGAAAATCAACTCTCGTGTCCCTCATGAATCGGTTTTGATGCAAAACCACTGGGATTTAAGTTAATGAATTGCCTTATATGAAATTGTGTATCCTCCTCGCACTAGATCTAGCAAATAAGTGTAGGTCTTCTATCCAATCACTTACCTTGGCATGCATTTGTGAATGCCTACCAAATCATCATTCAAGTAGAAGAAATTATGCTGCCCAAAGGCATTCCATAAATTACACTAAACGTCTTAACAACATCATCTTTAAAGTGTTCATCTTGAATCCGGTAATTTGCAGAACAAATTATCCAATTGCAACTTTAAGAAGTTCATTTAAAAATGTATCCTCCACATAACTTAAACTCGCTACAATGTTATGTCGCAACGCCTACAAAAGTTTTAATACGTCCGTAATTTGTGGTGTTGGCAAATGCTTGAATGGATAGAATTTGTTGAAGTTTCTGTAGTACAACGGAATTTTATGGTAATATGATGTGACTTTAAAAAGTCACAGCTTAATGGAACACACTTTCAAACTAATTCAAATCATTTTCTTCATAAGATAATCCCCTGAAGATGTTATTGTTACTGAGAGAATAAAATTAAATTAAAAACTTAAATCAATGGAAAAACGAAAAGCGAAATTTAACCACTTCCGGTCTTTTGATACTTAAAACAACTCGATACTGTCATTAAGTTCTTCAAATTACTAGAAAAATTATTTCTTTCTATCAAACCGAATGTCTTATACAAAGGTTTTTCTTCAAAATCACTTAATATTTTTTGTTCTTCCTCTTATCGCTGGCGAATACCACCTTCATTACCACAGAAAAACTATAACAAATTGTCGCTCATTATTTGTAATCACAATTTCCTTCTGACTTGCCTCATTCTGGCTCACTGCTCAATATCACTTTCATTTTGTTGTGATTTCATGAAAATTTCTAATTTTTTCCAAAAACTTATTTTCTTACTTTTCGATTTTTATCTCATCGGAAAAATTGAGGGTATATCATCGTGATTTGCACGTAAATTTAGTTTGATGATTTCACTTTCAAAATCTAATGGAGATTTTTTATGGGATATGTGAGAAGATTTCTGTTATGTTACTTCAATTAAGTAGAGGGTAACGTTTGAACTTTTCTTTCCTTGTAGATTTTCAAAATAAGAATGAATAACCTTGGTTCATACTAGTATAAACTCAATACAAATCAATGACCTAGAAAATCCACGTCAATGCAACTTTTGCATCTCGATATTCATGTTTTTCTCTGAATTACCAGAAATCGGACAAGCCTGCAAGTGAATGAACATGCAACAGTGACAAGGAAATGACAAGGATTTTTGTTGAACCGTTTCCTTGATCGTCTTAAAATAACTTCCATTCATTTTTGATCATATATCGTCAGGTGCATTTTTTCCAATATTGAGTTATACATGCCACTAAATGCGGAATTGGCATATTTCCGGTATGGCAGAATCATGAAACTAGCAGGGAATTTTTTTATTTTCAAAAAACTGCATGCAAAACGGCAAAAGTTCAAAATTTCAATTGCAATTTTCTCAAAACATCAATTTTGCACATTCATGGTTTTGGCATACACCCGACGATATGTTATGCACCTTTATGAAATTTGCTGCTTGTTTTAATATTTTGACAATTCTATCTGTTGGTGTGCTCCCACCACCAGTAAGCGTGCGTGCGGATATTCCGAGGAAATCCCGCAAAAACCGAACGAAACGTTGAACCTTTCATGTGTAGTTCTAAAATCATGCTGAGCGTTGATTGCGTGCGAAAGTGAAATGTAATGGTCTGATTTCAATCAATAGATCAATACATTGAAAAAAATAGTTTTACACAAAATAATTCAAATACCACACTTCGGATGGAATGAAGGTTTTGTAAACCTATCGGTAACATTTAATGCTATCTAGTGATGCATGCAATAAATTTAAACAAAAATTTACTTCAACAACATTAAATGGTCTCGTTAGCATGTTTCACAATTTGCCTAAGGGATTCAATACAAAATTTTCGTTATCGATAACACGAATTTTATAAAATTAATTTGAATATCATGTTGTTATTCATTACCTTCATAAATAATAAACATAAATCATAACATGATGTTTGCTTTTCTTAAAAGTTTTCTTAAACAAATTCAAATTTTCCATGGTTTTCATGCTTTCCAAGCTCAAAAGATTTCTTACATTACTTGTAGAGCGATGAGCTTTAAACATGATTTTTCTGAGGTGATACCATGAAAACGGCTATTATTCAGGGTAAGAATGCGTAAAAAATAAACTGTTCATAACTGTCAAATTGCTCTGTTGAGTAATTGTTTGTTGTAATTTATCTACTTCAATTTTAATTTAAAGGTTAATTCATCAAAACATTGAGTATCTTTAAAAGACATTTTGTTTGTTTACCTTAATTTCATCTAAATGGTATCTGATAATGCGGAAAACAGTTGGCTTCTTCAGGTTCAACGCAAATAGATACCAATGCCCTTAACCTTCCTTGAACATTGAACTTTGTGAGTGATTCATTAAATAATTGATGTCAATTAACAACACAAATAAAATTATTTTTTCTGTTGAATTTCTTCGTTCAAATAATGTATACAACTATACCCGTGTTGTTTTGATCATCGCTATCGAGTACAAAACCAGAGTAACAAAAAAATTTATATGAACTTTCTTCGATTTTTTCCATTTTGTTAGCCCTTGGTTGCATAAATTCCTCACATATTACTTGAATTTAAATTTTCAAATGAAATTAGTTTTGATGAAATTGTAATTTTGTGGAATTTAAAGAAAAATTTAGGTTCGCGTCAAGAAAAATGAACCATGTCGCCATCTGGATATTTCTAGCACAACTATTCTGTTCAGAACAGCAAATTAACTCCAGTTGTCATCGAGAACTAAACTTGTTCTGTTAAATGTATGGGATTGGACAGTTCTGTTCTGTTAGAGGTTTGTTTCTGAAAGATCTTGTATACCGTCACCCTCAGGTCCTGTTCCATAACGAAGTAGTTGGTTCCAAAAAATTTTTGATTTTCTCCGCATAACAAGAGTCAAATGTTGGAAAAATTACTAGAAGTAGCGAGAATTCAAAGAACCTTTTCATATGGTTATAATTAAGCAACCCTCAGTTGCATTACATTTCTGGCAAATGTGTTTTTCCAGAAAAACTGACCTCGTTTACATCCCAGTAACTTGATACTTATGTACTTCCCAGCAGAACTCATTTTCATAATTTTTAAACATTTTCCCGGTTTTATTTTCTTACAAACGTTTTTCCATTTTGCTACCTGCCTCTCGTTTTTCGCATAAATGAAGTGAAACCATTAAAATATTATTGAAGTGTATAGAAATAAAAGAGAGTTTTCCTGCCTAAGAACCCATTTCTCACAAAACAAGGAAGTGCGCCCTAGAAAAAAACCTTCACAGTAACTAAGAACTTCTTTAAACGTGAATTGAAATACGGACTAATTTTTTAACGTGCGGAAAAGTATGTCTGGTGGAAAAGGTTTTCACAGATTTTCAAAACCCATAAGTGAATGGGTTAAATAAACCCTTTTTTCCACTGGCGGTATTTTAATCCACTTTTCTTATTAACTAGGATTAGTTGCTTACAAAATATGAAAATTTTTTTCAATTATATTTTATTTAATTAACAAAATCATAAAAGACTTTTTTTGTAATACACATTTCTATCAGCAAGAATGTTATTTATCCTCATATTTATCTTAGCTAAAAATGTTCTGTAATGATCAAGTAATTAAGTAACACCAGTAAGAGTTTTATGTAACCATGCAAACAACAAATTTCATAATCGTTATAATCATCTCTGATGATTTCAGTGGAGCTTCCGCTATCAGAGTGCATATGAACAAAACACGTTTTCAAAATTTTAATATTTAGCAAAAAGAAGAGACATGCAAATTAATATTAATCACCTAAATAACCTAACAAAATTGGAGTTTTGCATAATCACAAATCAACATACTAAACCATAACTCAAGGCTTTACTGTGAATTCGAAGCAGTTTCAACAAGTTATTTTATATAACATCCGTTGTCATGTTGTCGTGATGATGGGAAGGAATCTAATGAAGGCGTTTTGTCAGTTTTACAGTTTTTAATTATTAAGAAAGTTTCTTCAAGATCAAATGCATCTTCATGTAAGATTGCATTTTTATATCTTCGGTCAACTCTTTCAGTTCCAAACCCTCACTCTAGAGTAATTTTAAATTCTTGAAGAATTATAGTGAAACGAAGTGAATGAACTTAAATAAAATAATTGACAAAATGTCATAGCGAATATAAATTTAAAGACATTTAAGATGGATTTAAGAACACGCAAATATCTTATGGAGTATCTATACTTCATGCGTGAAGATGAACCATTTCTTTATTACCCCAAAGTGAGTAAATGTGTTAAAATCAAAATAGTAGTATTAAATTAAAAATTTTGTAAAACATAATCTAACATTAAAATATTTCTTTTCATTTCAGTCAAAATGCTCAATATTCCGCGGTCTGGTTTTGAGCTTGTGTCTCAACATGACATACTCAAACATTGTACGATTTCCACGTGAATTAGAGAAGCATGGAACTGCATTTTTGGTACCTTATTTAGTTATACTACTTCTAGTCGGTTTACCAATAATACTATTGGAAGTTTCACTTGGTCAGTTTTTGGGGCAGGGAGCAGCGCATTCATGGCGGGCATCACCTATTTTTAAAGGTAAATTAAAAATGATATTTAGTTTCTTATACAAGATTATGTTATGTTGATATGTTTTTAGGTGCCTCGGTTATAAGCCGCTTTGCTTCATGGCTAGGAGCTATATGGACATCGCTGCAGGCAGTGTTAGCCATAGTTTATATTGGGCTGCTTATGTTTAAGACAGTACCATTTAGCGACTGTGTAAGTGGAGTAAGAATACTTGACGTAAGCCGAATACTGGCTTTTCTAATGGAGCAGAATAATCGTTACTTTCCATTTTAGACGGGATATACGAGAACTGAGAAAAGTGGACAAGAATGTATGGAAAGTACATTTATGACATCAGTTTTTGAAAACACTCTCTATTTCGCTTTGTTAACGATGAGTTTAATTGTTTTGTGGGGTATTTCTATGGTTTGGTAAGTACATAATTATAAAATATTCTATCAAGGATCAACGAACTAATCACTAATTTCTCTTACAGTACACACAGCTCTAAAATTTTTCGAAGAACAACGTACATCTTTGCTCTCACCACTTTCGTTTTACTTCTATGCTTAACCGGCTGGGAGATTCATCAATCATTTATGCGGAAATTTTTCCCATCATTTTGGCCATTTGATGTAACTCGTTTTGCTGACAGTAACTTATGGTTTAATGCTCTTATACAAGTTATATTCTCGACAAACATCGGATTTGGTGTTTTACCCGTTGTAACTGGTAAATTTCTATACAAATCCGATGCAGTACGGACGTCCATAGTGTACCTATGTTTTAATTTGATAATTAATGCTATTTCGGTTACACTTTTTATAGTCCAATTCGACAATCCTGTAACAAAGAATTCAACGATTATTTATCCAGAATTGAAGCCGTTCACTGCGATTTATGATAACGTTTTAAATGACACGGATCTGGTTACAACACGAATCATACCTAGCTTTATTTATTTGCTGATCGCCATTTCGTCTGTGATTAGTGTAGCATTGGCTGTCTACACAGCCTCTAGACTAATGCCACGACATCCAAACTATATACTAAGTTTAATTGGACTCACAGTGTCAATTCTGTCACTTATGTGTCCCGAATATTGGATACCGAGACTGCTAGATTCCAGAATTGTTGGAACGCTTGTAATCGTGGCTATTATATTTGACTTAATAGCAACAACATGGATATATGGGGCGAAAAACATATACCAAGATTTGGAATTTTCGATCGGAAGGCCAATTTTGAGGAGTTGGTTAGTTCTGTGGTGTTTCGCGCCAGTTATCCTTATTGGACTACTGGTCTGGTGGTCTGTTGACGATGACGAAGACGATTTGCTCTACATGTATTTGCCACGGTGGGCACCATTGATATTCATTTTGGCCATAATAGTTATAATAGCATGTATAGAAATATCAAAACAAGTAGATTATAACTTCTTTGGAATGATTTGTGAGGCTGGAAAACCTGCCAAAGATTGGGGTCCCGCTGATCCTTTAGCACGGCACGCTTGGAAGCAATGGCGTTCTGTTTGCCAAGATACAGGTCGGAAAGATTTTACTCTACGTCGTAGAGGAACGCGTGACTATACACATTCCATCAAAAAGGGACAATATTCAAGCAGCAGCAAGTATGGTACACAAAATTGGAAATCCTCTACACCTGGAAGCAGTTCACCAAATTACAGTGGATCAGTGTTCGGCGACTCAGCTATAGAAGAAGATATGAGTGTTGATAAATACTCAGGTGTAAATCAACAGTTCTCAGTTTTCACATCAGATAGTCATGGTAAACCAACTCGTCATTCTAACCGTTCACACAAGACCTCACATGAAAGGCGTCGTGATTCTGGGAAACAAGAAAAACATAAAGAAATATTATACATTCGTAGATCATCAACGGACAGCAACAATGCTACCAAAATTGAAATCACACCACCAAATGATACAGTAGATTTTTCTGCTGCTCGAAATCCAATGGCTAGACGATCAAATGCATCTAAAGATAACAAATCTTATACAAATTCCCAAAGAGACTCCAATAATTCAAAGAACGAAAATCCAGATCACATCTGTTGGCGTAAGTTTTCCCTCAATTCAGAAGAATACTCTACGGAACTGTGAGCACTGTATTTTCAATTCTCAAATTAAAAAAGACTATTAGAAAAGAAACAAAGCAGAATTTAATTAAATTAAAATTAGAATTTTATTATTATTAAATTAAATACTAGATGTATATTACAATGTTTATGTATATTATAAATGTTCATGTTTAAATCTACTCAAGCAAAAGTAATATGATGAATGTAAAGGGGTAGTGTTCGAAGAGAATTTTTGTAAATATTGTTAAATAAAATAGTTATATCTCTGCCAATTCAAAGTTCCTGCATTTTATTTACTACTAGAAAAAAGAACGTAATACGGGCAAAAACTAAAAATTGATAGATATTTATGACACCCACTTGAGTGAATCACATTCTCCGGTGATTGAAATTCATTTCCAGGAAGCGGAGAGAAATTCATTCTGTGTTTGATCTACATTTCTCCCCTTTTCAGAGAGTGAATCCCATTCTCCGGTGAATGAAATTCATTTTTAGCTTCACGACCATTAGGATTTTATATAGAAGATCTCAAAGTTCGTCCTTGCATCCACCTCATCATTTCTATATTATTTGGCTTGGATTTTTCAGTTAACAACTTATTATCAAAAAAGTATCTACAAGTTTCTAGTCTGCTGTAGACGGTTTTAGGGAATCTATCTTATCCAAAAAGTTTGCAATTTGTTGAAAAACTATTAAATTGCATGTAAGATAAATTTGGAATTATTGATTCTAATCATACATTGTGAGTACAGTCACAGACAATCGTACAGTCACGTACAATCTGAAAAGTGTGAACATTTGAATGGTTTCCTCGAACTGTTGAATGGTCTTAGCGTCTTAAGGAATGTTTGAAATTTACTGATTTTCTTTTACAAATAATTATTAAACAAAGTAAACTTATATTTAATATGAATAAAACAAGAATTTTTAACAAAACTTTGTGTATCTCTTCCACATTTAATTTATTAGAAACGTTTTCCTGCAAACTTCAAAACCTTTCAAATGTTATCCACGGAGTTTATTCAGTGTATACGGTTCATTTTTCCCAAATAATTTGTTATTATTATTATTATTATTTATTTACTTATTATTTTATTAGAAATTAATTCATTTATTTGAAATTTTATTTTGTTTTCACTAAAAACTCGCTGATTTACAGAACCCCTCAACTAACTCCATATATTTTCAGAGAGTTCATTCTTCGAGTTTTCCACTCAGTGAATAAACGAGGATTTATTTTTGTGTTTGGGCGACTGAGCCGTAGTGAAATAAAATTCTAAACTTCTTGTAAATTGAATGTAAGTAAACAATAACTGAGAAAAGTGTGAATTACAAGTTGCAATTAATTGCAATATGAAAATAAAGGATTAATTTATGTTTAATAGAGATTTGATGTTTTCACTGTGCCACATTCGTGTACCACCACTTAAGAAAAACTGTTCAAGTGTCTTATAAATCGTTCAAGCCCTAAGTTACTTGTAAAATTATTGAATTCATATATTATAATTCTCAAGGATACTGTGCAAAATAAAATTTATTTATAAAATTAATAGAGTGGAAGTGTTTTGTGATAGAAGAGAAATTGTGGCTGAAACATATTTGTGGAAATTCTTTTGAAGTTCGTGAAAAATCAATAAAAATGAAATTATTTTGGAAAGAGTTAAACCATAAACACTGCAGTGATTTCGTCATTTCCAAAAAATTTGCTTAAAACACCTTCACATCAGATGATTTCAGTATGACGTGTCTGTTTACCAGTTTGATCATTATAAGGAAAACTTGATTTTATTGAGCTTGTAGTGAGAATCTATCAAAATCTGCATTCTCTTCAACTTATTTTCAATTAAATGTCAATTGTTTAGAACACCAGAAGATCGTGTGATCTTGCCTTTATCTATCACAACAAACATAATATTATATAACTTTGTTGTGATTCGTTCACGCATTCATAAACAGACTAAATTCGTACACATTCAAGTGGGCTGAGTAGCCTTCAAAATCATCTCGCACAAGCCACCTTGGAATTTGCGAAAGATGTAATACACTGGAACTGATTTCATTAATTTGAATTGATACGGTTTTGCATGCAAGATACTTATGATGGGATGATATCACCAAACTGAATAAGGAAATCCAATAAAAATGCTGAAGAGTTTCTTCAACTTGATGATATTGACCGAGGTGTACCGGAAATAAAGTTGAATGTAACTGGAAGAAAGCCAGGTGGCACTGTTGATTCATTTGACTTATAGTGTTTCCTCCCAAGCAAACCAAAATTCCACAAACCATTAACCAATGAATCATGAACATTGGATTGCGGCTTGTGAGTTGTGGTCTGCAATTCATTCGCGTCTATAATCCTACACTGACAAAGAAATTAGTTCAAAGATTCAGTTCAATTAGACCTCGTATAAAACTGATGCAAAAGAAAGACTGTGGATAGAAAAATTTTTATTTAGAAATGATTTCATGCAAATGCCTAGAACATTATGATTCGAGAACCATCATCTTCAAAGACTTAGCTATCCGTGTTTGTAAAATATTGTGATTGATACACGTTTAGACACAGAACATACGTTAGCATATAAGTTCTTCTATGAAAATTTTAATCGAAAATTGCAAAAGCAGAAAATCGACTAGAAAACAGGTTGCGATAAGCATGCTAATCAAAGTTATACGAAACAAATTCTAATAACATTCACATTGCATGCAATCAATTATTTATTTATCGGATGAGTTGCGGCGTAATATCAAATGACCTGAGCTTGTGTCAATAATTAAATTCATAAGCTCATAAAGTGTATTTGTTCAGAAGAAGAAACTCATTTAGTTATTGTCTATCGTATTCCACCACATGTTCCATGTCTCTGCATTAATCCTGAAATCATCTGAGTTTAAAATAAAACACTTAATAAAGTAATAACTAAGTACAATTACTGGTACGTTTGCAGGAGCTTAAAGTGAATACTGCTTAAACGTGATCAGATGTGGAAAGTCTTATAAAGCAAATAATTGATTGATTTCTCTAGTAAATGTTGTTTCAATAACTGATATTTTCTTTCAGAAAGGAGACAATGAGTAAAGCAAGCGCACCACCACCGCAATATACATTCGTTCCACCTCCCTCTGCACCTCCTAGTTATTCAGAGGCTGTTGGAGGAGTGAAACCGTCTAGTCCATTTACACCGATCACACCAAATCCAACGCATATTGTAACAACGGTGGTTCCAATTGGTAGAAATGCAACGCATATGATATGCCCAAGTTGTAATTCAGAAATTGAGACGTCTACACGAAGTGAACCTGGTTTAATTGCTTATATGTCAGGATTTGTAATAGCACTTTTAGGGTGAGTCAAATAGTCAAATAGTTTTCAATATTCAAATAACCATTACCTCTCCATTACCTTTCCAGATGTTGGTTAGGATGCTGTCTAATTCCGTGTTGCATTGACGAATGCATGGATGTACATCACACATGCCCAAATTGCAAAGCATATTTAGGACGTTATAGACGATAAAATATTTCTGTGTCCTTGTTTTAAATATTTTTGTGTATATCAGCAACGACGCGAGAATTTCTTATATGAATCTCAACGAAAAATTAAAAGTTTTACATATTTCCAGCGATGAATTGTATTGCCAACGAAAAGTCATATTAATACAAGTATTTTAATGAATTTTAATTTTATTATTTACATTTGTCCTCATTGGATTTTAATCGTTTAATCAATCGAAATTAAAACTAAAAGCTTTCATTGAGTGAAATATCCAATTTAACAGATAAGTTTTAAATATAGCTATAATCTAAAATCTTTTGGTTCATGGAACTATTGGTACAATAATTTTCAACGCGATCCTTTGCAACAATAACAAACTTTATTTTACAAATTTAAAATTAAACGTAACAGCTCGAAATGTCTTATAAGGATACTTTAGAGTTTTTTACTTTTGTACACAAACCGACTGTTTGCCAATTTATTGTGATCATGCAATGGCTCATAGAATTTTATTCATGAACTTCCTTAACAATGAATTTCAATTAAAGATTTTCAACAAACAAATACAAACAATATTGGGTTAGTTATGTGAAGAAGTGTGATATATATCGCAGCAACTATTTGCCACACATCATTAAATGAAGGACATGTGTATCCAAAGAGCTATCTTTAAGTATTTTTCTATACATATAAGTGTGTCCACTGATAGAACAAAATTTTATACAAAAGAAAATTCTAAAATTTATTAATCAAAATATACTCATTAAAACCAATCATATCCAAAACAATTTTGATAATGTGACGTAAACCACATAACTTAACTAGATCAGATTTGAATCATTCCTGAAGTTTTATTCTAATCTCTAACAACTATTTGGCTACACATCAAAACTACAATTCGTTTACACAAAAATTAAATTGTATAAAAATAATATAAAAGATAAAAATTGAAAGCTAATAAACCTAAAACCTTCGATTTAGACAATAATGCAATGACGAAACGTTTGCATGAAAATGTAATACAATCCTTAAAGACACATATCAAACAAGTAACTTTTGATTTTAACAAACAAAAACTTATTGTTAGTGTGAAGTTCAAAATTTGAAAAGGTACAAAAAACTTAAAAATGCTTCTTTCCGGAGAGCATGTGTTTTTCTAAAATTGAGTGTTGTCAAAGATTATTTTGTGCCTTTTTCTTTTAGATAAAAGAAAGATTGTCACCTCAAAGCACTTTGAAACAACGAAATGAGCTAATTAAAAAATAAATTGTTAAAAATATTGAAAATGCATGTTTTATGAAACAAAAGAAAGCACGACATATTAAAATGAATTGTACATGCAAAATGTGAAGTCAATAAAAACCATGTTCAATATTAAATTTCTTAATATTATTATGTTTTCCTCGAATGGTTGCAAAATTAAGTTCATTGAATTCGACTGTGAAAATTTACTTAGCAATGTGTTACATGGAGTGAGAATTTAACTATTTTCTTCGTTAAACTTATGGAAAAGTTGGAAAAGATTCCTCAATTTTGTGCAGTTTTAATCACTTTCAATTTTAGAAAGTAACTCCTGATTCAAGAATGCAAGTTAGATTTGTGGATGATCAAGAATTGGTGTCGTGAATACCATAATATGCTACATACAGTTCTACGGATGCCGATACTTATGTTTAGTGGAGTTCCCGTAAAGTGGGTAGAAAAGCCGCATATGGAATCCAATGTGTTACGGTAGAGCAGTGTTTCGTGCAAAAAAAAAAAAGTTGAGACCAAAGTAAGCTGACTTCGATTTCTCATTGTCGTATAATATTTAAACTTGCGTTGTTTGAAATTGCCTGACTGTTGATCAATGTAATTTATGCAAAATGATCTGCACATTATGATGAACATACTGCATAACTAAATTTAGTAAATTCCTATTTAAAGAATATTTATTATAAGACTATTTCCCACTTGAATAATTGTGACAGGATATGATTTCGCGCAGTCAAATATTTTCACATTCATAAAGGAGTTTCACAACATATTTCCTACCATAAGATATTGCAAATTGAAGAAAATCAAAATCGTCCACTAACGTTAACCTTCGATATATATCAAATGTCTACACTGCACTAACCACATTTGGAACTTAAATAAATAATGAAAATGTTAGGTTCTTTACATTTTTAACCTTATCAAAAATTATTTTGAAACCTTCAAACTTGAAAACATTTACTAAAGTTGCAATGAGAAATAAAAGACCAATATTATTCAAGTGAAATTTTCAGCTTCATTTCTAAAAAAATTATTTACAAAATTCAAAATACAATTTGAAATGGAATTATTTTTTTTAATTGCTGCAAACCACATAACTAATTAATTTTAAATTATTGACAAAATTTTAAATAAACTGCAAAAATTTGAATTTTCACTTTTGTTCACATTTGTTGGCACCTTCCACCTGAAAGTAAAAATTAAACCTAATTAATTTTTAGTTTAATATATGCATATCACAAACTAGTACCTTCCGCAGCTGGCAAATTTGAAGTAATTTTTCTTGCTTTCATCTGGTGCCTATAGTTGACTTCAACATCCATCTGAAATGAAAAATCAAATTATTGTGTTTTATTGCTTCAAGCCAGGTATGTATATCTCAATCTTTTCTTTGTAAGTTCTTTTCGTATCTGAGTACACTCTGAACCCGTATTCCGCTTCCATTTGTTGGCACCATTCTGCATGTCACATTCATCTACTAAAAGTGAAAATTAAAATTGATTAGTTATGATTTCAATGTAAAATTTATACTAGTTTTGAAACAGTACCTTTAGTTTGTATTGAAATGAATGGTGATATTTTCCCATTTCCTTCTCCATTGTTTCAGTATTCAATTTACACCCATCTGAAAGCAAAGTTAAAGTTTATTAATTATTAATTGAACATGAATTATAAATTAGTACTGAAATATACCCTCTGAAATAACCTCTATACGATGCTCCGTCTCATCCAACGTGAGAACGCTATGGAATGTAAAGTTGTTTGGTATATCCTCTACACAACTTACAAGAAATCTCAGCTTGGGTGTTGGAGAATCTGAAAACGTAACGAAAGGACAATTTGCCGATGAAACAGATGAATTTACAAAAGAATTCCTGAACCATCGTATTCAATTAACAAACATTCAAAAAGTTCTTTTGGGTTTTGATTCGTCGATAGCATCACTTATAGATCCACGTAGGTGAGACTATTTGTATATTTTTCTCATTCCATTTGAAAGTTTCAACTATCTTTTAGACATGATATGATAGCAGCTCTAGGCGAAATAACTTGAGATTACGCCCTGCAAAAAACTTTGAAATTTATTAAAAATTCCAACGAGGGTCAACGAATTCTGAGCGATAAGCCGAAAATAAATACAACGACTGTAGATTTAGATGATTTACGAAAATTACCAGAAAACACCTTAGGAAGAATATATGTTACCTCATACCATTTTTTGTAGATTTAATCAATTTCAATTTCATTGGTCTCAATAGATTGAAGTGGAAGGATTCATCAAGAATAGTTTGGCATATTTATTTCGTGATTTGTTTCTTGTACATAGATGACGGAAAACAAACTTTGTATGTACAAATATGAATTTATTTTAGTTTTCTTACTTATATCTAAAAAATATAAAATCTAATAACACATTTTCACTTTTCTTATAAACCATTCCTTTAACTCTTTACAAAAATAATTTGTTAAGTATGTAAATATGTATATGTATAGAACTAATTGAAATTATTTAATGCTTTTTATTGCCATTAAAGTAAGAAACAAATGATGTCAAATACACACCAGAATGAGGAAAAATTAAAATAAATGGGGAACACCTCATGTGATGTTTTCAAACTGAAAATTTTAAAAAATACGATTATTAAATTAAATTTTTTCCTAATTTGTCATTAAAGCAGTTTTATTATGTACAAAAGTAGTAGTCTTCAGAAAATGATTCAATTTAGGTTGGTTTTACAAAGTTAAAAATGCTGGGCATTAACATTGCTTATATGGTTTTATGAGCAAAAATTAGTATTTATTTATTGCATTTTATCACGAGAAATTTATTTTTTTACAAGAGATGATTTTTACCATTTTATGTAGTGATAAATAAACCTTGGTTTCAAAGAATTTGACACTTGGTGAAGGTATTAATATTTAAAACCCTAGTGGTGTTTTCATATTATTAATAAATTATTTCAACTGAGATAAAATCACAAAAGCATCCACTCTCAAATGAGCAATGAAATTCCGGCAATTCTTCGAGAATTGGCTTTTTTCCCAAGTGCTTAGTTACTACCATAAACATATATTTTAACCATTCTATCTGGAATGTAAATTATGGTTTTCGTTTTAAAAACAATTAAGGTCATGCAAGAAAAATGGTTTTTGATCTAAACGTACCTTCTGAATATTCGAAAACAACTTTTATGTTGTATACATCTTCAATCTTCTAAAAACATATAAAGCATTTGATCGTTTCTAAATTATTCAATGCGGTTAGGCCGACAAATTGTTACTTTCTGAGCAATCAGTAGCTTTTTTTAAAATTTCTAAATAAAATTCAAAATGAAGCATTTTAGAAGGGAAATTACTCCGTCCTCAGATCAATTGTAAATTGAAATTTGAAAAGAAAAACATTGTTAATAAAAATTTTCAGTAAAAAATTGTTGGAAAGAAAAGTCACAACCACATTCATTAAGAAATTAAAAAGATACAGAAGACAATTTTGAGAGAATTATTTTGAATTTGATTGCAACAATTAACATGAAACATGAACCTATAACATATACCGAAGATTAATAGAGAGTAACAAAAATCGTTGATTGCGATAGGAATTTTCAAATATATTATTTATAATTAAATTTAACGTATATTAACTGATAATTAACTTAAGAATAATTACAACTTTTGATCATAATAAATAACACAATTCTCATTATAAATCATTACACATATAAAAGCTTAAAATAAATTATTAGATTTTCGTAACTTTTCTTTTTACAAAACAAAAATGCTAATTTTTTTCGATATTCTGTTCTTATGATGAAACAACACTTTTAGAAATATGCAATAAATGTTTTTTTTTTAACAAACGAAAATTAAGTGAATATCTTACACCATAGCGGTTTTAACAAGACATGCTTGTGAATTATTGCCAATACTAGATCCATCTAAACTATCCAAATCCAATGCAGTATCTATCATCGTTGTATCATGTAACAATTTTAACCGACTTGGTGTAATATAATTTGAACTCTCACGTGTATTATTAGGATTTGTGGGAGGTATTGTTGCGGCTGTGTTATTACTTGATGTGCTTGTAGTTGGTAAGGGTAAAATATTAACTGTAGGTAAAGTAGTTGTAACATCAATAGTTTTCTTTTCACTCCCAATCATTGGTATCGATTGATTGTTTATATCGCTTTCAGAACATTTTCGATTATCTCCTTGTCGAGGCAAATCATATTTTTTTCGTTTATTGGCAGCAAATGCACTCACAGGATCATCTAAATCTAAGTCATCACTTAACAGTGTTGAAGGGATAATTGTCGAGTCGTCAAGAATGTCTTCTTGATGTTGCTGTGGACTGCTAATACTTTTCACTAAATTTGTTGGTGCACTTGAAACTAAATCATACGACTTAGATATTGTATTAGATGCAGCTGCTGCTGCAACAGCTGCTACAGTTGTAGCTGTTAGGATTGATGATGATGATGATGACAAATTTTGATCAGACATGTTTTGTTGTTTTTGCTGTTGATTTTCTTCAATCAAATTTGAATAAACATGCAAATTTGGATCAGATCTATTGCTATCGTTGCTACTTATTGCCGGTGAAGGTATATTAAAATTTGGAATGTTACTATAAACGTTCTCAGATTCAGAAGCTGATTTGTTCATCTTCATCATATTAGCCGAAGTAGATGTAACTCCTGTTGATATTACTGTATGTGAAGCTATTAAATCATGAACATTATTTGAGTTATTTATTTGATTTGTTTGCTTCTGTTGTGCATTCGTATGCATTGAATGGTTTTTCTGTTTCATTTCTGTTTCATTATCTTCGTTGTAATTGTCTAAATTATCCCTGAATAAATTATTATAACTACCACTTAAATTATTTAAACGTTTATTCATTGCTTCAATATTGTCATCATCTACTGTTGGCGTTATGGGCAATCCGTCATTTAATGGTACTGGACTTTCTAATGTCGATAAGGGAATTTCGTTATCAACTAAATGAGCTAAACTGTTAGAGTTACCTGGAATAAAAAAGAAAAATAATTTGCTAATAATGTTGAATTCAAAAATTTTATATGAAAAATTATTTCTATTCTTTTTAAAGGATAAAAGTAGCATGTACAAGTTAGGCAGTCTCCAAACTATTTAAACTGTACAAAATAATTTTCATAGCAAAAAGTGCAAAATAAATGTTTTCAAATAAAGATTATCATATGAATTTGTTATTTGGTGAAAGCAATTGATTTTAGGCCACAAGGTTGCCATTCAATATGAACTCTTATGGAAAAATAAAGTATCCTTTCTGGTTTTTGGTTTGTAAATTTACATATTTTTATATTTAAAAAAAACTACTTAACTACATTTAAGCGCAAATCACTTGTTAAACGCATGCTATATTTCAAAGCAGGTATTAATATGTGTTATTTAAAACCGATTAAATATCTGTCTTGCAATAGAATAGATAAAAACTCTTTGATAATACATTATGTAACCAAATTTCTTGGCATTATTATATAATAGAATACAATCATTTTTTAAAACTGGTTGTGATAACTTTGCCAATCGCATCCATATTGGGAAACTTATGATTAATTTTGAAACATTGCCGTTCTTGGATAATGAGAGTCTATAAGTTTTTGAGGTTTACAAAATCCAAAATTACCTCTTCAATCCTTAAATAAAATAGGAAAAGCTAATAATCCTGCAAAAAATCTATGAATCACGGAATAAGAGTGTGTTTGACGAAATGAGTTATAACACAAAATAGTTTGTCCATTAGATCGCTCGGATTAATGAGAACATCGAGTTATAAATACCAGTGTGATCAGTGTATACATTTTCAAAGTGTTTAAAAGTGTACAAAGTATTTGTGGTGCTTTTGTGTCCAATGGTAGCTAAACAAAACGTTTTGTGTTGTTTGCAATGGATATCACTTATTTGTGTGCATTAGTTAAAAACTCTGCTTGAGTAATATTCAATTAAGCTAAGGAAATGCGTTCAAATACCAGCCTGTTTTGAGTTCTCCAAAGTAGATAATCTTTCGATTCATTCGACTGTTTTAATAAGTCGTTATAATTGGAAAAATTTAAAAATGCCCATTTTCCGTTTGTGATAGAGTCAAAAGTGAACATAGAGTTTTCTATTTCCTTTGAGCATCATATGTACTTATCATAAACTTTGGAATGTATTTATTGTATTTGACTTGATGAGTTGCAGCTGACTAACCCCAAAGATTTCTACAATGAATCGTTCTTTATTAATAATCTTCAACATTTATTCTACAAAAATATTCTTATCTTAAATGTTACTTTCTTTGAAAGTGAAAATTGTAAATGAAAGTTAAGGGAAATTAATTCTGATTGTATTGTATTCAAAAAGTAAAGAAGAAATAGAAAAGAAAAATTGGTGGCAAAAGATTTGAAGACATATCATAGGATTGATATATGTATGTAATACATAGATACACCAAAAGTTTCTATGCGAACTCAAATAAAACATTATTTAATGAAAATATTATACAAGATACAATTTGTGATTAAAGCTAAACCGCTACACCACGGCGATCACATTGGTGGGGCCTAGAAGAGATACTGAAAACAAAAAGAAATCAAAAAAATAATCTAAATTTCATGTGAATTCAGCGCTTTATATTAGAAAACATAAAAATTATGCAAAAACATGTATCATGTTTTACAAAATGATAAATTCAACGAACAAGCGTGTTATATAGAAGTAGACTTGATGTATCATAGATTATATCCTTTTACACAAAATCGTATAGAATGATGTTAAGTATGGAATGTAAAATGTAATGTGTTTATGAAGATCGTTAGTTACGCATTTATATAATCAGTTTAACCGAACTTGCAATGTATGGAACAGAAGTTAGTCACTTAGAATTACATCGACACATTTTTGAGTTTGTGGTGTTCAATAGTCAAGGGATCATTTCATTATTAACAATTACCGTACTGGTGATTTTTATCTAATGAACATGTAAGCATATTACGTACAGCGTTATGCTACAATTTTACTACATGAAAAGGTTGCAACAAACAGCTGAAAACTTCCTTAAAAAGTTATCATAATATTATGTAAACACCACTTAAGGATTAGCAAACACACAAATCCAGATGTAAGTTAATAGTAACTGCAACACTATCTATGATATTCAACTGGTTTTTAAGAATATAAATATTTTTCACATATTTTATAATAATGCTAATATTAAATGACAACCTTGTTCTTCAAACAAACCAACATAATTAATGTGTATCACTAAAAGTTATTGTTTAAAAAAGCATATCTATACTCTAGTCATTCACATTCGTCAAGTAGTTTCAAATTAAAATCAAATCATATAAATTATTTTAAACTACTAAAGCTTAAAAAACTTCGTTAAAAAAAAATCGAAATAATAAAAATATTTCTCTTTTATTTTATATACATTTTTGTCTAATATTCTTTGGTTAAAAACGTTCAAAATATCTCCATAGTAAATTTGTAAAACATGAGTAAATTATTACTTTCTTTTCATTTGCATATAAATAATTCTCTTGTAAAAATATCAGACATTATTTTGAAATTAAAACTCACCTAAAATTGGCCTAAAATGTTTACCTTCAACAAAAAACAACTCGTATGAAGCGTGTATTGGTTGAAAAATTTGAAGAAAAGAGAAAATATTGTATACATATACATATATATATATGAAAAATGAATAATTTTTAAATTTAACGTTAATAATTATTTGATATTTATTATAATTAGTTATTGTTTTATTTGCGTTGTTTAAAGAAATAACTTTCTTGGAATACAAAATAAGATACGATTTACGCTTAATAATAGTAGACACCCATCATCGCGTAAGGAACATCTTTTACGCTTTCGATAATATTTATCATTTTTATGAGTATTGAGTATTTACAGGTTCATTTTCTTCTGCACTTGAAGCTCTTAATGTAAAGTGAGTTTTGCAATCGGAAATCCCTTACTAATAAGTGATTGGAAAACTTCGACCTATTCGTCAAATAGTTCGTTCACAATACAGGACTAAAATATTGAAGTTGAGGCAGTGTAACAACGATCAAAATATTCTTTATCATTTAAATTCAGAATTCGATTCTAGTGATCCTTTCAATAATACCAGAATTACGGGTGCAGATATTTGATCAAAACGAATTACCATAGGATACAATTACAACATTCTTTATAGTTCGATAACAATACAATTTAGTTCATTTCAATGATAATAGTATATAAAGGAAATTTCCCGAAAGCAACTGGACTTTACATGAAGAGCAGGTTTCAACGACTTAAGCAGTTAGCACAGAGCAGACACAAAACCCTTGCTTAAAATATATTGTGCAACGAAAGCTTTCATATTTAATACATAAAAATAAAATTATTGTTTTCTTATTAATTTGAATATCCTACTTAATATATAAAGCAAATAAGGCTTTATTTGCTGTTTGTGTAAAAAAGTTTCTTAATGATAAAACTTATTTAATCACTTAAAATATTATTAATAATAATCATAAGGCAAGACCCAATTATATTTGTATAAAATAAAGAACGAAACAGTTTTAACTTTTTATGCTTTTAGCATTTAAGTTTACAAAACAATTTTCATTTCATTTTGTTTTAAATTTATAAATAATTAAAAATGAGTTAATATGTTCTCAAATATTTGATACATAATAATAGTGAGTAAATATAATTCAAAAAACATATTGAGTACCTACTATGACGAATCACTCGTGGTATCTTCAATTATCGAATTTAAATCTACATTAAATGAATATTCATAAACATTTGAATATCTATCCTTTTTACGACTTCCAGCCGGACTTCTATGTTGTTGATACAGACTACGTTTACTAATACGAAATGTTTGACTATCTTTTAACATTGAATCAAATTCACTTGAGTCACCACCACCGCCAAAATCACATTCTCTTATTGTTAATTTATTAGTAGGACTACGTAATTCAAAATGTACATCTGGCCTAGAATATCTTGGCCTCTGTATAACCTGTCTTGGTTTAATTTCACATATTTGTTCAGAGTTCTGTCGTGGTACAGCACGATTTTTATGATAAGGATAACGTGGTAAATAAGATTCAGAACAATTACGTTGAGGTGAATAAAATTTAAACTCAGATGGTACTGGCGCATTATTAGTATTAGTATTTAATATTGTTCTATGCAACAGGGGTAAAGGTGAATTACGATCGAAAGACGGAGAATGTGTTAATTGCAGATTTCTTGTTAGTCGATAAGCTGGAGAATGAAACTTACCGTTTTGTAGATTATCATAGCTTCGATGGCGGTATATTCCTGTTGATGGAGTTACCTAAAACAACATAATACATTGTCAATACAAAGTTTATTTAATTATATCACCAAGATAATCTTACGTCTTCATACAATCGTTGCTTTGCACTTGCTATAGAATCAATACCCACAAGAACAGGTTGACTAGTGATAAGAGCCGGTGATGTTGTCGATGGAAGATTAACAAGTTGATTATTAGGATTTTGATTGAGATTTGTATGATGCATTTGTAATATATATTCATCTGTTACAACGCCTCTCCTTTAAAAGTATATTATATTAATAAATTATGTAAGTGATTAAAAAGTAAGTTCAAAGAAAACCTATCAATTAAAGATGGTGTCATTGGTCCACAAAGTATGTGGAAACAATTTAAGCAAATATTGCCACGTGAATAAGGATTCATAGCCCTTTGTCCTCCTTTCGATGAAAATGATCCTTTAAGCTGTATATGAAATAACTTTAGACATATACTTCAGATACATTTATGAATTATGAATTATCTTACATCTTCATTCGTCGTTTGATCACTTGTTGTTAAGTATGTATGGAAACCAGCTAACCCAATAACCGACCATATAGAAAAGAAGCATATTATTGTTACAAAAACGCTAAATGGAGCTTTCTTTATCACTTCGAAAACTTCTTGTTCATTTTTCATTACTGGAATTGTTATAGATATTAGTTGATTTAAACAATTTTGCATTTATAGATATTTTATTTACATAAAACTAAGTGTGTTATCGAACACGAAAATATGAATACCGCCAAAAACGCAAGAGAGACTAGAAACATGTAGAAAAAACGATAATTTCTTTTGCCAACACAATTACCAACCTGTGAAATATAAAATTATTGATAAATTTATATTTTTATTGAACTAACTATTTATTTCATTTTTACCCATGGACAATGATGATCAAATCTATCAACACAATTATCACAAAGACTGCAATGTGATGCACGAGGAGGTCGAAATATTTTACATGTAAAACAATATTTTAATTTAACTGTTTGTCCTTTAACAAGAACTTCTTTCGTTCGTGGTGGTGGACGATATGTTGGGCTATTTAAGGAGTTTGGCACTTCTGGGAAAAAATTTATTGCAAATTAATTTATACAAAAATCATGACAATTTAAATAATACCAATTTGCTTTTCTATATAAGCAGCCTCATCATGGGAAGCACGTGGTATTACACCCGGATCTGTGAATGTGGTCCTTAGTAGAGAGCTCATTGTAAAAAAATATAATATAGCACCGACGATTGGTATTGCTGGCGTTATCTTTGTAGCGAGATAAGGGCAACTGAAATTAATTAACAATTAAAAGCAAAATGAAGTTTACTTGTAAAAGTGTAAATTGATAAATATGTTTATTTGATTGACTCACTCAAAGGCAAAAAATAAAGCGCTTGTTCCGGTTATAAGAAAACATGTTAGATAAAATACTCCAGTATGAGGTGCTGACATCAAAAATCCATCGCAATAAAATTTATTTCTTCCAGCGAATAATTCCCATTTTCGTGTGATTTTTGTATTTGGAGCCATAGTACAACAGCACAATAAATTCATTTATGATTTCTTCAATTTTTATCCCAGTCCAAGATGTAGAATATCATTCGAAAGTCGAAATATTTCCGGAGATCATATAAAAACATTGAAAATTTTTCGTTTTTATTCGTTTTCCAATTCATGTAAGTACAAAGATGGTACAAAGATGGTTTGGCTGGGGGAGGGATGTTTAACATAAAGTTTTGATTTCTTAAAGTTGTTTTAGATGAGAGGTTTCCAAAAGATATGTTATTTGGAGAGCGTGTTCTTAGGAACCAAGCCCGCCAAATCCTGTTTTCTCTGAAAATCAAAAAGAACATTATTAGTTTTTTGAAAGTAAAAAAGTTACGATGATAATGAGTAAACACTTTCGTATATAACTATGTAAGGAAAATATTTAAATAACGGGCCAAAAATAAAAATTGATAGATATTTATGAATGTGAAAGAAATTCATTTCCATTCTGTGTTTGATCTACATAAAATGAATTTTCCCCGCTTTCAGAGAGTGAATCCTATTCTCCGGTGATTGAAATTCATTTTCTGCCTCACGACCACTAGGATTATATACATATATTAAACGAAATATGTATATATTTTAGCTACTTAAAATGAAAGACTTGATACAGTTGAATGTTAGATTGGAGTTAGTTATGCCAAGAACTTTCAGATACATATTCCAGATTAATTATAACGCTAAAGTACAAAGTAGACTCATAAACTTGAAAATGATTAATATTAACATCTTCTAAGTTGGTTCGTAATTAAAACACAGTGACAAAGAATGTTTGAAGTAAACAAACAAATTTTTTACTTATTTCTTATAGCTTCGAGGTAATTAATGAAAAAGTTTTAATGATATTTAAACATTATTCTTGTATTTAATCAACATATTTTGTCAAAGACTGTATTTGTATAAGACAACTGAAAAACTCATATCATGATATTTTGGATTTCCTTTTTGTCTACCTTGACAGTATCAAATTAAAAATGGTGTATCCTTTCACTGCAGGTGATTCTTTGAAATGACGAAGTCATATGAATCCGTTTTCTGTAGGTGAATCTTGTGTGCTCATTCAATTGAAAGGATGAAGTCCTTGGGATTTTCACCCTCTACCATCTCCTTCGAGTTAAGTTCGAGGCAACTTATCTATATGCATATACATATATGTATATATAAATATAATATTCTGAAAAGGAAATGAGAGCATCAAACTGAAAAGGTGGAGAATCTGGTTTTTAGAAAACAATACCATGTTTTGCACAGGCGACAATCCATGTATTGAAAATGCATTCTCAACAAAAGCCTGGATCTCTGCTCTAGATTCGTTCAAGTGTACAACACACTGTGCGTCCTCTTATATCTTCTAGTAACTATTCCAGTAGTTATTAAAATAATTTAAATTTAATAAAATAATAATCATATAAAACTACTTAGTTATTAAAACTGAAATGAAATGAAACAAAGCAGAAGTCTCTAGCACGTTTGCCATTTTCAATTTAGATTTTACAGTAGATTCCACTTTGAGAAGGTACGTAGACATGAAGGAGTGGATACGATTTTCATGGACACAATGCCAACTTTTGCATAATCGACAATCCACCCGTTGAAAGGACTCCTTCAACAACAGACTGGACCTGTGCCCCAACTTGAAATTCATTCTACATGGATGAAATAAAAAATAAATTATTTTCTTGGCAAGATGCACAAAATAACCAAGAGATAACATTGTTTTTACGTTTAATCCTATTTTAATTGAAACTGACTTTTACGTCATCGACATAAATGTGTTAAGCTAAAAAGCTCATCGACAATAATTGAAGAATTTATTAACAATAATTGATGATAATTAAATGTACAAGCAAAACCGATTCAACGTCGATTTAAAACACTTTTCTCCACTTTGATTGTGTAAGAAACATTTCACTATTGAGTGGAACGATCTTGATGTAAACAAAATAGCTATGAGTCGTACACTTCTGTTTTTGTTTTGTTTGAGAAATATTTATAAGAAAACATAAAAATGTGACGCATAGCAGAGCGTGTTACGACCGTTTTATGGGCATATTTTCTTCTCCAGCATTTTCCATTTTCCATTTTCCATTTTCTATTTACCATCTGCAGTGGTAACCTTATACACCATCTTAATTGCATTGAAGTACATTCATTTAATGTACAAATACATTTGATTTCTGCACTTTGCATTCGTTTGTTTCTAAAAAGATACAAATTTCTCACCCAGTTACTTCAGGGCTTCTCTCCAACAACAGGAAAAACATTCAGATGAGGAAATTGTGCGGTTTCAAGGGATTTTCTGGATTTAATTTCCTTTGAAGCAATAAGAGGATTTCCTCTTAAGTAAATCGTCAGATAAATTGCAATTAAATTTTATTTTGATCTGAACATTGAATGAATTCAATGAATCTTGAAGACAAAAGATTCGATAAAACATCTTCTAAGAAAAAGTATTGGTTCAAAGTCTTTCACCCCATTTTGCACGTACCTACTTTTCATTTGTTCTCAAAAGTTAAACTGACAAAGGAAAAGAAGGACTTCGTTGTTCGGGTTATATTTCAAACGAACTTTAGTTCACACTTGAAAGAAAATGTAAAAGTATAGTACATTGACTTGATTTAGAAACACTTTTACGTTTAAAAGACAAATCGATATTGGAAATAAGCGAACGTGTCTTGTCTTCAACACGTACCATACTGTGGACCTTTTTAATTCAAAAGGCTTTCTACAAAATTTAATTATTTTTCGTAAAACGTATTCGTTTCCCAGGAAGTATAAAATATGTATTAGAGAAAATTTGATTACCAATATTTTATTGATAGTTAGTTATAAGTTTAACGAACAAAGTGCAGTTAGGTGCGAATATAATTAGTAAGTAACCTGAATCCAGGACAACAAAAAAGGACTCAAATATCAAATTCTTTTTTGTTTGCTTGCAAATTTGATTAACACTTCAGTCCAGGCATGGGATAACTAACTACCTACCATAGCCTTGTTCGGGTATACCAGCATCATGCATGTAGCGTTGGATTTCTCATGAAAAAGGAAATTGGATTATGATGAAATATTTAGGTCTTACAGGAAATACGTTGAAACGTAACCTGACCTTCGTGAGACTCGAGGTATACACAATTGAATTTTATCTTTATAAACTGGAGCATCCTCTTTCATGAATTAGTTTATCTTTAATGGAAGTTGAGATTTGTTTTAGACGTTTAGAGTTAACAAATTGATTTTGATCCTTACAAATTAGTGGTACCAAAACTTGAGCATGAATATGGAAAAATGAGTAAATAATTGAACAAACTATTTTGCAAAAGGAAGAAATAAAACGCAACTAAGACAAAACTTAATAATTAACTTCTGTCTTAAATCCGTAAAGCTTTCAAGAAAGTTTGACTATCTGATTCACATGAAATCACCCGCCAAGCTGTAAAACGTTAGGGACCTCCTATTCAAAATACATAACTAATATAACCGATTTGTTATTTATGCAAACAGCGCTCAAATTTGATAATTAATTATTCTGTGAGATAAGACATCTCATAACTTGATATTCAAAGTATCAAGATAAACCAAGTTTACCGCAACTTTTGCCTGAAGAATTATATGATTCATCGGGTGGTCGTTCCTAAATTCAAATTTATTATTATATACTATACAAACAGTAATAGAAAATACTATAACTACAGCCAACCAAAAACCATCGCGTGAGGCGTGTATTTAATAACAACAGATATCGATCTGGGTTTTACAACACGTAAATAAGGGTTAGTCGATAAATTGCAGTTAAACCATTTTTATATTAACAACAATTGAGTAGATAAATCTTTAGACATGGAAAAATGAGACAAGGAATACAGGAAAAACTTGAAGATTTTATTGCAGCTAAAGTTAGGTGAATAGAGACTTATCGACCGTAACGAGACATAGTTATTAAAAGTTGAGTTTACTTTTCAAAGCTCATAAATGTTATAAGTACTTGCCAGACTACATGAACTGAGGTGAAGAGGTCAAATTTGAAAATAATTTAATTGAATGAGTCAAATCAATCAACACATTTACTTGTCGTGGAAAAAGGAAATTAACACAAGTTGGAGCTTAAGAAACCCCACCTGAGTTTTGACACAAAACGTCACAACCATTCTAACACATATCTATTAATAGTTAGTTGATTTGTTTACCATGTGCTCCCATGGACACGCAATTTGTTGGGGAAAAAATGGTAATTAGTGATTAACCCCTTAAGCTGGATTCACTGGTCCGTCCGTCCGGCGTGTGCGGAACTGTTTTTTTTTATATTGAGTTTTGACAACTCTCATGCCGTACTCATTTTGCGGCGAATTCAGTTCTCTCTCCGCCAAAGTTGAACCAACTTCAACTTTCGTGCGGAAGATTTTCGTTTTCATCGTGAATGTGTTCCGCGACGCGTGGTTTAATTAGTGAATTGTTCTAAAAAGTGCGGCAGATTCATGACGAACGAATGAATCATAACCCAAGACACTCTCTTCGCGACGAATTAGTTCCGCACGCGCCGAACGGACCAATGAATCCAGCTTTAGCGTCGTGAAGTTTGTCTGAGAACAATCAAACTTTGAAAACATTTCAATGTCAAATTGGAATATCCTTGATACGTTTTGTTCAAAACAAACCACATTATCCGATTATGAAAGTGGCCCACACTCATTCAACATTCCTCCAATATGGCTTCGTTACAGCTTACAAGACAATAAATGTCTACTTGACGTTATCTAGGACAACAAGAAGTTGAGCTTTAATCTTCCAAAGTTTGTCGTTCGCAGTTCAATTATTCTCCTGTGAACTCCCATTAAAAGTTCATTCAAACAATCAGGTCTCTACAGAATTCAATATTTAAACTTATCAGCTTTGGCAAGACTTAGTTCTCAAGTATAATCTATGAGTATATTTTAAACTTGATTCATTCATTGTGAATGTTTAACGAAAGGATAATTTGTAATTATATTATTCACAATTTTTTCCTTATCTTCTAACACAGCTCGCTTTGAAGTGGATCGATCCCTTTGAAGTTCACTTGAAAGTTTTCCTCATTTTATTTTTCCAGCAATTTTTTCAACTCTTGAAAAAGTTTTTCTTGGTAATGAAGGTAATTTTACCTTGATAGTGGTTCACGTGTACACAATGAACTCACATGAGCTTACTATAACATCTTTTATCAATTTTACGAACATGAACAAAAATTTTTATTAAGATAAAGTTCGTGATAAAAATTTTTGCTGCAGTAAGAACACAATCATGTTTTCATGAACTTGACAAACAGACAATTACCAGGTAAGTGAAAACGTGGATATGCGTAAATTTTGTTGTAAATAACAAAAATGTGTTATTAAAATATGATTCAGTGGTAAAAACGTGATAAACGTGGATTAGCTTTTTCTGATAAGTTATCCAAATTCACTGAATGTACTCACTTCATCGCGATATCCTGAAAATTTATGTTTGCAAAACTGATAAAATTAGTAAATGTTTTTGACGATGTTAGTACTTCCATGAAATTCAGAAAAACTGCAAACTCGTCTAAAATTTAGATTCATTTTTATAACCACCAACATCAACATGGTATTGAACATGTTATGAGTGTTATTCTGCTACTAGTTAGCAACGTAAGGACATATCAGGATCCAAGTTTTCATTACCAAACCATGAGTCACTGTGAGTTAAAGATAATTAAATGAAATTACTCAAAGTAACTATATGAAGAAGAAACCACTGAACTTTGTGAAAATAAAGAAAATTATTTGAAAATTCGATTTCCGATTTTAGTTACACCATCAGAATGTATAACATCGAAGTTGGACACTTGCCTAAATAAAATTAAGTAAACTTCGAATGTGTCTGTGGTAATGGAGAAATCGATGCTAATTTCCAAATGGAAGGAAATCTACAAGAAATTAAGGAAAAGGAAGTGGTTAGTTTCAATGTAGACAATAAGTAGATATCCTTACCAATGGAATCTAATTACATTGTAATGTAACAGCAAATCAATCTTCTTCCTTATCCACATCGACTCAATTATTTGAGGCTTCTTGGTTCTCAAGATGACGTAAATTGCTTTTATATAAAACAAAAAAAATCACTTTCCACGGATATCCATGATAATTTTTATACAGCAAAGTGAGGGTTATTGCTTTTGACATGATGCGGAAGCCAAGGATTTGTTTTGGGTTATTCTTTTCAGAGTAAATATTGATAAATTGAATGGATAACAAACGAATTTATCGATTAGCCATCAACTCCGGTTATCATGTTATCTCACTAGAAGTATTTACGTCAAGTTCGAAATCAACATTTGATAGTATAATACTAATTTCAAGTTTGAGGGCTTCGAATTTTGAATATCATCGATTAAAAAGTCAGAATAATTATGATCCGGTGTAACTTCAAGATAATAAAAGGATACTCTTCATCGTGGTAAAACTTTCAATTCTCTGCATATTCTCTTTGTGCGGATCTTCGTATATTCTTTGTTCCTCTGTCTGTCGACACGTTCGGGCATATGGTGTTTAAAAAACTTTTAGTCAAGGGTATGTACAGTACAGTGTATGAAAAGTTTCATTTCAAAAAATATTTAAATTCTTGAAAGAAAATGATCTTAAGCCGCACGTCTCCTTGCAGACAAGAAATACGGTTTTCCACGGAAGAGGAAAAATGTCTTTAAAGTCTTTATTACATTTGATGGTGTTTGAAAACCATTCACGACTCGTAAAAAGTTTACTCGATAAACCCTTAAAAATGAAGCTTACTAAAATTTAATTCTTTGTTCAACACAACGTTACTGAGCAAAATAGAATTGAGCGCAAATATGCTGGTGTTCTAAAATTTTACAAGGACATCAGGTGAAATTCCGGTCGGATAAAACCCACATTAAGTTGGAAATTTTAAGATAAACTTAAACCTGTCTGGGGTAAAAATGACTTTTTCCTCGCTACATTTATAGTTAACTCACGAATGTTTTAAACAGCTTTAGTTAATGGGTGAGTTTACTTAATGTGTGGCTAATGACGGTTTGAAAAGCTAACATTGGGGTAACTCCACTCTTGGTTAGAGCCATCATTAAAAATTAGGTCATGTAAATAGTTGGATGGTTGTCAAGGTGAGTACTATAAACACGAATAACTCTCATTGGATTCACTACACTGAAGGGGTTCCCCGTGATTTTGCCTACAGAAATTCAAATTGTTACTTACAATTTTGATACTCCTATTTTTTATGCGATTCCCTCAAATTTGATTAACTATGATTGAGGTGATTTCTCAATCAATAAACTCTTCAGTCTAACTTGAACTCTGAGTGGATATATAAGACCCACATTTTACTGCACTGATACTTTCTCTCTCTTCCCACGACCTCGACAAGCTACGGCATTTCGGAGTAAAGTGGCAAAAATTGTTTATTCCTAATTTATTTTGCAACACCGAAAGCAGTGAGAGCTCGTAAAACATATGAAGAATGGAACTCCCAGAACATTGGCTTCTTGCCAAGGTAATCTTCTCATAGCAATCCCATTTCGTTTGTTTTTTGTTTATATCTCCCTAGTCTGGGCGGGTTGTAATGAAACCTACATATTTGCTTTTCATGAAAATATTTGCCTTGTGTAAATGTCAACATTTTGCACACTTGAAAGTCATGTTCGAATAATTAAACATAACTTACTTTTTTCAATTTGTTATGTACACTTAACAAAATGTGACGGAAAATCATTTAAGCGGCAATTTTAAATTATGCGTGAATATGAGAAGAGAAGTTGCTGATAATTTTATTAGTTAATGTATAAAATTCAATAACCGATCAATAATTGGGTATTTCCGGATTGCCCTACTTATCTTCATTGTTAAGATTCGGTTTTAACATTCGAGGACCCAGTTATTTTTTCCAAAATATCCTTAATTCATTGTTCCAAAAAACCTTGGAAATGTTACACCACAAAACTCGAAATAAATTGCTCCAATTTGGGCTCATATTCCTTTTATGCTCGAAATTGTGCCGTTTAAAGGATTAAATGGAAAAATATTTGTAAAGCACAAAACCTTTTCCGACCTCTGCATGTGCGGGGTAAATTGGATTTACAATAAAAATTTGAAATTTTGTTTTCAAGTGGAAAAACCCGCATGAATAATGCAGGACATCAAAAAACTCATAACTTCGTTGTTTGAAGAGAGGAACATAAAATGGCGCTTAAGGATAACGTGTTATGACATCCGGCAGAATGTATTAAACGTACACACTGAAGGACTTTAAATTTAAGTTTGCAAATATTTCCCTAGGAGCTTTATTCTTTTTCGCGTTAAGCATAAAATGGTTTTCACTATGCTTTTGAGTTTTGCGGCGATTCACTCATCTATCAAGAGTCAAATGATCGAAACCAGTCCAGCAGGAGATGGGAGGAAGAGAAAACAAAATTTCTTTTCTTTTACTATTCCCGCATATGAAATGTAACTACAGTAGACGCTCAGTAATCCGGAACATCCAGTAGTCTGGCGTTTAGGTTTCACATGCACATGCACATTGCTCGTGACAGAACACAAAATAGTCATGTATATTTTTCTCAAGTTTCGCACTGAATAAATTTTACTTCGTATGTTGTATGTGTGTGCATTTCAGTAATCCGGCAGAGGGGAAAAATTTCGCTTGCCGGATTATCGAGTGCCTACTGTATATGAAAATTGTTTGGCAAAGTTTATGTTCGGCAGTCAGCATTTCGGCAAATTGCTAGATGGCTTTATATTACCAAAACAATGCGCTAATTTTAATGTCAATGTCAGTTCATTATAATCAAATCAATAAATTTTTAGCTAATTTCGAAATGTCAACCAATGTCGAGTTTTTCAATATTTTCATTATACAAAAAAAGGAAGAAGCAAAAAAAGGTTAGTGTGTTGCAAACTTAATGTTACATTACGAGATCTTGCATTGCACAATTGAAGGGTGTTGTCCCGAAACTAAGGGAAATTTTTCGAACTTTCACAATCTTCTGTCAATAACTGCCAATAATTGATAATCTGTTTAGAAAAGTTTTCCAACAAGTTTGCATCAAAGGAGGTGAGATGAATCCAGGACACGAAACCCTTTTTCGTTGAGTTAGTGAATTCTCCGGAATCCGCGTTCCTTTACAAGTTTCTCAACGTTACCAACCCTATCCAAAATATTTCCTTTATGATATTCATGATGACACTGGCTCGTGTAGCTTGACGGAGCAACAGGTTTAAAGAATATCTACGTAGACAAATTGGATAAACTTTAGCAAAACAGTCAATTAAATTAACGTGATTAACACAATTAAACCTCGTGATTTTTTGTGAGGAAAAACTTTTAGCACCCCTAAAGTCTACATTTCTGCTGCCTTTTGTGGAATCGAGATTTTAATTAAAGTTTCATAGAATTTTGCATCGTACTATCTTCTTTATGAAAACTAGTGAGGATTTGGTCTCATCGTGGCAAGATCTATCATCCAGACTCAATCAGTTTCACTTGTTTCCATTTGAATCCTGTGGATAAGAAATTCTCTAAGCTTAAGGAACAAACGGGCCATTTGCCACATGAGCGATAAAAATGTCACTAATGACGTAACAAATTCATTTGAAAAAGAAAAGAAAGTATTTTTTATATATAAATTCAGTCCTTGGCCTTTAAAGTTGACACACAAAAAAAATTGTACTTCTACACGAATTCGTGAACCACGTTTTTAAAATATATATAACTATATTTCTTTTTGTATCCCAAGTGAGTTTATTATTATTCCAAAGAATTGCCACTTTTCTCTGTTTAACAGCTTATGTTATATGGCTTTGCGCCAATTCTTTGTACGAAAAGAAGTTGAAGTGACTGAAGAAGAAATGAAGTGGTCAAAAGAATCTCAATGTAGAGAAAGTAGAGACTGTAGAAGAATAACCATTTTTAGTTAATTATGAATTGTTGTTGGTTTTTTTAGACAATGAACTTGTTTATTTCATAGTACGAGTCAAGTTTCAGCAAGGACTTTTTGCGTTTGTTCCGTTCAGAGAAGGAAAATTTCGATTTTTTTCTTATTAACATTTAATTCGTGGAAAGGTGCTCTGTGAAGGACAAACATTTCTTTCCTTTATTAAACGTGACACGAGCAGTGCTCTTAAGCAAATCGCAAATGGTGGGACGTCTTTAACCAGAACGCAATAAAGGTAACGAAATTATCAATTCGCAATTTCCCGAGTACGTAACAATTGAGTCATTCTTGGAGCATAGAAATCTACTTAGCATGTATGATGCTTAATTAGAATTTAGTGCCCTTGTTTTGACGAAAATGTGCCACCCCAAGGGCTCCACTGCGATAACGAGAATCAGGATAAGAACTTTTTGCAACATATACTTTAAAAAAAAAAATTCAGGTATTCCAGAGTGGAGCTTTTAACATTTACTCATTCAGAATATTCTTTCATACCCACTCGAGTGGAGGACTCATGAATATAACAAAAGTGTTTGAAGGAGCACCTACAGTACAAGCACCACGATAATAGGGTATAGTCCCGGAACACACGCACACTGTTACAATTCAAAACCACAGGGTAAACAAAAAGTTTAACGCCGATCTAAGATACATTGTAAATCCTTACGTCCTTGTAACTCCGCAAAACCCTTACCATCCTCAAACCCTGTATTTGTCTGAAGTTATTCTCAAGTGTAACTTAATTGCCTTCACATTAAGATAATATGAAAGTCACAGACGTCGGTCTTATCTTAGATAATGGAATTAATTCGCTTCCCTTTGGTGCGGATAATTAAATAAATTTATTTATTCCCATAAATATTTCACATCTCCGGTTTGTGGGTTTGAAAAGTTTTAGTAGTTAAATCGGAAAAGGAGAGTGTTCCGCTGATTTAAAGGAAATCATGAATGGTTGTTGGTTTTCCCTAAAGTTATTGCCATGGATTAAGGATAAGAACAGATTTAGATTAAGTCCTTGTAGCTAATTGACCGTTTCGATGTGTTTCTTCATTTCACAAAACTGACATTTGACAGGTTTCGTCAAACAAAGTGAAAATGTGGAAAGATCAAAATTGCTTCAGTACAGTAAAGTTAAATTTATTAAATCAATTTATTAGAAAAACTTCAGCAGTAAAGTCATGATCACCTTTCAAATACGTTTATCTACGTCTATCTATGTGCTGCAAAAGTGGAAAATTTATTACCAACCCAGAATGTGCTGAAACAGATTGATGCCTCTATTATCAGATCCAATAAAAACTTTATCACATTGTTGTTTTTTTTTTATGTTATCTTCTTCTTATCAGAACATATGAGCAAGAATTTGCTAATAAACTTTGCTCACGATGTGTTTATAATCTGAGCCAGATTGCATATTCGAACTCATAAATTAAAGAGAGAAACAACACTTTGAAACATCAGTGATTCAGTGATTGCAATTAATAGTGTTGCACAATACACTTGTGCCTCACCTCATCTCAACCCGTGTCAGTATTTATTGCCCTTTTAAGGGGAGCACTTTCGAAATTGCAATCCAATATGCGTGGAATTACCAGCCAGCGAGCGTAGTTGAAGCTAGTATCACCACCTTTAGGGAAAGTCGTTATGAGTAAAACTAATAATCGTCATAGAGATTTAATGCCTGTTTTATGGTAGTAGGTTGTGGTGCAAGTTTTCTACATGTTTATCGGGTTACTGGCTTTTAATTTCAGTTTTAAACTTTTCATTAGAATGAAACTGAGAAGTGCTGTTTCTGACACACTTTCAATTAAATGTTCAAGGTTCTAGGTTCTAGGTTTCATGCAAAATTATCAAAACTTTATGATTTAACTCCTTTCATTATATTCCTGAAACAATGCTGAGCTCAGAACCGATTCAGCCCAGAATGAAAGAATGTAAACCGCGAACAATGATGTTATTGATGTAAAATGCAGTTGTCGTGTATGGTGTAACAACGTTACAAGGGATGGTTTCATGTGTGACATAATTGATGCAGGAAACAAAAGAAAATTAAATTAAACCATGCTATTGAAGCCCATACCCGTAGTTTCAATATTTTCTGTTAAATTTGTAAAGCTTCAAGCATAAATGAAATTGTTCAAAGTTCATACCCTACTTTCGTTATCAATTGAAACGTTCCATTAAAATTGCAGTGAAATTTTCGATACAAAAACAAGCTTTCATAAAAGAGAAACCCTTATACATACATGAATAGTTCATCCCTCAGGAACTTTGGGGAATCCTTTGTAACTCATACCGGACGGTACGAACACCTAACAAAATTCCGTGCTGTCATGACGACTTTTTCGTTTATTTTGCAAGGATAAACAGGATATGTTTGGTAAGAAAACCGAAAAATAATTATAATTTTATTCAACTATTTAAGTTGTTGTAATCTTACATGAGGACTGTATGGGAACCATTAGTATGATGATCATTTTTAACCCTAGATTACTACAGTTGCGTTCTTTTGGGCCATCGAGTGGTGTAGGACTGTCAAATCCCATACATTTACCGAGTGCAAATTTAACACCCGATAAAACTTGGGTTAATAATTACATTACTGGATAGTAGTTCATCTGGTATCAGGTTTTGGGAAATTTGAAAAAATAAAAATTTAATCAAAATTTTTAGGTAATTTAATAAGGAAAAAGAAGCATAAAAAATTGAATTCGTAAAAGTGTTGAGCTTTCGAGTGCAAATGAAAGATAGCAAGTCGCAAAAGAACGCTACTTCTAATTACTTCCATCAGTTGTCCACTTGCATTGATGGTGATCGAATGTCATTTGTGCATTGACTTGCAGAACGAAATTCAAATTCAACTTGCATGAAATGCATAACTTAAACATGTGTTCCAACTGTGTAGAATAAAAACATATATACTATTTTCATTACAACGTGATCTCTTAAGCCCAAAGAATGTAACTATTACTTCTAAAATAAAAAATATGTTACGAATGTTTAGTACAGAGATTCCTCCCAGGTCCTAAGAAACATTGCACAAGACGGAAAATAAGACTCATGACATCATATACTTAACTAATTTGTGTTAATATACCGAAAATTTCAGGAATCTTTAATTAAATAATAAAAATGAAAATTATAATAAAGTTTCCGAGTGTAAAGTTGAATCGCAAAATATGAAGAAAATGATAAGTTAAGCAATTAAATTATACCGGAAATATATTTTCATTGAAAGAAAAAATATTTATCAACAAAAAGACAACAAAAAAACAAAATTCCAGTAGACCTTCTCAAGGTAGTTTCATCACAAAATGATTTTCACAACCTTCTCACAAGTATGTGTCTTGAATTTTATTTATAGTTCAAGGAAAGAAACTTAATACCTTCCGACACGAAGGAACTGCTTCAAGTAAAATTAGTAATTTTGGAGGTTACGAGGATGAACCCGTGATTGAACTTTATTAAATGTAGGAACATTAAGAAGAAAGACTTCATTGCGGATGTGAGGCAATTCACCGTGAGAAATTCTAAACAATCGATTCAAAAACATATGTACATGAACTTGTACTGGTTCGCATTGACATTGTCTTGCAATTAGATTTGGTAGTTGCTTTAATTGATCAACCACTGTAAGCGATTTTTCATAACCAACAAATTGAAATTGAAATTGAAAGAGTCAAATTCCCACATTATGACGCCAGCCACCACGACCACTTCTTCTTCAATCATTTCGAAGTTGATTTTTTATCTCTTCTGCCAGAGTGACATAACAAAATGAGGTGGAAATGAATTTATCGTTTTGTTGAACAAAAGCTTCCTTAAATTCGCGGTTTACCTTCAAATTATGAGAAAACATTTAATTTAATAAGAACAATTCACTCATTAACCCATTGAAATTTTCGTAATTTTCCTCACAGACGGAAGCGATCTTCATTTCATTCTCGACACATTAAAGTGCGATTTGAATTGTATATTCAAATAAATTCAATTGCCCTTGTTGACCTACCCTTTTTGACATTCCACGAGAATTGATGGGCAAAAAATAAACTGTTAAATGCGATGACGAGCACTGATTCTATCGCTAATAAAGGGGAGCTGACTTCTTTCTTTCTTTAATTTTATTTTTTATTTTACAGAAAAACTACATTCACTAATACACTACAAACTCCGCTTTACACATTCAACATATTCTCATTTGAAGACATTATTTCATTTGAATTTTATAAAATCTTCATTTGCTAATTGATATAAACTCGTTGTGAATCACTTTTGAAAGGATTTAATCCTTTTTTATGTAATTTCTCACACGATATTCCCACGGATCAGGTGCTAATGCGACTTCACAACAGACACGACTCAACAAAACATCAAACCAACTAACAGCTCGGAACAACTTCAGACAACTGGCTGGAGTGGCAAGTGTCAAGAAAGCCAGTGGAGGAGTTGCTGGTGAAATTTTTCGGTGTTGCGTTTACATATGAGAGTGGAAAATTGTTTGTGAATTGATTAACTACAGGATTTAGGTCAATAGGAAACAGTGTCAAGTAAATATGAAAATTTTAAAACAAACATAACGTAAAAGTTAATTAGTTACATACAAGGACGCATATGTATCACTTTCAAACATATGAACATGTTTCATTTCAACTGTTCTTCATTTTCATTCCACATGGCAGGACAATGTTCTTTGTTTGATTGAAATGGAGAAGATTGCTTACTTTACAAATGTCAAACTGGAAAATGTCATTGTTTTGTTAATGGGTTGTTGGGTGAATGTCAAAGTGGTACGTGATTCATGGATATGGCGACATCGAATGAAGTGATAACAAAGGTAAAAAATTCATAACTATTCTTATTTTCTTATTAATAATTAACTTATTCAATAATTTCAGTTGAAAGCTGAAGTGAAATCAGCATTTGAGGAAATCCGAAATGCAGTTAATACCAGAGAAAAAAGATTATTGAGACAAATCGATGTTATCGCAAGTCAGGCCCATATAAACTCGAGATTAGTTGAAGAAATCCAATTTTTGCCTTATGAAGAGATAGATATTTTAAGCTGTATACGATCCTTTGGAAAATTCAATATTGATAATCTCAACTTATCTAGTGATTTATATATAAATGAGGATTATATCTGTCCAACCGTTGATCATGAAACAATGTATAAATGCCTTGATAGTGGAAAGGATGAGGTTGATGGAGATGTGTACGATAAACCTAAAGAAGTCTGTGTTAATTTATGCAACAATAAACCGTTGATAAAGAAAAATATTGAGAATATAAACGAATCAATAATCAATATAACTTTGCGTGAGGTACAAAACTTAATTGAAAAAAATCAAATGAACATTCCAACATTACAAACAATAGAACAATCTGATACACCTGTAAACCTTCTGGATACAACTCCAATATGTACCAAAGACAATGAAGTACAACAAACATCAAAATTTTCCCAAACAGAGACTGATACAAAGAATTTGATCTGTAAAAAACCCAATATAACAATCAACAATTGCAATGGAACTATCAATTTAAGAAATATTTCAAACTTAACTATAAATTGCACAAATCCAGATTTAGGTAAGACTGAGAATTTGAATTCTTCATCGAATTCAGATCCACCTGCTGAACAAACACAAATGCTGTCTTATGAAGAATCAGGTGAAGCTAGTTCATCGAATCCATTGAATGTGTTGAAGGACAACGAAAATAATTCACTGAATTGTGAATTCTACACTAGATTGATTAGAGAAATTAAAAATACATTAAAGAAACAGACTGGAAATAAAAAAGTAAGTGATAGTAGCAGTAGTCCAACGGCACGGAAATCATTTAATGAAGAAGCATCAAGTACAACTACATCGTCCACTGAAACAGCAATAAATAATGAATCATTCAATCGTAAGATGCTCTTGAGAAATTTTGAAAATTTGAAAATTGTTTTTGAAAACGAAAATGAGACACATCCAATACAAATTGAACAATGGCTTGCTGAAATTGTATCTGCAACGGAAGTTGAACCCGTTCAAAACACTGAGATTCTGGAGCACAGTCAAATAAGCACCAGTGATACATATTAAATAAATGCACATAGATGGAATTGCACCCATAATAAAGGATTATACACATTTCCTTGCTTGTTATATACTTTTTAGTCTAAGCACTTTTACAATCAATATATAATACGTTGCGTGTAAGACAACTTACTCTTGTTAATATAGAATTAATCAAAGTAATGTATTTTATAAACTCTACGTGTTGCAACAAGTTATGCCCTTCGAGAATTAGTACTTTTATAAAATTTAAATAGTCTCATAATTATCTTGTACAGGGCAAATATTTTACAAGTTCTACTGTACTTACAAATGTTTCAAAGTTTGTTGTATAAAGTATTTAGAAATGTTAACTAGAATGTTGCTGAGAACAACTAGACATCTTTTATAGTATTGTACAGTCTTATCAACATATTTTTTACGTTATTATTTCTCATTTTTATGTTATATTTTATGCAAGCAGAAAGTACACAAAAATAGATTTTATTTTTTCTTTTAATTATAAGAACAATCAATAGCATGTATACTTATGTAAAATCGTCCTGAAATATAAAAATGTTTACTTTTATCACAAAGTTTGTGTTTGATAGTTCTGGCCGTTCGAAGTTTAGGTTGAGATAGCATTGGAAGGGTTGGCCACTTTCTGGAAAACCGAAAAAATCCCTGTTCCTTAACTGGAATTCATTTCTAGGACGTAAATAAGCACTCACCAGAAGCGATATTACTTTTTCATATATTTTAGCAAGTTATTTAATATGATTTTTAAAACCGTAAACCCACAAGTCTGAACATGTGCAGGACATTTTCATGTTGAACAATGTAAGTTCTTCAGGAATTCTGTATGATAATTAATTAAAATACATTATGTTATATTGATAACAAAATTTCACAAATCTGTCGGAATATATTTTCTCAACAGAATATATTTTCAACAGTTTTAAGTCGCATCCAAATTTAACGACTGAATTCCGACAAAATTCAAGTTTCCGACAGTTTTAAGTCACTTTTAAACCTTTCTTTTTTCAACGAGAATTTTCAAATTTTATAGTCAGGGAAATTTGTCCGAGAAGTCATTGGAAAGCCAGTGAAAACCGGGAAAATGGTGAAAACCACCATGAACAGTTGGATTTTCAATTGTATAATATCCTGTAATTAATCATTTGGCTTTGAATGCTGTAATAAAATGAAATTAAACACAATATAATTGCAGCGTTAACAATAAGTAATAGTAGTGAGATTTTATTTTCAAATACTATATGAACACAGAAAAAATACATTTTGTTTAATTCTACATCATAAATTAAAAATAAAATAGATAAACACTACTAAGAGACCTTAATATGATAGTTATTTTTATTACGAGAAGATAATTGAACTTCTGATGACTGGTACAGTGATGAATTCAAACAACCATTTACTTCATTCATTTGAGACGGTCATGCGAAACAGACCTGATAGAAGATCCAGTCTTCCATAAACGATGGTACGAATGCATTTTTCCTCATATATTTCACTTTCGGTTCTAACAAGTCCAATTGTTGCTCGTACATTTTAAGAGCTTCCGGACAACTTGCTCCATTGCCATGGGTCAAATATTTGCCATCCGGTTTCAGTAATTTAAAAGACTGTTGAAGAATTGTACGCATAAAGTTCCACAATTCTCCAGTTGGTGTATCAGATATTGGAATATCAGTTAAGTCGCCGAATACATAGTCAAATTTGCGGCCTTGTTTAATGTAATCTTTTATGTAAACCATGCAATCGCCAACAATTATTTCATAGTTAGGACCTTTACGCTTCTCGAGAACGTCCCCACAAATAGATTTCATGTGTTTGTTGCAGGCTTTCATAACAAGATCATCGATTTCCAACATTGTAACAAACTTTGGCTTTTCCTTAAGTAATTCATATAGCAAAGCTCCATCACCACCTCCTAAAATAAGAACTTCCTTGCCTTCGTAATTTTCAATGCCTCGTTGCATTAAAGTTTCGGTATAGATCAGATCAGCTTCTGATAAATCTGCAATTGAGAAATTTGTAGTTTTCTCACAAAAGTTATTGCAATTATATTACTCTGCAAATCATCCAGCACCAGCATGTTTCCAAGGGTTTTCGAATGCACAATCTGGATTTTTTGGAACTGTGATCGCTCATCAAACAAAACTTCGTCAATATCGTATTCAATAAGACGTTCGTCTGGAAGTTTAATATTGAACTGATGAGCTTAAGATAATTCAAATCATTGTTAAATCTAAAGCAGTTTATCTACTAATACAAAATTGAATATTGAGTAGTTTGTAATGCGGGATAATGCGAAAAATTCATATGTGCTTAAACTACAAAGTTTATTGTTAGAATTATTCTAATTTTGTTCGTTACATCGCAATTATCATAAATTGTAATTAAAATCAAACAAAAGCAATCATAGGTACAATAAATTTCATAACTAAAGGGTGTAATAATAGCAAATAAAGGTATTATTATTACCTGATGATGGAAAATACCTAGCACCATCGCCCCGTTTAATAGGCGGCATAGTGTGTCCACTGAAAGCATTTAATTTCATTGCCAAGGTATTTTCGAGTTGCTTGGATGACTTAACGTATATGAAAAAATTAAATATATAAAAAGATGATTTTCAAAAAAAATTTACAATTGAAAATAAAAGATTTATATTTTAAGGAGGCCACAGTATAATGTATTCTTTAACTCTAATTACACCCAAGAATCTATAATTTTCTACAATTAATCGATGGTGAACCAAAAACAAGTTCTGTGTTGATTATATGCATTAGTATAAAGGTATATCAGACAGAACATATATCTACAAAATTCACAAAGTGAGATTTTCCAAGTTGTCCCAAGGTATATTTTATATGAATTTCGTGAATTACAAAGTGAAAGGTTTTAATAATTGAAATGATGTATTATATTCACATAACAACAGCTTCTTAACGCATACTCATGAATTGAAGCATGTTAGATAACTGATATCTTGTTCTAGATGTTGCATACAGCTTCTCAACAAGGCTATGTACATTGTTAGCAGCATATAATCATCACCATTCATAGTACAGCCGTTATTAATATTCTAATCTTTTATCTTTTTAAGACATGTAGTGGCAACCTCAAAATTATGATACAAAAATGACCAAATGATTAGCTTATTTTTAAGATCAATTTTTATAAATTAACATAACTCATCAAAACAATTATTCATTCGTGCAATTAAGAATGTAAAACATCTGAAATCAATAGGGATACAGTAGAATTAACAAAACTCACATAAAAACATTTAACTAGCTATTGTATATATTTTAAATCTCCTTATGTATCGATACTTCTGTGATGGTTTGCACTTTTTAGTCTTAAGTCATAAAGCCAGAAGATCTGTATTAGTTAGGTTCTTTATCTTGCAAACATGCATTAGTTATTAGTTAAGAATTTGTACAAGTCATAATCTTCACAAGTTCATTAATGTGGCTGTCGGTAATTCGAGAATAATCGCGAAAATTTTGTATAAAACTTGATTGTATTATCTACAACCTAGATACGAATGAAAACTTATCGGAAGTACTTGCAAGGTATATCATTACTTTGAGAAGAATGAATTAGAAATATATGATTTAGTACCAACTTAAGGTTCAATTTCATAGACATTTTGGTTGACAACCGACCTAATGGAAATTATTATTCAAATCTACTTATCTGGAAGTACTGAGGTAGATCTGAATAAATTATAAAATCAAAAGATAAAAAGGAATTCAATATTATTATAGACAGTTTTATAATAAAATATTTCAAGAAGGTGTACCTCGAATCGATAAAATTGTGGGTTTTTGATGCAAAATATATACATAGGTACATCAATATGAATTTTTTGAAGAACAATTTTCTGCGAATTTTCTTGAATTACCACACAAGACGTAATGAAATGCTTTATGACAAAAAGCAATTAGAGCAACAAGGGATGTTAGGTTCCCAATTTATATTTCAACATGATTTTAAGCTAAAAATTCTATAAATTATAGATGAAAAATTCAAAGAGGTGTGTGTGTATATATAGCAATATCTTGTAACTTGTATATTACTTATTGCTGACCTGAGCTTGTCAAGTAAATATCAAATTTCCCACCCCGTTTGATCGGTGGTAAATGTTTCGAACGTTCAGATGATAGCTTCTTACGTAAAACACCTTCCAGTGATTTGCTTGTCTGAAACGTTTTTGAAAATTTTGTTATTCAGCACTTTAAATGTATTAAAAATGTAAATGTTACGAATGGATGAAAGATAAGTGTCCTAACAAGTTATCCAAATGGAATCGTAAATGATCTGATGATATAAGATCAACACATTTTCAAATTAGCAATTTGTATAATGTAGACCAATCTAGATAACAGAAATTGCACAAAATTTCTCTCAGAAATTTGTCACATAAAGATAAAATGAAATGATGTTTTCGTCGTCTTACAAAATTTAGATAAAATGTTAAAGTTTCGTTTAAAAAGATAGACTGGAGGTCTGTGTCAACTTGAAAGCATTGTATGTATGTACTAAATATAAATTTCCAAACAAACTACTGCTAGAACTCCATTCCCTGAAACAAACAAAAGCATTTTATATTCCCAACACTATTTGAGGAATCTACTTACTCAGCCGAAAAATTTGCATTGATTGCAAAATTAAAGAGTCAGTACTCGAAACTTATCAGTTATCAGCGAAAACTTGAGACTTTTACTTTCATTATTTCGGCTTTAACTTAAACTTTATTTGAAGACTAGAATGTTATATTTTGATAACATCATTTTTGAGTGGAGCATTAAGAGATTACGTTATCATGCGATTAGGAGCACACCAGCTAAGCGGTTTTTGTTTCCGCAAATCATTTGGATATGCTATAAGATACATGACGTGAATTTTTTCGGCAGCATAATTAGTTCCTTAAGAAATAGTAAATACTGTCTCCCAAAACCTAATTAAATGTTAAACTGAATCATATGAATATCAGCATGTGCTTGCAAAATTTAACCAAAATCATAAAATTATTTACATGTGTGTGAGTCGAACACCTTAAATTAACATAAAATTTTCAAAAATTAAGTTAAAAATCGATTCTAAAAACGTTTGCTAATCATTCAATCATTTCAACATAAAAGGACAAAGTGTGACTTTTCTTGCACGCTCTGCCAACAGAAAAATTTAGTTTATCCTAAAATGAAAATAAATAAAAGTTAAATGGTTTTATCTCATACTTCATAGGAAAACTTAATCTCTTTCTCGTCGTCGTGAAAGTACTCCACATTGATTGTGATCAATCCCTGATTGAAGAAGCGAATTGTAATTAAAACTAAATTATTTTCAGAATATATGAATAAAAATCCATCCTCTGTCAGCATGTCGTATGTAAGTTTTAGTTGAGGAAAAATGTGTTCCAATTCATTGCGAATTATTTTCAGTAATCCATTTCTGTGCGCGTCGTTGCTGATTCGATCCGAATCCACAGTGAAATCAAATAAAACAGTATGTGCCGGCATTTTATGGTTAACACTTTAATTAATCCTTTACAACAATATTTTCCACTTTGACTTTTCCGCGCTACATTCACGCCTAAACACCGAAATTTCAAACAGTTCCACCGTAGCCTGCAACCATTGAGTTAATAACTAGATAGTCCAAAGTAAACAGAAACGCCGAAGCAAAATATGCAAATTTATGTAGTTGAATTTGTGCGTTTGCATGTGTTGGTAATTCCAGAGTCCAGACAAAACACGGGGGCATAATTTTCAGTCTTACGCCGGGCTTTTCAAATACGATTCAATGATATAACTGGGAATATCTACAATTTGATAATGTACCCGAAAATGTGCACAAACACGCTAATTTCATACACAAAGCAATAAACCGATTTGGTTTTTCGAAACTTCATAATAATTTTATTATGTACAAAATTAGCCTTCTTCATTTTTGACTTTAAATCATTCTTAACTTTGAAACTTAACTTCTATTTTCACTCAAAAAATTAAAAAAAACTGTTTACACAAATATATAAAAGCTAATAATATACTAGTTGCTTATAATTCTTTTAATAATTATTTAACAAAATCTTCATTGTCTATTAGTTTATCCACAAATTTATATTGTTAGCCTGAAAAATCGAACAGGATAGTTAACACTAAATGTGATTTCAATTAAACACTTACCCCTTGAAAACATTTTTACCGACTTCACTGGTGTTTTTATCAAACCCAAATTCAATTTCAAGCGCCACTAACAAAACAGCTACTAACCCTACAGTGTAGCCAATCAGGGAAATAGTTTGACATTTTGGCCCACAAATTTTCCAGATGAACCTTTTGTGCGATAGGGCCATTCCTGAGTTATTAATTCAATGGCAATCATCACAGCGGCTAGATGAGTTTCGGTTTGCGACAACTACTGTGAGGAAGACTTAAATAATCAATAGAAAAGTGTATGAATTCTAAACAACGATGAAAACAGAAGAATCAGCTACAGAATCAACAAACCAACAGAAGAAGTATCAACATAAACTTGAGCACTCCCTGAGTGCTTATAATAAACGCGCGATTTTAGGTATTTTGAAAGAAAGCGGCGTAGATAACGATGCATGCAAAGCTGTGCTGCAAAAGTTTGGAAAAGTTCCGGCAGAAACAATTACAAGTGGATTATATTGACTATACAATACAATCAATAACTAGAATTACTCATTGCAGATTATGTTAACTCAAAAGCGAGACTTGCTCAAGAACATGTTGGAGAGGAGGCGAACACAGACTATTTTCGAGCTTTCGACAAGTGGATAACGGAAGCTGAAAAAGAACGATTCACTTTGAATTGCACGTATGAGCTGCCAATATTCTTTAAAGCCATTGTAGAATTAGAGGATCACTTGGACCCATCTGAGACGGGAGACGTTGATATCAAGTACCAGTCAAATTCGTTCAAATTTTAACTCATGCTCATAATAATGATTTCAGAACGTTATATAAAGCTTTAGCTAACTTGTGTTTGGGACATCCTCTACCAGAAATGAATGATACCTCACAAGCGTTTTTGGCGCATTGTTTTGAAGTACCTATGTTTTTCATATAAAGTGTTGAATAACAAGATTCCATCTTTTAGGTAATGATGGCCAAAATAGACTCTTCAACTTCAACCAAGGTGGAAGAATAAAGTGGTGTGAATTTCATGGTTACATTGTCATTGTTATTTTCATGTACTCGGCTTCTATTGTAGAAGTTGCAACAGTACTTTGGCTTTTAGTATTCCAACAGATGGTACAATTGTCGAACATTTGGAAAATGTAACCCGTTGTACTTTTACGATCTAACTCATTGCATGTCCCATCAGAGTCTACATAATCCGTTAATACGACCACAAAATCATTACGTTTGTGAATTAACTTATGATTATATGTTCCTTTAACATACCTTAAAACTCTTTTTAGATTTGCCACAATTGTTTATTATTTTTAATCTGAAATCTACTAAGTAAATTGACTGCAAAGCATAAGTCTGGTCGAGTGCATAAAATGGCATACAAGAACCGATTAACTCTGCAAGGTGCCTCGTAGTGGTCGTCAGAATAATCTAATTTGACAGCAATTTGAAATGCTGTTTTTACGTACGCGATTAATACACGAAAAGTAGTCATACGCTCTACAGGTGCGTTGCATTTATTTCCATTATTATCTTTTTTAATACTAAAAACCTATTTGCAATCAACAATATTTTTGTTGTTTGGGCGAGGAACAATGCTCCATATTGTCTTTAATGGCTTTCTCCCACTGAAGTTCATAGTATTAATTATATAGCTTTAATCAATAGTTACATTTGTAACCTGGATTACATTCATTGTAATTTTAAAAATAGTGAACGAAACATTTTAAGACTTATAATTCGTGTACGTACAAATGTTCGCTCTAACCGTACAAATGTTTCGAAAAACGACATCCAGATCCAGATATGACATTACACAGATGACATGCAAAGAAATTCATAGTTTTCAGTTTTGTGTCTTAAATTTATTAGTTATATTTAACACCTTTCTTAAATTTATTATAATCTAAAATCAAAAAACGTCCTTTTCCTTTTCTTCTATTAAAATTTCTGCCGTTGGCCGTTTAATATTACATTCTTTCTGTGAACAAATGAAAAATAATCAATTAAAATATTGAAACTGCAATGTATGTGAAATACTTACAATATTAAGTACATATTGAAGTTGTTATATTCTGTATTAATTAAAATTATTAATAAGTTACCAGTTTGCGGATACATTATTTTAATATCAAAGTTTGGAAAATATATTATGAAAACATATAAAAGTTGCCCCTTGCAAAAACGAGACATTTTGTTACAACGTCTCTGCACGAAATTCAGTGTCTTATCGCATTAAGGCCCTCCGCACACGGAGCTACTAAAAACAAACTAAACTGGTTTATAACTTGCTTTATCTAGTTATTAATTCAATGGGCCAGTGCCTTTGACTGACAAGTGACAGATAGAATCACTTGCGTTTCGAGCGTTTCGGTGACAGATGTTATTGTGATGGTGTTGTGTCTTACTGGCTTTTTTTAGTTTTCCTCATTATTTTATAATTATATAAACAATTAGAATGTGATAGGCAATATAAAGAAGTATTTCTATATATAATATATATAATAATAAATAAAAATAGAGTTTCATTGCGAGCTGTTAGTGATTTGAGTAAGCGATTTAGGAGTGTTGTGTGATTCTTGTAGAATTTGATGTGAATCGATTTTTCGTACAGGGATCGAAGACTAACTAATTGATAAAATGATAAATAATGTAGTAGTCCTGGTTATTTAATTAGTAAAGTTATTCTGTTAGCTTTCCCCAAAATGAAAATCATAAAGAGAATCAAACGAGCTTGGGGTGATGAAATCAATTTCACCAAAGGGTGTATATACGATTTAGGGTAATAAAAGGTTATTGTTGAGTAATCTTAAAATTTTACAAAATGTTCTAGTCGAATTTTGTGATATTTTATGAATGTTGTTAAAGATAAATTGATAATTGAAGTTAAATGGATAAAGGTAAAGATGAACATTCATTAGTAGCGGATAGTCCGAGTACAAGTAGTAATCATAAGACAAAGAATGGCTTCTTAGGCTTTTTATCACGACGTTCAACAAAAGTTGAACCACATCCAATTACAGATACAATAACAATTCCAAATGATGTATATAAACGTATAAGAAATTCAGAAACAGCCGGAAGTACAGCAACCTTTGCCAAATGTTCACCATTGAAACGCATCAAACGACAATGTCGAAATTATTCTAGTCATTCAGATGTTGAAGAGAATTTACCAGTTAATTCTAAGTTAAGCAGTAGTCAGAATAATCGTTTTAGCCACCAATTTAGTCTGTGTTGTTCTGTGGAGGATACCCCTTCAACACCACCTGTGAGTGTACGTTACAATTCCTTACCAGAAAGTGTTAATGTACGGGCAAAACATTTCCCTGGCGTTGATCATGAAAATAATATTGAAACAACATGTAGTGCACCTGATTCTCCATTAAATGGCAAATTCGTACCACAAACAGGAAGCAATTCACCTACAAGTGGATCACTTAAAAGTGCATTGAGTGAAGAACATCCTAGATCTATTGCAATAACAGCATGTCGATCTAGGTTACGAGTAAAGCTTTTACCTCCTGGCAAATCAATTGTGAGCACAGTAAACATAGAAGGAGGCAATGATCTTCCAGAGCAGCATATGTCATCGCCAAATATTTTTTCACGTTCTGAAATGGAAACACGTTTGAATACAACAAAATCTGCATCTCATGAAACTGTTCAGACTATTCATCGTGTAAACAATGCAGCTGGCATTAGTACGGATTCATTAGCGAGGCAGGCTCTTATGGCTGCTCAAGTATTAAATTTAATTCCAACAGAAAAAGCTAAAGAAAGGTACAGAGATTGTATTTATTTTTAATTTTCATTTTATCTAATATTTTATTATCATTGCAGAAACCACATGGCATCAAAATCATCAACAAATCCACTTTTAGGTCCTGTCGAATTGAATAGAGTATTGCCAACAAAAGAAATCAAGATTTTTGTTGGAACATGGAATATGAATGGCCAATATCCTCCAAAGTATGTTTGCTTAATACTTAATACCAATAATATTTATTAATTTAAAATATTCTTTCTATTTTAGACAAATGAACGATTTTGTCCTTCCCACTGGACTAGAAAATATTCCAGATCTAGTAGCAATTGGAACACAAGAGTCATGTTCAGAACGATTTGAATGGGAGGCAACGTTGCAGGAAACATTAGGGCCAACACACATTCTATTCCATTCAGCTAGTTTGGGGACATTACATTTAGCAATTTTCTTACGTCGGGATCTTATGTGGTTTTGTTCGGTTCCGGAAGATTCAAGCATGTCTGTTAGGCCGGGTACTGCTTTCCGTACAAAAGGAGCTGTAGCAATTTCATTTGCACTGTTTGGTACATCAATGCTATTTGTTACATCACATTTGACTGCACATCAGCAGAAGGTTAAAGAACGTGTTCAAGATGTTAAAAGAATAACACATGCTTTAGATCTGCCAAAAAATTTATCCATGAGAAACAAAAATAAAGACGTGACGCAAAATTTTGATTGTGTCTTTTGGTGTGGTGATCTCAACTTTAGATTAAGTGAACCGAGGGAGAAGCTTCTTAAATGGATCGAAACGACAAAATTTCCCTTACCATCGCATCTTCCGCATGGTTATATGCATACGGATCAACTGTCTTCAGTGTTAGCCGATGGTGCTGCGTTTAAGGGATTTATGGAAGCGAATATAACATTTCCACCAACGTATAAGGTAATAAAAGTCAATTCGATTCATATTTTGATTCCTTCAAACCATCACTCTCTTCAGTACGATCCTGGAACTCAACAATTCGATACATCTAGCAAACAACGTGCTCCAGCTTATACAGATCGAATTCTTTATAAATACAGACAACCTTCAAGTGGTTTTCGTCGTGGTAGTACAATAAGTGGCCCATTTTTATCTCAACAGACTCCGCCCATGGAATGCCTAGCTTACGATTCAGTTCCTAGTATTACAACATCTGATCACAAACCTGTATGGGCACTATTTCGCAGTATTATAAAAGCGGGAAATGATGCGTAAGTTTATCGAAAGAACAAACAACATATGAATGATGAATACATTAAAATATCTCCACAGAGTTCCTCTGGCAGCTGGTTTATTTAACCGAGAAGTGTACCTAGAGGGTTTGAGACGTCGTTTAAATAGTGTTAACTATGAATCATCAGCTGTCTGTACTATACAATAACAAGTGCAAATCCGTCTTCTAGAAATATTTTTCAATTAGCTAGCTCTATAAGACTTGTTCTCATAGAATAAAATCCAATAATCGTTTACGTCCTTTTTACAATTCAGCAGTTTTTGCGTGATACAAAAGTATTATTAAGTTTTCTTTGAGATTGAATTATTACACTATGCACAAATTTTTAATTATGTTGTTTTTGTTTTTCATTTCAACGTTTTTATGAAAAGAAGAAAACGCTTTACTTCAGTCTAAGTGCTCGAATATAAAACAATAAAAGTACTGTAACTAGTGAAAACGTCGATATATATACATATATTCCTTCTTTTACCAACGTTGTCTCTATTAGGCTTAAGGATAATGAAAAGTATTGTGTTGAAAAGAAAATATACATTTTTCTACTTCGATCTTCAGTGGTTCAAGTGGAATATAGATAAATATCTGACTCTGTGATTCTAGAACAAAAATGTACTTAACTTAATAAATATATCAAAGCACATTTTTTAAATGTAACTATGAATTTAATTGTAATAGTTCTAAACATTGAAATGTTTAATAAAGTTGTGAACATGACTGAAAAAAAATTTAAACAAGTTGTTTCCAACTCAATCATTTGTTTAATATTAACTTTTTTCGGGTTAATGATTTTAAGTAGATGCTGACAAATAAATCTTTCTGATCATCTAGTTTAAAATTAGTCTTAGTTTGATCTTATGAGCGAATATGGTGCTTGCATAACAACATAATCTTCATGACTACAGAAGATATTATTTTTGAATTTCTATTTTCTATAATTGTATAACATGACAAGTCTCTACTTCCTTGCGCTCTTTCACTTGTTGCTTATTCTGTTTCTCTGTACCAATGCTATAGACATAGAGACTCTCTAATTGATTTGGAGCATGTGCTCGGACCAAAGTAGATACACCTACTTGTTGAATCTATCAACACAGTGGGTTACAAATTGGTTCTTATCTGATGTTGATATGTGCCATCTTTATCTGATAGCTTCCTCCATTTTTAACAAACAAGAGACAGTGTTAGGGCAACGTGAGGATGTATACAAATGAAGAAATAGGGAAGTTAACTAAGTAAAACTGCAACTGCAATAACACACTCGCTAGTTCTTATATCAATCTTTTCCAGTTTTTGTAATATAGCGTTTAAACTCCAAAACTTTGAGAATCTTGACGAATTCTTTGCCATTATGAGTACATTTTCATACAATTCATTTGAATCTTACAATCCACTTCCCATTATCTCCTGATATCTAAAGTGAAATGTTAAAATTGCAATAAACATTCCCCCAAATTGATCTTTGATTTTTCAACTTTACTTCCTCTTTACAAGAAGGTCGAAGGGATTTTATCAATGGCAAATTCACGAATAACCTAACATTAAAAGGATATTAGTATAAACAAATTGTGTTTGTTTGTGAGGAAGGGAAATTATGTAAAATTGGGGAATACATTCACTTTTATGGATTTGAATGGTAGGTATTGATAGGCTTAGTTATTTGATCCATTTGGTTTATTTGTAATTTTATTACAATGCCAATATGAATTGACAAAATATTAAGGAGAATTATTGTGTTTGTACAATAGACATATTGAATTCAATGAATCTAGAATTGAGTTGCAACATCAACAGTCTTGAATTTATTTCTGATCAAATACGATGTATCTAATTTTTAATAAATTGTAAAGAGGATACAAATAAGAAGATGAAGAAGTTTTGTAAGTTTTGAAAGATGTGACTATTTATGGATCACACAACCACCTGTAAATCTTACAAAACGATATAATTGCTACTAATTCAAAAGAGTTGAAATTTCTTCATAGAAATGAAATAATATTAATTAGCTTCACTCTTTATGGAGAATCTCAAGTAATCAACTCATCATCCCAAAAAGGGACAAATTGGTATAGTGAAAGATTAAGGGTACTGAGGGTTGATATTGGAATCTTAAGAGTGAAATGCTCCACGTGTGTTTTTGAATATCATGAAAACTAGGAAAGTGTTGAGTAACCAAAACTATTTTTAGAGTTCCAAGCCCAATCAAGTAACCACCAACGAGGCAAATATATTTCGTAGCACATCATTAAGTTTTCGTCAAAGTTATTTCAACCCCTTGCAATGTATGAATGTCATGATATTAATGCTGTTGAAGTGAATCGATTGACGAAATTTGGTCTGTATTTCTTTGAAAGTATAAATTCATTTGACTTTCGCCCAAAATTTGGTTGATTAAAATGGAAGACGGGGCAGGGGCGTAAACATGTAAATGAACAGATACGCAATCGTTTCATTTATTACCTCGATGTAAAATCGTTTTGTTGTTACTATGGAGTTGTATACATACGTAGGAATTCTTAAGCTATAACACCCTCGAATAGTATGTGTCACCAGTATTTATATAGGAAACGATCTAGTGTTTGCCTATATTAGACATGGCTTCCGTTTGCACCCTCGTTTGCATAAAGTTAATTCGCTTGGATGCCTTGTGCGAATTTCATTCGCCATATAATGAAGGAAGAACTGGGAAATCCAGGATGTCGCTTGACATAATACATCAGAGAGAAAATGAGGAAACCAAATTCAACTCTTTGTTTCAATTTTCAAGATGCTACAACAGAATAATGTAGTTTACTTGACGAAGCAAAGGGCTTTATAGATTCCACAAGCCATGTCTGGAAGTTTACAATCAGGGAATGACTGCTATAGCTGTTGCCAGCTTTAGCTGATGGTTTGATACGATGGTGGCGGTTTTGAAATGGTGAAGTTTTTCAAGGTGCTTTTGAATGTGCTCAGGCAAAGATATAATTGTTGTCATTAAGGATTCATGTCCTGGTTTTACGAGTGCTTCCACTGTTTGACAGCAATAGGGGATGCCATCGGAACTTTCATTGTTGAAGTTGTTTGACGAGCACGACCCCGTGTTATGTTGCTAAAAAGGAAGTCAGAATGAACATTTTAAGGAAATTAAAACAAAAATCCAAACAGTAAGGTGTCTCGTGTTTTTGGCTACGTACATACCGCAATAAACGTGCTAGATATGCAAAAGTTATACAGGTATATCCTATATATTTCCGGATTAAAAAAATTTTCATGAGATTTACGGAAAAACCTCCAGTTATTTAAAGAATATTTCTTTGCTACTGCACGTTTTACACTTTTATTTTATTGCTAAAATATTCACAGCCGAAAGATAAGACTTAACCAAATTAAAAGATACAGAAAGGACGACTTGCGGAAACTTCTGAGGATTTATAGCAGTTCAACTAAGCCGTGTCACTCCATTTAAAATGTTATTTGAAAACTTCTTGAGAAAGACTCTTTTCGAGGATGAAAGTAAATACATATAAGGTAATTTACGAGAATTGTTATATCTTATATGGTCATAAACACATGGTGATGTGATAGTCATTGAAGATATAAAAGTGAAAAGCATATTACAGGTTTACCAATTAGAGGTCTGTTCACGTACTTCTCGAGTTTACTAGACCTTACTAGACTTTACTCGAGGAAAAATGAGAGATTTGATACGATTTCGCTCTGTTTGAGTAACATCTAGCAACTTCATAAAAGGCATAAACAAATTTGACATTTGACATTGTCAAATGAACCTCATTTTCCTAGTAGCTTGAAGTTACCCAAGCAAATAGGTCTGTTCGCGTACGTGCTCGGAACATATTGCAATATATTGCAATATGTTTCAATCTCGAGATTGGCGTTCGCGTACTTTCTCAAGCATGATTTTTGAGAGAGTTTCGCGTGACGTCAAGGAGGGGAAACGAGCTCGAGCTTGAAAAATGTTACTAGACAAATTTGGTCGGGTAAAGTCGAGGTGCTTGAAAAATTCTTTGACAGCTGTCAGAGTTGTCAGATTTTCAAGTGAACATGCTTGATGTTACTCGAAAGCGTTTTCTTACTTTTCGAGTAACAGAGCGAAATTGTTCAAACCTCTCATTTTTCCTCGAGTAAAGTCTAGTAAAGTCTAGTAAAATTCAAAAGTACGCGAACAGACCTAATGTCTCCCCTGCGTCAGTTTTTGTCAAACTCTTTCAAAACCATTTTTTGAGTACAAAAATGCCAATTTCGCGCTCGAAACAAGCAAGTACGTGACCTAAGGTTTTCAATTGTCTTATGTTCAGATTTGTGAGATACAGTGGTCACTGTGAGCTCCTGTGACATGAGCTATCTCATTGAGATCGATAGTACGTTTGATTTGGACAACTGACAATTGATGAAGGCTTCAAGAGTATTATTATCTCTCTGACTCTAGTTGGAGGAATACAAAACTTTTGGTTGAAATATTTCTTTATATCATTGTTTGTTTAACCAGGATTTGTAAGCAATAAAGTCGTGTGGCACCATGTACTTTGATGAAATTCCCACAAAACTGAATTCTAGCTAAGATTATTTAGACAGCAAATATATGTGACCATTGACACAACACGAGATAAGGATAAACAAAGTTATTGATTGTCCTGGAAACATTTCTATACTCACGTGTTTGTCTAAGGTTATGGCTACTTTGTGGGAACTATACGATACCCACGTGTAGTCACAATAGGAACATACACCATGAAGCGAAGCTAAAATAAGATTTATTTGTTTAGGATTTCAATGAATCCAGAAATAGAAGTGTCCTTCAGTGTAGGGTAATTTTGACTTTACTTTTCCAAAAATAGGGATTTTCTTGTTTGGCTTGTGCAATGCGCTAGAGAATTTTGTTTTTATATCTTTTGATTTGAGTATTTTCAACATTACATATATGGAGCAAGGGATTCAGGTGCTCCTAGTGATTATTTCATTATTTTGATTAATGGAAACTTAGATTGTAGTGTTCTTCTATTCTTAATACAAAGTCATTTCGCAGAAAGTGGTTATTGAAAAATGATGAAGAATTCAATAACCAGTATTTGCAGATTTTGACGTATTACTAATTGCTGAAAATATGATTGTAAATCATTAGAGAAGAGAAAATGTTTAAAATTGCAACCAAACTCCACAAAAGTTTCAGAGAAAATAAAATGAAGGAATGCCTTGATCCTTGAAAAAAGGAATTGGTGTTCTTAACTTTTCCAAGGAGCATACGTTTAAGGAGTTAACTTAAGGGAAACTGCAATATGATCAATTAGAAGGTTTAAGGATATACAAAACAAGAGTACAACGACAACAATAACAACTCAACAGATGCTGGTGGCTATGGTCACATGCCTGTGACTCGGTGCTGAAAATTGTTCCACCGAAAATGAAAACTCAAAAATCCACTTCACCGATGAGCTGTAGAAAGGAAACCTCTTTTCACGGGTATTTGACCATTTCATATGAATCCTCTGATAATATATGAAGTGCTTTTGGAATGTTCATATGCTCATATCATGTGCAATGTGCTTACAATATATATACGTGCATGAGATTTTGTTTCATTATTATTAATCTGTAGCACTTGGTATGCTTTTTCAGTCCTCCTGTTTTCACTTCCACCATTTCGGAAATTCCAAATGGCTAAGCCCTAATAAAAACCGAAAAAGTCCTTGAAAAAGTTATATTCTCCTATAGCTCTTGACATTTTTCATAATGTTTCATGCACTTTATGATTTTAAGGTTTTCCTGCTTGAATAATTGCTTGGAATTTTTCAGGAAACCACAAAAAATTATTTTCAAATTATTAATTATCATGGTGATTAATTAAAAATTGAAACTGATAATTCCGTGAGTTTTCTTCAGACATTTGGTCATTTGAATCTCCTTGCATTGTAACAGCTGACACTTTAAGGTTGTTAAGAACGGAGTTATAGTTAATAAGGTTGGTTTGTACAAAATAGGTGAAATTCAAATAATTTTAATTCAGGAAGACTGGATCAGTTCAAGTGATCTCGAACACTTTGTCCGTCTTTCAACGCAAAACCGTTGAATCAAATTGAAACATTTGAAGTGATTAACCCCATTACATCGAAGTGTTTTACATGGAAAGATTTACGAAAATCTCATGGAAATAGAGAAATTTGAATAAAGAAAACTTAGATATTCAGTGAATCGCTTAACATTTTTAAGAACACTTTTCAATTTAAAAAAACTAAGGTTTTTATTATAATTTTAAAAGAGAGACGTTCTTCGGAATCGTCTTTAACAATGATTAACTCTTCAGAGTTGTCTCATTGGCTGTGGTCTTAAGGCTAACTGTTCGTTTACTTTTGTGGTCATGTTTATTGTTGCTCGCGTTGCCGGTAACATGAATACGAAGTTTTTGCAACAAGTTATTCTTATTTGGAATTACATTTGTTGCAGAAATTTCTTGTGTATCTTTCGTTAGGTTAAATAACGTAACTCGCGCAAACCCAAATGCCAAACTTGCATTTGTCAAAATACCTTCTAGCATGAATTTTATTATATCATACACATTAAAGAAATATTTCAGAGAAATTTTAAAATTGAATTTATTCAAAAGAAAATTAAAAAACTTGCAACTCTCTTGAGCCAAAGAGTTGTATAATTTTGCAACTACTTCCATAATTCAGACATGCTTCCTTGAAATAATAAGAAACAATAAACAGTGGAGAATCAAAATTCCATACATACCTATTAAGTTTCACCATCTTGCATTCATAAATCCATGATGAGACTTGATTACCTTGACGATTTGGAGGCGGTGTTCTTTATTTTATTTGAACTTCCGGTTCCGTCTGGGCTCTACTCTATCGAGTTACTGAATGATGAAGAATCATCTTTTTAACACATAAAGCAACGTTATTAAACTTAGTCATACGTGTTAATGTGACTTTATGACTTTTGCTAACTTCCCATAAACGTCAGAAGGACTAAACACTGAGTCGCTGAGTATATAATAATTTTGCATCCAGGACGAGTACAACTGAGACGCGATACGCACGCTGTAAGCATATCAAAATGAACCTTTTCCAGAATGGGGTGAATCTTCCGACAAGATGGGGTTGGTATGGTTCGAATAGTGTCTCAGAGGATGATGTTGAGTTATACAAAGCAAGAAGAAATGAAATTTATGCACGGCAGTCTCATTTAATAACATTCACCTCTCCGCGTTTTATATTTCCTATAGACGAATCCTTTAGTTTGAAATAGAGATGAGATAGGTACGGTTGCAGAGAAAGTACCACTTTATTCTACAGTGCTATATGAATTTTGTGCACAACTCGTTTTTTCAGGTTATTCTTGTTTTTGGAATATTTCGATAGAGATATAACCTTATATGGGAGGCACCACTTGCTCGCTCACATGTGGAAAAGTATTGCAATAAAACGTTTCGCATTTTTCAGTATGTTTTTTTGTTCCTCTTGAGTTCGTAATAGCATTTCAAACGTGCATCTAAAAACTGAACCAGTACCACGGAACATATTGTAAACGAAAGCCGGATATATACCCAGTCACTTGTCCTATGGGTAGTTCTCCGAAAACTGATGCTTCCATAATGAATATTGTTATAGTTATGAGCATTGCATTTCATTTTTATTACCCGCTCTTTGCTACTGAACTATAGATATAGATAGATATAACCATAGAGAATGGAATGAATAGAAAAACGCTCTGTTTTATTTTCACGTTGGATTATATTTTTATGAGGAATATCGCATAAAATAAGCCTATTACTCTATTTGAGATTTTCTTTTTTCAACGTAAAGGAATATTTCATTTATTTCGTTTGGAATACTTCAGTTTTTCAATAAAAATATGTTCGGATTCTATTAGATACAACTTTTACAAAATGCCATACATAAATTCATATATGCTATATATTCGTTAATAAAATTTTTGTTATGCCATTCATCGCGCGATAATCAGAAGGAGCTACACTTTTCAGTATTTATTATCATCGGGAGTGAAGGATAATATCCTTGCAATCTTCGAGATATGAGCCCTTCTACGAATAGTAGTTTGAATTGGGACCATTGCAAAAATCATTCCAGGCTTTAAATATTCCTTTTAATTTATAAACACTTTGACAGAGACACTTCATTTAGACCCAAATAAATTCAACAATATTTCAAGTATGTAAATTAAAATGATCTGAGTGGGAACTACGCAAAGTATAAATATATGTAAGGATTATGGTAACCAGATTTGCCCATATTTTAAGGTCTAAAACATGTACAAGTGTACAAATTAATGAGTAATGGATAGAAATGTTAATTTGGGAATTTGAAGAATTAACATTGCACGATCGTAAGAATATTGAACCAATGAAGAACGATCGTAAAATTTATTTAGTATACGTTACATTCAATTCTAATATGTTATCTAATATGTTAACGTTCAAGTCCTGTTCGCAGAATGTTGGATTTGACAAGCGTGTGGTAGAACTAGTGATCTCAGTTTCCATTTGTCAAAAATAGGTACTCCGTCTACAAATGTAGTACCAGAAATAAGGCAATATGTTTCAATGTGGAGATTGGCGTTTTCGTACTTTCTCAAAAAATTGTTTTGAGAGGATTTCATGTGACGTCATGGAGGGGAAACGAGCTCGAGATTGAAAAACGAAACTCGACGAATTTGGTTGAGTAAAGTCGAGGCGCTTGAAAAAGTCTGTCACAACTGTCAAAGTTTTCAAATTTTCAAGTGATTCTGCTGGATGTTTCTCAAAAGCGTTTTTTTTTTACAATTTTTGAGTAACGGAGTGAAATTGAGAAAATACGTGAACAGACCTATAGTAGGGCAATTTGAGCGTTGCAGATTTTTCAGATAGATCCAGCCATAAAACATTATCATGTCAAAATTATAAAATAATGTAACAAGGAAAAACTTACCCGGCACATACACGATTCAACATGTTGGTCAACTTGGTTGAAGTTAGCCATCGGTTGTACCGTGTGTGGGCAAGTTCGCCAACCATTTTGACGGTTGAATGCTGTGTTGAAACGAAATCAAAAATTTTTGATTTTCGGTGGGTGGAGTCAATGGTTGGCTAACATGTTTTACCGTGTATGGGTATGTTGGCAGACTTTCTGTCAAAATTAGTGTAATTTTTAGCCAAAATTCGAACATTTAATAAGAAGTGATTTTTAAAAAAGTGATTAAAAGTGCTAAACAATGGTATTGTAATAGTGAATAATGAAATGTGGAGGAATCTCATTCAAGAGAACCAGCAGAGGCGCCTTATAATAACGTTTTTTAACAGACAATTTGAATATTTAGAAAAGGGGAGGAACGAGGCTTAAATCAAATTGAATAAAAAACTAATTAAATTCCAAATCATTTGAGGTTTTATTAAATATTCGAACAATTTTCAGTTGATTGCTAGAATTTCTCCATGATTTCTGAAGAGATGACAGTTGGAACGCCAACATGTTTGCAAATTGGTTCGAAAGTGTGTGGCAAACGTTCAACCAAGTAAGAGAAACAAGTTCGTGAACATGTTGTATCGTGTATGGGCCGGTTTAGAACTATAATGAACCAATTTCCTGATCGGATGAGAATGAGTTCTTATACAATATGTATATATAATAGAATCTATGGGCCAAGTGACCAATCGAAACAACTGGATTGACAACTTGATGAAAATGCTATGAAAGGCCAGTGAAGACTCCAGAAGCTAACTTTGACAGATCGTCTTGAATCTAGTTATTTTTCAAACTGCGAATCATCCAGAAATCATAAATAATGTAATTTTGTTTCAATTGAATCATTATGGACAGAAGCTAACCTTTTTTGTGTTTACAGCAAGTAAAAAAACACTTTGATTTTTCAGGGGACGTTGACAAGTTGTTTCGTGTACACTTGTTCAATGATTTTCAGCAGGAGGAAGCACAACACCTTGCTGTCGGTGACCCGACCACGTGTTCAAAGTTTGTATAACTCCGGTCGTGATATGAATTGTAACAAAGCGATAAAATGGTAATTAATGCGATCACGTTAAGAAGGGGTGTTATAAGAAGGGTTTGGCATGTCATTGCAAATGAGAAGTCCATTCAATTTTTACCAACAGGATCATTCAATCGGCTTGCTAAATGACGAGGCAACAAAAATCATGTGTATCAGTATAACCAACCTGATTAATCAAATCACTTGGCAATCTTGCGTATTTCGTTTCGTAATCACTTCGGTCACCCTCGGAAAACTTAAATGACTGAATGATGCTGAGACATAGAAATTCACCCTCGGTAACATCATCCCCAAACCCTGACAATCGGTAATGTGACACATATTGTGACAAATTGCATAAAATATTTCGAATATCTGGGGTTCCACGTGCTTTCTCCTCTAGATTCTTTCAGTTTCCTCAAATCGAGGACCTTCAAAAAAGGACGACCTGTGACGAACACGAATTTTCTGCCTATTTTAGATTCAACGCCTGTTACTAATTCAGGAATTTTTGTCAAACGGACGGAACGAATCGGCCATTTTGTTCGTAGAATGTGTGCTGCACCTGCATGGATCACACTGTCCTTAGAATATTGTGAGGAAAAAGCTTTTACACAAGACCATAACCTCTTTATTTACGTAATTTACTTAATTCTTTAGAAGAATTCACAAAAATTCTAATAATTTATCAATAATTTATTAATTTATTAACTTATTAATTTTCAATATTTTCCTTATTTATTGGATATGCAAGCTCATCTGGACGAAAATATGAATTTTGCATGCTGTATAGCCGATCAATTGGATTCAGCATTTGTGATTGACTAAATGGAGCCATTAATTGCTGGAATGTTGCATAACTAAGACCTAGAATTGTATTTAATAATGGCTCATTGGATTTTGCATTGCAATTTTCTGGAAAAAAGAAAATAATATTATTCATGGATTTATAATTGAGTCAATAGACATATAGGTAGTAACCATACAAAATTCGAAATAATAAGAAAATTAGTCGCGTTCCTTTCGCTACTCTCCTCGTGAGCAGATCAACTTTTACATCAAGAATAACAACAATATTGGTCATGACTGTATTTTTTGTTTTCAGGGTTGGTGGAATTTATGATCTTTCAACATATTTAATGTCAAACAATGCAACAAGAACAACATATGTAATGCTTAGTTTTCCCTTTTCTGTCTTCAATTCCTTATATAATTATTTAATTTTCGCTAATTTGCATTATTTGATTTGTGTTCGTTTTGTCTTGTCATAGGATACTTTGGCCACTATTTCGCAAAATTCAAAATGTCAAATGTCAAAACATCAACAGGTTAGCCAACCTTTGATAATTAAATTTTGTGCGTTCTATTCGCCATGAGCAAAGCAATGCGAAAGGAATACGAATATTGTTAACTGAACTGAACCAAGGCAGAAAATGTCTTACTGACCTTTGTTAACATCAGGACACTCGAATTGTCGACTTTCATTATTTTCCTCCTTAATAAGCCTATTTTTGTCTGGACAGGATGTGAACGATGATTCCAAGGATTCATTATCACTTTGATTTTCATCCTTAATTTTAGCCAAACTGCTGTCTGATTCCTGTGAATCAGTTTCACTAGCACCTTTTGGTTCTTGTTTAGCTTTCTTTTGGATTTTCTTAACCTTGGCACGTTGATTTTGAAACCATACCTGAAAAAGAATTTAATGAATAATTCATTAAAGCTTGATTAAAGGTGAATTGTGATTTTAATTAAAATTTTAAAATTTGTGAACGTTCATTGCCCACCTGGAATGAGAACATACCTGAACAATTCTTAAACTCAAACCAGTCTCTTTGGCTAAATTCTCTCGAACTTTTCGACAAGGCTTTGGGGATATCTCGAAGGAAGCTTTAAATGCTCTTCTCTGTTGTGTATTTAATATTGTGCGTGGCCTCTTGGGGCCACGTCTTCCATCCATTTTAGGGGGAAATATATCATCACCATAGAAATCTTCTGCAAAGTCAAGTGAAAGTAAATTTTAAGGAAGACATGAAAGGGAAGAACAATTTTTAAAATGAAAATTTTGATTGGAAAATTATATTGCTTTCATCATTATTATTAATATTTACCATAGCTCTGTAACATTTCAACCTCTTTCTCGTAGTCGAGTCGGCAGAAAAGTTGCCTCTGTTTAACCACATACTGCTCACCCTTCTTCAGTTGAACTCCGCAGACAACGCAAGCGAAACATTTCAAATGGAAAACATTTTCAAGTGTCCTCATCACGAGCTCATCAGAACCGATTTTGTCTCCGCATCCAAGGCAACGATTACGTATGAAGAGTCTTTTGAAAGAGTCAAGAATCTGAGATTAGTTTGCTTTAAGGATTAATCTACTGAATGTTCAGATATAAAACAAACAGACAAGTAACAAACAACAAACAACATGACAGTTACAAAGTATATTGCAGTTATCATGCAAATGCAAACAAGTTCACATTCAGGAAAGCTCTTCTAAAGATTTACCTTTCATAGTCGAGGCGACAGTAAAGTTTTCCATCTCGAATGAAACAGGAATGAGCCAAATGCATGGAGCATGTCGTGCACTTTAGACAGCCCTCATGGTATGAAACGTCAACAATTCGCATTATGTAACGATCACAAATTGGTTGACAACAATAACCGCATTGAACCGCAAGTACTCCTGATAGTGGTTGATGATTCCCAACATCTCGTCCACCAACTTCACTAACTGCTCCACAACCTATATTCGCTGGATTGTGATTGCTTCCGATGCCATTGCATAGGATACTTTGGCCAGCACCCGGACCAATTCCATTCCCAATCAAACCATTCACTTCAGCCATGTTTGTTGCTTGTCCTGTCTGATGGAGTATCGTCCCACCATTGCCACTTCCTACTGTTAACATCCTGTCATTTCCTGTTGGGCGGCATTTTGTGTTTAGTGGAACTGTTGGAAAATTCAAAAGTGGAAACGGAAGTTGTTAGATTTGTTCATTAAAATTTTGTCTATTCGGTGGTAATTATTCGGTGGATGTTTTTCGAACATGCGTTCCGAAAATCGTTAACGATCCGCAGTATTGTCAATGAAAAGGTTTTCAACATTTTGTTGTGGGTTTTCGGTATGTTGTGAATTTGGTAATTTGAAAAATTTTTTTATTAATAGTAACGATGCATTTTTTGCATTCATCCTTGTTAAACAACTATTCACATGATAAATATATGTCATTTTCATGGAAACGAATTTAAAGCAACAATTTGATTTGATCTTCCTAATTTCAAGATTCTATTCACAGGCAGTTGCCTATTATCATATAGTAAATAATTTCAAATACTAAATGTATAAAAGGGGACAGGACAAATGTTCACAGACTGTGTGCTAATCGAAGTCATTTCAGTACAAATGGCATTTCGATTATCATTTCAGGGAAAAATTTGCATCTAAGGAAATTCCAATCTGAAATTGATATGAGAACATAATTTTCGTGCTATCTGAGAACTGTCTTCTTAAAGTATTTAAACTTTTTACGAGTCTTCTGAAACTGTCACTGAAATGAAATGCCAAATTGTATTAGAACACCTAGGCATTGCAAACGTCAAAAAATTTTGAAATGAAATGATTCCAATGATTCTGATGATTAGCAGTTGAAGGCTACGGTTACTATGCAAGCGAATTGGTACGAAAATTTGTTTTGATGAGTACGACAAAAATCAAAACGATTTGAAAGTTCAATTTGTTCTGACGAGTTCTTGCATATTCTGACGTTTTCTTCGCTGCCAGTGTAACCACTCGAATCGCAAAGCAGGCGTTTGTCTCTTCGCACGATCAGAACTCATCAGAACTCTTCAGAACAAATTTTCGTACCAATTCGCGTGCATAGTAACCATAGCCTTAACTGCTTTCCTTAACTTTAACTATTAAACGTAGTTTCCTATGTGATAAAACTAACACTCATATTATGATTCAGTAAAACAACAAAGTTTAAGAATAGTCAGAGGTTCTGAAGCCATGAAAACGATTAGTAGAGAAAATCTAGTGAATAACAAGTGAGAATCCTTTAGAACATAGAAATGGAATCATTTTCAACTATTTCTATGATGAAACGATTAAACTTGCAAAACTAAGAAGATCTGCAAGGAGGTGATATGAACCTGTTTTCTATGACTCACTTGGAGATTCCACAAATTGCTTGTTTTAATTTGTTTTTTGTTCTAGAAATATCAAGTAAAAGGCAAATTGCTTCCTTTCACACGTTCAAATTGTAGTTTTTATGAATTTTCAGTTTTTAGTCTGCAAACAGAAGTAAGGGATTCAGAAGGATATTGAAACTGAAACGCACAAATGCTAAATTTCCACTTTTAATCTATTTCCAATAAAAGACCACTTGCTGATTAATCTATCAAACTAGCAAAAGGACATATGCTCTTGAAAGGATTCACTTCTTGATGAATACAATAGTAACATCAAATGCTAGCTCACGTTGTCCAATATGCTCCAATAAGTTTTAATCCTTATTACTATTACCATGTCATATAACAAAACAGTCCACACCCTGACACATCTCAGCTCATGGCTAATCCTGAAGATTCGAACAAAAATATTTTGACACTCGGAACACTTCACTTCATATTAGGAAAATTTTGAACATAAGGCGACGGTAAATGAAACAAGTGTCCTTTGTTAGTCACACTGTCCCAAAGTCGATTTCGTTTCTGTTTAAAGGATAATATGAATGGGATGATGTTAAAGTTAATCCGATTATGACAATACAGTTTGCTCGCGACCATATAGCATGGCGTCAATATGTCCTTAGAAATAGTGTTTGGAACCCTTAGATGGAAGTGTAAATGAAGTAGAATTTTGTGTGTGTGTGAGTTTGTGTTGGTTAACACTTTATTAATATCACTTACACATTTGTAATGGAACATGTTCCTCAAGCATTTCACTAAATTCAAACCCTACTTCTCCCCTAATATCCAAGAAGGGTTGAAAGACACTAAAACTGATAAATTATCCAAAAATAATTTTTATTTTAAACCACTTTTCAACAAAACCAAAAAAAAACAAAAGTATCTTCCTTTCCCGTCGTTAGTGTCTTTCAAAAAATTGTCCAACAGAGTAGAGTCACTTGAAAAGCGGACAACCGATTATTTGTATTTGACCCGACGACATATCGATAAAATATAAATAATAGTAGGGAGCACTGTTGGAGTTGATCTAAAAGAATAAGGACCCCGCGCGTTGCTGTTGTCTTGATACACGAGTACAGATGGATGGATAGATTTATCTCCAACCTAGAGATGAAGGAATTGTCCGGAAGTATGAAATGATTTCCCCACCATTGAGAGAAACGTTATTGTATACGCCATACGTATTCAGATAATATCCCTCAACACCTTGGGGGATGGAAGGTTTCATTGTGATAAAGGCGCAAGTCTGTTTTATAAACAAAAATTGTTACCGCCCATCAAAACTTGGTTTTTTCTCCATTCCAATATCCCCAATTCGATACTCTTCTGGTTTCCTTTATTGGATCTTTCTAAACATTGAAAATTGATTTGATCCCTCATTTACCGGCACAATTCCTCATCGACGAAAATGTCTTTCATCTTCTACTTCTAACACTTGACTTTATTTTTATCAGATATTGATTTTTCCGGTTAAATGAGAAATCGTTTATCGCCTTAATTTTATTACAAATTCGATGGTTCGTATATTATATGTTTGTATGTAAGGTAAAAATTGATTTATGAATTGAAAATTGTTTCATGAAAAGTGTGACATGAATCCAATAAAATATAAACCAAGAAAAATCTGCGCAAATTTTTCCTACGTTTACTTTAAAATTTCCAACATTCCACAGTAAATATTCCACGTCCACGACCTGTTGGGCATTTCAAGCATGTCGTTTCGTTAAATCCACGAGTCCTCCTCCATAAAATGTAATCTCAGAAAATTGCTCTGTGATTTTATTCTTCCGTTAGGAATCCACCTACAAATTGCAGGCAATACAACTTCTACTTCTGCCCTTAAATTCACCCTTAGAATAAAAAATAAAACCTTATCGTAGGTGTAGATTTTCTCCACAACCCGCAGAATTATCGACTTCCACATGGTAAAATATCTACAGAAAAATGAAATTCGTGTTGGGCTTAAGATACTGGAACCGTTTCCGGGACAAATAAAAATATAACACCATTCCAAAGCAAGTGACCCTTCCTGGTTATATGCGATATTATCCAGAATATCCAGGGATTTTTCTACGCACACCATTATATGAGAATCGTGTTGTCTTACGATTATGAAAATTTAACATTATGATGAGCCCTGAATAAATAAAAACGTAAAACAAAATGGGTCTTTACCTAACAGCAGGATACAACGACAAAGGATCATTACGAATGATCTGTAATACTTTACAAAGGTCATTTTTTTATATCACTTTTATATGGTATAAAGAGAATGTAATATAAAGTTATTCGCCCCCTTGAGATTGTGCTATGTGTGTATAAAATGCTGGACTTTCTGAATTTTTTTCCGTTTGGTGCTCCCCTTTATTTTGTGTCCCCAATTATTCAAATGGCCGACTCTCACAAGTTTGTTGGATTTCAAATTGAGGTTGTTTTTTTGTGAATAGAGTAAAATGAAACAGGTGACCCGTAATTATTGTGCACGGAACTTTCAGGTTAATTAATGTGCTTAATGAGGATTTACAAAAAACAATGGGCATCAGGTTAATGTTTCAATCAGGTGCACTGTAATAATTTAACACGAAAATTGGGTTCGTTTTGGCAAGTCAATCAATTCAAGGATTCATGAAATGTTTCAATGTGTTATCAATGTATCATTTTCCTGGATCTTTCAAATTACAACATTATCTACTAATGAGTATCTCCATATATCTATAAAAATAAATGTTTGTAGCGATGTTCCTTATAGACTCCTAAACTACTAAACCGATTGAGCTCAAATTTTCAGGCGACCTTAGGTATAATGGCCGAGATGGTTTCTGTGAAGTTTAGTCAAAATCGGCTCAGTCCTTTGCCAGTAATTTACTAACTTACGATTTTCATCGCCAAATAGTAGCACTGTTTTCGTTTTTCTTGAAATCAATAATTTTATTCAATTGTTGTTCAACGGTGTTTATAAAAGTGTCAAATTAACGATTGCAACTGTGCATTAATATTGTCGCGAATTTATTATTCGACGGTGTTAGAACTGTTAATTGCAATTATCTGCCGCCGAAAAAAACGCAATCGGTAGGAAAACCAGGAAATCGTTTCAAGCACAGGCTAACAGAGCGTCAGAAACATTCGATCAACGTGTCGCTTGCTCTAAAGTCGGAACACCAAGAAATCTTTACATCTGTGCATCAAATCAAAAAACAAAAAACTTTGTGTATTTACAATAGAAAACAATCAAATTTGAATAAAAATTAAATTTTGTACCCTACTAAAAATACATGTAGGTATGGTATAACCAGTATATCTTGAATATACGTACAGCAACGCACGTTAGGTGCCCACTAGTATATAATAAACACATTATAAACTTCTAGTTGAACATGCAATAACAGCAGAATCAACCAAAATGTCAGTTTGACCAATGAAAGTTTGACAGTCTGCATCATCGAATATTGGTACAAAAGTTAAGCCTCAAAACTAAAGGATGTTTTTCCATCTTAAACTATTAGGAAATATATTGTCCATTGAAATAATAACAGTAGATATATGGTTATATTTATGATAGACGGTTTTTGAACGGTTTTAACTCAATAAGTTCGTTCACACAACAGGCAGAGTTGAATGCACTCATTCAATCCATTTGTTTCAACTTCCATTCTGGTTGTCACTAATTCAACATGCACCTATGGAACACAAAGTTAGAGCGTGACCAGTTGTGATGCATAACCTCACAACAGTCGGAGGAAGACTCAATGGGATTATGATAAGGAAATACAATAAAATGAAAATAAACACTATATCCTCAATAAAACTAAAGTAAACAGGTGAACCTACCGCAGACATTAGATCAGTACGATTTGTTTTGTTGATTGTCTGTCTCCGGCCATTTGTCCCCATCATAAGCAACGTTAAAACCCTCGTAAGTCACTTATCAAAATAATCAAAATCGATGGATTGGCAGTGTTTAGTAAAGATAATCCCATGGTATGTATTTCTACGCAATGTGGCAAGTGCAAGAGTTGCACGAAATGAAATGTTTGTTGACTTGATTGTTGGTTGCATTTTTATCACTTCCATGCAAATCTGTGGTGCATTCAAAAGCCAAAATTGCATTTAAATGTTTGTTTGTTATAATTAAAACTTTTGTCTCTTCCATTCCATGAATATTTTCATTTCAGTTTCACAGCATGGTGGATTATTTATCAGTTTGGATATTGATAGCAGTGGAGCGCTTGACAAAGTTAAGTTTTCGAAGTGATACTATTCAAAATTGTCGACATTTACTTTCATATTCGAAAGAGAATGGATTTAAGAACATTTTATATAATAAGACAAGACACATAGTGGACACAGGATTATTTAAGATTAATTTTGATGACAGTTTTGGATCGTAAATCATCAACAATTAAAATTGAAAAATTAACGATTCTCAACATTGAATCAAGAAGATTTTACAGCATTTCGTCTATTATAAACAGTCGTAAAATAACATTTAGCGCAACATAAACATAAAGTTAGAGAAACTTTTCTAACAACATCAACAATCACGGATAGTAAGTACCTAACGTTGACGGCTATTTACTGTAGTATATTGAAAAACCCAGAAGGGCTTTATCGTTATGGGACTTATCCATTTTGTGCTTTATGTGATTCTCAAACATTCTCTTTGGTTCGTACTTTTAGCAAATACACATAAATATTACTGATATACAAACATTTTTTCAAGCAATAATAATAAAAGAGGTTATATTCGCACGAGCTACAATATCCTTTTGGGGGCTATTATACGAAATCTCATAAAAATCCCAATGAGGCCTCATAAACCACTGACGCCATGGAAAGACTTTATAGCGTTTATCTAACCACATTGGATATAAATAAAATGTGAAAGCCCACTAACTGGTATCACCATCCATATTGGGATTTATATATAAGAGATCGGGTTATTATTCTTTACGTTCAGCTTTTGTTGCTCTGTCGTGTGGACATTAGATTATAATTATTGGACAATGTGACCAAATATCAAATACCAAATACAGTTTATTTGCTTGTAAGGATATATAAGGTACTATAGTCTGCAGAATTTTGTCTAACATAAAATGGTCAATTTCGGTTATCAAAAATTATTATATGTGCTTTTTTTGTTGTTGCTTGTGTTGTGCCCTTTCTTGCCCAAAACGTTTAGTTTTTATGATGGCAAATATTATTTGCTTATTTTATGAAATCACATCCTTGCCACACATTACCCGGGAACAATTTCAATCATGACTCTCATACGATTACAGCTTGGATTAGATATACTCAAATGATATTGAGATGAATGTCAGAGGTTACGTAAGAGATTTGGAAAAGAACGCATTGCAGTAGAAAATTTTTGACTCTGGAGAACCTTTATGCATATCAAGTAACCAAAAGTTTGAATAAAATCGTATGAATAATATTTGCTTCAACTTCAATTTCCACTATAGTCTATCGTCACTGTTTCGATATACATATATCCCGTCAGCATTTCAAATTAATTATGTCCATGTTAGCGAATCATTCCACACCTGCACTCTCTCAGATTCTAATGATGAAATCTATACAACAAAGAATATGATCAACCACTGTCACGCATTAATTTGTCGTGGTTCTATACTTCAATCAATCATTTAATTTTCAGCTCCATAAACTCTCATCGTCCTTAAACAATTTTACTTATTTTTGTTGCAACACAGTCAAGGGAACAACCGAGGGATGACATGATCCCTTTGTGCATACATTTTGACTCCGCACAGACCGCACATATCGTCCGGTTGACAACGAATAGTGGAAATTCATGGAGTAGAGAGTTTCCGGCCACTGAATGCACTGGATCCGAATGAATTGCATCAACTGTGGGTTTGACAAATTCTGCAATGGAACGGATGAAGTATCAACAACATGGATATAACTGCATGTGATGCAATCGTGATGGTTTTGTATGTTGTGCATGTAGCTTTGTGAAAACACGCGTCCTTTGAGCCTTTTTCGCACTAAAAACAAACACATCCATGATGCATGAATGGAATCAATCCAATAACTATGATAGCCTTGGGATGTTCACTCTTTGACAAAACCTTTATCAGGTTATTGAAGTTCACCAGAGTCACTCAATGATGGTGGTGGTCTTGTTGACTGACTATCAGACCTGAAAATGTGCATCCACTCAACTTGCAAATCGATGAATCGATGCGGTTTTGTCGGACAACGCCATCATAGTCAAATCAAAATGTCAACTCTACTATAAGGACATGGAATCGACTCACCCTTTTTATGTCGGTTTCTTGGTACAGCCACAATTCGAGTTTTGTCCGTTGCCATTACTGAATTATCCTTGAATTATAATAGTCGAAGACATGTTATATTACCCTAAACAATTAGCGGTTTATGAAGCATCCCGCTGTCTATCATAGTTGGTTAATTACCGTTCTTGAACAGAAGTGATTCTGAAGGATTTGTGTGGAATAACCAAATATTGCCATATTTCCAAGTATCGAACTTTGAAAGCTATCGGGCTAATTTGTGAACACTCAAAATTTTTATTAAAATTTATAGCTGCGTGAGACTTTTTAATTGAATAAATCCTGGTCGCTGAAGGATCTTAACATCATCCTGTTTCCTTTTTTCCTGAATCCAGTAGGAAAACAAATCAAAATTTGCGGTGGTTTCAAAAATATTCAAATACTATCAAACAAGCATGCAACAAAATGTTCCACCATTTTGTGAGGCTTTGTATTCCAATTAGTTTCAAATATTTGCGTCAAAATATCTACTTGTCAATAATTGCTATTTATGGTGTAAGGGTGTAAAGTGACGCTTTCTTGCATTCGCGAGACGAAGTCGAGCGCTAAAACTATACGAGTCTTTGTACGAATGCGTCATGACCGAGCGCAAATGCAGCAACGACAATAGTTTATGCAACAAATTCGATGAAAGTAGAATTTGAGATTAATATTCACCCGAATCTGTGCGTTAAAAATGGATGACTTTAGTGTGTTTGTGAATTGAACACTTTACGCACGCAAAACGCACGGAAATTTATTTTAAAAGTCTTAAAGTATTGTTTTAAGGAAATTTAAAGAATATAAATCGATTCCAAGTCACACCTGCAGCCAGCACATACTCTCTACATGAGACTTACCTTCTACAGAATCATAAACAATTCCAACCACTGGCACATTTCATTCATCAATGTTGAATTTGATGGTTTCAGCGGTCTACAGTTGAAACGACGTGGAAAAAGGGATATGATCCTTTGCACGGTTGTAAATAAAGGATAATCTAAAGGAATATTACCATACAAACATACACACGTCAACCCTTCAACATTGTAAAGTTTTGCGTTGATATAGTATGGTATCTCAACGATTTTCGATTTATTGAATTGCATTGTAAGCCCATCAGGAGTAGATATGGTCGGCTACGAGTCCTTATGCTTATAGTATACAAATAAATAAACATTCAATTCAACTTTCCGAAATGTGTATTCTATGGGAAGTTCCTTGTTTATGTTGTGTTTGTTCTATATGATACCTACATATATAGAAGATATTTACATGAATATCCTTGACTGAAAAACAATTTAAAGTTTTTCCGTTTTTTTTCTCACTATTGCCGCGCTATTACTTAAGGATGCGTTCACATTTCTTGATGTTCCCTCGTCCTGTATGCTTTGAATACGAAATCCGATCGACATACCAGTTCTGAATGTATTGTCATACAAAGGATACGATTCCCTTGAAGTAAGAAATTCTTTTTATTGGGGATAACTATGAGGAGGATTCATACACATATACATTTTTATATATACATATATACGTATAGAATTAGGACTTTCACAAATAACGCAACAACAACAACAACAATAATAATAATGTACAATGCGATAGAATTCTCCTCATGGAAAACATTTTTTTCACCCCCAATAAAATTCGTCACGCTCTTTTAGGACTTACTTTATTCCCGGCCGAATGTTTGTGTGCCTGTGTGTGTACAGAGGACATTTTGCACAAACACACATCCATGTAGTTATATATATATTGAGTTCAAAGACTGAAATGTATATTCATGCCGTTTCCAAAGTATGTATGGAAATAGTTATAGAAAATGGGGGATGACATCCTGCTGGCATTCGTTGTTAGTAACTTTGTATGGGGTTGGAGGATTACATTCACGAGGGGATGTCTCGTCTCCCACCCATCTTATTCTTTTTTTTTTTGCTTTTTGCTATTTTGTTCTGAACGTCGAATTGTTGCGCTGTAACATACCGGGATGGATTTTTCTCGTCTCATCCCTTATTTAACAAAACGGCATGTACATTCCTTGAAAAAGGACATAGCAGAACAAAAAAATAACAGAGAAAAAAAGGACAATCGCATCGTATGCGAATGTAGTCACAAAATAGTCCCTGCCAGAGACACTGTACACTTTCCTGTACAAATATCTCGATAAACGCAAAAAGAAGAAGAAGAAGCAGAAGAGAAAAGAAAGACAGGACTTCACCCGCACAAACGGCACCGGGTAAACATCGGCACACATCTAGGGGGATGCAATGTTATACCTACTGTTGTGTGTCTTGTGTCCTGAATGGAAACATATTGGGGCCTGGTTTATGTCGTCAATTCCTTTATTTTTTTCATCGCTAAATCAGGCATGATACAGGCGTCACGTGGTCATAACATAAAAACGTGAGGGAAATAAACATTTCAACGGGCAAAGAAGGGCAATACGCCCAAGGGCCGATGTTTCTTGATGGTCCAGCTTTAGTAATTCCAGGACGTTTCCTTGTTCTTTGGATCGGATGGAATGTCGTCTTGTGCCTGCTAGTTAAGGGATGTATAAATATTGGTATGTGCATTGATGTATAGAGAGCCGTGGGTGATTTGTTGGATGAAGGATGAAGAATTTTCTATTTGCATTTCAACGAGAATTTGTTCGACCATCAGGTGGAGGCAAGTTTGTTTTTGTGTCCATTTCAATAATAAAGGGCAAGTAATTCATCCTCGTTGTTTTTTACGATTCAATTAGAATGTCCAGAAAATTATCATTCTTTGAAGGGCTTGATGTACGAGTTTCCTTTTCCGAAGGATATATTAACCATAAAATAATGACAAAAATTTTAATCATAAACCTTGTGTCCATTTCATTTTGAAAATTATATCCCCAACATTATCGTAAATATCTTGTTGAAAATTCAGAAATAAACCCTTCGAAATAGCATCTATTCATTAACACATCCCGATATTGAGACGTAACCAAGTACTATAAGGACGAAAGACCATCATTAACACGAAGCCGTGAAACAAATTTTTGGTCAAAAATTGTGAAACTTTCAAATTAACGACAACACTTAAATGTGTGTTTGTGTTTAAGGATATAAAATAACTTATGCGGTGTTGGTATGCAGACACGAGTTTCTAGTTGTCCTGCAGGATATAAACTTCGTACTTACATTATACTACAAGCTTTGCTGACCACAAACACAAATAGTGCCAGATGAATCACTCGAACAGGATGTTTTTGTAGCTTTTGCGGTTTTTTGGTGAATGTATCGAGGGACAGTGTTTTAGGTTGAACGGTCAAATTAGATTCTATCAAAAGTAGCCCAACTCTGTACTTGGTCTGTGGGGAGGAAAGAATTCAAAAAAGCCATCATGTGACAGGATGTATGAAAGGATGTGAAATACCAGAATAAGAACAATGTTTTCTCTAAGGAAATGCAACGATGTTTTTCTACAAAGAAATTAAAATTTTTGAGTTAGTTCTTCATTTTTAAAATTAGTTATTTCGTACAAGAACAAAATGATATCCAAAATTAACTTCCCAAAGGGAAAATAGAAAATTATCATAAAACACAATCAAATTTGAATTTCTTCCTTCAAAAAAATAAGAAAAAAAAATTCAACGGAATTCAAAAATTTAATAAGTTCCATTTTGTGTGACACTTTTCGATAAGAATGACAAGAAATTCGTGAATATTCAGAAGATGGTAACTAAGACAGCCCGCAAAAGGACTTTAATTCATTTGCTGAGTGTCCTTTAGAGAAGTTTCAACTTTCTGTGTGACATTCTTCAAATGCAAAAGGACAGAGGGATGTTCCTTCATTTGGCACTTTGAGAATTTTAAATTTTCTTTTAATTAAAATTGTTTTTTTTTACGCGCCACCCCTAAAAGTCAAGAAACTTTGATTGAAAGGAAATAATAACGAAAGCTGAATTTTTTATATATATTTTTTTTTTCAATTTAATTGACTCCTTGACGATTTACTACGAAGGATATGAAGTTTTGAAATTCAAGAATTGAGTGGTGGTTCACGTCACATGGTGGACACTTAATTTTTAATTTCATTTAAATACGTTTCGTTTCATGGCGATTTGAAGAATTCTCTTAAATATTCAATTTGTTCTGAAGTGATTTTCATTTGCATAAAACACTCATTAGAATTTAATAAGAATCATTTCGTGGGTCACATTAGGTACAAACCAATTTTCAACGTGAGAAATTCTGACTCGTATATAAGACAACATAAAACCACACAAAATCCCTTTGTCAACAATTAAGTTAAAAGGAAATGGGGTTTACAGCGCTAAAGATGACTTCCGCCACGTGTCAATGGGATAAATTCGCCATTACAGAGTATTTAGGTATTGAACTGACTGATTCATGAATTTATCTTCCTGGAATGTCCATCAGCAACTAGAATATAAGATTAATACTTATTTCATACATAAACGATTATCCTACAGACGTTATGAATAATTTAAAAGTTAATGTCAAAATTAACGCGTGTCTGGCACCACCTCTAAGCGTTTTGTGGATTATGAATGGCTTGTGGTCTCAATAACCTCGTTTTATATGTACATTAGAGAATATGAATATTAAATTAGAACGAATTTGATGACTACATTATCCACAATGCGGTGATATAAATTACATTATCAATGTGTCAATTTATTTTATCATAAAAGTCTGAAATATCTGTTAGAAATTATTAGTTAAAGCTTAAACGTTAAATTTTAAATAAATTCTACGGAATTTCATCGAACACAAAAAGCACATGTACAGCACAACCAGGAACAGGATACAAGCAGTCGATATGCGCAAATTGCTGTTGTATAATTTGACCAAAGCTATTCGCAATATGCATATAACATTAACCAATAAACCACACATTTAAAATCCCATCGCCCGTCAACTGTAATGCCAGAAACCTCCCTCGTTTTACACGTTCTGTTCTGTTGTTGATGTGATGGCATAAAAAGCTACTGATCCGTATCCTACCGTATCAGGATTGGTCGATGCCAAAAAGGATAGCTTCCGTTAATTGTATGCATGGCATTCGAAATGATAATGAACATTTTCATGATAAGAGCCGTACACAGTGACGTACATATCCAGTATGTAAAAGGATACCTACCAAAATGCTTGGATGTATAGTTGAAGGATCATTTATTTACATATTTCTCTCATATTAAATGTTACTTCCGCACTTGCGAGCCTGTGGCCGAGATTCTACTTTGAGGTCAACTGAGCACGATAAACGCGGAATATTCGAATTATTTCGATTGTTCGATGAGAACCGGAAAGGCTAATTTTTGTTGCAATCAACCGGAAATTATTTACACTACAAATGCATATGCAAGTGCAAGTGTAAGTGCAAGTCGTAGTGCTGTTCGATAATGAAAATTAATTGAAATTATTGTGGAACATTTAGATGTGTTCTTTGTTGTTATATTTGATTGATTGATTGAACAGCACAACACAACAGAAGGCTTTCATCTGATTGAATTCCAATTTCGAACGCATTTTGTGGGTTTATTCTGGAATTTTAATGACAACTATACAATTTTCTTTTAGTTAAATACGTATAAATGAAATTTATTTTTAATAATTTTCATTTATTCGCATTTGACTTTTGACAAAAGGTAATTTGTTTCCTTTTACATCCCTATAATATCGTTAACAAATTCAAAACCATCTAACCAAATCCGTATTGTCTGCCGCAATTAAGTTCAAATGTTAATTAGAGTGAAATGAATGAGTTTATGACCGTGGAATCCCCTCGAAAGGTATAACCTCAGATTACCAACACCTATATCCCTTTCGGGTTAACTCGGAAGTGACTCGACAATATTTTGTTAACCAATTAGCGAAATATAAAAAGTCATGTATGATGATAAGGATACAAAGATGTTAAAGTGTTTTTGCACAGTATTTGATACATGATCACAAACACCCCTTGTGTAATTACGCAAACGTTTTTGGTATAGAATTTACAAGCATTTGTGGGTATTTTTCCATCCCCTGGAAAAAATTATACCATTCATTTGAATTCAATGAATGAACGTGAACAATTTGTTCAAAATAGGGACAAACATACATATTACCTTTCTGTTTTTGTTCATGAATTACTCACCCTTTTTTCAAAAATAGATTCCCGACATCTGCTTTTTCCCAGGAAATTTCTATTTAGGGAATTAGGCAAGTGTACAAAACCTTGATTAATTGCTGGCAAATATGTGTGAGCAGCGATAAGATGGAAATTCACCCGATTAGGTGTTGATAAGGTGTTTTTAAATAATCTCTGCTTACAAATGGGATTTTCGTGTATTTTTTGGCGCGGATAGACGATCATTCATTCATGAAGTTGTGAGTTTTTGTATCGATTGGAAGAACGTCATAACTCATTAATCCTTGGGTAATTACTGTCAATTGACTGTCACCTACAATTTGAGTCGCTTCCTTTTAAAAAACCAAATGAAACGAGAGTTTGATATAAAAAACCATACAAATGTTACTCCTTATTAAATGGGACGACGTGCAGCTGACAGAACGAAAAATCATCGCATGTCAAACATGATCATAAAGATGCATTGAAATAATAACTAAAGAATGTAAAATCAACAGAAAAGTTGAAGCAAAATATGCAAATCTAAGAAAAATGTATTTATAAATGACAAGTATTGTATAAAAACATAATAAAAGAGAATGTAAACTGGTTTTAAAAAGTGTATTTGTAATTTTGTCACTTAAACGCTACTGTATGCTTAATTTTAGTCACTGCTTTTCTCTTCACTGGTCTTTGTCGTTTTCGCCGGATAAAAGAAAACTGTTCACGGAGATTTCTGTCCGGCCGTTTCTCGTATTTCAAACCACAACTTCGCTCGCTCGACGACTCGTATCTCAAACATCTCGTATGTTAGGCCACCCGTATTCGAGGTACCACTGTATTGAGAAACTTACTAATACAATCACACGCAACCATAAAATTTGTACTACATCCAAAGGAGGACAGTATTTTTATTGAATAATATTCAACGCATTCGTGTTACAAGCATTTAAATATCGACCAATCAGGAACACTTACCAAGCACACGATGACCAGTAAAAGGTCAAATCACTAACCACAAGCGCAAATTGACTTACAGAGACAGTCGTTTTGACATATTGAGGAACAAAATATATAAAAAATCAAAAGTTTTTCCCACAACTACTGAGAAAAATCAAAAATGGATTTGACATATCTGGGAGCCTATTTTCCCAGATCCCAGAGAGGGGATATTAACTTCTTGCCACCCTACAGTACAGATGAGCGTTAAGGCCTTTGTTATCAATTCGGTTTCGGTATCTTGTGATGATGAGGTTATCCCAGGTTATTTGGTATAAAGAATGAGATTATTAAAGAACAGTGTTTATTGATATTACGTTTTTCATAGCAACATCATCTACATTGTCGTCGAAAATCACTAAATTCCACATTTACGTTGACTGCGTTAAGCTACCGATTTCATTTGCATGCCCCCCTCGATTCGAGATTGTTAGCAATTTTTGAAAAAAAACAAATAGAAAGGAAAATTATGCAATTTAGAAGTGGAGTCTCATTAACGTGGCTTGTATTTCACATAAAGAGTTTCATTTCGTAAATTCATTTGTGAACAAAACTCGTGCTCTACGTATACCAGAAACACTTCATATGAACATATATCAATCTGCAGAACGACATCCAGAGTTTCGAGGATTCCTAAAGCTCATTTATGTGTCTGAGTAATGGAAAAGAAGGATAAGTACACGTTGAAGAACAGGGTCCTAGCAAAGAAGCCACTAAACAGAAACAGCAAAAAAAATAAATAAATGTACGAATTCTGCCCTGGCTCTGAAGCTTTTTATTAAAAGCCTTGTCTGTCTGTGCTGATAGATGAGCTCTGGGAATGATTTTCTTTTCTTTTTTTTTTTAAGTTTTCCTGGGGTTAAAGGCGACTTACGAATGCCATCCTTCTATATACGTTGTACGTTTGCAGACTATCTAAAGGAATATTCCAAGCAGCTAGAATAAATGAGTTTTTTTATTAGGTAGGTATGTTCGTTCTATAGAAGCTGCTGTTCATACAATGCTGACAACGAGGTAGGGAAAAAATAAAATTCTGAAAAATTTTCCCTCACCCTTATTTCACTTGACGTTTCTTTAACTGACATTTGAAAAACATGTCGTTGTGCTGAATTTGTTTTTCCCACGAATTCATTTCATTTCTCAATCTTGTACTTGGATCCACATCCACCTCCAGGTTGAAATTGCATTTGACGGATCCATCATTCGTATGTGATATGCATTGAATTTCTGGATGGAAAGAAACGACATTTCTTTCAGGTGTGCAAACTTCATCAAAATGACTTCTGTCATTTTTGCATATTTGATATGAAGTCAGTTTATTTCTTATTCAAACAATTTTCTTTGCGGAAATATTAAAATTCCTCTTCTATTTTTTTGCAGAAAAGTGTCATCTTTTTCATAGATCATCAAAACTACATTTAATTTCACACTCAAACGTAGACCAGTCACTTCCTCTTCCGTTCCTCAGAGGTACTTTGTGTCAAAGGAGGGTCAACATGTTAATCCCCATTTCGACAGTTATAAGCAATAGAAGATCAATCAGTTAGCAATATTGACAAGCTCGCGGCTATTTTCTGGTAAATTAAACATTAAACGCCACCATGCCACGTGATCTAAACATTTAGCACGTGACTTTGAAAGAGGTGAGATTTTATCTCTTGCCCTTTGCCTTTGAACAAGGAAAAAAGGATATTTCTTTATTTGCTGAAGTATTTCGTGGCACGTGGCGGGTGTATTAACAAATTGCCAATTCAATTGTTTTCGATACAATGATGCTACTATTATTATCAATGGGCAAAAAGATGGGGATGATTACGTTTTGGAAGGGTGAACTCATTGAACCATAGAAACCATCACTAATAACTGAAGCTTTTGATGTCGTATCTTATTGTTTTTAAGATCGTTTTGCCACATAAGAAAGAATTTCCGTTCGTTAAACGCATAAATTTCATTTATCCCGATTTCTAGCACTCACCCATGGCTAAGTCGTATCCTGCCGATTCATTGACCATTTGTTATATGCTCTCCAAACATTTTGGAATGCTAGTAACAGAGCTAACACAATTTACGAGTATTTGCTCTGAGAGCAAAGGAAAGAAACGACATTTCTTTCAGGTGTGCAAACTTCATCAAAATGACTTCTGTCATTTTTGCATATTTGATATGAAGTCAGTTTATTTCTTATTCAAACAATTTTCTTTGCGGAAATATTAAAATTCCTCTTCTATTTTTTTGCAGAAAAGTGTCATCTTTTTCATAGATCATCAAAACTACATTTAATTTCACACTCAAACGTAGACCAGTCACTTCCTCTTCCGTTCCTCAGAGGTACTTTGTGTCAAAGGAGGGTCAACATGTTAATCCCCATTTCGACAGTTATAAGCAATAGAAGATCAATCAGTTAGCAATATTGACAAGCTCGCGGCTATTTTCTGGTAAATTAAACATTAAACGCCACCATGCCACGTGATCTAAACATTTAGCACGTGACTTTGAAAGAGGTGAGATTTTATCTCTTGCCCTTTGCCTTTGAACAAGGAAAAAAGGATATTTCTTTATTTGCTGAAGTATTTCGTGGCACGTGGCGGGTGTATTAACAAATTGCCAATTCAATTGTTTTCGATACAATGATGCTACTATTATTATCAATGGGCAAAAAGATGGGGATGATTACGTTTTGGAAGGGTGAACTCATTGAACCATAGAAACCATCACTAATAACTGAAGCTTTTGATGTCGTATCTTATTGTTTTTAAGATCGTTTTGCCACATAAGAAAGAATTTCCGTTCGTTAAACGCATAAATTTCATTTATCCCGATTTCTAGCACTCACCCATGGCTAAGTCGTATCCTGCCGATTCATTGACCATTTGTTATATGCTCTCCAAACATTTTGGAATGCTAGTAACAGAGCTAACACAATTTACGAGTATTTGCTCTGAGAGCAATTATCCGATTTCAGGATTGTTTGAATCCACTTTGATTGCTATCATGTAAATACAAAGGGATAACAATATATGTAGGTACTATGTACAGTCGAACCCATGAACGAAGATACATCCCTTGTCTACAGGGAGGCATGGAACTTTTATTCAAGAATTCGTAGCAGATTTTCAAAATTGAAATAATTTTTATGTTATTTGCACTCTTATTCAGCAAATGCCGATTTTGTTTCACATATTTCAAGGACAATTCTTTTGAGTAACATGAAACTTATTGAGGAAATAATTAAAAAATTCTCAGCTAAACTATCTCTAAATCCTACCACCTGTGGATGTAAATAATTCACTTGCAGTTCATATATATAGAGGGTTGCATCGTGAAATGTGATCCTTTTCATTGATAATTCAATAAGAGGGTGATTTCCCACCCGATATTCCTAATAATCCTGACAAGAATCATATGCTGATGTAAGTGTAACACATTTCAACTATATTCATCCCCCAAAACAGAAATTCCCAGCCCTTTTTTTATCCCAGATTCCAGATAAGGAAGTCGCGTGTCACATAGTACTTCCACGCTTTGTCGCTTCTAGTCTTTCTTCAGATCATGTTGAAGCATGTATTGGGCTGGGGAATGAACGATTCTATCTTCGGTCTTGTTGATGATTCTTATCCGATGATTTCATGCTTAAACAGCGACACGCGACTATTGAAAGTGATCACTTGATTTGAAATTAAGGATCCTGTACTTGCTTTGTGTGTCGTATTTTGCACTTCTTCTCGATTTTCAATTGGCAATATTGAATTTTTAAATTTATTTCATTGAATTCAGCGTGAGTATCACTTCACAGTAACACACTCTTGGTATGTAAAGTATTTTGATTTATATTTGTCAAACAACGAAGCAATAGGTATAACTCTAACTGGAAACAAACATCAAATGAAACCATTCTAGTTCGCAAATAAAGGTGAAAACTAAAACAGAAAAAGTTCAAATAGTCCATGGTCTAAGTAATCAAAAGTTTAATAAAACAAAAACACCAAACAAGACCAATTGACGTAGCTTGGACCAATGCTACGTCCATTCAAATCCTAATATGAACCAACAAAGTTGACTAGCATTTTCCGGAAGTTTGAAAAATCAGCGAATCGGCATAAATTTGATTAAATCGGCTTTGCTTTTCCCAATCTGCAGGTCCTTTGTTTGTTGAAGCTTCATGCCCTCGAATGGTTTTTGATGTTCAACGTATTTAGGTTCGCGTTTTCACAGAGAACCCTTGTGTTCCTTTTCAGTTCTTTGGATATCCAGCCAAAAATTCGTTTTAGCTAGTCTTGTTTTTTTTTTCTGGATATATGTATTTAGATACCTTCTACTGTATATATTAGGGATCTAATACTTTCAACATGCATCATGGGTGGAAGGTATTTTTGCAAACTCAACACACGCGGATCCCGACATGGACTGTGTACGTGAGTGTAGGGAAATCACCCTTGAGAGAACTTCACATTCCACAAATTCTTTAGGTTCTTATTATTCTATCGAACAGGGTAATTTTTCACTTCCACAACTCCTGCGATTCTTTATACTTTTATTTTAAAATTTTTTCGTCTTTGAGTAAAGAATTTTCTTTTCTTAAATTTTTTTGCCTCTTGAATTCTACAACAAGACAAAATTAATGATTGCAGTAAAAAGAGCTTTTTCCATACAAAGAATTTTTCACTGTCGATTTCGAGGAGGTTCTAATCGTTTCTCTTGCAAATAAGTTTCATTTGAACATAAGATGTTATTAATTGATACCAGGAGCATTTCAAATGAGAAATCTCTTGGAGTTATTTGTGTGAGACAAATACCATTGAAGTCATAACAAGTCCAACTGTCAATTAGTGAAATTTGATTAATTCGCATTCTCCTCACTAACAAATGTGTACGACACTAAATCATGTATGAGATTAAGACAATCTACTAACCGTACTTAACTGAGAGAGTGTCAATGGCTCGCACTGCGAAGAAGAAATATGAAGGAAGTTAAAAGAAGCGAAGAAGAGTGCCTTTTACATGACGTGAGCTTGTAGACACCACGCGAGATCAAAGAGAGTTAATTGCCGGTTTGTAACATTTGAAGGCAAACTGAGAAATTCGGTTGACACTAAAGCTGGATTCATTGGTACGTTCGGCGCGCGAATTCAGTTCTCTCTTTGCCAAAGTTGAACTAACTTCAACTTTCGTGTGGAATATTTTCGTTTTCACCGTGTGGATTGTTTTAAAAAGTCAGGCAGATTCACGACGAAAGAATGAATCATGGGGAAAGATACTGTCTTCGCGACGAATATGTTCTGCACGCGTCGAAAGTACCAATGAATCCAGCATGAGATTGGTCAGATTTCCATATGAAAAAACAGTTCTGCACGCGCCGAACGTACCAATGAATCCAGCTTAAAGCTGTATTCTTTTGGTCACCCGAGCAAAGCAGAACTGTCAAATCGCATACATTAATACGGAACAAATTATTTCTAGATAGCAACTGGGTTTAATTTACTCCGCTGGATAAGTAGTTGCACTAGAAATATCCAGATGGCGAAATTCATTTTCCTTGCCGTTAGTTTAAAATTTTGTTGAAATTCCACAAAATTACAATTTCTTCAAAACTTTGAATTAATTTCATCTGAAAATTTAAATTCAAGTAATATCTGAGGAATTTGTTTAACCGAGGTTGTAACCGAATATAAAAAAGTCGAAGGAAATTCATACAAATGTAAACTGTAGTTAGTTGAAGTTATTAATATATCGAGTGCCAATTCGGTGTGTTCTTTGCTACTTTGGATTTACTCTCGATAGCGATTACCAAAAGAATACCAACATTTGAGTTCGGTCTCTTATGTTTTTCAGTGAGTAAAAGGATTAAAATCTGGGAAAATCGCTTCCTGATGTTGACATTCCTTGTCAATTTGGATTAAGAAGTACCCAAGTAGCATAAAACATGTATTGCAGTGCATAAATTACATTGAAAGTACCAACGTTAAATTATTTTTCTCACACTTAACAATCAATTTAAGACACTTTGCCTACTTTTAAATCGACTACAAAACGTCTGGTTCCCTTTATGATGTCGTTACCGGTAATCCCGAACTACCGTCAAAACGATATCCTTTTAACCAAACGCTAATCTCCCGTATCCCATCATGCACGTGTCAATTGTCCATATAAATATTAAACATTTACTCAAAATAAAACATGGAACAAGGGATGAGCATGTCCGTGTGGCTAAGTAGTTCATGAAAATTGAAATATATAGCTAAGTGTACCTACCACCCCTTATTTGTAGTGCAACATGTCAGAGTGTGGTGTGAAGGCCGGCAGGATTTTCTGGGCCGAAGAATATTTTAAGCCTAACTATATGTTCCTGGCAGGACTTAACATTCATATATCGAAGAACGAAAATCTCTTCCAACTCACTCAATATTGGTGGCCATATATTACTCACGTGTTGACAGTTTACTAGCACGTGTCAGTGTTTGGATATTTTCGGCATCAGGTTTGCTCCATGTTGATGGTAACTAGGCAGCCAATCAATGAGTCAAGGGTTCAATATAAACTTGTAATATTCTAAGAGATGAGAAACTGTCAAATTAAACAATAAGGTTGTCTTGAAAAACCTATTTTGTCAAAACTACAGACCCAAGGGTTAACTCCACTACTGAAAGGGAAACTTCTCTTAAACTTTCAACTGTATCCTCAGGCTCTCCATACCTAAACCGCATCGAAATATTAACCTTCTCTCCATACATAAAATGTTCAGCTCTTCTATGGCAATTCACCAAAGATCTTGTGCTGTAAATATTTACTGACCCTTTCTAAATCTAGAAGAGGCACGTTCTGAACACCAACTTGTTGTTATGGCAAAATAATAATTCTTCAGAAAACCAACACAATTTAACTTATTTCCGGATACGAAGGTTTTATTTTTCTTAAATAATGTTGAAAAGAAACCACATCTAACAAATAAATCGTATACTAAACCTAGAACTTTATATTATATTATATTAGAAAAGGAAAAACATGAAATAGGAAAGTATATTTGTTCATTTACATGGTAAAAAGGAAAATACTAAAGTAAAGTTTCTTAAACACCATTTTCCAAAAACAAATTCTCTTTACTTAAGGCCATGAACTGAAGTTCGAAAGCCACAAAAGCCTCAGAAAACACTGAAACTTCAAGAATCTCTTATCCGGTGTAAGACAAAATCAAGAAAACGGAAAAGTCTTGTTCTGAAACGGAAGAAATGTACAAGAAGCATGAAACATCATCATTAGCATTTACATTTTCCACATAATGTAATATGAGCTTTAACAAATATGTGTGCTTCTGTATGTTTGTTACATTCTCCAAAAAACGCAAAGGACTTCCTACATCCCTTACGAGCACCCTTATCGTTGATCATAAACAAAGAAAATACTAAGAAAATTTTCTTGAATCAGTAACAACACAATAAAATTTTCTAATTTCCTTCAAAACATTCTAGAGTGGATTGTTCGAGGGAGCATTCGAGGGAGTGTGTTGTGTATATACTTTAAACAAAGGCATAAAAATTCAAATAACCCCTTAACCTCAAAAACACAGGCTTCTTCGAAATTTGTTTGACTTTTGAGGGTATACAAAGTCTAACTGTCTTGGGTACCTACTGACAAAAACTTTCACTGACTTCATGCAAATTTTGTTTGTTCTTCTTTATCTCTCTCTCTCTTTACGCTCAGTTACTCTCCAGAATTTTGTGGTTCGTGCGTTTCAAAATTTAATTAAATCACCACGACTTTCCCGAAATGGTGGGTCTTCAACATGATGAGTCAGTTTCTTAAAAGTTTTGCATTTTCCGAAGAAGTGAGAAAATTTGCCATCTCTCCTGAGTGGCATTTTGTTGTCCAAGTTTCAGTGTCCAGTGTTATAAACATTATAACTGAGTTATAACACATTACGTACGTTACAAGTTTTTAGAATCTGAGTCAACTCGCCGAACTAGTAAAATCTGTTAAACCATTTGTTTTTTGTTGTTTTATAATTACCGTACGCTAATACATAGAAACAGAGAAAGACTAAATACATACGAAGATCCGCACAAAGAGAAGATGCCGAGAATGACATTTTTGCCATTCCGTAAAAAGTTTCACAGCAAACGCCGTTCGATTTTGACTGCCGCATAATTTTTTCTTCAGAACTTATTCGATGCCAAATATTCTTCGAATAAAGTTCGTTCACCTCTCTGTTTGGAGTTTTATTTTATAACAAACCGTCCTGTAAATTCAATTCTTTAGCATGTAACGATCCAGTGTAGGTTAAATATTGAAAATCTTAAATAAGGAAAGATCCTAGGTACCTATCTTGGACGACACACTCTGATGTTTTGCCTTTTCGACATTGTTTTCTTCATCAAACGTAGTAGCACTAGGTACTCTTCTATTTGTCACATATTGCTCCAGTCACTAACTTGCAACGATATCACTTTTAATTTAGCTTCCTGTTCATGTTTTTAAGGAAAAATGAAGTCAAGGCAAAATGAAATCAGAGTGTCGTAAATTTTGTCAGAAATGAAGGTCGAAAGGCAATTGGCAATCAAGGGATGTCATTTGTAAGATACAATTTTGCTTATTGAACTTTTGGTATGTAGTAAGAGAAAAGTTAAAAGGAAAATTTGCTTACACACAAATGTGTTTGCAAGTCACAATATTGAAGCTTTTACTCACAGACTTTATGTTTGCATTCGGATTAAACCGGCCTGTACCGAATGGTCAATTAGACGTCCTAATTGAAAATCCTGGAGGAAAATTTTTTGTCTTTCCTATTTGTTATATATATTTCTTCTCCTTTCAAATATTGTTGCTACAATTTCATTTCTTCGCTTCAAGAAAAACATCCCTTTTCACTGAGGGTATGAAACCTACCTACGTACTTTGTGTCTTGTCCAATATTTAATTAAAGAGACGGAAAAGTAAAAAAACCAAGAAAACATCATGCCAATAAGACAACGTCTGCGGGAGGCTGCACAAACCCAGAGTGGAGACGATTGTTGCGAATTTGCATATAGATTCCAGTGATTTCCGACACTTTTGTGGCGTCCACGTGGCATCATCTCCTTACATGTCCTTGTAATCTTCACAAAAACCAAAAAATTTCTTGGTTGAAACTTTTAATAACCAATTTTTATTTAAAACATTTTTGTCATACTTCACATACCAAAGAAGTTACTTGCAAAAAAACGGTTGATTAATTAAAACTTCGAAACTTAATTAGCCTTCCACCGTAGGCAGCCATATTTTCAAAAGCATTTTTCCAAAATCCCAAGCACAATAAAATGAATTTTTCAAATATTTTCCCATCTTCTTCTTCTATTAAAAATGTTTTTCTCAATGTGACATCCTAAAAAATAAACCCTCTCATACTAAGGGTAAATTGCACATACCTTTGAATGCCGCCTGAGGCGTGCCCTTCGTTATTTTGTGGTTGACCGAATATAGAAAATAATTTTCCTACCCCATAGTTATCTGTTGAAAAAACGTTGGGTTTGTCAAGTGATCCTGTTTTATGTAATATTTTCGTTGCACATCTGTAAATCACTGCCTTATTATATTTCCCTTTAATGACATTTTGAGCATCCTTGTCTCGTTGCTGCGTCAATTTTAACGCTCAAATGATATCTTGAGTGGGTTTAATTTGAAATCGAGCTCATTGTATTCTCCTGCATCCAGCAGTCTGCTAAGAAACCCTTTCTAGGGCAAACACTATCATCATATTAATGATGCACAAGGACTCAATGATGATCCCATGTCAGTGACTTCAAATTGAGTTTTGAGTAACGAGTAAATTTTCATTAGCATTCTCCGCCTTTAGGTAGTTCTATGAAACTGAGCCTAATTTTTAAGTTATAACGCTACATGATACATATTGTGAAGTAGATCATTTAGATATCAAAAATAATTTCAAATAATTCTTAAGCAATTCTTTTCGATTCGCCTCGGAAGTAATTTGAAAACATTTTCAAAATTTAATAACGTCTCAAAGATTTCAAAAAGTAACAACAAATACAAAAGGAACTTTCAAGACTTTATCCTTCAAATTCAGTTTGTATGCGTTCAAAGAAGAATTTCTTGAAAAATTTCCCTTTGTGGGCTTGAAAAGCAGCAGTAAAAGAAAAAATGACATCCTTTTTCATTTTATTTTTATATTTCAGTGAGTCCTTGCTGTTTGCAAGACGAGCAATGCGATAAGAAAAAACACACCATGAAGAACTCATTCATTGCTAGCCCAATATTTTCCAAGCAAATCCAAAGATCCAGTGACTTGGGAAAATTTTCATTTCGGATTCAATTTCATTTTGTAGTCACTCCTGTGTTCGTCATCTTTCAGGATGATTCTGATTTCAATGGAAATCCTTTGAACTCTGCTCACTTCACACAAATCTCAAACTGATGCCACGATTTTGAAGTTATGTTTGCCTGAAGCTATTGACTATTCTGACTTGTACGTTGGCAATTAAAGGACATTTTCCAATATTCGTAGGTTTAATGACGATTTTCCTGCGATTTATTTTCATCCTATGAGGACACACATCAACCAACAAATGTCTGTTACTAGATTTCATGAATCTTTTATTTTGTTTCAATTTCCAATTTTCGTGAAAAATCAGAAATTCTTCAAAATTGTCTCGTGCTTTCAGCGTTTCATCGTCATTTTCGCAACAAGTCAATTATTACCAAATCAATTGCAGGCCAGTGCTCATCAATAGAAGCGTTTTGTAAACAGAATACCGCTCTGAATGAATACTCCTCCTTGAAGTGCTCTTGAGAAAACATTCATCGAACTTTGGCCACTTTAATTTTCCATCATTTAGTATTTTCAACATCTGCGTACTACAAAATCCGTTATCGCACTCAAATTAGCCCTTTCCCAACTGAATGCATGTCGGATGCCAACCACTCGAGAGTCAAAAGGACAGTAGAATGCGGGATGCTATCCGACCTTTTGTTGGAACATTTTTGCAAAACTACAAAAAATCTGTTTCTTGCTTTAAGTACGTGACGTGACCTTTATTTTCTTGGGATCCTTTATCTAATACTCAGCTCGGTGGCACTAGATGGTAGCCCAAAAAAGTGTCCAGTATGACTCTACTTAATTTGACTTGAAATTGACGAGTGATTTTTCAAGTTGAAATAAATGTTTTCAGAGAACACAAACAAATTAAAATAAAAAACGAAACCGTGAAAAATTATTTTTCTGTCATGAAAAAATTTGTAACATTCGGAAAAAAACAACTTTCCCTAAAACAATTTCCGCTTCGGTGCTCCCCAAAAAACAAATTTTAATTAAACTTCCAAGAAGCGCAAAAGGTCCAGCCATTGATCGATTCATCAGTTTAAATTCTATTTCCGTTTTTCACGGTTCCCCGCCATTTTGACCGACATGATGGATTCAAAAAATCGAACGAAAATAAATTGTACGATACAACAAAGATGAATCCTTAGTTGGAAAGATGATGAAAAAACCTCCCAGACGAAGATGAGAAACAAAATTCTATCATTTCATCAAAATCCTTCGGGTAAGCACGACTTAATCCTTGTTTAAAGACAGAAAAAGGCTGAAATGCAAACGAGTTGTAGATTATGTATGACTGGAAGAAAAGAAGATTTACCATCGACTTCTGTTAAGTCATGAAATGTCCTCGTCTTCTGCTTCTTGTTCTATTTTATCCTAGCTTATCGTATATAAAAAAACAGTTTCGTCCTTGTAGCTTGCGTTCTTAGGTATACCTATATATATATTAGAGTATATACCAACAGATGTAATCGTGGTTGTGGTGGTAGTGGATTGAACTTTTACTATAAACGTGCACCCCAATAAACCTGCTGTTTATAAGAGTGTATTCCTTTTAGAATCCTCAGCTCACAGCGACGACAACCCGCTGAGATGAATGGATGTTAGCTTCCTGACATGCTAAGCTCAGTAGTTTGGGATTACTTCGAGGTTAATATCGCATCAGATTCTCTTATTATGACGACACTGAAGCTATGAATAAAGTTAATCCGATATTTTTTCTTTCGTTCATCTTTTTTCCTCACGAAATGAAGTTGAATCAATGGAAGGATGATGACTTTTTCGTCCTACAAGGCTTATGATGTTTATCCTTTCTGTTTGAATTATGTACCACGCTCCTTGAGTCGTCTTTGAATTACTTCATTAAAGTTTTATGGGTTAAGCCTGCAGCGATGTAGGTAGGTATCTTGCATAAATTTCATACAACTACCAATAACTAAATCAGTAAATCTACCTGTGTGTTTAATTCAAAACTGAATCATCAGTGTTTGATACAAAGAGACGCAGGTATCTTCTACGTGCAGAAAATTACCCGAAATCATCATTGAACGTGATCAGATCCAGGACAATGTCACGAAACTTTTCCTCAACAAAACAAAAAGAAAAACAAGTATTGGGAAACTTTCAAAGAAGTTAAGAAAACAACGAACGAAGCCACGACTAGTGGCAAAAGCAAAAAAGAAAATATCAGCAACCCTTAAAAGTTTTAGGGTGTATCACAGAAGAAAATAAAAGAAAATTTCGAAAAACTGTACTTTTTCCTTTTTCATGTGTCAATATCTCCTCCCTTCCATGGCGACTGCCACCATTTTAAGGTTAGCTACGTAAGGGTGGTTGGTCGTCGATCGTCGGAAGTTGATATGTTGACTGCATCCCTTCGACAGGGTGAATGAAATAAAGGAAACAAGTTTAGAAGAAGATGGGGATTTTATTATTCTCGCTCTTGACGAATCGGAGTTGCGCATGTCCCTCTCTTTAGGACCACCACAATCGAGTGCATATTCAAGTAGGGGTATGAAGACCAATCACGAATCCGAGGCGTGGTTACTGTACACTACACTGGTCTCGCTTCATTGAATTCCTTGTGATGATAATCGTTTGAGACATGCGTACAACCATCAACCCTTGTTCTTGTTTGCATTGTTTGTCCGTGTGCAGAGGGTGACATTTTCAAAATAAACAAACCGTAAATGGAGATGCACGTGCGCAATTCAAAATTGAACATACGCACTCATACACACACACACCTCAATTCACCCCCAATTTTGAAAAATAAATTTTTTCCTTCCCAAACAACATGAAGTCAACGGAAACATATTGACATTTCGCGGGGAAATTGATAATCCAGTTGGAAAATTCTCGGGCAATGTTACCCTTCGAATTTCAATCAGATTTTGTCGTATCGTCACATGCAACCTGACACTGACGGGTGTTGGACGTGGAGTTGCCGCAATTGAACGTGAATTGATTGGAACGCGTCAATTCAATTGTTTAAATATAAAATATAATAAAACTAAATTTAAAACTTAAAAATTTTCATATAAAATTTCAGTGAAAGTGAATTGATCTGAATTTCAATTTGAAATAACGTCAAGAAAATGCAGTTTTCCGTGATATCGTGATATGAAGTTTTGCATTCAACCTTGCCTTAAGGTTCAGAAGAAAAATTTTAAATTTAAAAGGAAACGCACGTTACCAAATGGATTTGAATAAACGTTATTAACAAAAAACCACGTGTTTTGAAACATTATTGTTTTTGTGTAATTATCAACTTACCACTACATCCATTACAAGAAAATTGATGTTGTTGTTTTTATAATGTGCACAATAAGTATATAACACAATCAACATATACATTCTTATAACACGTTAAAGTAAAGTGTAAGTTACCTATATCAGGAAAAATAAAACGATATCAACCAAGTTACCGCCATGCTGGAGTTTTATCCCGTCCCCACTAACATGAACAGTGGACTACTGCAGGGTGGACAGCTTAATGGGCAAATTTCAAAGCCAATGGATTGTAGCGGTCGCACGGGTTGGTTAACATTCATCTTTTGATTTTAGTTTAACTTGGTAGCTGTACCTATATCAGTTTAAGTGATTTGAATGCATAGTAGGTAAGAGGAGAAGTGAACACTTTCAGTTGACTTTAGAGTTGTTAGGATATCACTTGAGTATCGTACCAAGTTGCTTTATGTCAGATAAATAGCAACGCGTCGGGTTTTTGTTCCTCTAGCTAAAGCTAAACTTCTGTCTTCTGTTCAAAAGGAAAATTTGTTATTTTAATTTTGTTAATTATGATATTTTACCAAAATCACCTTTTATTGATTCACAGTTTTTTGTAGTTTTAACATAACCCTAGTTGGATAAAATTCGAAATTAGAAAATTATCATTTGTCAATTGGTTAGTTTTCAAATTATAAAATCAAATTATGCCCTCACACAAATGTTATTTTGGCTAGAAACATTTTTCAAATCCATAGATTCAGGATTGATTTTCAAAACAAAAATTTTTTTGACAGAATTGTCAAATATCAGTGACATTCGCCACAAATCATTTTCCCATAAACAAGTAACATGGTGTCAAATTTGATAGCTCAGCACATCATTTAGCTGCACATTCAAAAAACATTCAGCACAGTAAAATTCATTCACTCTTGCGGAATCGCTATTTAGAGAAAAGGGAACACCGTGTCAGTCTGTGGGTTTTTCTTTTGGTGTTCACCGGAAAAAACTCACCGTTGCGGATTTTGGGCCCCGGACCTAATTATGGAGTTATTAACTGGAACAAACAAATGCATCAATGGAGATATCAATGTTTTCTTATAGAAGTGTTATTGATCAAGTAACCTGTGTGGCACTTTTTGTTTTCATTATAGAGTCTACTAGATTATATTATACTTGTCCCTGTGACGATATCAGCGCTGAAAGTGTCCTTCAGCAAACCTCATGCAAACGGCACCTATATAAAACCAAAAAACTTTAGTAAAAGAAAAAAGTATAATTGGTATTTTTAGAAAAGATGTCCTTCTGAATCCTTGCAGCAAAGAAAATTTTCTTCAATCTTTGTATATATTTGTTGCTTTCAATAATCTATCGTTAGATTTTCCACAAAAGTTAGCTTTACCTCCAAAAGGAAAAGTTATAAACAATCATTCTGGGTTCGAGCAACACTTTGTGCCGATGTCGTCCGCATAGAGGATGAGGAGGGAAAGTCCTTCTGAAGCTTTTTATTGATTTTCTCTAAAGCTAGGGTACAAGAAACCACATCTCGTGCTAGTCGATTCCTGCTGTTTGTGTTGGATGTGTTGGTGTTGGATACATCTCCCTAACGCTTACATCATAGTCGGCTCTGGGTCCTTCCGATTTAGAAGGATAAAGCTACCGTCGTAAAACCAGCATTTACAGTTGATCTCTATACATTTGTATATGTCAGGAAATCCTTCACATTCCCTTTCGGCTCCTGTCTCCGCATCCAATGTTTTCATTCTGAGTAAGGGTATAAAGTCCAAGAATGTCTGAACAAACTCCATGTGCTGGAATACCATGTAGGATAAGCGGATGTACACGTATTGGCACATAAAAGGATCTATTTTACATCCTGATATCCCAGACATATCCCCATAGATCTACCCAAGTTTATAGACTTAGACGAAAGTTGAAAAGTTGAGCCCATCAAGTGCGTTTTCTTATTTGTTTGTTGTGTTGTCAGTGTAAAAGTTTCCCTTTATTTTTGCTCCCTTTTCCCATGGAGCTATGGGGAAATATCTTTTTCTTCAAAACTCCAACACAGAAAACAATGAAACAAGAAACACAGAAGGAATTTCCAAAAGTGATAGTTAGTACGAGGGATTTCCTATGAAAATGATGGATTTTCTTTTCTTCTTTTCAACTTTGTTTGTAAGAAAAAGGATATGTGCGGAACAGGAGATTGAGTTCTTCAAGGCTTGAATTGTCCTCGTCTTCATCACTTCATCATGTTCAAGTTGTATATTCGGGAATTTAAGGTTGAAATCGCTCTGACAGTTGAAGTTTAACTTTGACAGTTGAACTTCATTGCCATTTCCTGTCCATGTACAATACAACATGTTATATAGGTATGTAATACTACTCATATACCTATACCAGCTACCTTTCAAAGAAGTCGTGGATGCCTAATCATCATAAACGCCATTTGATACCTACACCTAAATGAATAGATACTAACATTCAGTTTAACCTGTAATTTACCGAATTCATTCCTTATACAGATTCCTAATGTAGCTACAGTACGGAATTGCATATATATGGAGTTTTGAAATTCTTGGACAATTCTAGAAATTGTGGAGGTATTACGTATATGTTATGTTTGAGGATTTACTAACACTTTCTCCATAACAATAACTCAATAAATCGTGAATCGAAAAATAACAGACCGTAGAAATGAAGCAATTGGAACGAAAATCATAAAAATATTATGTTCCTACGTCTAATCTCATTTAAGCGCTTAATGTACAATGAATGTAAAGGAAAGTGCTAAGTAAACAATTTATAAATCAATTACTTTATCGCACTTGACAATCCTTAAATGATATGGGCTTATATTAGTCAAATCTTATCTTTAATATCAGAATGGTCCTGGAATATGTGGAGCCCAGATAACGTACACGTACCTTCAATGCCTTCAGTGACACCAAAAATAAAAGATAAAAGAGTCATCGGACTTGGGGACGAGCGAGCATTTTATTCGTAAAGCAAAGCACCATATTCCAAAATGTATGGAAAAAAGCATTCGTATCACATCCGCACATGCCATAAATCACATTCTTTGGGTTTTTATGGACGTCGCAGTGCTGTTTTACCCTGACGGGTTTAATCCCAGTATGGTTGGGGAGTTTTGCAACGACAAAAATCCACTGCAGTTACACATTATCGACCGCATTTGAACAAAAAGTTTTCGATGTTCTTTGTTATTTTTCCGTGTGATATGGAGGCCATGCTGTTGCAAGTGCACAAGCTGTGTTTCTGCATCCGGGACATATCCCACTTGCATATGCTTGACTGTGGCTTATTCATCACACCCGATTGCATGCATAATTTTGTGAAAAATATTTTGATTTGCCGTGAACCTACCTCTTTGCCCGCAAGAGCTTTAACCAATATTTCAGGATAGATTGTGAAACTTTAAAACTAACCCTAAATTTAATAATATTTATCTGTTACAGAAGTTGGAACAATTAAATGTGAAAAAAACTACGAAATATGCGAAGGATGTGGTCACAAAATTCACGATCGATACCTGATGAAAGTCGCTGATGCCAGTTGGCATGAACAATGTTTGTCATGCTGTTATTGTGGAGTGCAATTAAATCACACGTGCTATGTCAGAAATACAAAATTATATTGTAAAGCTGATTATGAAAGGTGAGTGTATATATCTACTTCTTTAGGACAAGAATATTTTAACAAATTCTGTTTTTTTTCTCTGAATTTTGGACTTCAAGTTCGATTATTCTTATCTCTCTGTGAACTCCATTCTTTCACCTACTCTTTCATTCACTGTTTTGTTATTTCAGTGTATTTGTCTGATATTTGGGTATGTTTCTACGTATGTTTCTGTTAGTGTCGTGTAAGTGGAGTTTTCTATTTTGTCGAAGAGTATTAGTGCTCGATCTCTGATATAACATTTGACACTTTCGATGTTAAGATCTTTATGTATGTCAATGTTTCGGATGTATCAGGGAATGCAAAGATCGAGAAGCTCTATAGACAGTATTGCCATATAAATAGTAAGTAGGTCTAATGACTTGCTTGTATATGAGCAGCTTGTTTTTGTGGGATAATTTGCATATAATTATTCTTGTGTACCTACATATCGTTAACGATTTCGTTAAATTTTCCACAGAATGCACTAACAAAATTGTTACAAAAAGAAACAATATCCTCTTTAATACACTCTGAGCGAAAAGATTTTAATAAAATTTTAAAGAAATCAAAATCAAATAAAATGAATTATTTTCAGTCAAAAGAGCGACCAAATTAAGATATTCTTTTCAGACATTTTCAATTTCCACTTTAAAGCAAAGCGTATTTTTTTCCTTTATTCATACCCTCCCCACGTAGAATTTCGCTCCTTTCATTCGCTAGAGACGAGTATTTCGTCCTTATATAAAACCAGACGTGAAACTCATCCCTGCTAAGGTCCTTTTGTGTATCATTATCATTATGGCATGTTTAATTCGTCTTCGAGGATTTTTTATTTCATAAAATTTTTCATCCAATTCTACGTCATGCTTATGGGTATGGAATGTATTTGGCTTCTTTTCAAGGGCTTCGTTTTTTCTTTTCAAATATATAAGAGAGAAGTACAAAGGAAGGAAGATATAAGGATCAAATCTAACACTATATGCACAAAACAAAATTTATAGAAAAAAGGAAGTCAACTCAAACGTTTACATCTGCTCCTTTGTTTACTCTACTTCAGATTATGGTTTGATGCTTTCTGTGAATTGATGTTATCCTTCGGGAAAAAGAACTTTTATGAGTTTTCTTCTTCTTTGTCTCATCTCCACATTCAAGTTCTTAGAAATGTATTAAATGTTTCAACATTTCAGAGAAACGTTTTAATACTTTTAATCAACGCTAAAATCAATGAAGAAATAAAGTTCTATGTGTTCTACTCTTTTCGCAGAATATTCAGTGTCAAATGCACAAGATGCTGTAACCGAATCCTGCCTCATGATATGGTAATGCGTCCGCAACACTATATTTTCCATTTGTCCTGTTTTGTTTGTTGTGTTTGCTGTCAACCTTTACAAAAAGGTGAACAATTCCTGATGCGGGGTGGACAACTATTTTGTCGACATGACTTCGAAAAAGAACTGTATTTATCTCAACACTGTGATGATGACTTGATGCTTGATGATACTGTCCGGCCACGAGATGGAAGAAGAGGTCCAAAACGACCCAGAACGATATTGACATCAGCGCAAAGGAGACAGTTTAAAGCATCGTTTGAATTGTCACCGAAACCATGTAGGAAAGTACGTGAAGCCTTAGCAAAAGATACAGGCCTCTCAGTGCGAGTTGTACAAGTTTGGTTCCAAAATCAACGAGCGAAAATGAAAAAAATCCAAAGAAAAGCCAAACAGGACGGTGATAAAAATTCGGATAAAGACAAGGATGAGAAGGGTATAAAGCAAGAATCACCTAGTAGTGAACATGGTTACTTAGGCATAGACGGATCTTTCAACTCAAGTCAACCTCTCAATCCAAATTTACCGTATTCACCGGATGGTGAGTTTGTATAACTTAAAACTAACAAATAAGTGACTAACTATTAATTACTTTTTCCAGATTATCCAGCTAATTCAAACGATAGTTTTTGCAGTTCTGATATATCTTTAGATGGTAGTAACTTCGATCAATTAGATGAGGCCACCTCGGATACCATGTCATTGCAAAATTTAGATTTACAGTCTTCGCATGGTCCAAATAATTCACATGATGCTTTAAATCTCAATTCAGGCGTAATTAATCCAATTGATAAGTTATATTTAATGCAAAACTCTTACTTTAATTCGGAACAATGAAATTAAATTTATTTCAAAACAAAATTTTATTTTGAAAAATTATTTGCAATTTTGATTTAATTGTTTTATAACATTATCAGCTTGGTTTGTAAATCGCCCTATTAATACTATGAAATAGTCGACATTTCTCTTTAATTTATACAATTTAATTTAATTTTATTTGAACCATTCACTTCGTTTAACTTGAGGAAAGAAATGCCTGTTTTAAAATTTCAATTTTGTAAATATAACGCAGCTCCTGTACGATACAGAGTAGCAAAAACTAAGTGACGAATTTATTAGAATTAAAACCGAAACCGAAAACGCAAAAAAGTTCTATTCCCTATAACGTCTTATATAAAAGTTTAAGTTGTTCAATTTCTTAAATCTGGTGTTAAATCTAAACTGAACGATGATTAAAATATGTGAAAAACAGATATGAATGACTTAATAATTTTGTTCAATAATTCTACTTTTGACAATTTCATTATTACCAAAATTGTTATTTCATAATCTTAAACCATTAAAAAACTTCATTCTTTCGATATGTAGATCCTTGGGTATTTTTAAGTAGAACTTAATGAAATGCATATAATTTGTATGTATTTATGAATGTGATTATAAGTCTAGTCCCTTAGGATTAGGATAAATAGTAAATAAACGTAACGTAATACAAAAAATAAATGAGATGAGCTAAATTTAGAAAAAATCATAATTTAATGTACATAATATGAAGCTAAAAAAAACAAAGAAATCAGAAAAATTTAATTCAAAATAGAAATACAAATCATTCAATGAAAATGTAGAAATAAAACAATTTTGATGATAATTATAAAAAATATTTTAAATTATTTACAAATAAAGTCGAGACGGAAATGAATATTTCATACTTAAAAAGCAATTTATTGTATATATTTAAATAATTTATTTAAAATAATATTAAATGTATGACGTACCATTTTAATTATTGTCTTTTAATTAAACCCTGACCCTTTAAATTTTTCTGAAATTATCGTAATCATGGGTTTCCATGAGCACGTTGCATGGTTGTTACTTTTGAGGTTTCTTTCCGAAGGTTCCCATAATCTTATACTTAACATGGCCATATGGAAATTAGAACTGTAACTGAAATATTGAAGAAATTAGCAGAAATCTCAAACACATGAGTTTTCCAACGGCAGCTGATCCTGATCCTAATAGATCTATTACAACAGCCAACGTGGAACAATTCTCTTCATGTATTTTAAACATTGCTTTACGATCGATTTCCATAAGAAAACACGGGATTTCCATAAATACAGGGAAAATCGTTTTAACCCTTCATACGAGTTACATTTTTACAAGTTCGCTATCAGGAGTAGGTATATAATGATTATGAGTTTGCCGTCGTTGGAGGTAAATTTTATCAAACCATAGTACAAATTTTATGACCTTTACACAAATACAAAAAAAGAGGAGTCATGTCCGCCGTTCTAACCGGTAGAAATGTCATAATTGTCCGTCGAAATGGTAAAGACGTTGGTCACTATAAACGAATTCGACGTTATGGCCAATGTTGTTATAACCGATGTTCTTAACATGAGGATATATGGCGAGCCAAATGATGTAGCAGTTCATCGTCATAGACGATTTTCAGTGTATAACAAAGCCAGCATTTTATTCAGTTGTACAATATATCACTGACACCTGAATTATCAGGTGAACTACCCTTATTTCATTTTGATTAGCCTTTCCCAACATTGAGAGGAGGGATTTAAACAGTTGTTTACCCTAAAAAGCGAATGAAAATGTTGAACAAAATTACTGTACTGTGATGAAAGTGTTTAAACTTAGATGATGGTAGAGTAAGTTAGTTACTTATATTTAATTTATCCCTGCTACAAAAATTCACATTTTCATACGCTTATATTTATATTACTTTCTTTTCATGAACATAAAATCATACTGGATTTATCTAGTGCTGACAACCGCTTCCTTTCTCGCTGCATCCTGCAATAATTGCGTGTCTACCTCATCACTGGGTAGTTGCACATAGCGCACGACGGAGCCGCGAATAAAGCAATTCTTAACTGACAACATGTGAGGATACTTCTCTGGATCTGTTACATTTATATCTGTGAGTTTTATGTTTAAATACTGATCCACTGAATGTAATGTTCCGCAAATCCTGGAAATAAAACATACATAAAAACTAATAGCACACCGGCATTTCAACATTACGATAAATCGTTTTTTAGTTCCACGACAACATCCTTTCCAACCAGCGACTTGAAGAATGAGTAGAAGAGCTGAAAATGATCAATTAGTTCAAATTAATTCACATTATCCCCAATTTTAAGCTATAATTTACCATTTTCAATGTTTTGTCGAACCACTTTTCATCCAATGTAAACTTGCGTTGTTTTTACGCGGTGAATCCACTTGTCAAAAACGTCGCGAGTGAAGTTAGTCGCGTTCATCTTCAAGTTGGTAATGCCATAAATCAAAGTTCCCAAATGAACCTAATGTTGGAGGTTACTTTAAATTTTGGTTTATGTTTTACAAATTAACTAAAATTTCAGCTTATTAATCTATTAAATTAGTAAAACTATATTCAAATTACTTTATATTTTTGTATATAAATCTTCGTTACAAGATGCTTTCTGAGAAAAACCTAAACTTTTGCACTCAAATTGTTCTGCCGTGGAGGAATGACATGGACAGAATCACTTGTGTAAGAATTTATTTATTTTATCAAAAATATGAAGGAGATAAGTGTTTACTTGTCTAGCCAAGAATCATGGAACAATATCAAAGGTATATCCATATGCAAAATCATTCAAAACATGAATGACACCATTCTTAGATAAAGTCTATTGGAGATAGTTTTATCTGTGCAGAACGCCCCTCAGCTAAGGGCAACTTGAAAAATGAAGCTCATTTGTGTGGAACCGATGGAGCTAATAGCAGCAACATTTTAAGTGAACAGTGGACATTAAAGTTGAAGTGAATTAGATTAAAAATGATTGAAATCTTCTTTGGGATTTTGATCATTTCCAGCTTTGGAAACCACAATTTTGTGCAGAGTTTATACGAAGATCAGTAAGGATTAGTTTCAGGATTCACTTTTGATATTTTTTATTAAATTAATTCTTTATTAGGCCGAAAATCTTAAACGAAAATGGAACATTAGTATTTGAATCAGCGTTCAACCGAAATATCTCCCTTAAATACAGTGGGCGTTCCGCGATAAAAGTTGGAGCTACCAATTTGGTGGATGTAGTCGAAGATGCTAAGCAGAAACATGAAATATTTTCATTAGACACTGATCCTGGTAATTTCCAAATATTTGTGGACAATTTAAAATCTCAAGTTATTGGACCATCTGGAATTGAATCCCGGATTAGTGCTGTGGAGAATGTGTAAGGTTCTGTGAGATTCTAATGGAACTTCAATTATTCAAATCATTTTCAGCACCAGAGATGATTCTTTCCGACGAGGAAGACTTTCTCGTCTATTACGCAGAATTGAAAATTTGGAACGAAGGATTCTGGTTTTGCAAAACAAATTAGTCGAAGACAACTGCCGCGAGGCACCTTGCAAAAATGGGGGAGTATGCTTCGATCTATATGACGACTTCTTGTGTGATTGTGCAGAAGGATGGCAGGTAAGAGCATTAAATATATGTGGTGATCATGTAATCCTGGAACACATGGATAAATGCATGCGTTCTCGGTAACTCAGTGGTCAGAGCATCTGCCCGGAGGAAAGCAGACCTGACGTGATCTGAACAATTCACGGGTTCTGCTCAGATCCTTCCTCTCTCTGGCAATTAGCCTTGCAATTGTGGCAGTTCGGCGAAATAGTCTCTCAGCTCCCGAAGCAACAAACAGATTCACCTTCAAGTTCGACTAGCTTTGCCGACCTACAATTGCAGCCATACTTCGACGCATGGCAAGTTCCTGGTTTCGATTCCCAGCCTATGTGCGCGCATTTTTCCATGTGTTCCACATATATATTATCCTCAATTTCAAGTAATACAAAATTTACAAAATTCTATTTCAGGGACCAACATGCGAAGTCGACGTTAACGAGTGTGCATTTTTCGCTGGCACCGATCTAGGATGCCAAAACGGCGCTCTGTGCATCAACACATTTGGAAGCTATAGGTATAATTAGAGACATTATGCCTTCACGATCTACATATGTATGCTTTCAGGTGCAACTGCACTGTTGGATGGGTTGGCGTCCACTGTACTAAACGTGAAACTGATTGCCTATCATCACCCTCAGCTGAAATGTGTGGCCATGGCGTATGCATTCCCGTGAGAAACGACACTGGATACACTTGTTTATGTGAACAAGGATGGACCAAAGACAATTCATCGTCTGCTTGTATTGTGGATGTTAATGAATGCGATGGACCGAATCCTTGTACATCAGAATGCATTAATCTTCCTGGATCGTATACATGTGGCCCTTGTGCACCAGGCTACACGGGAAATGGAGTAATTTGTACTGACATTAACGAATGTTTATCATTTAATGGAGGATGTAGTGTGCAACCACTAGTTACATGCTATAATACTGAAGTACTAAATATAAATTTTTACTTATATTTACGCTTTGTTCATAACATCTACTTATCAGGGGTCTTACCGATGTGGCCAATGTCCACCTGGATACATGGGAGATGGAAAAACCTGTACACGGGCTGATTCAAATGCCTGTACAACAAATAACATTTGCCATCCGCAAGCAACATGCCAGCAATTACCTAACAGAATCTCATGTCTCTGTCCGCAGGGAATGGTTGGAGATGGAATTGGATCTAATGGTTGCAGACCAAATCCAAATCCTTGCGCAGAAAATTTGTGCTTGGTAAAATTAATTTTAATTTTTAAAAATCCATGCTTTCATTATATATTTTGTGTAGAATGGAGGGACCTGTGTAGCCGATGGACAGTCATACACATGCATATGTCCACCTGGATATTTGCCACCCATGTGTTTGAGAGCACCCAGTCCATGTGATCCTAATCCTTGTAAAAATGGTGGCACGTGTAGTATAGAAGATTCATATAAATTCCGTTGCTCCTGTCCTCCTAACTTCTTTGGAAGATTCTGTTCGTATGATAGAAGGTCTTGTACAAGTTTAATAGCAGAGCCTTCTGGGTGGATTAAGTTTCCAAATAACAATGATACGTATAATCATAATGAAAGATGTGTATGGGTGCTAAGGACAAATCGTGAAAAAGTTTTGAATGTCACTTTTGAGACTTTTAACTTAGAATACTCCAGAAACTGTGTCCACGATTGGCTGCAAATTCATGATGGTCGAACGTCATCTGCTCAGCTCATTGGTCGCTTCTGTGGAACAGATAAACCAAAAGGAGGAAATATTATTTCATCACATAACGAACTTTATCTCTGGTTCCGATCAGATAACTCTAGTTCTCGAGATGGATTTTCACTGTTCTGGAATAGCATTGATCCCGTTTGTGGAGGGATTATCGATGCAAAATCTCATGGAGTCATATCTTCACCAGGGTATCCTGGAAAATCCCCACCAGGCAGACGTTGTGAATGGTCGATTATTGGAGAAATTGGTAAAAGGATTCATTTAATATTCTATTCAGTCGAAGCGAATGGTAGTCCATCAAATTGTTCAGATGAATACATTGCTGTAAGTTGATTCAGAACATCTATCCGTAGTAAAAGTTCAATAAAATTTTTAAAATTTAAGGTTTACGAAGGCACTACAACAACAGGAAATCTTTTAGGAAAATATTGCGAATCATCCAACCCGGATCCATTACTTTCACCGGCAAATGAAGCTCTTGTTGTTATGCAGACAGATAATGTGGGATCAGATACATCCTTCCAAATCCATTATTCTTCGGTTGCGGGTATTCCAGGATGTGGTGGCTTTTTCACTCACTATAAAGGAGAACTACAATCACCCCTATTACAAGGAAGTTATCCAAACAATTTAGTTTGTGAATATCTAATTCAACTTCCAACTGATTCGACTGTTCGACTTGAATTCACTAAATTTCATCTTGAGGAAACATATGGATGTGTCGACGATTATGTGGAGGTAATAATTTGACTTCTAAGATAACTTCCTTTCAAAGCCTAATTTTACTTATGTAATAACAGATATACGAAGGAAAAACTGACCAGGATAGTATTGGTGGACGATGGTGTGGTAGAAATTATCCAAGAAATTATACTTCAAAGTCTAACGTACTCCTGATCAAGTTTAGATCAGACAATTTAATAAGTGCTGAAGGATTTGTCATAAAATATAGGATAGGTACATTATGAAATTAAAATATCATTTATATCGCTATCTAAACTGTCAATATGTAATTGCAGGATGTGGTAATTCTAATGTGAATAATACAGGATACATAAAAAGTCCAAACTATCCGAGACCATACTTCTCCCAATTCGAGTGTGTATATAAAATTGAAGCTCCACTCGGCCATGTGATTAACATGACGAGCGTTGACTTCCAACTTGAAGGAAATTATCCAACATGTTCATACGATTATATAGATGTAAGCTCAATAGCACCAGTGAATGAACTCACCCACTTGTAATGTACTCGTATTATTTCAGGTTTTCGATGGCCAAAGATCGGAAGGAAATCCTGTTGGTCGCTTCTGTGGCACTAAAGCTCCTCCAACAATATTATCTAGCCACAATTTAATGGAAATACTATTCCAAACTGATGGAACCAATCAATTAAGAGGTTTTTACTTTTCGTATAATTTCGTCGACATTGGTTGCGGTGGAGTTTTGAAAGATATCAATGGCACGATTTCGTCACCTAGGTCAAGCGATGTTAATCAGTTCGGGCAAAACGTTACATGTATATGGATTCTCGATCTTCCAGCTAAATATACCATACATCTTAAATTTACTGCATTCAACATAATAGATACGCCAGAGTGTGCAACTAATTACTTGGAAATTTTGTATAAGAGTCCGCGAGGAGTAGTCACTCAGAGGTAATTGCATTCGGTTTATTTTTATGTAGGATGTTCTATATCAAATATAGGTGATACAACTTGAATATTATTATATACACAAGGAACTATATTTTATTTAAGCTAGTCCTTAAGCACTGTTACTTTTTTATAATCATGAGTACCTTATATTATCCACTTCCCTTTAGTCGTTCGTAATTCTGATTAAATCGGTTTTGGTTGTGATGTCTGTTTTAGGATTTCTAGTGATATGTTAGGATGTTCGACTATTCTATTAGTTTTAGTGTTTTGTCTTTTATATATTTTTCTATTGTTTTGTAATCTTAAACCTTTGTGAAAGTCGGCGTTGCTAATATACCACCGAATTTGGAGAATGTGTTGAATTGCTTTGTTCTGGCAGATTTGTCATTGTTTCCTTCTTGTTTTGAATGTTTTGTAGTAAGCAAAACTCCCATATTCACGACTTGGTCTTATTATTTGCTTGTATATGAGAAGTTTATTTTTTATATTTAATGTTTTGGTTTAGTGAGCTTAATTTTATTGTTTCAGGCATTGTGGTTCGGAAATACCCCCTGTTAGTTTCTACAATCAGCAAATTAAAATCGTTTTTAAGTCACAAGTTGGTTTCACGGGTGATGGGTTTGAGGCTACTTATGAAGGTGTAGATTCTAAAATATGTAAGTGATTTTAAATTGTATGGAACAGTTCAAGAATTTAAACAATATTATTTACTTTTAGTTTGTGGCGGAAATATCTCTGCACCGTATGGAGTACTGCAATCTCCGAATTATCCAGACGACTATCCTGGATCGAAGCATTGTACTTGGATCATCACGGTTCCGCTGGGGCACCAAGTCGAACTAAATGTTCACGAATTCCATCTGGAAGACGATTGTCGGTTTGATTATTTAGAAATACGGTACTTTAAAATTACCTCTATTCCATTCACGACTGTGTTCTGAAAATGTCTTCCACAGAGACGGTAGAACAACATCGTCGCCACTTATTGGAAAATACTGTGACGTTAAGATACCACCCTTGATTTCGTCATACACAAATACAATGCGGTTAGATTTCCATTCAGATTCGTCAAGAGAATATCCAGGATTTGAAATAGTTTGGCAAGAAACTTCAACCGGTTGTGGAGGAACTATGACGTCTTATGAAGGATCAATAGTATCACCTCATTATCCAGAACGTGTAAATGTATTAATGCAATGTGATTGGAGAATATTAGTTAACCATGGATCAAAAATGGCAATCGCTGTGAAATATCTTGACGTCGATTCTAGTTCTACGAGCTGTGTTGATAGAGACTACGTTAGAGTATATGATGGTGAGGATATTAGTGGTGGAAAATTTCCGACAAATTGCAGTGCTGGAGCTAGAGAAGACACTTTTGTAACAAGTGGCAACCAAGCATTCGTCAGATTTGTATCAGATGTTAATTATACAGGAGTGTTTCATTTGAATTACACGGCGAATTGTAGACAAGAGATACGCTCTCATTTCGGTATAATTGAATCACCCAATTTTCCAAATGATTATCCTCTTAACTTGGATTGTGAATGGAGAATTATTGGAAAACGTGGAAGCTCAATTTCTATTTCTTTCTCTCATTTTGAATTGGAAACAACTTGGTCCGGAGAATGTTTCCATGATAAGCTGAGTATAACCGAAGTAAATAGAAACAATGAAACCATTAAGTCGAGTGATTATTGCGCCGAAAGGCCGCCTAGTTATGAGTCTGTAGAAGAAACAGTCATTGTTAAGTTTACAACCGACTTTTCTATATCGAAATCAGGATTCAGATTAGAATACAGAATTGATGGATGTGATCAAATATTAACATCCTCCAGTCATGGTTTTTATTCCCCTAATTATCCAAATGGAGCCGTCAATAAGGATTGCGAATACTTTATCAATGTTGAATATGGGAATGTCATTACATTAACTTTTCAATCATTCTCATTTCCAATGAAGAAGGATTGTTCGTCTGGTAGCATTCTGGTATTTAGCACTTGCTAGAACGAAACAAAACTTTATTCATTGCTTAATATTTCAGATCGCTGATGGTTATAATACTTCAAATATACTGGGAGAAATCTGCCAATCCGAAAATTTAGCAATGCGCTACACATCCTCTTCGAACAAAATGTATGTACGTTTCCGAGCTGATGCTGCTAACAATGGGAAAAAATTTTCTGCTCATTACCAAACAACTCCAGCGGGTAAGCATAGTCTTCTTGCCTTGGATAAATGTTTCTTATATCTTGTCCTAAATTAAAATTTGTTGCTTATTTAACTTCGCGCCTTTAGCATGTGGAGGATTTTTCACCGGATCTGAAGGATACATTTATTCACCGAACTACCCTAAACCATATGATGTAAATACATCATGTAAATGGTTTGTTCAAGTTGAAGAACAGCACTCTATCGATCTATCTTTCATTGATCTTCAGTTATCTGAAAATTCAACTTGCAATGATAAAGTAGAAATAATAGATAAATCCAACAATAAGACATATCAGTACTGTTCGGGCTCACCTCGACCGACTGATATTATTCGTGTGGATAACAACAGAGCAGTTGTGGTATTTAGTTCTGAACAAGGAACCAAGGGTAAAGGTTTCAAATTATATTACAAGCAGGTAACTATATTGTTTCCTCGCATAGCTTTTATATGTATCTTGCTTATATCCTTCTCCAATAGAATTGCGGCTATTCTGGAATTATAAGGAACGATGGAACAATCACCAAACGACCAGACATGAACAATTGCATTTGGTCTTTAAGGGCAAAAGAGGGTGATTCTTAATTAAAAATTCGAAAATTGTAATTTATAAAATTGTTTTACAATATTTCCAGAGCAAAAGATCAAGTTATCGTTTTCGCATGTTCAATGCTCATGTTCAGGGCAAACAAACAACTCAAAATGTACAGGACATGAAGGAATATTTGTAAGTTGTATACTGTATTCGGTCGCTATTATCGGATTGTATTAATTAAAATGTATAACAATTAGGTTTATGATGGTGACAGTACAAATGCTCCTTTGAAAGTTAGTTTCTGCAAACGACAACCTCCAGAAATAATCAGTACTGGATCAATCATAACTGTCGAAGCAACTAAAGGTTCATTCATTTTGTTTTACGACATTTACACAAGTACATGCGGTGGAAGAATAACATCTTTACATGGTGCCTTAGCAACACCAGATTATCCCATGTCTTATCCAACAAATGTTGAATGTACTTGGGTAGTATACACTACACCAGGCAATTCAATTCAAATGTTCTTCAAAGACTTTGAAGTTGTTAGTAACTCCCAAAGCTGCAATGAAGATTATTTGGAAGTTAGAAAATCTAATGAGGACGGTGAACTTCTTGGTATATATTGCGGAGATAATCGACCATCTAGTCTCCTTGCCTTCGAACAGATTTGGGTAAAATTCCGTAGTGATGCAGATTTTGTTGGAAAAGGATTTTACGCTGAATACTCTTATGGTAAATCATGAATTATTTTCATTTTTATATTAAATATATATTTTATTTTATTTTTCTTCAGCTCATCATAATGAAATATCTGGTGATTTTGGTGAAATAAAGTCACCACCCTTAGATTACATGCACGATGAAGTTGAAGATTACACGTATCGAATTTACGTGAATGACGAAAATGTAATACAATTGAGATTTATACAATACACTACAGGGTTAAAGGTGAATCAGAAATCAACGATTTGTATCATTTACTAACCGGGATATATTTTTTTTGTTTTGCAGATATATGAGGGATATGATGACACAGCTCTCGAAGTAGAAATAGACACTGACACAAATCGATTTGTAACCCGAACGAGTTATGTCTTTCTAAGAGCTATCCATAGTGAAGTCAAAACATTCCAAATCAAATGGATGGCCATTCCCAAGAATACAACTGATGAGAAATCGGTGTCCAAATGTGGACACAGTATTGTATCCGTGGGTGCATTCATGAACTTCACTTCACCAAATTATCCCGATGATTATGAAAACGATTTAAAATGCGAATGGATCATTAAATCGTCTGATCCTTCTCGTAGGGCAGCTTTACATTTACATGATGTTAATTTAGAAAAGACAAATGATTGCTTTGCGGACTACATTACAATTTCCGACAGTTCGGACATGGAGAATTGGTCTAATGAACGTAAAATTTGCGAAACAGATAATATAGAGTCTTTTTATGGTACACCATATCTAAAAGTTAATTTTGTCACGGACTCATCAGTTAAAGACCAAGGTTTTCGAGCAGTCCTTGGAACGGCTTGTGGAAGTAACATAACTGATAGTTCCGGCGTTATAGTATACGACGAGCATACAAGCGATGAAAAGAATTGTACTTGGACAATACGTGTGAATCGTGGACGTTTGATAAAATTCAAATTGATCGAAAGGAATATGAATCAATCACAAACCTGTGAGAACTATCTATCAATACGAGATGGATTTGATAGTTCATCACCATTTTTGGGTATAGGAAAATATTGTGTTAATCACACTGATGACATCCCACCAACTTCGACAAATAGAGCTTATATCAAATTTGTTCAAACCACATGGAGACACAATATGTATTGGGCGTTGCAGTATGAAGAGGTTCGTGAAGGTTGTGGAGAGACAATACATTTAACACGTTTCATACCTGAAGCTACAATAACAACACCAAACTTCCCGAATATTCCTAAACCTTACAGTGAATGCATTTGGATTGTAATGGCTCCATACGGGGAAGCTGTTAATATAACATTTGTTGACATGCATTTAAGACGTTCAATCGAATGTGAGGAAGAAAAATTAACTCTTCTCGATGGAGCAACTGAATTAGCACCAGAAAAAATGACAGCATGTGGAACTGCACGACCTAATAACTTTAGATCATCACAAAATGCAGTTTATTTGAAATATACATCTGATATACCAATTCCTAGTAATGGTTTCAAACTTATTGCTTCAATAGCTAAATGTGGATATAAATTTTCATACTCAAGAGGAATAATAAAATCTAAATATTATCCTATGCTTGGAGCGTATCCACGTAGATCAGTTTGTGAATATTTAATCGAGTCAAGACATGGTTCGATAAACATAACATTCGACGACATTGATTTACCAATGAGTACGAATGCCTCTCAATCAGATCATCTCATTTTCTACTACGTTGGAGTTGAAGAAGATAGTAATAACACAAAGCTTGAAGAAGCTTTACGAATTTATGGAAACACTACAACCAAATCAATGCTGTTCATGTCTATGAACATTTTGATTAAATTCTTCACTTTTGACTTGAACACTTCTTATCGTGGATTCAAATTGACATATGATATCATTCCATCACATTGCTCAAAAGCATATGTTGCTGATTCTTCAGAAATAACAACTCCAATGTATCCGGAAAGACCAAGATCAGATGTAACATGTACATGGCGTATAAGTGTACCAAATGGAAGACGTGTTCAAGTTGAATTTGTTGACTTTAGAATTGATCTGAGAAGATCAAATCGATTTAAATCATTCTTCAGATTTTTCAACGATGTTGGCTTAACTTCTACAATTTCAGAAATATCTCATAATTCAGGAGATCTCATCTATTCGTCCACCAGTATTATGGTTATTCAATTTATCTATAATTCTAAATCGAACTTCATAAGTGCGAAACTACGTTTCACGTCCAATGAGCCATCAATATGTAGTACCGATCTAACGCAACGATCTGGTCAGATTATACCCCCAGCAGGGAATTTACCTACATACTTGTGTGATTACAGTTTTCCCGTGGACTCAAATGAAACTGTAGCTCTTACAATTCGAGATGTTGTTGTGGCTGGTAATTTATCGAGATGTCGAATGAACCCACCAATTCGAATGGCGACAAGACCATTGAAAGATAATTCGATTTGTACAAATGTCTCTAGAACGATTTATTCATTTAATTCTCAAAGGAACCATTTGAGAATAATCAAAACGAATCTTACGGAAACTTTGAGCTACACAATTGACTTTAAAAGACATATGTGCGGTGGTGCAATATATGACATTGGACAAGACTCTAGCTTTGGAAAACCATTTTTCTCAGAAAATTATGGTCAAGTCGATTGTATATGGTCATTTAGAGGAAGAAGACCAAGGGAACTGATGAATTTGACTATAACAATGAATTCACCAGTCGATTGTGACAAGGAATACATTCGACTTTATGGACCACGAGGACGTCTAGTTGGTACTTATTGTGGAAATGTTGTAAATGAGGAAGTAACTTTACCATATGGTGAAGTAGAATATCATGCAGATTCGTATTCGCCAAATTCAAACTTCAATATAAATCTAAAATTAAGTCGTGGATGCGGTGGAATAATGAGTGACAGGGTTAGGGATATTAAACTCAGGAAAACAGATTACACGAATAACGCGGAATGCATATGGTATATCTTGACAGAAAACAGTAGGTACTTCCTTATAGAGTTATCTTTCGTTGGAAGATTCTTTATCGAAGATAGTCCGAATTGTACAAAAGATTATTTAGAAATACGAAATTCAAACAATGAAGGGACAGATTTACTCTCTAAGGTTTGTGGAAGACAAAATCCAGCACCAGTTTATACAAGAGGTAGAGAAATCAGATTGATCTTCAGGAGCGACAATGATACTCTTGGGGAAGGATTTACTGTTCGAATTGAAAGACTATGCATTAGTAGTTATGTTGCAACTGATACGTGGCAAAACGTATCCAAACCAGTCATTATCAATTCTCGCAGGGTTAATTGCACATTTGAAATAACAGCACCATCTGATACTTGGATTCACGTACAATTTAATCAAATTGATTTACGGAATGACGAAAACTGTACCAAAGAAAATATATCAGCTATTGTCATGGGAAGCAGACAGGACACAATTCCTGATTTTTGTGATTTAAATACAAGAAATGAAATATGGTCAAAAGGAAAAGTGGTAATCATTTACAAAAGTTCACTGTTTCGTTCGTTTTCAACATTTGAATTTGGTTTTCGCTCACTGGGTTGTGGTGGTGTTATCAATTCCACAACAGTTATCGAATCCCCCAAAACTGCCAATATGAAATATCCTAGTAATATGCGCTGCAGATGGAATATAACAGCTCCTGTTGGAAAGGTTATTGTAGTTGAATTTAAGGAATTTGAATACGAGAGTTCTTCTGGATGTCAATACGATTTTGTTACAATCTTTTCTGGTAGTGAAATAAATCGAAGAAAACCAGTAGCCCACATATGCGGAAGTCTAACAGGTCAAATATCCCCATATACAATTGATAATAACAATGCAATAATCGTCACGGAATCTGATTCTTCTGTAAACTACGCTGGTTTTACTGCTCGTGTAAAAATTGTAGACCAGTGTAAACATTTTGTGCCTTTGACATTTCCATATTCTCCATATGCCTTAAACCTTTTTGCTACAACTTATCGAAACGATATGGATTGTCAGGTTATATTTACTACTCATCCAAACAATTCAATTCAAATCCGATTCGATCGATTTGATCTTAAACCGTGCAACTCAACAACACCACAAACTGCAAACGAATGCTCCTGTGATTTCGTAGAATTACGAGAAGGTTCTTCTGCGACTGGACAACTGATCGGACGTTATTGTGGCAATACGATACCAAGTCCAATAACTTCACTTGGCGACATGTTATTCTTAAGGTTTTCAACTGACTCGTCTGGTGTGAGTACAGGATTTCAAGGAACAGTCACTAGTAATCCATCAGTATGTGGACAAAGATTGCTTGAAGTTAATCCAAACCAGGTTAGTGGCTGTATGTGTTAAAAAATAACAAATTCGTTAATCGTATTATTTAATTTTTAAGGAAACAATTGTCCAAATGCCAGAGTCTGGTAATTATTTACCAAACGTAAGATGCTTGTGGCATATAAATAGTGAACAACCCTTTGATATACACTTCGAAAGATTTGATTTACAACAGCCAAAAGACGATGGCTCATGCGCTGATTATTTGGAGTTATCATTAAATAAAGTAAGTAAGTTATTGTATGAAGTACATATGTATCTATTTAATTGTATTTTTAGAGAATTGAATTATCTGAAATTATCCATCAAGATTACTATTCACGTCCGTCATATTTAGGACGTGTGGATTCAGAAAAAGGAACATTTAGATATTGCGGAAATTCAACACCTTCAAATTATCTATCAGATATAAAACAAATTTCCGTTAAATTCAACTCGGACTCTATAATACAAAAGACTGGATTTAAATTGGTGGTAAAAACTATAACAAGTATGTGAAAGTAAACATTTAAAATTGAAAGGTTAATGATTTACCTTATTATGTAGCCTGTTTCAAGAACCTTACTGGTTTGTCTGGCAGAGTTGTTATACATGACACAATGGAATGTGTGGTTCATATTGATGCACCAGATAATTATACAATCACACTGCATTTGTTCAGTCCTCATGGAAATGTTAGAAGGGAATGTGAAAGTAATTTTACTATGGTAAAGAGCATTGTATAGCTAAAGAAGATAAGTTAATGAAAATATTTTTATTCATAGATATACGATAAGAAAACTAACAACTTACTCACTGCAATTTGTTCAATTCCGTCAATATCTAAACATGTATTTTTAAATGCTAGTAGCATTCGTATGGAATTTAAGAATCTGACTAGATCACCTTTGGAGATTCTCTATTTCGCAAACAATCCTGACCAAGGAATTGGATGCGGTGGAGATATTACCACTTACAACGGTGTAATTTCTAGTCCATTGTATCCAGAAAACATTCGAAATTACACTTCCTGTCAGTGGAATATAAGAGGTCCTGAAAATTCTATAATGAGACTAGATTTCTTGGGTGAGTTTAAATTTGAAAAAAAAAACCATAAGTACCATACTTGTTAATGCGATCATTTTTGCAATTACCAGAATTTGATATGGGTTCTAGAGCTTTGTGTGCTAACGACAACATACAGATAATCGAAACACCTGGCCGTGGATATGAAAACACTACAAGACTCTTCTGTGGCGAGGTGGCTTTAAATCTGTTTTATGTTTCAATTATACGTTAATTAAACAATTAATTACAGGATGTTCCAGCTAATATTGACGCAAGAAGTAGCTCTTTTTCAGTTGTTTACAAGAAAACAGCAAATTTCGATGGTACTGGATGGATCCTAGCGTTCCAGTCTCAATCTAATTTAAATTAAAGTAACAAAAATATATTAAATTGATAATGATAATAAAACATACTGAGTTATAAGTCAAGTTTCAAACTTTTTGACCAAGTTTAGTCAATTTCTTGTATTAAATGCGCCAGTAATCATATTGTTGCAAGATCGCATTCTCAACCAATTCCAATTTATCATTCCTGAAATCTTTACTAGAAGTTTAACTTACAATCGTTATGTTCCTGCATTAAATCTTCCTTAAAGTTCATCATTCACCTAATTTAATCCTAGATTCATAAACATATTTGGCAGATACACTATTCATAAACATTCGTCTCTCAGACTTATTTGCTTTTTTGATAATTTCAGATTTCTGCGTTATAAAATACAACAAAATATACATTTGAAATATAAATGGTGTTTATTAATCAATAACTATATTAAATAGATATGAGAAAAACAGCGATTCCGAGAAATCAATACATAATATTCCTCGCTGATCCAAACACATCAGTTTTTTCGCATTGTGTACAACAAAACCTAGTCATTCACCGTTTTCTATAATCACAGAAACCACAAATTTTTTTCTCCAATCCTGTGAGTTTTGTGGATACAATCTTGGGGTTTCTTGTTGTTGTTCATTGTATTATGTACATATATAATATATGAGTTGACTATAGCCATATTTAGAATTCCAAAAAAGTAACAAAGTGACCACCTGCAATCGTAACAATATTCATAAAGCCCCTTTTGCATATGCATATGCCCTCGCATGCAATCGGAGCAAAATGAGACAATAAGTCATCTAGGAAGGTAGTAAGGAGTTGAACTTTTTATCTCCTTCACTCTGAATGTTATAATGATTTACGAGGTCTATGAGACGAATGTTTATGAATTTAGGGTTAACCTTAAAAACTGAATGACAATTGATTCGTTCGTCATAAATAAAATAACTCATTTTAGGTTTGGAAAAAGTACAAACTTTTATTTTCTGAGAATAAAGTACAATTTGTACACTCATAAACACGCATCACTTGCGACAATCAATCATACATAATTTCGTTTTTATTTATGGTATTTTCTAAGATTTATTATAGTAAGAATGTGGAATTCTAACATTAAAATTAATCTATTTGTCCTTCTCTTGTTTAATTAAAATACTTTTCTTATAGATCACCTTATAAGTACTAAATGACTTTTGAAATGATTCTTAATTTTTTTTTTTGTTTTAAATGAAAAAAATATTAGCAGAAATTTTAAAGTTTTTAAATTACACAGTTCACCTTTAATTATAGATTCCGCAGTTTTGCGAAAAATTTAATATCGGTTATATCTTCCACGACCACGATTACGAGGTGTTCCTCTTCCTTGCGCTCCTCCCCGATTCGCAGCAGGCGTCGCTTTCTGCACAGGCGTGCTTACTTGTTTCTGAGCGGCAGGTGTTAGAACTGGTTTTGGTGTAGTTGGCGTCGGTGTAGTCGGTTCGGGTTTCTTTTGATCTGCTTCAATTTTTTCTTCTTCTTTTTTCGGATCTTCCTCCATTGGCTCGTCCTTAACTTCTGGTTCTTTCTTTCCGTTCAATTCAGGGTCATTTTTCACTTCCACTTTAGTAGAAACTTCCGGTTTAGTTTCGGCTTCAACTTCACCTTCCGCTTCGGCTTCCACTTCCTGATCTCCTTCACCTTCGTGACCTTGATCTTCTTCAGGATTTTCATTCATTTCCACATCTTCATCATCTGCAGTTGCCTCAGATGGATCGTATAAATCACCCTCTCCGGCCTTTTCATCATCTCCCTCACCCTCACCCTCAGCTTCACCTTCTCCTTCTCCCTCACCTTCACCTTCATGTTCACATTCTTCTCCACCTTCTTCTTCACCATTAGCATCAGCTTCCAACTTCATTTTCTTACGTTCATTCTCTTCAATAGCTGCTGCTGCACGCTTCTGAGCAATACGTGTCTCACTTGATTTTTCATTGATGAATTTCAAGAAATTCCGATGATGTGACACTGTTCTGCTATGGACTTCTACTGTCTTTTCTGTATCAAAGAATTTTCCACATATACAACATTCATAACATTCCAATTTTGATATGAGACTTGAACCGACTGGCCGTTGCCAATTATATTTAGGTAATTTTGTATCGACTTCTGGTGGAATTTCATCACCATCACTGAAATCAAGAATACAATCATCTGGATCTTCAACGAGAGTTGCATTTGCATCCTCTTCCATTTTTTCATCTTCAGCATGTTCTTCAACTTCCTTTTTTACTTCTACTTTACCTTCTTCTCCAGCATCTTCTTTAGGTTCTTCCTTTATTTCATCACCGTTTTCCTTTTTTTCCTCACCCTCTTCAGTTGTTTCACCTTCCTTCTTCTCGACCTTCTTCTTTTTTGCCGGTTGTCTAACATCCTTCAATTCTTCTTCTTCAGTTAATATATTCAATGTCTTCTTTTTCCTTTCACCAATTCTGGTATTGCATTCAGCAGCCTTCTTCAAGTGTTCCGGTGATAAAAGATGTGTATCATATTCAATTCTGGTTGGAAACTCTTGGCTACATTCAACACATTTTGGGTGCAAGAACTTCTTCAATGCCAAATGTCCTTCAGTTTTACGATGAGCTGACAAGTGACCAGAGAATGTTAGATCACACATAGTACAGTATTCACGTGGAGCAGCCTTTGATTTTCCCATACGTTTCAAACGATCCAATTCGAGCATTTTCAATTGTTCAGCAATTTTAGCTTCTTGACGAATCATATTCGCCTTTAAACGATAGCTCTCTTCAATTCCTTCACGCATCATCATGTGAGTTCGTCCTTTAATATGATTAACAAATGAAGTTGCATCCCACATATCCTTCTTGCATAGATGACAGTAAAACATTGAATTTGGCACATCAGCATACAATGAACCACCACTCTTTGGGCTGCTGCTGCTGATTTGATGATTTGTAGCATTAAAAAAAGAGAAGAAAAACATTTAAATTAATTTAATTTTTTATTTTCATATAAAACATTTGTGAGCTCGTTCAGAAATCAGAAAGTTCGAATCATCTTGACGAATGGATCGTTTCGACATGTTTCACACATTTATAGAATTTCTTTTTCTTTTTCTTTTATCAACCAACAAAACATGGAAAAATGATGAAACAAATTAAGACATCGCAATAAATTCAAACGAAAGGATATAGTGTCAGTGGTTGATTCTTCAGTCATCCTTTTCAAGATGCCTCCCATATATTTTTTGATAGCACCACCACGTCATATATGTATGTTTTTATGTTTTAAAGATTTTCCAAAATGAAATTTAAAAATTATCATCAATATAGAATAATATGAAATACAAAAAAACTACAAGAAATTTTCATTTCTTAAATTTTTAGTTTTGAAAATTTGTTTTCATTTTTAATATATTTGAAAAATGTTTCATGAGTAATTCTTACTCTAAATTTTTAAGAGAAAATTTTTTTGTTGCCTCTTACCTCTCAGTTTTCTTTTTATCTTTATTTTCGCCTGAATCCTTTTTTGGTTTAGAATTCTTAGCTAGAAGTTTCTTGGCACGATCAAAGACATTCAGTTTGCGAATACCGCCACCTTTGTTATTAGAGCCGCTTTTTTGACCACGACCAAATCCTTGCCCACGGCGATTACGATTAATACCACGATTGCCCATCTTATTGTTTTGTATTACATTTTTGTATTTTCGTAGATGAAGTATAATAATTCAGAAGATATATTAATGATGTGTTCAGTAAATTAAAAGTCAGCCAGCATCAGAATAATGTTGATATTTTTACAGATCATCAGCCAAGTTTAATTACACATCATAAATTTAGTATGGCACACATTATATATTCATATTTTTATCATATCACATTTATATGATTTTGCACAATTATAAAATTTGTAAAATTCGTGAAATTTTCACGCAAAAGAAGATCAAGATATTTTGTTTAAAAAATTATTTTTTTGCGTGAAAAGCAAATTACAATATTATTATATATATTATATATTTTATAACATTTTCATCACATTCGATTACATGAAGTATAAAAACATTTTCGTGTGCAATATTTGATGATACAAATTATATTCATACAAAACGGGCAATCGGGAGCATTTGTTCATTTAGAAACATTGTGAGGAGCACAGAATCGAAGCGACATGGCAACGTGTAGAGTGAGCGGTAGTGGTAGTGGTAGTAGTATAAACAGGATAAAAATTGAAAAATAATTTGATTTAGTTAAAAATGTTTGAAAAAATTTTCTGCTTAAATAAAATAGTTCTTAATTTTATTAAACAACAGGTGGCTTGCTTTTAATGCATTTTACAAAGGCAAAATATGGTTAAATCCTTTAAGGATTCAATTCAATTGAATTTTCTTTTTGTAAATGCAAAAATACCCAAGAACTGTTTGTTTCGCTACACCAATGTTAACATAAAAATGTACTTGAAAATGTTGTAGCTTTCATTATACATATAACGTTCAAATCCTTCTAAGCAACACTACTAAAGCAGGAAGTGTATCCCTCCCACTTTTTGCGCGTCACAGAGTGTACAAAAATTTTATTTTTTCATTAAAGTTATTGGAAGCATCAACAACTTTAATAATATTTAAGTTGTTGTTGTTTCTATTCAATTCAATATGTATATGGATTCCTACATATTGTCTCTCTGCATTCATGTTTTTATTAAACATACCTGAAAACTTCCACGTCCATCCATTCCACCTCCACCACCTCCTCCGTTTCTTGGCAAGTCCAGTAATGATGGAGGATTTTGATTACGGAATAAGTTATGAAGTAAATTATATGTCAATGCATCAGCATTCACTCCAGATCCTTGTCCTCCTTGATTTCGTCCACTTCCGAAATTCCCACCGGCTCCACCGGCATTTTCCCAGGGGCTCATATTTCGACCCATTCCGGAGCCACCACCATAGTTACCTCCACTAAAGTTTCGACGATTATTGTTGCGAAATGCCATTTTATTTTCTGAAAAATTGAAAATTAATTAAAAATTATTTCTTTTGTTTCTTCTTCACACAGCATTTCTCAACTGAACGTGAAATTAATTAAGAAAATAATCCATTCAATTGCACGAGGTTTGACAGCTGTACCCCATTGTTGATTACAAAACAATTTCAGACTGTATAATGCAGTTGAATGCACGTTATCGCAATGTGCTTGTTATTATCATTAGTCGCAATTCACATTTTCATAACAAAAAGTACGAAAAAGTCTAAGGCTAATTCTAATAAATTCGAAAGTTTTCTAAAATAATAATTAAAATTTTCTATGATAGGGCTACTGTATATCAAATTTCCAATCACACCAGGAATGTAACAAATCCAGATTTTGTTCTTGACTAATCGATTTTAAACTACCATGTGTCGTATTATTTATATAAGATAACTCTGTCTGAGTAGATAATATAATTCGCATTGATATTAGAAGTAAATTTGACATCCTCAGGAAATATAATTTTTCCCCGAAACAGACGACGCCATTAATTATGATGCCAACACAACTAAAGGCTAACGACCCTCTTCTTGTTAAATTTAATAAACGGAATTTTAATTTTCAGCAAAACAAAACCCAATAGACCGATAAACTATATAACAATTTACCTAAAAGCTAATTACATTTTTATATTTTTATTGTTTTTATTAATTTCTACTTGAAATGCGCACAAAATCCACTGAGTCATTGACGCCATTTTTTAGAACCGGCTACGCGTGTATGTGAACCGGCTGCATCGAAATTGGTTCAAGATCATTTAACATGAAAACTATGTCATTAATTCATCCTAAAACTTAAAGAAAATGTTAAATTAACTAAATATGAAAATTTTTGTTTACAACCCCTTGTTAGATTTGAATTGTTTTCAACAGTGCTGCTCTTAAGCAAACCATCATTATTCCAGACAGCATCATACCGGTGTGCCAGTCTTTCATTAACGAAGGGTTATTTTCAAGTTACATCAAATGTTAATGCATTTACCACATTACCAACACGCAAGATTTTCACTTTAAACTATGTAACATGACGACAAACTCACCTGGATTCAATTTATGTGAAACAAAATAAGCTCAATTTTATGAAATTTATGTCTTCAATAGTTCAACAAGATATTCAATTTCTCAAATCAAAATGGCGACACCCTAACGCCGAGCAAAATTCACCACGCACAAGAAGCACTGGCAAAAGATGAGAGTTAACTGGGATTGGGAACAAACAAGAAGGCACTTCTCGTGCTTACTACGCCTACTCACTGAACTGGATTTGCTGAGTTTGGGAACGTAAATTGATTCGGTCTAGTACGTTTCCATTCAAGAGCACTACGTGTAAGTGGTTGGTGCGCAAAATTTTATTTGAATCCAAGAATGTCGAGTAAAAACCGACTTTAATTAAACTGAAACTGGTCTCGTAATGTTCGACATTTATTTTTAACTGCATCAGTAGTCAATACCAAATCCTAACACCCCTCAACCAAATAATCTGGGCAATTCTGGGTGCACGTAACAGATTCTGTTAATTTGACATCCCGTGTATTTTGTTGTTGGATTTCTGTTACTTTTGTTACGGCGAAATCGGTTTTCTGTTAAAAATTGGTTACCGAAGAAGACCCGAAACCCGCCAATTTATACTTTAATAGGTTTTCCGTTGAGAAACTTGAAAGATTTGGCTTCAAACAGGTTTCGAAATTAAAATTTGTTCTGACGTAACAGATTCGATAATACGTTGTGCCCAGAATACCGCCTTAAAGAGTTCTGTTAAAAACCAAATCTGTTAACTTTCTTAACAGAAAGCCTTTCAAGTAACTCAAGTGGCCAGAAAAAGACTCTTCTACAGGGCACAAGGTTGCGTTTCAAAATAGACTCTCATCTATCCACACAAAAGCTTATTGAAGCAGAAGTTCCGCAAGGAACGCCACTTTCCTATACATTGGAGATATGCCAAAGCCAATGTTACAATATCCGTTTGCTGATGACACATGCATTCACTGTACTTCTAGGCATGTTGCATTACAAAAATTCTGCAAAACTACATAAGCAGACTGATATATATTTCAAGAGATAGAAAATCAAATAAACATAAGTAGATAAAACACAAGCGATTTTCGTGACAAGAAAACACAAAGAAATGCCGGAAAGCCTCAAAGTTATAATGAGTCAATAAACTGGACATCAACAGTGAAATATCTGGGTTTAATTTCCGAAAAGAGACTAACGTGGTCGCCACATATCCGGAACAAACTTAGAACATTTTCAATGAAACTAAGTTCCTTAAAACTTCTGATAGAAAGCAAAAAATTAATTATAAAAAATAAACTTCTCATGTACAAGCAAATCATAGGATCCAGTTTAGTATGTTATAAAACCTAAAACACAACTAAAAATCTGCCAAAACAAGGCAATTCGACGCATCCTAGGAATTCCATGATATATGTATTAGGAATAAAGATTTTTACAAAGATTTAAGATTATAAACAATAGAAAAATATATAAAAGAAAAAACAGTGTAGCTAATAAAAAAAATAGACGTACAGCCCAACATATCCCTAGAAATCCTGAGACAGACATCACAACCAAACCTGACTTATGAACGATAATAACAGTCTAAAGGGTAGTGGGTTATAAAAAGTACTCAAAATTATAAAAAGGAAAAGTGCTTAAGCACTAGCTTAAATAATATATGTAGTTCCTTGGTAAAATGAAATCACTTGAAAAGAAAATGATGAAATCTTAAGCAATTTTAACTTTCTACGAAAAGATGGTAATAGCCAGAATCATCTACATGTATATTATCATTAGTAGCTATGGATTATATATCTTTTCAGGTTTTATGTGTTATCCTAAAATAAATCAGAAGTGATGTCCTGCAAAACATCGACATCCCACGATTGATAACAGTCCTTTAAAAACAACAGAATTCTGTAACATAAATTGTGAATTGAAAAAAGTACAAATTTTTATTTCTTTTTAAGGAATATACACAATTTGTACAGTATTAAGATATTTATGAATTACAAGCGTGTTTCATACGCAGAAAAGTTATTTTAGTATTAATGTTAACAGATTCAATAAGCTAGAATTAAAACTATTGTATTATTCATTTTGATTCCATTCAGATTTGAAATGCAATTGAGTTGGCTACCAAATAGTTTAGTGAAAATGCCGAAATAAATTGAAAGTTTTCGTAATTGTATGTAAATAAATTTCATAAAGAACTTAAAATGCCAACATCTGCGGTTTAATGTATTTACATGTATTATGTACTTAAGTTGTTAGACATTGTATCTTCCATGCTTTCATTAAATAGCGATTGTGATTCACATTCTTTATCTTCGAACATTTCATCGTCTTCATTTTCCTGATTATTAGAAGACTCATTCTCGTCATTTCTTTCAACTTCTGGTGCGATATTGTCTTCTGAAACTTCCTCAGTCTTCGCTGCTGCTTCAGCCTTTTGCTTCTTACGTTCATTCTCTTTCAAAGCAGCTATGGCACGTTTCTGTGCAACGCGATTCTTTGCAGCTTTGTTTTTAATAAAATTCACAAAACCATGATGATGAGTTATTGTATGTGCATGAATATCAGCTGTTTTTTCGACATCCAAAAATTTTCGGCATACTATGCACTGGTAGCAATCCAGTTTTGATATGAAACTCACACCTACAGGACGTTGCCAATTATATTTTGGCAGGATCTTTCCCACTTCTGGGGGAACTTCATCACCATCGCGATAATCCAAAATACAATCCTCAGGATCTTCAACCATAGGTATCTCTGTTTCCTCATCATTATCCTCATTTAATCTACTTTCTTGATCGTTCTCTAGTTTGGAACTTTCTTCGTCTCCATTTTCTTTCATATTTTCATCTTCTTCCCCAATGCATTCTGGTTTCTCTTGTACATCATCAGTCTTATTGTTATCTTTCCTTTTCTTCTTTTTCTTTGATGTTCGCTTAACATCCTTCAATTCGTCTTTTTCTGTTAAAATATTCAAAAGATTTTGTTTTCTTTCACCCATTTTAGCATTGTATTTTGCTGCCTTCTTCAAATGATCTGGCATCAAAAGATGAGTATCATAATCAATACGATCTCTGAAGTCTTTATTACACTCGATACACTTTGGATGCAAAAATTGTTTGAGTGCCAGATGACTTTCCGATTTGCGATGTGAAGACAAATGACCATAGCAATTAATATCACACATTCTGCAATACTCATCAGTTGTCTTTGATTTACGTGAACGTCTCATGCGACTAAGTTCTGCTAGTTTAGCTTCTTGCCGTAACAATTTAGCTTTTAAAATATAACTTTTCTCAAGACTTTCCCTTATCATTATGTGCGCTTTACCCTTTAGGTGGTTCTCGAAAGAAGTTGAATCCCACATATCTTTCTTACAAAGGTGACAGTAGAACATTTCATTCGGAACATCCGCGTAGTTTATGTCCTTGGTGCTGGGAAAAATTGTTAATATTCTATTAGTCAACTGATCAATTTGAAAAAGATCGTCTACCTAAAACAAAGACAGTCATAAGAATTTATGAAATGTTTACCTTATTCTTTTACTGCTGCTGTGATTTTCAAATTCACTTCAGTCAATAGGAGCAAACTCTTGCCCCATAGCACCCACCATACGTATTTTGGAATTTTCTTTTGAAAAACGAAAATATAGGGCTTCAAAATGAAAAATAAATCAAAAGAAAACACACACATAAAATTAAAAAATAACTCACTAAAATTACATTAGTTTAAATACCTGATGATAGTTGTTTTGGCGTCTATTTGAATGCGTACTATGATAGGCATTGGTTATTAATTTTTACATACCTAAGAATAGCCGCCATGACATCGGTCTCCTTCCATAAAGGTGGACCATTCTGATTTCGTATTAGGTTATTCAACAAATTGCCGGCAAGTGTAAGACCATTAAGAGTTGATTGACTTAGGATGTTAAGAAGATTGTTCAAGTTAAAGGCCATGATTACTGTGTGCCACTACGAAATAGCATTACTGAAAGAAAACCATATCGTTAAAATTTTAAATTAATATGAGATTTTCAAATCAAGTTTATTAAGGAGTCAGTCATGGAGTAACGAAGGAGTAGTATCTAAAAGAATGATATCATTGACATGGAGTAATTTTGTTTCAATTCTTGAATACGGAAACTAGATTCTTTGCTTTTGTGTTTCTCACTTGCGCATTTTAAATCTTCAAAAGTATATTGTATACCTGATCTGTTATAGCTATATCATTAAATTATAGTAGACTATTCATCTAATGGTTCAATGCGAAGGTTTATGCAACACATGAACCATTGTAATATGAAAATGAATTCTTCCGCCCTTAATGATAGTCTTGCAGCGGCGCAGACAATATTATACAAATGCATATGGGAATAAAGCTGAAAATAGATAATACTATTAAATTTGATGATTTATTATTGTCTAAGGTTCAAGTAAATGTTCCTAACGTAATTCTTTTCACTCCACAACGAGGATCGCTTGTAACAAGTTTAAAACATTATATAGATTTTCTATTGTCTCTTGACGCCATTTTGCAACCACCGGCTTTTGCTGGAAGAGTCCATGGACACTACAATTATTATTTATTGTGTTAATTTATGGAAAAATCATAAATATATACTCGTTTTTCATACTATGGGAAGAGTCAACAAGATTTGATTATATAAATTACTAAAAACATGAGCCAATTGATGTACATACACCAAATAGTCTGCAGCTATGTTCGCATGATTAACACACCTTTTATAGATTTCCCGTGGAAAAGATAGAAAAATTGGATGTAGGTTATCTAGTTATTACATTTAAAAGAACAAGTTACATTGTCACAGAGAGAATTTAAATAGAAAACATGTTAACAGATTGTAGACATGATAATATGCAAAAACACAAAGCACTGAAGTGAAACGCTCCCTACAACAGAACAGAGTTCCTAGTTAAACATAACTCTAATCCAGATAGGTTTGTATTTCAATACATTCTGCGTATGGCAATGCTTTCTAGTACAAAATTTTTCTGGGTTGATAGTTTCCTGAAATTTGAAATTTTTAAACATTCGATTTGGACTTATTCATTTACTTACATATCTACTTTATTTCATAGTTACAGTTTAAAAAACAAAGTTGCTGGTATTTTCTTAAACCTACTTTTGTACACTTTTCATTTAAAAATGATCCAGCTTTAGCAAAGAGCTTCTCACAAGAGTCGGAAGTGGGGATGAAACAGAAATTTTCCTTAAAAATACTTGCTATGTTCGGGAAGGTGGGCTCAAAGGTACGCCACCAGTCCAATGGGTTCTCCTGGATGGGAATGTTGGGCACATCTAAATAACTTTGAATCTCCAGAACCGCCTTTGAGAGTGGTGTTTCCTCACGTTGCACTGTGTTTTTGATGTCTCGATATACTTCAAAAATATCGAGTTTCGTGCTCTTTTCCTCTGGTTCTAGCACAATATCTACTAATTGCTTTAGTGTAATCGTAGACTTCTTCCTAATGTTGACCGCAACCATATCAGTCACTTTATCTTTTATTGTTGTTGCGAAGCTTGAGTTGTTGAAGAACAGCAGCTTGAAACGCGGATCAAGCACCATTGCAATTGCCATTGTGTTGCTGTCCTCTAGATTCTGGAACCTGCTCTGTGATTCAGCGACTAACTTTGAAATCAAATCAATAATAACTTCCTGCATGTTGCCACTGAATAACTCGTCCTCAATAGCTGGATCTTCTAGCATTCTCTTTGAAACCGTCAGGAGTCCCCTGGTCAATATTATAGCTTTGCTTGCCGATATATACTTTTTCCCACTTACTTCTGAATTGATTTGGTGGAAAGGTTCCAGAACAATGCATAACTGTTTGCAGATAGTCCACTCTTCTGGAGATAAAGTCAACCATTCTTCATCAAAAGGTGCCAATGAAGCTTCTATCGCCTCCTCCAATTCGATAAATCTTTCCAGCATTTTGAATGTTGAATGCCAACTGGTGGGATCGTCCTGTATTAGTTTTCTCGGGATCTCATGCGGTCTGTGCTGCTTTTGAAAACTTATTAATGTTTCGGTTGTCTTCACAGTTTCTTTAAAGTGTGATACTATTACTCTGATTTTGTTAATGACATATTTCAGCATAGGATGGGCTTCACTGCCCGTTGTGAGCTCTTCTACAATTAAATTTATTGTGTTGCCGTAGTATCCAAAGCATTCGCAGTTCAGTTTTTCAACGGAATTCTCCATGTGGCTGGCGTTGTCTGAATATATTATACGGACCTTATCATGCAGTTCCCATTCATTCAATATTCGGAAGAGACTTTTGGCAATATTTGTACTGGTGTGACTACCAGGGACATGGCACCACTCAAGAAGCACTGTTTGCATGTGGAATGTGTCGTCTATATATACGGCTGTTACAGCCATGTATAATTCATTGACACAGGAGGTCCAAAATTCTGTCGTCAAACACACGCTCTTCGCCTTTGAGACATCTTCTTTCTTTTTTGTTCTGCAATTCCTGTAGAGTGCTAGTAAGTATGTATTTGACAGCATCCTTCGATCCGGCAATTTGTACAAAGGATTCAGCATTTGGGTAAAGGCACGGAAGCCCTTATCTTGTACGATAGAAAACGGCTGAAAGTCGTATATGAATAGACCCATCAGAACATCGTCAATATGTTTGTTTGGCCAAATTTTTGTCTTCAAATTACATTTCACTCTTTTCGCTTTCTGGACGATTTCGTTGGATTCGGGAAACGGTTCTTGTTCTTGATGATCTTCTGTAATGGGTGCAAGCAGCGGATCAATGTGTTGCTCTAGTTCCTCTAGTTGCTCGGTGAATGATATTAATGAACGAGTAGTGTTGGATTTCGGAGGAGGAGGTTTCGTTGGGGTAAACGGCACACTTGGGTGCTTCCTTTCCATATGCCTCTTCAAATTACTTGTGGACGTTCTGTAGCTTAATTTAGCTTTACAAATCTTGCAAACGGCCACTTTGTTTTTGCAGCCTGGCAAATCTTCGAAAGTCTTCCAAAGTGAGCTTATCTTCATTGTTGTGAGTTGAAACCGTACTGTTTATCAACAAGATATTCGTTATAACTATGATTAACACTGAATGTTTCGATTGTTACTTACACTGTTTGTTTTGATTGTTATTTACACTATATTTAACAGGATATTCGTTGCGTTTACTAGATATTTTCGTTGGTTGAAGGACTGCGAGGAATTTACTTGATATTTTATAATTAGTTTGAATTTCACTGTACTACGAGAAATATATTTTTATCACATGTCAAGTCTAGAAAATCACTGCCGTGACACAAACAGTCAAATTACTGCGACAGATGATGAATTGCGGGACAGTGACGGAAAATCACCTGCGTGACAGTGACAGAAAATCACCTGAGGGATAGTGACAGAAAATCGCATTTTCTGTTCAAGGAAGAGTGACAGAACATCATTTGTGTAACAAGGACAGAATATCGAAACAATTCCTGGTGCGTTCTATGAGTGACAGAGAGAGCATAATCGTGTTTATAAATTGGACATGACAAAACAAAGGATGGAAACATTCACCTTACTCACACAAATGTGTCCTGTGTGTGATGAAACAAGAAACGCATTAAACGAAAAATTTTGTTAATATCCGTTTTAGAAGTCATAAAAGAATAGATCACGGTGACATTTTTCCGAAATGTTAATTTTAATTATTGTAAATAGAATTTTCTATTTACATTTTCACATTTTCCAGACCGATTCTACCCCCATCTCGTGTTGAAGTATCATTCCAAAATGTGGCTGCGTACTTATAGATACCAAAATGCACACTACAATTAAAAACTGTCGCACTTCTTTAACTTTAGTCGTTCCGAGTTAAAAGGCAGTCAGGGTGAATTCTGTGCTTTGAAGGGTGACTGGAGAAAAGAAAATAATTCCTAAAGGACATAAATTTTATATAGAAAAACGTTTAAAGTTTAATTGTGAGCTAGAAAAATTCTATTCCTAATATCAGATCATAAAGTTCGCCGAGGTGAGGAGAATCCACTAAACACTTTTTCCATTTTATACTTGTGGTGCTTCAAATTTACTTTTGTTTAATAAGTAATATTCAGAATTGTTTGGAATTCAATTTAATAGGATAATTTTAGCTTTAAGAATACACTGGTTACTTCATTAGGTGTACCTGGTTGATATGCCGCATGTGTCAGTAAGATGGCCGACAAATCAATACTTTCGGGCTATAAGAGAATTTTGTGCAAATACCAATACATTGAATTTAACAAATTTATTTTTGTTTTGATAAGTTTCACAGTACTTCCTTCATGTTAATCATATAGTGCATAATTAGAAGAACTTAGTATTCGCAAATTACTAGTTCGATAACTGTGGGTGGTTTCGGTTATCGTCATATATCAGACAAATACTAGATATTCATTAAACAATCTAATTGGAACCAGGTTAATTCCCATATACTCTTATGAAACCGTACAAATAAGGATTAGCAACTTTGCGTCTTGTTTATTTTGATAGAAAATAGGTCAAGCAAATGTGCATAGCCCCAACCTTCATTACACAACATTCATGATGTTTAATTTAATAAATTGAAACGTTTGGTAATTGAAATAATTTTAATGAAAACTTATTTTTCTAATGTTTTTAGGATCATAAATTTTAATAAAAATGGCATTCCGAAGTGGTGGTGGTGGAAATCGTCGTTTTGGAGGATCTGGTTATGGTAGCGGAGGTGGTTCAATGAATCGCAACATGAATCCATGGGATAACCAAAGCTCGGCAGGTGGTAATTACGGAAATTTACGACAAGGAGGACAAGGATCTGGAATGAATGCCGAAGCACTTACTTTAGCTAATAACATTTTGAACAATTTGCTTCGGAACCAAAATCCACCATCATTGTTAGATCTACCGAGGAGCGGCAATGGTGGTATGGGTGGAGGACGAGGATCAAGACAGGTATATAGATGATATATTGTCAAATTTGTTTCGTGTAGTTATGATTGTAATTGGTATAAGCTATACATACACATATCATCATTAGGTAAACAGAGCATCATCCAAATCCACTTTTACGAATAATTGCTATTAGACAAAACGTTTTGCAAAGATGCCTGTTTACCAGGTGGTTTTACTTAGAAGTAACAGCAATATTTTCTTATAAAACTTGATAATTGTTATGTACAAATGATATTGCTGGTACTGAGGAGGTTTTGTATATAAGGAAAACATTATAAACAGCACTAGCTCTCAGTTATCATTTATTTAATTAACTTTTGTTACTCAAAAAATAGTGTTTTACGTAGCTTCCAACCAAGTTTTCATAAATGAATGAATTTTCTTAAAAATACCTTACTTCAAGTGAAAACTTCCTATACAAATCATATATCGTGTGTACAAGAAATGAAACTAATATTTAAAAAAATTTAATTTTTTCTTTAAAACTCATATGTGTATATAACTTTTTAACTGGTTAGATGATAAATTTTCTTTTAAAATGATAATAACAGGCAGTTCTTGGGCATTTCATATCTAATCCCTATTGCGGCATTTTATGAAAATAGCTTGGGATTATTACCGTCCAAATAAGAGTTATTTGTGTTTTATTACACAAATATGTACTAGTCACCTGTTGTTTGTATTTTAAATAATATTATTACTATAAACAAGAAAATTTTTTTCGAATATTTTAACTAAATCACAATTATTTTTCCAATTTTTTCTCAACCGTTCTGCTACAACCAACCGCCTACTGCATAACTTGTATGTGCTCTTCAACTCTGTGTTCTCATACACCATATCTCTCGATTGCCCGACATATATTATATAATAATATATGGTTAAAAACAATGATATCAAATATGTGCACACAATTTATTGATTTTATAATCATAAAATCATCTTTAACTGATGGACAAATTGAATGTTATTTTGAAATAATATAAATATATACAATTGTGTTTTTCCACACAAACTTTAATTGTAATAAATTATTAAAAAAATTACCATGTGTTATAACATGTACCTTTCGTGAACATGTTATTTTATATTTAAACAACCAAACAAACCAATAATATTGTAAAAATTTTGCCCCATTTTTATTTGTGTGGAATTGAATATGTCCTAAAATGAACATTACCAAAATGTTGGAACAAATGATGTTAAATATATTTTTTAATCAATGAACAATCAATGTAACTTGTTATGGTGTAAATATTGTGTTTGTTTTTTAAAAATGTGTGCTTGATATCTTGATGAAATGATATACGTATCATATATACATACAATATACCGCTCAAACCGTTCGTTATGCAACATCTACTACATGTTCACCGCTTACTTCTGATGTTGGTCAACAAATAATTTGCAATTGAATATCAATGAAAACATTTTTATAATGGAAAATAATCATCATTTCGATAATAATTCTTTGAAAATGAATTAAAAACCATGTATACGATATTGACACACCATGCATCTTCTATGTAAAATACAATAAAATATAACAAATATAAAAAGATGGGCAATCGTGGTGGTAATCGTAATCGCCGTGGACAAGGATTTGGTCGTGGTCCAAAAAGCGGCTCCAATAATAAAGGTGGCGGTTTTCGTAAACAGAATGCCTTTGATCGTGCCAAGAAACTTCTGGCTAAGAATTCTCAAAACAAAAAGGATCCAACTTCTGGCGATAATAAAGATAAAAAGAAAACTGAGAGGTAAGAGGCAACAAAACATTTCTCTTAAAACAAAAATTACAGAAAAAAAAACGAACTCATCAAATTATATTTTATAATGAAAATTTCCATGGAAATTTCATTATCACTTTCTTGTAGTTTAAAAATTAAAAATAATCTTAACATTCAAGAATTTTTCATAGATTTTAATTTATTTTTCTTATGATATCGTTTTAAAATTCACATCATTATCTCGAACTTCGTTTCGATATAGATGTGATTTTATTTTTCGAATATCTAGGATGGAGTTCTTATGAATTTGTGGTGGACCCCTTACGAAAGGTATTTTTCATTCCACTGCTGCTGCTTGGGATATAAATGACGACTAAAGAAAATACAAGAAAAATATTAACAAACAAATCTGCTTCTTATTATTATATTTTATAACAATGATTTTATAATTTTAAGAAATTTGTATTATAATATCTGTAACAATGAAATTGTCATCAACATTGATTCGTCTTAGAAACAAAATTGAAAATTATATGGATCTTCTTCAGTTGATGTGTAAAACAACATTATTTGCTGAAACAAAATTTTGTCTATTATACATTGTTTATATATAATATATTTTATTGAATTTAATTGAAGAGAATTAATATATTTGATTTTTCTTTCTTTTTCAATGCTAATGCAACAGCATTAAGGAATCGATGTATGCTGATGTGCCAAATGATATGTTCTACTGTCATCTATGCAAGAAACACATGTGGGATTCAACATCTTTTGAAAATCACATCAAAGGACGAACACACATGATGATGCGTGAAGGAATTGAAGAAAGTTATCGTTTAAAGGCGAACATGATACGACAAGAAGCTAAAATTGCTGAACAATTGAAAATGATTGAATTGGATCGTTTGAAACGTATGGGAAAATCAAAAGCTGGAGGACCACGAGAATATTGTACAATGTGTGATTTGAATTTTAATGGACATCTTTCTGCTCATCGTAAATCCGATGGACATTTAGCATTAAAGAAGTTCTTGCATCCGAAATGTGTGGAATGTAGTAAAGAGTTTCCTACACGAATTGAATATGATACACATCTCTTACAACCTGAACATTTGAAAAAAGCATCTGAACGAAATACAAAAGTTGGTGAGAGAAAGAAGAACACTTTGACTATTTTAACTGAGGAAGATGAAATGAAGGACCTCAAGCAACCAACCAAAAAGAAGAAGAAGGTAGTTGAAAAAAAGGAGGGTGAAGAAGAAGGTGAGGAAAAAAAGGAGAATGGTGAAGCTCCAGCTGGTGGAGAAGAAGAGGAAAAAAAGGAAGGAGCCGAAGAGGTTGTTGAAGAGAAAGAAGAAGAAGAGGACCCAAATTTATCTGTTATTGAAGATCCAGAAGACTGTATTTTGGATTATAATGATGGGGATGAAGTCCCTTCCGAAGTTGATGCTAAATTACCAAAGTACAATTGGTTACGTCCAGTAGGACGAAGTCTTATCTCAAAACTGGAGTGTTATGAATGTGGATTGTGTGCTAAGTTCTTTGATACCGAAACAACAGCTGAAATTCATTCACGTACAGTTTCTCATCATCGTCAATTCTTGAAATTCATCAATGACAAAGCTAGCGATACACGTATCGCACAGAAACGTGCTGCTGCTGCTCTGGAGGAGAATGAACGTAAAAAGAGGAAGCTAGAAGCTGCCGAAAAGGAAGATGAAGAAGGTGAAGGTGATGGTGATGGTGAATGTGAAGGCGAAGGTCATGGTGAAGGTGAAGGCGAAGGTGAAGGTGAAGCCGAAGGAGATGGTGATGGTGATGGTGATGGAGAGGGAGAAGGTGAAGAGGAGCATCATGAGGAAGGTGAGAAGACTGGAGAATTATATGATCCATCCGAAGCAACCGGAGAAGATGAAGATGTTGAAATGAATGAAAATCCAGAAGAGGATCAAGAGCATGATGAAGAAGTAGATGCCGAAATTGAAGAAGAAAAGAAAGTTGAAACGGAAGCTCCTAGAAAAGATGCAGAACCAGCCAAAGCAGATGAACCAATGGAAGAAGACGAACCTAAAAAAGAAGAGGAAAAAGTTGAAGCTGATCAAAAGAAGGTCGAACCAGTAACACCAAAGACGCCAGCACCTGCCCAAAAACAACAAACAGTTTCACCTGCACAAAAACCTACACCGAACGTTAATCGGGGTGGAATGCAAGCTAAAGGAACACCACGTGGACGTGGACGTCCAAGATATAATCGGTATTAAGTTTAAGAAAGCTATAAATGTTAAGCACAAGCTAGTTTTAGAATCTCCTTTTTTAATTTAACTAAAAGAAAACGACAATTATACATACAATGAGAAATGTAAAAGAGTACACAACAATTAGGAGAACAAATTATTTCAAAAACTCGAAGTAAATTTAATAAAATCATTATTTATTATTATGTGTTTGACAGTAATTTGTCATTTATTAAAACAATGAAAACTATCAAATATCTTTTATTAAATCGTTTCCAGTGAGATTTCAGGATATTGTAACCATTTTGACCAAGTGTTATACAAACAAATACATATTATATATGTTTCTAAGAAAACAACTTTACTGCCAAATTATCAAACTAAAGTTACGTAGGAAGTTTAACATCTCGGGGTCTTAAAATGAAACTCAATTCACGTTTCATTATAAATTTAATTTGTGATACATGTATGTATGTCAAGTAATAACATTTCTACTCTTACAAAAATTCACACAATCATTCTCTTTTATGAGTTGTATTTATCACTTGAATTGTTTTCTTTCAATTTCACAAAATTGACATTATGTTTAATGTTGATTTTTGTTAACGTAAAGCTTAAAATATAAACAAAATTTTACGTAAATTTCAAAATACGACCAACACAAATTATACATGCATTAACAATAACTGACGCCGAATATGTGATATCTTATTTGTAGGACAATAATCAATTCAATAACTACAGTTTAATGAAGATTTAATCATTTTCAGAACACTTTCCTTTAGGAGACCTTAACATGTACCACTGGTAACGTACATTAGACCCGTTTCGGATCTTATTTCGGGCAATTCTGATACGAGTCGGATCAAAAATGACAAATGATTTCTTGTCGGGTTTTTATGAAAATAATATAAATTCCAAAGAAAATCCTAAGAGAATAGTGGTAACTATACTTATCAAACTAAGAATTGTTCTATTTTCACAACATCTTTCTTCAGGTAATGTATTAAATTGAAAAATAAAATTTCAATCTGGGAAATAAAAAGCCAGAGAACATGAATTACCAGAAGACGGAAAGCGTTTACCAAGTTTCATCTGCCTAATTATTTAGAATTTAGAAAATACGTCCTGAAAATGGTTTCTCCCCATATGTATCTGTATAAGATATTATAGAAGGACAAAGTTACGAACATTTGCTTTTACAACGTTCAACACTTAATGTGATTTCACTTAAAATGATAAACTAAAAACATAAAAGTGAAACTCATTTCATCTCATACAGAAAAGAAGTATTACAGATTTTGGTTTTAGACGCTTTTGTTGAAACTAAGCGAGTTACGTAGTTTCTTCCTAATCTTCGGAGAAGTCCACCTTGAGCTAGCACTTCCAAAAGAGCTCAAAGGTCTTAACTCTGATGGAGATACTCCTTCATCGACGTCATCTGCTTCGGTTTTGATTTCCATTTTCTGTACTAACAACCTAAGAAGCTGGTGCTGTTGTTCCATCAGTCGGCTGATATCACGTAACTTGCGTTTTTGCTTCTCAAATTCAATTGAGAGATAATCATCATTTGTGTCAAGAACCATTTCAACTCCTGCTGTTAAATTTATTGAAAATATTTTAATAAATATAAAACTGTTGTTGTAATTGTTGAATATTTACCATCTTCACTAAAAGGATTGTAAAACCATTTTCGAAGTACTGAGTCTAAGAATCCTAGCTTTGACTTGGTGTCATTTGGATACTCAATCAATTCCATTTTGTCGACCTTTTCTAGCCACATAGCTGGAAGTTTTCTTTCAAGCTCCGTATGGAGAACAACCTGATAAAACATTTGAAGAACAAGCTGAATAGAATTTAAATGTGTCAACTTACCTGCATAGCTAAACGTTTGAGTTGAGCGTTTCTTCGAACTGATTCGATATCTCCAACCGCCAAACCGATGAGTAGGTTCATTAACAGGATCGGCATTAAAATCATGAATAGAACTGTGAAATAAAATCATCAATTAGATAAGTTGCTTTTGTACTAATTTTTATAATTTATTTTTAGTCAAGTCGATAATTGATGATGATGTTAAACCCAAACTTACTCAATATGAAGAAAGATGGAAACGCTAGCTTTAGTTCGTCCTTGTAGAATGGATTCACATAGGTTCCAACAAAATCTAGTTCACCTAACATCATCGAAAAGGTTCTCAACAACGACATTGGTATAGTAGAAAATGATAAGTGATTAGACTGGAAAATGGGGAGATTAACCGCAAGCTGATATTTGTGTGTAATTATTACCTTAAACAGCAAAATGAAGAACGCTAGCCCAAATGCAATGATCAGTATTGAGAAAACAAGCAGAACTTTTATAAGTGTCTGTAGAATTTCTAAGAACATGACCACGTATATGCCGACCTTTTCAAAATATAAATTGAATATTATTTTATTTTTCATTTCAACTTACAATATTGTACCTGGTCAAATCTTTGTAAAAATAATAGAAGTTTAAACCATGATAGAAATACTGCGATTGATGCAGTAGAATAGTGTATGTTTGATAAAACTCCATTGCCCACAAATACCGGTAGAACCATAATTAAGGCTGATATATGTAGAATCCATGATAAGATATTCACTACTTCCAATATGTAATGCCATTTTTGTTGATAAATCTGTACGGCTTCCCGCAACGAATTAAAAAGAATATATATAACTATAACCATTCCTGTTAGTGATATCCCTGTAGTTTTGCTCATATATTCCTCAGATGAATAATGTCTGTAAATTCATGTTTTTGATTTATGATACTATTAGATTTTAAATGAATGCCTTACATATCCTTAAAACTGTTCGTAGGATTGGTGCTTGTTCGGTTGTGAACGTTTCCCATCATTTGTGATGAAAATAATGTAACAAGTATTAGAAATATTGAATAAATTAATAAGTTTGCCAAATGAAAATATTTTCCATACGAATTCCATTTCATTTGTAAGTACTTCTGACTTAGAGGATGAGCTAATAATTCAACACGCCCATGGCTTACCATAGTCTAAAATTTGAAAAATTATAAGTATGTTAACTATAAAGGATAATTCAGAATATTAAAAGAATATTTTGCTATAGCAAATATAAAGTCGTGCCACATTTACAGACCAACAATAACCAACAGTGCAATATCTCTAGTGAATTGAGTTTTCAAACTATATCACAATTTATGAAGATTAAATAAATTATATTTAAAATAAAAACAACAATTTAACTCACGTTAACAACACTTAAAGGTGGCGGCCGCCACTTTGGATCATTTAGTCTCATTCGTATGGCTTGAATTTGTTCTTGAGATTTCTGATATGGCGCAAATGAATATTTAATCTAAAAATTGTTTAAAAATAAAACTAAAAAATATGGTAATAGACAAATAATTATTTATTTGAACAAATAAGTATGTAACAGAATGATGAATGAAACAATTCTTAACTTTTGGTTTTTCTTCACTACTTTTTTATCTTAAGGTTTGTTAATTAAATTAATTTAAAAATAGATGTTTTCAAACTATAAAACGAAAGGAGACATCGAAATTTTTATTACACATAAGGAAACACTGATTATAGAAACAAGAACCAGCGATTGTAAATTAAGGTCCTCCGCTCACGGAGATACTAAAAGAAAATTAAACTGGTTGGTAACTTGCGTTACAAACCAGTTCCTGACTTCTTTGTTAGCGGCCAGGCTCCACACACGAAGCTACTCACTCAAAACTGAAATTACCCTCAAAACTCAATTAAATTACTCAAATTGGCATTCAAATTTTTTTGAATACCCTGGAAGCTGAAAATTAGGCCGTTTTTAAACTTCCGTGGCAAGCAAAAAGTTAGAAGTTAATTCCTGATTCTGCATTTTCTCAAACAAAAATGTAGCAAACTTTTCCGTAAGCGACTCGACATGGAAGTCCGCTGGCGACTGATTACAAACCAGTTTGCAACTAGTACCACCGGGTGCGGCGTCCCATTTGTTTGTATAGGAAGTGACTCAAAGGAAACTGGTTACTTATTCAAGTCTCTAACCAGTTGTTTCCCGGTAGCTCCGTGTGCGGACGGTCTAAGTCTTGCATGCAGGTTATGAATCGGTTTTAATTGGAATATTTTTAAATTATGCAAATTAAATTAAACTAAATCAAGCATCACATCATACTTGTTTGTTAATTAGCCAAGGATAATTTGATAACATCAATCGGATTACTTGTGTCACAACATTTCGGCCATAGCAGCTGTGTGCCAAACAATTATTCGGCATTGCATTTTCATTAAAATAAAAATTAACAACGTTTAACAATTAATTTTAAAAATATTTCTTGATTTTTTATCATTTATGTCATCTTACATTTAACGCTGGTAATGGGATTGGCCTTATAATTTGCAGTGCCTCACCAGTTCTTTCATCCATTTGGGCATATAGTGCAGGGCATTGCAGACATGAGAATGAATATTTTATCTAATATTTGTTTTTATATTTAAATTTCATATTTACGATTAATTTTATAGATGATTGTTTTTATGAGTTGAGGAAAAATAAAACAATTATATTTTGAAATTAAATAAAACATTTCATATTTTCAGTTAATACTCACATAAAAACTTTTAGAATCCTTCTTGCAGTTTGCTTTTGTGATACATTTATCTTGAACAGCTTCGAATACTCGAGGCATTGATGCAATAAGAGCTAATGTGACACATGGATGTTTGTCGGATTTAAGAGCCATAACTTCGTTGGCTCGTTCTTCATGTGTAACCATAGCTAATGCTGCTTCTGGATATTTGTAGTAAATAGCGTAATCTATGGCGCTCATATTCATTCTGTTATAAAGCAGCTTACAGCCCATTGACAACAGTATAGCTATAGCATTTGGTTTGTTTTCCATTGTTGCTAAATGTAATGCTGTGTTCTGTAAGTATAAATGAATATTAAAGAAACATATTAATCTATCTGATTCCTTGCAGACTACCCCATCTTTATCAGCTTGATCTAGTAAGTGTGAATGAACTGAATGTAAGAGTTCAACTGTTTGAGTATATCCTGACATTGCAGCTAAGTGAAGTGGATTCCTTCCATTGTGATCCCTGTGAAGTAAAGCCCCACGATTCAAAAGCAACTGCACTACTCGAGAATGACCCTGCTGTGAAGCAATGTGTAGTGGTGTCAAACCTTCACCATCGCTTTCATTGATAATGAAGGAACCCTTTTCTGAGTCTAGTAATTGGCGCACTGTATTGTAACGTCCATATCTAGCCGCAAAATGTAATGGACTTTGATTATTGTTATTTTTTAAGTTAATGCATGCGCCTAAGCGTATGAGATTTTCAAGAGAACGTATGTGTCCTTCACGGCTAGCATAGTGCAATGGCGAACAACCGGTATTATCCTTTTCATTCAACAGTTGAAGCAGATGGCTTTGGGACTGTGTACGACTAACTTCATCTGCGAATTCTTCTAATCGACCTCCATTCATTATCACTAAATGTAAGACATTACGATGATTAACATCTTTAATACTTATATTAGCGCCTAATCGAATCAGTGTGTGGACAGTTTTCCATCCTCCACGTGATGCAGCTAATAATAAGGGTGATCGATGTTCCCTGTCAAGGGCATTTATATCAGCTCCTTCACTTATTAGATATTCAACTATTTCCGGATGATCGAACATAGATGCACAATGCAATGGTGTCATTTGTTGCACATCTGTGCACGCCAGACAAATTCTCTTCTCTTGTGGCTGCATGCCAAACATTAGCTTTACGATATCAATTGCACCCTAGAAAGGGTAACAATTAACTTATTATTTTTTGGGGCATAGGAAGGTAAGAACGGTATATTTATTATATTATATATAAAACTCTGTTTTAATACTACAACGTTTTACTATTTACAGATCAAAATATTTGGAAAAGTGAAAAATATGAACATTAATTATACAAGGTGTCCTGTAGTAGAGTACATTAAACTAAAATAACGATTCCTTGATCCAAGAGGAGTATGAAATCGTATTGGTGGTGGAAGAAATATGCACCGCTTAGGAGATACAAGGTGTTCAATGTTTTTGGTTGTCTCATAAATTTTCTCAGTTATCTCCGTAGTTAGATATTTGTCGGACGACAATAAAACAAATGTTGTATTTCAGACAAATCATTGTCTTTCAGATTGGTGGACCATGCAGTTATCACATTTGAATAAATGGAGACAAAAAAATAAAAAAAAGACAACTTTTTGTGATTCCTTAAGGGAAAATATTTCACTTAATACAACGTTTACCCTAATACCAGCTGTAATGAATTGCTTGGATAATCACTAACTTGTGTAATTACGAATAGTAGAAAGTAATTTAGTTTTTTGGACAGATAAAAGTTTTATGGCCTAAGAAATTTTAGATCACGATTACATAGAGAGATTCCTTTGAAAGTTGATGAGATGTGACAGTAATTTATACAAACAATACGATATTTTACTCCCCTTGGGTCAAGGAATCGTTTTTCCAATTTATTGTACTCTACTACGGAACACCCTGTATAACAAGGGCAATAACTGTCTAATTCGAAGGATTTTGAAAATTGACCTGATCAACATCTTTATCACGTAACATTTCCTTAAACTTTAAGTATGTTAAATTAAAACTCAAACAAGTTAAGAAATTACCTGTGCACATGCTAAATGTACTGGCGTTGAAAGGTCATGCTGCTGTTTGGAAATTTTAGCCCCAGACTTTAAACACAACTCTACCGCTTTTATATCACCACCATGTACAGCTGAGTGTAGAGGTACGTTACCCTCTGAATCATAAAACGATATCATTTCCTCTCGTGAACATCCTCTTGATTCGCCCCACTGCAAGGTGCAAGATAAACTTTATTCAAGACGTGTTCTTGCTTAATCGTGTGTTAAATAATCATGAATTTAATTTTTTAATTCTTCAAATTTACAAATTCCAAGTTTAATATGCTTAGTAAGTTACACAGAATTCCTTTCTAGACTTCAGAATGCTGTGAACGTAATTCTAATTCATTCAATATTTCCTTGGAGTTCAGCACGACAATGATAAACTTTTGTAACACGTTTGTTCTACTGTTGTTATAGACTAGTAAGACTATGGATTATATACAGATATCAAAATCTGGAATGGTTACAGAATTTTTCTCAATGTTTACCACATGTAAATTTCATATACAATTATAAAATATTTTGATTGTCACTTTAATCTTTCAGAATCATAAGTAAGAAGACTATAACTATTAGAACGGTTGGTACCTGAAAGAAAACCTCCATTGTTTTGGAGCTAGCATTCTTAGCAGCTTCGTGAATTGGATAGTAACCATTATTGCAAGGTTTACGAGGACATGCACCGAACTCTGTAATCTGAAATAAACAAACATAAAAATTAATTTTAAAATAAGTTTGTGCTGTTAAAAATAAATTGTTTTTATTTTAATTTTACTATTGTTTTCAGGAAATAAACAAAATTTGTAAAGTTTTGTAGATAAATTTGGGGACTATAAATCTATTTTAAGTATTTAGCACTGAATATACTTTTGCAAGATGAATGAAATATTCACTAGCGTTTAAATTAATTCTCGTAGCTAAGAATTTTGAAGATAAATATAGTTGTCATGTGGTTTGTAGGCTTGGTGAAACGTTAATATCATCTCAAAACACATTATTTGCTATGATTTCAAAAGAACAGCATTAGAAATAGTGCTCGTGTACATTTATGTGTTAAACACGATAAGAATTTATGTTATTTGAGCATAAATCACTCATAAAACTCAGTCAAGAAAGGTGCGTGGTTACTCGTACTCACCAAATAACAGCAAGTTATGCTAAGACTTTTTTGTACCCACAAATGTTAATGACGGTAATCAGTATTCTTAGGGTTGGGTGCACACTAAACAATGTTTATTTACAATTATATTAACAAAAGTTAAAAAAAAGTCACTTGTATTACGATCAAATTGAAATCCGATCAATCATTTATAGGTAAATTACTTGTAAAACAATTAAATTGTCAACACTGCAGCAGGTCTAGTCATTTCAAGAAGTGCAACACACATCAAATTAAATATATGTTATATACATTCTAATGACGAATAACATCACTCTTTGTTATATAATGCTTTCCAATAAATCATATACAATACCTTAGTATAAAGAAATGAAATTAATTACGAGAACGTTAATTCAAAGAGACATGCATTCGTGATAACACCAACATACCAAGATTCGGGCACATTCTTCATGATCATATATAGCAGCTAGGTGCAATGCTGTTCTTCCATGCTCGCCTCCTTGTTGAATATTGATAACATTCTTATGCTTTCCCATTACCTGTAATGCTTTGACTTTATTAAGTTCAGTAGCAAGATGAACAGGTGCCTGTTTCTTTTCATTAAGGATACCAGTATCGATTGGGCTGGAAAATAAATTTTCTTTTAATTTTCTTATCGTTTTATTTTGAATCTTATTCAATTGTCTTTATCCATTCAATTTATCATGGTCACAAATAGTTTCTACCCCCATTACAATGATGAAACCATTAAATTTTTATTTAATGCTACCATTAACAAAGAAAGGTTTGGGATCTCGGATTTTGTCAATACATTAAGTTTAAGCAAATGTCACTAATAATTATTTGATGAAAAATTGCTAATTGCGTTGGGAGGTTCAAGTAATGTGAAGTTCTATGAAGATAAGCAAAGTTATAATAGAGATTGAACGTTGTTGAAGAAGAAACTAACAATTGTTGGAGCTGTTTCAGGTTTAAAAAATTAAACATTTCTACAGTGAATTAATGATTAAAATCACATTTATCAAAAGACACTTTCTTTCAATTTACGTATAGCTTAGAGATTACTTTATACTTACAGTGACAATAAATAATCCAATACATCCAGTGAATCATGCTCAACCGCAACATGGAGAGGTGTATTCCCAGCTCCATCTTGTGCATTCAATTCTTAAAGAGGAGCACAAAAATTAACTCAAATGTAATGAATTAATTACGCAATTTAAGATTGATTAAGAAAATTGTACAAACGTATGTATTGCTATGTGTAAATGAGAGCAAAGTAATTACCTCCCTGCTGGTCACGTATAAATTGTAAAATGTTAACTCGGTTTCGAGCTGCTGCTTGATGTGCTGCAGTTCGTCCTTTCCCATCACGTACTGAAAGCCTTGTGTTGTCGCCTTGATAGAGTCGTACAAATTCTTCGAGATTACCAGCTTCAGCTGCCTGCAATGACATACATCATGGGGAAAGAGATTAAACATCAATTCAAGGTATTATGATGGTGGAAAAAGTTTTTGATTCGTTCACAAAGTTTTATAGGAAAAAATTTTTCCATTTATTTTTTAAAACTCGTTAATATCTACGAAACAAGGAAACTGTAATATGAAATCGAATTTGATATCATGTTTGTATCTACTTGTTTTTAAATTTATATCATCCGGAATATATCGATGAAAATTTGTCCCTTAGAATGTATCCTTGAACAAAACGATTACCTTCTACAACCGAACATTCCTATGAGAGTAACACGTTACACATTGGTTACATACTTTAAAATCATGGAATCATCACATTTCCAACGAGCTTTTCGTTCCACAGGAATATCGAACAATCATATCCTGACAGAAAAAGACAGCCTGTCTTGGAGAAGTCTTTGATCATATATCCATCGCAAAGGACTCTAGTGTATAATATGTATTGCTCTAAAGTAGGGTATTTCACAGATGCTTTTCATGCCTTTATTTGGTCTTAAAAATGTAATATTACTTTAATACGATTAGGGTAGAAAATCCATGGGTTTCTTTTTGAGTTGATTTTATTTAAAGATTTTGTGTCCTGGCTTAGATTAATTCCGAAGAGAAGTAACATATTGTTACAATAATAAAATCACTGTTATTATCTACTTCATACTTCTCGTAATGAAAGTTTTTGTAATAGCAATTTTGGTTGCTATAGTCTCGTGCAGCACCAAATTTTATCAATATGGGAAATACGAAATTTTTCTTTCACTTAATTAAGTAAATACCAAGAAATCTGAATTATAATACGTCCTTCTAGCTATTTGGTTGGAATAAATGAATCATGATATCATCATAGCTGCGGGCCATCTTTTTTCATAATATATAAATTATTATTATCCACTGCTTGTTTATTTGGTTATATCAAGCTTCACGTTGCTGTAACTCATGTACAAAGGAAGTGAAATCGAAAGAAACACAACAATCTGCTCAATGATAACCTGATAATTTGTATATAGATTTAGTAAAGTGGACACGAAGGCAAAAGTGAGTATCTTGAAGTATCTGTATGATGATCAGGTGATCAGGGAAACTTATCGAATCCACACGGTTCGGTTGGTTGTATGATCATGGTGTGTGGTGCAAGTTGACCAACTATTTTGATGGTTGGTTGTTGCGTTGGGCTGAAATCAAAAATTTTTGATTTTCGGTAGGAGGAGTCAAGTGTTCGCCAATATGTTGCACCGTAGCTTCGTATGTTGGCAGAATATCTGTCAAAATAAGTGTAATTTCTAGTAAAATTTGCACAATTATTTTGAGGTTAGTTTAAGAAAGTGATTGAAAATGGTAACAGTGAATGTTGGCAATGGTGTAGGTATATGGTTTTATTTATTTTTTTCTGATGATTTGTGAAGAAATGACATTTGAAACGCCTTTATGTTTGCAAATTTGAAATTGGAATTTCAGGGGCAATTACGCTGTGAAAACATATTCGAAATGAAATGCACAAGACAACGTCAATGTCAAAGTGATTTTTGTCACATATGAAGTGATGCATCACTCTTTCCCTTTTCGCCTCAATCTTTTCCAACAAATAGATTTTTCGGTATAAAGAGAGGGAGTGATGCATCTCTACACATGTGAGGAAGGGAGAAAAAATCACATTCACGTTGTCCTTGTACCGGCGAACAGTTTTCACTTTCCACTTTGACGTTGGGATGTGAACGTTCCCTTAGTTAACGTCATGGCTACAAATGGATCGAAAGAAGAAATTGGCCTAGTGCTTTAATATGAAAGGGCACACTGTTAGATACATAGTTCTTTATTTGTGGTAAATATTTAATGGTATGTCAAATTGCAAAATAATAAAATCAAGAAATATATATAATAAGTTAATCATAACTTTCGCAATCACCTGAAAAAGTTCATCAAGACGAACTTTTGGTGCGGGTGACAACCGTAAGACCCGTGTCCAATGAGGTGGAATTTTCAAAGGTGCAGCAACCGCAACTCCAGCTGTTTGATAACACGACCCAAGAAGATAACGAAATGATTTTTGTCGATGTAATTTAGCCATTTTAATTAAATGTTTATTAGCACTTGTTTCGTTGTATGTATATCGAATGTCACTTTGGGGATTTTTCAATATATTATGAAAGTTTTGCAGCTACAATACATTTTTGTTCTTATTTCTTATATAAATTCTGTCTTTATTCCAACTTTAACGCAAACTGCGTAAACAAATGTTCACACGTTAAACCAAGTTCAATAAACTAAAATTCGAAAACTATAAATTTATGTGGTTAAACGTCTTCATTTATTAGCACTTTGAAAATAGATTCCTTCAATATTCAAGAATTTAAATTACATATGTAAATCTTTTCAATAAATTTTTAGTTTCTTCGGAACGCGAAAAGAATAATCAAGCTTTAAGTCGTTTTCAAGATTCATAGAATACAAATATTGCACAATGAAGAATACTTTGAGATCAAAATCCTTCAAGAGAAATTTCAATGGCAATTGAGTTCATGTACCTAAGTCTGCAATTTTTCCAGGAAAGCTGTACAAAATTCGGATAAGATATTCACAATATCCTCATTGTATTTCTGATGGAACCATTAAAAAACCAAAACGTGCAGAATCCTTGCAAGTTTAAGCTTTTTTTAAGTTCCTTGAAATCCAGACGAAGTTTGATGAGCCGAGATTTGTTGGATTCAGATTCGTAAAATCAGGATTTTCACATAATTAAGGTTTATTTGTTCTTTTAACGAGAAACTTCAGTTTTAAAAAAAATATGTTATATAAACAAGGTACGAGTATATTATGTAGCTATTAGTTTATCTTCAATATAAACTCCTCCGACTGCGCGTGTAATTCACCTGGTATCCTCAATATCAAGGCTGAGAATTCTATTGTTTATTATAGAGTTTAATGAAAATCCATTCGAATATACTTTAAGTTATCTTATTTTGTCAGATAATAAGGAGACAGGATTTTGTTCTGCACAAGTTCGTTGCTGAAGATGTAAAGTTAAAGGCAAATTTATCGACATTTAAACAGCTTTAGTCCATAAAAATGACGAGATACTTATACAATAATAAAAGCTCACTGATTAATTCTACTTTAAATGTAACTGCGTATGTTATCTTTGTGAATTCTGTACTGCTATAACGTCGCAAAGCTTTCATTATTCCATTTTTGTTTCTGTTCTCACGATTTTTTGGCATCCCATGTTAATGGGATTTCTGCCAAATAAAATTATCATCGAAATAAAACCCATTTCTGTGTGAATTTTTACCGTAATAAGCGAAAAAACTCGGACTCGTTTCATCCTTGAAAGTATATACTAATGTTGCTAGGTAACTACCTAGTGGATATCAGACTTCATATAAATTGTGCAGTAATTTTTATGACACGAAAGATTTCTTGACATATGGTAAACTCTGACCATTATCATATAAAATATTTTATTATTATGTATGAGATCTTTGTACTCAGTTAGTAGACAATCCGTTACATAAGACTCTAAGGATTTCGCTGGTGAGATAACTTATATGAAATATTATGACATTTTTATCACAACGAAGAAGCACATCATACTAAGAAGCTTATTTTTCAAGAAAACATCAAAAAAGTAAGAACAACTTGTTGACAAAATGTGAAATTAGGAGTTTTTGAAGGATTTATAGAGAAGGACTATTTGTGGTATGAGTGTTTTCCTGAATCCTCAAGGAAGGATTCTTGTGAAGTTTTCATCTAAATTGAAAACTGTCAATTCCCTTTTCCCACTTTGAAGTTCTGGTCCTTGATGGAATTATGGATTTCAAGTATTTTCCAAGCTTTAAGTTTTAATGTTTTTAGAATGTTGATGAAACCAAACAAGGACATTTTTTATGCCACTTGGAAGCTGAGAAGGTAAATATGAGAAGAAATTTGTTTATGAAGTAAGTGATTGATTATAATTATTGATCAATCATCACAAACACTTTTCTACATTGATAACAGAAGCAATTATGCTATTTACACAAACGAAAGGACTTTTGTGTACATTAGAGGTCTTAAAGTTCCTCATTTGTGCTGTAAAGGGATTTTATGCCTTGATGCGTCTCATGTCTGGGATTATACGAATTGCACCGAAAACGATTGGGATGTAACTGAAGAAATGTACAAAACGAATAGGTACTTTGTCAACCGGAACGATTCGTATAAGGATTTTCGAGGAGTTCTGTAATAAATCTGATTACTGGTTCTCTTCCCAAAACCAGTCGTTAACAAAATAAATTTTGTGGAAAGAAATATAAACCCATGAGAAAAGTCACGTGAGAGTATATGAACTTGACCGAAGAACCTCATAAACCTAACTACAGTAGAACTCAATCAAATAAATTAGTATCGATTGCACAAAGCAAGTCTGAAGAAGCTCCTGACGACTGTCCAGGGATTTGTCTTGATTTTATATCATTACTATTTGTTATCGACAATCTACGTTAGATTAATCAAGTCTCAAATCGCATAACCCGTACAATAACATGGAAGGGTTAAATTATCCCTGGAGAGATTTCATTCGGCGAGTGTCACTTGAACTCTGATTTTCGACACGAATCCCTGACAGATGGCGTTAAATTTTGTGCAGGCATTTAACAATTTCGATTTCATGCTCTTACCGAACCTCAAATAAAGAAAGTTCTTTGTCAAATACAAAAGCTGAAATTTTCTTCGTTAAGTTTGTTCGTAAAGTAATTAACATATATGCATGTCTTCACGTAAATGCTTTGTCGAAGGTTTTGTGAAAACCTTTACAAACGTTAAGACGATCCTATTTGATATTGCAGTCAATGTCGGAACGCAAATATTCGAGCTATTCAGCTGAATTCTACGTTTAAACATTCCAAAACTCATGAAATTCCATTTACATCTGTCGAAATGTAAAATTGTTTTCTATTCTTATATCGTACTTGTCCAATATTTGGAGGAATCTCCATTGATGTCGCCGTGTTCTAAAGATTTCCATGGAGCCATATGTTTCTTAAGGTTATTTGCATGTTTCACTGACTGTACTTTAAGGTTTAACTCAAATAAGAAACTGACTTTGTCATTCACGTGGAAAAGCAATTTGGATGTTGAAAATGTTATAAAAATGTAAATTTCAGATGAATCACGGTAAGGGTTTTGTCTTTATACTTTTCTGCACTAAGGTAATAGAAGTTCTCAAGATACAGTCAAATTACACGTGAACGTTATGAAATTACGATCGAAGTTACTTGTTAATTGATTCAATCATCATTAACTTTTCCCAATCAAAAGTCTGTACTTTATTTTAGTTTTTTCATTTTGATTGGTTATTGATGGAAATCCTTGTGGGCAATTTCTGTTAGCTCGTGGTATAATCAACTGTACCATTTGACGAAAACGAAACAAATCAAGAAAGTTTGTCACATCGGAAAATTGCTAAGAGCGTAGAAGTGAAACACACAAAACCAATTATCTTATGAATTTTTATAGCAAATCAACATTGGTGAAGAAGTTGATCGAAATTTTGATGGAAATCTTGATTCAGAGAATCATTAATACTGTTAAATCTCTTTCTTTGATAGAAATTGGAAGCTTGAATTACACACTAATACCTCATTTACATTTTCATGAAAATTCAACTGAATTTCTGTAGTAAAAGATGAGTTTATCTATGAATAACATCTGTTTCGGTGTAATGAATAAAGTAAATACACTTTAAGACTCATTACTAACATCAGGAAAGGATTAACCAAAATGTCCTGTGCAAATGATATTCAAATGAAAACCTGTTTTAGTATTTATGAAGTATCTTGGACTGACGCATTTATTCTTTCATGAATTTTCAATGAATTTACTAACAAACTTTGGACATTCTTCAATTTGAAGTATTTATCTAGTGAAAAAATCGAAAATTGTTTTCTCACAAGTGGATTTTGGGAGAATCACTGAAGGAAACATGTATCTTAACATCTAAATGTTGGAAATAATTTCTTAACTTGTAGTCACGTCTTGTCTCAAGGACTAATGAATTCATTTGCTTCAAACACAACAAACTTATTCTAGTGTATCACACAAGGTTTTCCATTTTACAGGTGGAATCGTTAAAGAACTGTCTTTATTTGGTTCTTAAAGTAAATCACGTAGAAGTTGAATAGTTTCTTTCAAGCTGATACGTGTAAAGTACATTTTTAAGTGTGATCCAGTGTACAATTGCGGAATTAATATCATTCAAGATAACACACCGAAATAGACGTTAGTTTCATTATGTTTAGTTGCTTGTGATATCTTCAAATATATTTTGATATCTTTATATTGGATAATCTTAACAGTTATGAGACCATGTCATTAAGGTATGGTCATTTTATTAAGTTTTAGCCTAATATAAATGAGGTTTACAATATGATTATTATATGAGATAATTGCAGTAGCATGTTAGTAATAATTGAGATTGCATTGCAAACAACTCCAATAGCTTCACAGTTAGAAACTGAAATAGTTAATTGTAAAGATAAGCTATTACACTGTTTATGGTATTACCAAGTAGCACAAGGTTTTATCATAAGGACATGTCACGGGATAACAGTCAATATTGTTAATGAGATTTTTAAGGGATACAACAAGAGTCAACGCTTTCAATCAGCGTTAATAGACTTTGTTGGCTGTAATTGAGTTGCTATGAAAATTTAATTACTTTCCTTTATAATTAGCTACTTGAATTTGACGGAATCTAATTTTAATCATCTTTTGAAATAATATTAATCTGGTTGAACATGTCGTGGCAAAATTTTTCATTGAACATTAACAGAATTTTTCAAGTTAACGTCTTCTTTAAAATTTCTTAACCAGTCAGAGTTTTATTTAATTACAATTCAAACTAATGTTTAACTCAGAACATTTCGTACGTACTTCAGTTTTACACAAATGAATTTTTTTTTTAAATTCTCACGAGTCCTTCTTTGAAAATCACAAAAATTCAAAAATGACACAGCATAATATTATTTAATAAAATTCCTGATCCTAAATGTCCTTATTTCAAATAGTTACTATAAAACAGTTTTTAGTTATCACAAAACATAACTGCAACTGAATCAACTTGAGAACGTTACTTTACATCAACGAAAGTCAACTGAAAGCTCTATCATCCTGAGTGTCCTTTTATAGGTTTTCACTATAAAAGGGGAATGAAATTCTGTTGGAGAAATGAGTGTGTTCCCTGGTGCTTTCGAAAGTTTTAGAAGATCCTGTAGCATGTAGTTTGAGAAGTGCGTTTTGGGAAAACAAAATTGAACTTTGATACAACTCAGATCGTTGCACTTTTCATGTTATGAGGGTTGGAAGTTACTTTAAGAAACTTCTAAACTTAACGAATAAGAGGGTAATTTTTAAGGATTCAAGACATTGTTTGTGGTCAATTTGTTTTCGCCAAGTTTGAATTTTCATCAAGTTTACCTTCGATTTTGATTGCTTCGATTCCTCGTCGTTTAGTGTTATTGCTTCCCAATTCGCAACATGTATGGACATATTTTCGTCCTTTTAGCATTTCTATTTTGTCAAGCGCCTCTGATTACACTGTGAGTCAAAGACCTTGTTATCTTTGTGAAGCTCTAGTTCAAACCAATTTGTTCTTTTCCAAAAGGAATCGAAATGCACCAACCAAGAAGATGAATTTGCTTCATGTTTTATATACTTTAAAATTGTATTTTATCATCCACTATCCTGTTGGTGTGTGAACAATGCAGAAATTGTTGCTCACATTATTTGCCATAAAATATTTTATGCAACGCTTGTTTCGAAAGTTGAATTTTCAATATGCATTTTGTTGCTGTTCTCCTAGTTTTACCGCACTAGTGGGTAAAGTACAACTTTATGTAACAGATTCGTGTGAATATAAATCTCAAATTCAACTTTTCATAAATTGTTGCATAAACTATTGTATGCACCACGGGCGTAAAGTGACGCTTTCTTGCAGTCGTTGCTGCATTTCTAGCGTTCGACTTCGTCTCGTGCCACAAGTTCTCCACTCATCTTTGTACGCACGTGAAAAGTCCTTGCACTTATGCTCTAATCCACGAATGCAGGAGAGCGTCACTTTACACCCTTGATACATAAATAGCTATTTCATTCTTTTCAGAGAAGGTTTCCCGATTTTGGGTTGACTTCCTTAATAAGCTTTAAATTATACAATAACCACTTGGTTTTTAAAATCATCGGTTAAGATATACCCACAAATAAAATCTTAAAATGGTTTCCTTCATTGAAAAGTGAAAAAGGGTCAAATGATTTGATAAAATCCTTTCAAGCATTTTCATTTTGTCGGTTTCAATCCTTCTAGGAACATTTATATTTGAATCAATTCAATATGATTGTCATTGAAATTTAAACATGTAACACGAATCCACGTGTGAGATATTTTATGAAAAGAAGATAAAGTGTAAATTGTTGTGCATCAACTCACCCTTAGTATCCTGTAAGGACTATCCCTCAGTAAACAAACTTCTCCCATGTGGTTATTGTCATTATCATTACTTAATATTGTTTGTAATTCACTAGCACCCTGTTCGGACTTTGATTCAGGATCAACTTCGATTATTTCCGGTGACGTTTCACGACGTAATTTATGTAATATCCAAGCCTAAAATGAAAGTAATTTAATTACGAAATTAAATAATATGGTTATAATAAAACAAACTCGAAGTTTTCTGTGGTGATTATCTAATTCATCTGCTACAAGTCCTGCTGACGGATCCATGTTTGGTGTTATGACTCGACCACGGGTGAAGATACCATTGAAAAGATTAGTCATGCTGGTTCAAAGTTTACCTGAACACAACAAAACAAATGATGCTATTAAAATGAGCAACAAATTTATTCGAAATATGTCTGATTGTGATAAGCTCGTTGGACCATATGGTTAAAGTGTCAATCATAGGTTAATAAATCAATGAAAAGTTTAATTGACTCATCGATGTGTCACATTTCATTAGAACTGTACGAGGAATTTCGCAATGGCACAAGCTGGGACGTGTGGCTCACATTAACATAATTTACATTTCCTAAAAGATAAGCTCCGAAACAAGCACCTAGAATAGAGGCAACTACTTGAAGAGAAACTTTTTGCTTCACTTCCCAAAAACTGCTCTACGCGTGTCTGAATAAAAACTAGTGTCCCACGCAGTGATAATGTCCCCAGTTAAAACTAGTAAAAAGGGAAATTACCACGAGAACCCCACTCGAAACAATTTGTTTATTAACTTGACAACTGAAGGATTACTCGATTATTCAAAGCAAGTAATTTGATCTGTAAAAGCTGAAGAAGATAGATGCGATCACACGAGAGAGTGTTATTTAGCTTTGATTATGTTTGGGCTGTCCAATTCACGAGGAAGGAATTAAACTGTTTACGACTTCTTGGAATGGTGCAAACAATATGCTTAGCCTTTATCCTCTTATATCCGATTTTGTATCGTTATGACTAAATGAGCTTAATAGGCTATAGGCAGCACTTTACCAGGGGTTTAAAGTAAATATGAATTACATCATTTGATAGATAACAGCATTAACTTTAAGGAAAGCCTAAAAAATCATTTGTTGTAGGTATAGTTTCGGGATGGTTTTGGGGTCTGTCGTATGCACAAGTTCAAAAAATACGTAACTGTGCATGGTAATATTCACATAGGGTAAAACTAGATTTTTTAAAGGGTAGTAAATCAGAAATAGAAGATATAATCGAATTCCTTTTTTTGAACCATTCTTTGGTTTTTTGTCTACAATGTGGCAGTCATAAAACTGCAACAGGAACTGCAGATATATTAATATTTTTTTTTCTTAAACCTTAGGTGACGTTTTGTGAAATTAAATTGTTGGAGTGCCAAAAAAGGCGAAAGTCGTAGTCAAGGTTCGCGCCGTAGATTTTCCGTGAAAACGTCGGGATAAAATTGTAATACAATGGTTACACAGAATAGTATGGTTACAGCATAGATGAATCACAAGTTCATTGCTTTGCGCCCTATTTTCATTTTTTCATCGATGCTGCCGTAGCTCTGGTAATTAATCGGCACTGGACATTTGAGGTTTTTTAAATTTGTTTTAATGCGGGCTTTCTCTGATTTGCATTTTATTCAATTCGGCGCACCGATTTGCGACCGATATGAGACGATATCTTTCATTTGTTTTCAATTTTCAATTTAATACCGATTTTTACGTATATTTATTGTTTTTCTCAAGCTATATACAAGCTCCGCTAATGGATTTTACACAACGCTCATTTACAACAATCACACGTAGGCGCTTACACTAGTACGATGATCACGGGCAAAACAAACGCTGCACGATAAATACGTACAGACATCCTCCATCCGTTGTGACTGAATTATTACTCTCGCAGTTATTAACGCAAGAAAGTTTGACTGAGTATCACTGTACTTAACGAGTGAAAAGACGTCTTCACGTCAAAATAATTTTTTTCAAACATGAACGTTTAACAATGATGTACGGAAACTGCGATCAACTGGCGCACTTTGCCCTTTGTAAACTAGGGCGTATTACTTAATTTTACCCTAACATATTATAATTCGTGATTCTTAGTTGGAAGTTCTTTTCACAACTGGTTTCAAGGCATTCAACGATTATCCTTGAAATATCGTGTAACTGCCAAAAATTTCCGCCTATTAACACATCGTGCATTGCTCCGACAAAATTGCAGAAAATATATTTTTCAAGTAAAGTTTAGTAATGAATACATTCAAACGCAATCAAATCATGAACTAGAGGTGTTTATCAAAACATTTCCCAAAATCTTCACTTGCTGATTAGTTTATCACCAATCTCAACGTGTAACTGAACTTAAAATCTAATTTAAAGTGTCTACGAACCCGGGAAGGTATTGTACACTTATCCTATCCGAATTTGTTTTTGACTACAATAAAACCTGGATCTTGCTTCTGAACAACCTGGATCTTGTCTTCACTAGCAGAATTATAAAAGCTAGAAGTCCTTTTTACGTAACTTACAATTTGCAATATACGCAGCAGAATTATTCAAGAAAATATTTTCTAAATTTTCGGGCAAGGTTACGATTGGAATATTCTATGTAACACAGCTAAATCATCAATGTAGTTTAACGACTGGAGATATACTACACTATTTTCCAAAGTTTAAATTGTCCATGTAACTAATAGATGACACCACCATGACCTGGTACTTGATCAAATACAAACTTGTTATAATTTATTCAAGCAATCAGCAAACCTCTGTTCCAGAAATTTCTTAGAGATAAACCAAACATATCTCCTCAGAGACACAATTTATAAAATCACTGAAGTACATATATACATATGTATATCAAAATTCAAACGATCAAGTAAATATGATTACTCGAAGTTAAGTCCTCACCTTCTCTCAAAGTTAATTTAAGAACTCCACAGAATGCACTCAAAACCTTTGAAACTTCACTGATACACTGCAAATGCAATTTTCATTTCCTTGACTTTGTGGTTGGTTCATTTATTGGTTCAATAAACTAATAACTTAAACATTATTTCATAATTTCATTAATTGATATTTTTAATAATCATATCCCTCTAGAGTGGTGTTATAAATTTTTATTACAAAGTCCCTTCATATCAACATATGGTATTCATTTAAATTATCTTGTTATATAATTTGTTAGAGAATCTACTATATTTTTCAAAATGAAATACTTTCTTAATTTCAATAAACCAAAAAATTTTAGAAACCAAATTTAATTTAACTCTTCTTCGCTTTTCTTCAAGCTATATCCCGAACGAGCGTACTAAACCGGACTAAACGCTGCACTTGTTGAACGCTTCCTGCAAACTAAATGCCACAACCAAGAGAATATTATTAATTAGGGTGGCTTTTAATAAAACAAAAACAGAAAAAAATGGCGCAAATCCACTATGAAGCCTTTTTGTGTGATATCCCCCTTCCTCGCGTTGTGGATTTCTAGTATTAGTGCGTGGGCTATTGTCACACGTCTCGTTATCCAAGTCGAGGTAAATGGAAACTTTATGTGAGTTAGTTCCTATTAGCTTGTGGACAAAGATGTAGTTTTTAGATTAATTAAGTTTGATGTAACAACAAATTAAGAGTTCCGACGTGTCTCCTTTGATCCTCAGTCCTGTTCATACTGACCACAGCAATAACAATGATTCGTGTTTGTATTAGAATCATAGCTTTGAACCCTTTCTAGTTGTATTCATCGAAAACCTACAATTATTTGCGTAAAGTATCAGTACACACCCCTCAGACAATCGAGTGTGTGTTATCGATAGTACGACTTGAGGTTTACTACCCTCAAACCCTTTCAATTTGAATTTAACAAATTCGTCTTGTTAATTTGTTTTGGAAAATTTCTACTTGCCAAAATGGTGGACACAAATCTGCCAAAATGAGATTCCACTTGTCGCAGATTGGTTATAGTTGATTCAATCAAGTTATGCTTGCCTTTGTAAAGTATAATATTAAACTGCGTTCTAAAGGATTAAAGAATTAAGGACACATAAACGCAATCCAACAGTTGGAAATACTATGAAATTAGGTAAAAGTTCAGACCTACACTCTTTTGCGTATTTGAGTTCATGTAAACGACAAGTTAACATTAGTATAACTTACTAAATGAGGAAGAATTGGGACAGTAATCAATCATAAAAGGTAAAGTAGAATAGCTTATCCGGGACAATCAGAACTACTCACGTTTGTGTCAGTTTCTAGTAGAATTTCTTAATCTTGGGAGCTGTTGGACAACTGGTCTGTTGACTAGTGTATTGTGGAAGATTCGTAGGTATTCAATAATTGTCTTGTACCAAAGGATACTACCAACTATTTGTACACAGTACGTCCTCTCCGTGGTTGAGTCAATTTTATTTCTCAGAACTAAAATTTGAACATTGTCTGTCATCTGGAAAACGCAAAAGCATTTCAATAAGTCAACGGCATCAGAAATTAAGTTGATTAGAACTGCAAAACTTATATCCTATTTATAGGATTTAATTAATCAAAAGTTCAGTAAAGTCTGTCCCTTGCCAACGACAGTTCAGGGATTGTTTTGGATGAATCAATTTTAGGTCAAATGAAATTTGATGCAATGACGTTTGAATTTTATGGTTCCGTACGTGTTTGATCCAAAAGGGTTAAGGGGTTTTGTCTCTGGCCCAATTAATGGGGATTTTTAATGACTCATTAAATGTTCATCATTTAATCACGTTTACCACGTGAACATTCATTGGATGGATACAAACAGCCCATTGCGTCAACATGTACGCTTCTCGAACACTCCTTTTAATTCAAAATTTGCGCGTTGAAGAAGTTCAATGAATCACTTCAAAGTGGAGCATCCAAAACTGTCAATGGTCACTTTCCCAAGGCTCCACAGCTGAATGAAGACACACCCCCAAATTAGGAGACATCAGACAATCATGGACAATCAATTTTCTTGTGAGGCTTCTTCATCCTTAAGTAATTTAGATTGATTCCCTAGACGACATCGAATTCCTTGTCTTAGATTCGTAACGTCTTATTGTGGGAGCAGTCTCCTAATGTTTCAGTTGGAGCATTGTTCGATCATAGCTGGGTTGATATTTATTTATTTCGTTCTGTGATAACACATGATATCGATTTGTCGTATTGTGATATCAATTACACAACTGATAGGAATGTTTTTATTTCACTAAACCTTTGCATCGATACGATATGGTAGGATAATCAAATTGTTTTGGCAGAAGATTCAACGCTTCGAAAATAGCTTTAGATATAATATATATATATGCATAAAGACATAAAGATTATTTTATATAGTCGATAGTGTCTCAATTGTTTCGATAATGTCCCATGGAATCAAAGAGGAAAATTTAAAATTTCCGACACCAGCGAAATGGTCGACAAAGGCATCACGTTGGGAAACCCTTTTTAGTGCTTCGTCTTCAACGAAATCAATTGAGAAACAAGGTGTATTAAGGAAGTCTCAAAGTTTCACTTCATTGCGGTAATTGCCTGAAATAAGAAATATGAAAGAAGAAAATTTAATAGTGTACCACGGAAAATCAGTTTTCTTCTGTCTTTAGCTTCTTTTGTAGCGTCTCCTTCAGTCACGTGTCTCTGAGCATGACACTTAAATCAAAATCATAATTAATAATTTAAAATTATAAGAAAGCACAATTATGTAAAGTAGGTTTTGAAGGCAATTGAAATAAACAAAAGCCCTTGAAGTAAAATTAATTAATGATGCTGGTTAAGAAGCAAATTTTTTAAGTTTCGGAAATCGTGAAGAACTGTCGCTATTGTCAGAGGTGTTTGAAAGAGATTTCTACGATTTAATATAAAATAAATTTTCGAAAAACCATATACAGCAATTACTGCTTCAACGTGACGGCAGTTACATTTGAAATCTCGTTGCTAATTTAAGATTTTTAAAACATTTTATTTTATTACAATGGCTGGGAGCAGAAACAAAACCCTGTCTTACTGGTATTAAACAATGTTGAACAAAAACCTGTACGCATAAATTATTGTTAATGCATTGTTACCTCGAGATACGAGTGCCCTCACATACGAGATATTTGAAATACGAGCCGTCGACCGAGCGAAGTTTTGCTTTTAAATACATACGAGCAATATTTGAGATACGAAAAACGGCTGGATAGAAACCTCTTTGGACCGTTTTATTTTATCCGGCGAATCACTTTTTCAGTAAAGAGACAGTAAAGAGAAAAACAGTGACTAAAATTAAGCATACAGTAGCATTTAAAGTGTGTGTAGCTTGCATTTGAGTGACTAAAATACAAATACACTTTATAAAACCAGTTTAAATTATCTTTTATTATGTTTTTATACAATATATGTCATTTAAAAATACATTTTTCTTATTCAAACACATGTAACAAGAACAACTGGCGTGGCATTTTGGGGGCTGGAACGGATTAATAGCATTTCAATTAATTTCAATAGGGAAAATTGCTTTGAGATACGAGGAAATTGGCATACGAGCAAGGTTGTGGAACGAATTCAAGTCGTATTTCTAGGTATCACTGTATTTTATTAGGGAAAAATTTACTGGTTTCTTTACTTTATTTCAATAAATAAAACAATTTTCTTTGAATTTTCCTTATTTTAATATGTATCCGCTATAGAATCAAACATTTTGCGAGGTATTAAAAATATAACGGAGACGATAACTATAATAGTTATTAAACTTAACACAATGTAAATCAAATACTTCCGAAAAACTGGCACAAAAATATGCTTAAAAGACGCAAAAGGATCGGTGAACCATCGGAATGACGTTTCAGGGCGCCTGTAAAGTTAAGAAAAGTCAATAAGATATCTCAGTATGCAAAAATCCAACAGCGGTTGCAAAATATTCACGACAATGTTTTCTTATGAAACTAAGGCCCTCCCGCACACGGAGCTCGAATTAGAAACTAGTTTTCTTTGAATCGCTTCCCATATAAACAAATAGGACGCCACATACGGCGCTATAGTTTGCAAACTGGTTTGTGATTCCTGGAAACCGGTTTGTAATCAGTCACCAGCGGACTGGAAAGTTAAGTCGCTTACGACAAAGTTTCTGTATAATGCTACAAACTTAGCATCTGAAATTTCTAATGAGTTTTGGATGAGTAGCTCCGTTTGTAGTGCCTGGTCGCTAACGAATCAGGAACACGTTTGTAACGCAAATTACCAAACAGTTTAGGTTAGTTTTAATAGCTCCGTGCGCGGAGGACCTAACTGACAGAAAACTGTTCGTTAAGAAATAGCTTCGCGAAATTTTCATTACTCAATATATGATATGATCACGAGATATAGGAAGAACAAATTAGGTGGATGCAGTTTGAAACCACTGTTGGGTTCTATTTTCATTCATCATACTCAGGAGGAAGCAGAGCCTCCGGTGGATCTCTTCCCAATCCAGCTGGTCTGGCGGCAGCTTCGATGTCATTTAAAATTTCTAGTTCTAATTCTATTTTTCCCTGAAAGGAGATAAATGTTGTCACAGATGAAAAACTGTGGTAACATTACTTTCTACACACCGTCATGCCAAGTGATCCGTTTGACAGTTTCCCTTTCAAAGGAAACCAACCCTTGACAGTTTTCGATTTGAACAAGTTAACAAACTTCTTGTTGTCCTTTGACAGCTTGCAGCTCTTCAAAGACGAAAAAGGCTCAGGGAAATGGGACAAATTGATGCTGACGGCGCCAAGAAAATCATCAGCTGAGAAGGTATCATTGTCCCAAACTTGAACGTATAACATTGCAGGTAATTTTAACTCAGTATCATGGTGACCGTAAATGCCTTTTCGGACTGTGACCATCTTCATTCGGTTTTTTTAATATAAGAAAAGTCAATTAGTATTGAAATCTGATCCGCAAATTTATTACGACAATCAGGGCAATTCCGGCTGCACGTAACAGATTCTGTTAATTTAACATCCCATGCATTTTGTTGTTGGATTTGGAAAAATTCGGTTACGGTCGAAATTCGTATTCTGGTGGCAAAATTTAACAGATCTTCTGAAAGGCCCGAAATTCATTGACTTAAACTTGTCAGGTTTTCTGTTAAGAAAGTAGACAGATTTGGCTTCAAACAGGTTTCGAAATTAAAATTTTTTTGTGCCCAGCATACCAACTTAAAGAATTCTGTTAAACAGCAAATCTGTTGGATTTCTTAACAGAAAACATTTAAAGTAAATAAAGTGGCCAGAATCGCCCCGATTATTGTACTCTTATTTCTGTATTACCATATCTTCAACTTTCGAATACTTTATAGGGAAAATCATTCGCCAATTGAAATTTCCCTCGCCTGTCAAAGAGCGATAATGAACGTCTGTATACTGCGCCATCTCTATGTCGTCTAGCCAACTAATGAAATGAAACTGTTTTCACAACAAAACGGTTATGAATGGTTTATCACTTGCCCTTTAACGTAAATGTCACTCATACTTTTTCCAAATACATTCTTCTCATCAAGTATCACGTCTGCTGTGTTCCAAACGATAACACGGAGCTCGTAATTGAGATGGGGAGCAGGCGTTATGTCGATTGGGGGTGGTACCATCGTCGGATTGAAGATTTCTACCCACATTTGGAGTTTACCCTGAAACCAAGTTGAGGTTTGAGTCGCATCCTTAAACAAATATCTTTTCAAACCTGCTCAATTCCTGGCCGGTCCAAGCGATACAAGGACCTAGTCTCAACATGCTCAGGAACGAGACTGTACCCGATCTCAGGGATTTGGTCAAGTTTCTTCAAGACTGATAAACTCAATCTTTCTTGCAGACGTTCCTCTGGGGAAAAGAAAGGAACAGTTGGACAAACATTTCATTGAATTCATTGGCAATTATTCAAATAAGAGTAAAATTGAAACCTTTAGCGATTTCCGTGTCATCCTCAAATGTCATGCTACCGACAGCCATTTTATTTCCAATTATTTCAGGTCCTTGGAGATTGTGATTTTTGCAAATTTGTTTTAATATTTCGAATGGTTTGAAGTAGTCACGCCATAAATTGTAGCCTGACCTAAAATAACAACAACATATAGGGGATACAAGAACATAACCTGAAAGTTAAGGATACAACCTGCTGTATTCGTTGGCTATGCCAACAGTTGCACGGTGCTTTGACCTAAGTCGATCCTCCAAGTCGATGCTAGTGCATCCAATCAACTTGTCACAGCAGTTGTGGTCGTAAATCGAGATGTGCAGGTTGTGTTCCCTGACGAAACAGGATATGTGACTCATTCTTGAGGGATGTTAGAGTCCTTACCTTGGAATGGTTCCCTCCAATTGGAATATTTTTCCAAACACAGGATTCGACTGGTTGGGTATGAAATTCGCGCGGTCGTTGATTTTTTGTGAGCCAAACTGGAGTCTCACATAGGGATCTGAATCGCTGGATGCATCAACTGGTCTGATGCGTATCCCTTGAACGATGTAGACTCTCACCAACACTGGAACTTCCTTCAACATCCTCGTAACTTCCTGGAACCTGTTCGTGCTAAATATCTTACTCAAACGTTGTCCTTGATCCAGTTGATCTATGCTCGATTGTCCTCGGCTCTGACATCTCCTAACTTCAATGTGACACTTAACAGTGCAGTATGTTTCTTCTCTCGGGGGTTGATTCGTCTTATAAACGATTCCACGTGTTAAACTGACTCCCTCTGCCCAGTCTTGAAGGAAGCTGAATTCAGGCTGCGCTTCCAATTCGTTTTCATATATAACAAGTTTGTGCTTCCGGTTTTGCTCCGACTCGTCCTTTGTGTCCTGCGAAAAATTGTTGAAATCAACCTTCAAAGACGTTCTAGTGAAGACGCACCTGATGCATGGAGTTATAGAATTTCGTCCACCAGTTGAATTCCTCCTCTTCGCGTTTCAAGGCTGTCATCTCGATATCATTCTCCGAAGACTTAACCAACTTCAAGCTTCTAAGGAGGCTAGAAGATTTAACGAGTTCTGTGATGCTGCTCGTACGTTTGCTAGATCTGGCTCCGATGAGTGGTTGCTTTTCGAAGCTGCCTTCAAAGGAAAATCTTGTAACATCAAGATCGCTGAAGTAAGTAAAGAGATACCTTTAGAATTGCCTGATGGTGTGACGGTAGGATCACTGGATCGATCCCAGCACGAAACGTCGCCGTACTTCAAATATTTAGTTGAGTTGTTCAAGACAGCAGCTCCAATAGTGACACATTGCTTCGCCTTTGAACAGTCTATGTGGGTAAGAACTATTTGAGGCCAGTACTCCAACTGTTCCGGAAGTTTCTAAAAATTGAAAAGTCGAGTCGAACTAGTATCTTGCTGATGAAAATCAGAAATGCTACTTACAACCAACCCTGCTGCGAGGGAATCTAAAAAGTTTGCTCCTTCTAGGAATTTCAACGAGGATGGGCCACTGGAGAGGATCAAGTCACCGAGCATTAGGGATAGCTTGTACCGTCCAGAGGAGCCACTCGGCATTTTCCTGTAGTTCCTCACACCAGCGAAGAAAACGTCAACCCTGATTGAGATTAACTTTAGAAAGTTTAGGTTTAGAATGAGCTACAACAATCACCTGTATCTCCTCATGACTGGACAAATCTCTAGCGGTAGGCTTGACACGATTTTGACTGATTCCTCAACGTAAGAATCTCCCCTAGCATCAGCCTCAACCTCTATAAGTTCGGCTGAGGCAAGGACTTCTCCAAAAATGATTCCTTGCATCGACACTGGGAGCCACTTGAGAGGAGGTGGGAAGAGGTTTTTCATCTCTTGGAGCTCCTGCATGATGACTTTTGTTCGGGCGAAATTCTGAAGCTTTATAGCTCGACTTGGACGTTTGACGATTTCGAGGAATTTCGACTTCCGAGGACTTTTCACGATCGTCTCTTCATCGTCTACGACGTTCATCAAGTTCATTTGACTGGAAGGCATCAAATCTGTAATCGGATCTAGATCCTGGTTGAGACTTTGGATTGATGGTTGAATGAAACCACATCCCAAATAATCGCTAGAGCTCTTTGAGTCCTCGTCCAGCAGTTCTATAACGATCAGTGGAGGATTCCTCAAGTAGGATTGAGCGGATCCTGGCAACTTAAGATTTTCCATTGAGACTTTCTCGTTCCAAACTGGAGCTAGCGTTTGTTCGATTGTCTGTGTTTCATGCATGAGATTCAAGAAAGTTATCCGAATCTTGGGATCGGATAAACCACTTCTGTCACTGCCAGGACGAATCCTGGCTTGGTGAATGTAAACATTACAATTGAAGTATGACTCAGAGACAACTTTATAGTAGTGGTGCTCCTGTTCTGCCCAACCGTCGACTTTAATTACTCCTTGCTTCCGTTCGGACTCGGTCGAAATCCAAATCCAAGCATCGATTTTCCCAAAAATGCAACCACAGTGTTTGCAGGAATGAGAGCAAGCTATGGGCTGTTAGAAAGAGAACAAGTTACTTTTTGAGAAGATTGTCTAACCGCGAAACCTAACCTTGAAGATGAAATTCCTCCGATGCCCGCAATACCTGCCCATGCAGTCCGATCTCTTCGAAAAGAAGAAATCCTGAGCTCGCAATTTACAAACAGCTGCGACTTTCCCTGCAGCCCAAAGATTGATGACGATGTCCGGCCAAAGATCGTGCAGTCTACGCGAAATGAACGTCTCGATCTCAGTGAGTTTCACGAGGAGTTGGTCGCGAACACGATCGACATTTTCAGTGACTTTCCGACCACTTGCTTTGAGGAGTTTCCCAAATTCCTTGAAGTCACCCAACAGAACCTCCTAAAAGAGAGAGAACATTAAACCTGACCATTAAGTTAGGAGGAACTTGACTCACAATGAGCTCCACCAAATAAGCCGTTCTGCGTCTCGTCCACAACGACTGCATCTTGTCTCCTTGACGAAGCAAAACATCCTTGTTGCGTAGCAACTTCTCCCGGAAGATTGACATCAATGATGCCAAGCATTTTGCGTGACCTGCACTGCTTCCACTGTACTTCAATTGGAACAACTTGAACGTGTCCATTTGTGCTCTCTGGATGGAACTAAAAACATTAAGTGGCAACTACGGTTGAAGTCACCTACAATCATTTGACAGAATCCTGTTAAGAAATTGTCCGGTCCGTAGGTGATTCTGGAATCTGGAAAGAATCCCTTCAGCAAAAGAACACGATGTGGAGACTCCTGGACGAAAAATTTCATCTTAGATTCGTCGTAATTGTGAATGAAGGACGTGATGGAGTTAGAGATGTATTCTATGAAGAGACGTGGCGTGTTTAAGCAATTTTCAAAAGGGAAGTTGATCACCTCCACATTGCATGGTAAACTTGATACTACTCGCGTCAGGTAAGCGCAGGAAATCACCTTCCCAGATCAGGCACGTGATCGAGAATTCCTCAATAGACCAATATGACTCCTCTTCGAGCATTGAGATCTTCTTGACAGCAGCTTGCTGCTTAATGGTTGGCTCGGCCGTTTCCACATTCTGACACTCGATGGACACCAGGATGCGGCCAATATAATCGTGTGGAGGTGTTGGACTGTATAGCTGAAAATAGGTTGGTCCAATGGCTGGCAAGTCCCCTGCAATCGTTATGTCCTCCAGGTGAATCTCGTAGTCACAAATACACTTCCATTGGAACAGTTCGTTGACCAGAACTCGAAAGAGCAGTGTCTGGCATAGTGACGGATAGCTCCAATCGAATGTGATCTGTTCGTTCCACTCCGGGAGCATCGTGTTTTGGACAATCTTCGTTTTTCCCTACAACACCACCACGTGTCCCCATTAACTCATGACAAGCTAGTTTTAGTAACAAAAGTACATACGTTCAATGCTGCAAAGGACACTTCTATGGTATAATCCGCTTTTCTGGAGAAGATACCTTTGTAAATATTTATGAAATACCTCACGGAGCCAGACTCGTGTCCTGCACTACCCATGGAAAAGAGGTTACTGCAATAAAGCAAATTTTTTATCCATATCATCTTATATCTTGTGTCAACCTACGTTTCAATATCATCAAACTCAGCGTTTTGCAATGGCATTGAAACTGGCGGTGCATTCTTTGAAGCAATGCTCAAGTCGAGCTGAATGTGCCCACGAGGTTTCTCTGTTTGTCCCAAAGGCGTTTCTAACTTGCCCCATTTCTTATAGTAGAAGTGACCAGCCTGGCTCCAAACACTGGCCAAGTCGATGTGGAGCACTCCCAGGCACTTGTCCTTCTTGCAATATGACTTCTTGTAAACCTCGAAAGCCAGTGTCATCCGCAGTAGCTCGGGAAGCGAGCAAAACAAATCGAAGACAAAGTACTTAAGATTTAATTAAGGCGTTTTTTAATTAAACAATTACTATCGAATTACCTCATTGAAGAACGGATTCTCCGAATTCTGGAACACATTCGTTTTCTTCTTGTTGCGGTCCAAGACGACTTTCACGTACGTATCCGCATTCAGTACGCATAGATTCCGCGCCTTGTGAACCGTCACGCATACTAGAAATTCTTGCCGTGCGAATGAGAAACATTCCGACATGGAAAGATCCATTTTGTCACTTGAAAATAAAGCGATTATTATAAATTCTTGCAGAAATAAAGATAAATTATGGAAAATTCAAAATTAAATCATCTAAAACCGAAAATTTCATAGCTTTCTGTGATGAAATTTTACTCGCATAATATTTTTGACAGTAAGTGTACAGGTCCATGGCACCATCGAACTAACTTGGATCAGTAGATTCAAGACAATTTCACGATTTCATTTAATTATATTATTGATTGTTATATATTATATTTGCGAAAGCTAGAGATTATCTATTTTACTTAACAGGATATACTTTACAACTGATGAAGATTTTCACAGAGTCAAGTCCATGGTAGTACTGCATGCACATAGATCTGTAAGTCGAATCACGTTGTTCCACAGTCAAAATTTTATGTTTATTGCTTGAAATCCTCATATGTATGATGTTTATTATTAAATATCATTGAGTAATATAGTAATTAATTGAATTTTTTAACTTTAACGAATATCAATTTTTATTTGAAATTTCTTCAATTATATACAAAAGCGTTATTGAAATAAATATTATGGTCTATAAGGAGTTACAAGCATGTAAAGGTTCGAGGATTTGTGATTTGATATCGTTAGTAGCTGAAAATATAAAAACAGGATGATAGGACGACAACTAGCTATTGACAGTAGAAGGACATTCTGAGTTAAAGTTCAAAAGCGAATCTTTACTTGAATATTCTTGGATTTAAATGTTTTACGATAGAATCTACTATCACGTAATCGCTATTTTTCAAATATTTTTCAATAAAATCCGAGGTTTTCAACAGAAGAATTCCATGAATTTACAAAATAATGTGAAAAATTGCAGCATACTTCGACAGCCGCTGCTAATGAGCGATAATTGAAAGAATACATGTTTCTGAGTAGCTTGTAAAAATTTTAAGATGTGATAAAGTTAAATAAATCATAATTTTATGGAGATATTTATTATTTATCCAACAGAAAATAGTTTTGTATTCAACAAAAATGGCTGTAATATTACTTTCAATTGTGAATTTTCCTTAGTTTCCTCGATTTTTAATTCAATGTCGACTAGAAAGCAACTTGACTAAATAAAGAAATGAGAATGCCATTGAAATACCTGTGCCTAAGAAGCGTGCAAAAATGAGAAAGGTTCCACTGAAAGACTCTATGAAAACTGAGGAGGATTCTGAGATAGAATATCATATTGTGATACTCGAGAAACTGGTTTACTACAAACCCCGTTACTGGCAATGGGCACAGAGCACACCTCAGATCTCTGGAATTTCTGTTCATGGTACTTCCGCAGCATCTTTCCCAGTCTTCTCATTGACTTTCACGTGCTTCAGATAATTTCTGAAGCCGTGAGCTGTTCTTTCCCACCAGACAAATCTCCGTGGCACACTTTGACGATTCTTCTTCGTCTTAGATTTAGTCCAATGACACTTTGCTCGATTTAAAGCTTCTCATGTCATGTGATGCGACAGCCCGATTTCGGTATCTTTGCAGAACTCAACATTGCTCCATGGTTGATTGGATCACAAGCAATTCCCAGCTCTAAGGGCTTCTATGACTTTAAGTCCATGAACATTCCTCAAGTTCATTAGCATGAGTTTACCATAAAAACTGTTAAGACTTTCAAGCGACGCTGAGCTACAAGCTGCTTGCTCCACGTTTGTCAAGTGGTTTTATGTAAACGCTCGTAATAGTATAACTTGTAATTTTGTGGTTGCTTTTTTCATAGTCCAACATTCACCTGAACCTAAAGAATATGAAACTAGCAATTTTGTAGCAAAAAAATAATTGAACGTTCAACCGGGTGTACTATAATTTACTATTTTGCACGAGCACTATTTTTGGTAAAAGTTTCAAATTGCTGTTTGTAATTTCAATCAACTTTGAACTCATCTTTTATAAGGTATTTTTGAAATTTCTTGCATAATACACTTTCCTGCAATTTTTGTAATTTCATTTTTAACAATTTCATTGTTTTCGAGTGGATGAAACTTTATCCTGATTTGTGTAAACTTTTATTTCAAGCTACTTACATTAAACCTAATACAATGAAGAATTTACCAATGACTCAAAGACGTTCGTATGATTGATGCAAGCTGTCACAATCAATTGTTTTGATTGGTTATCCTACTTTTTTGTTGTTTGTGTCGACTAACAAATCGTACTCACGTCATTAATTGTAATTGCAATACATTGTAATATGTTTCAATTTCGAAATTGGCGGTTTTGTACTTTCTCAAGCAAAAGTTTTGAGAGAATTATTTTTCATGTAAAACGAGCTCGAGGTTCGAAAATCCTCTACAAATTCGGTCGAGTAAATTCGAGGTGCTTGAAAAATTCTGCCACAACAGTCAAAATATGCTGGATGTTACTCAGAAGCTTTTTTTACTATTTGAGTAACAGACCGAAATCTTCTCAAACCTCTAATTTTTCTTCCCGTAAAGTCTAGTAGGATTATCTCGTTTGTCCGAACCGGAGAAAATAATAGTGGCTTACGGGACTAACAACCCGTTTTATTTAATGGTTAACTGGTTTTTACGGGCTTATTGACAACTTCAGGATCCATTTTGTTTGAATTGTTTTGACAGATAAACTGATTTAAGTCTCTCAGGGGATGTGGGTTAAATCGACAAAACTACATGAAATTCATCCCTTATTTTATTTTGAAATTTAGTTAAAGTATCTGGTGTAAAAATTCAGGGAGTTCTGGGTTTAATTTTTGTGGGAACTTTTGTGTAAACATCTTGGATATTATCCTAATTTATGCCAAGAACATATTTAAGGAAAGTGCGTTAAAGACAAAAAACAAATTCTGTCGTAAGAAAGTAAAAATCTGGAGAAGAGTAGAACAGTCGTAATTATCACAAGTTAAACATGTTTTTTCTAACCGCGAATCAACATTTAACGGTGTAGTAATTTTGTAGCACTTATAGTCATTTGGTATAAAAGTTGCTAGTGGACCACTTCAATATGGAAGTTACTACATTTCGTTCAACCCTGAAAGAGACGCGTTCTTGTCAGTTTCAGAAGTCTCCTTCGGTCCTCAGTAAAATTGAGTCAGTCTCTGTTAGGCCTTCCGCCTTCATTCCCGCTTACGCTTCCTGACGACGCTGTTGTATTTTACTTTACGTGATTTTATAAAGGCTACATTTAAAACTAAAGCTGTTAAATATAATTCATGATTAATGAATATAGATATCTGTAAATAAGGACTTAAATTAATATCAACTTATGCCATTTTCATTATTATAACGGATAAGTTTGAATGTTCATAATAATAAGGGTGGGTACTGTACTTATAAGGTATATCAGCTATAATTAAAGTATTGTATTTTGTTCCAACTATTTCGTTGTCCTTCCCTTCCTGTTATTTTTAGTTCAATGGAACCACCGAATTTCGATGAGAAATGAAACATTTGAAGCGACCGTAACGATTAAACCCTACAAATGTTTGAACTTCACGAAAAATTCATTGGAACGAGATGTATGAATGAAAAGCTCACTATGAGGTGTTTATGACACGATGTGTTCTCTTCTTTCTCAATTTCCAGTACAGAGAGCAAAAACAATCCTCCAGACTTTCAGTCAAAACAACCGCTTGTTGCATGCGAGAGCGGGAATTCCATGTAAATCAAATGGAATGGCGCGGGTGAGCACGAGTTTCCAGTGCACTGAGACGAAAAACCAAAACAAGAAGGAACGAGAAAAAACACACTCATTCCAATAAGAAACTGAAAACCGCCATAAACTCGGTTGCCTCTGCCTCTGTCGCGGTTCAAATTGGAAATTTTTACACTGTGAGTTCGACTGTCCGAGAGCACGTTCCGGTTGGATTTAGCGAGCGTTCGTTTGTTTTTCGTTGATTATTTGAAAAATTTCGTTGAAATTCAAAATAATTCGAAAAATTTCGTTAAAATCAAATTTTTGAAAATTGTTCCCAGTGAATTTGGAATTGTGTTAACATTTAATTTAATTATTTAATAAATAAACAGGAAAAACTGTGCAAGTGCATTTTTAATGGAAATTTTCAATTTCACTGAGTGCCATTTTGACTGCCAGCAAAACTCTGATTAGAATATCACTTTGTGTTTATCAGTGAGAAGAAAAACAAAATTTTGAGTTAATTCATTTTGAATAAAACGAAAATACAAAGCATGCAATGAGATTAAACAAAATATTATTAAATTTCAGTGTTTTCTTTGTAAAAAGTGTAATTTTTTAGTGTGAATAAAATTTGCATATTCGAAAATTTTCAATTCTCAGTGGAATACGCAGCAAAACAACAAGAATTTCTTACAATTTTTGGATAATTTCCTGATTTTCGAAACTTTTTCAGTTATTCCTGTTTAGAGGTGAGTTAATTAGCATTTTTCAGTTGTTTTTACTTAATACTTTCGTGTGAAAACAAACAAAAATTCTTGTTTTATTGAGAAATCCAAACCAGTTCCATTCCATGTAGTGTCTTCTGTTCTGATCGTCTTCAGCGACATGTCAATGGAATTTTGATATTTTTGTTGTTTTCGTTTTGAAGAGTAAAAATTTTGCGCGCACTTTAATGAACCAGAAGTTGGGGTTAAACCCGTTTTACTTCTCGAGTTCCAGTTTTACCTCCCCGAGTGCTTTTGAAATTCATTCTTTTTCCATTCTTTGTTGTCGTTCAGTTGGCGTTTGTGGGATGTCGACATAAAACGGGATCCATGAAGGCTTTTTGTTTCTGGAACCCTTCTGTTCTTGCACAGTTATAGCCCAGACAGGTTACAGTTAAACACGCTAAATTTATTCCGGTTTTATGAAACTAGCTGAAGTTTATGCGGTTTATCTGTCATCTTACTTACTAAATCCAGTTGTGAGGCCGGTAAACCAGTTTAATTTTATCCAGTTCGTACAGACTACGAACTTAAACCGAGATAACCGAGATAATGGGGTTTAAGTTCTGTAGTCTGTCTCCATCTGATCTCCTTGAATTTGAATCTATTTTCTGTTAAATATCTTTGGTTAGTTCAGGAACTAGAACCTTTATGTACTTGTGGAATTTAAACCACTTATTGATTTCAATTTCTCTAAATGAATCTTCAATCTCGAGAGTCCTATAAATGTGATTAGCAATAACTGAATTCTCGAAATTGTACTCATAACTCAAGAGGTTCGACGGTTTTCCCTTACAGGTACTTCCGCTTTACAAATATGGTGAAATCGAGCTATGAGTACATTGTCAACTATGCAAGTAGGTACAGTCATGTTATGATTCATCTAATGAATTTTCTCGTCTTCTAATTCCAAGCTGGATAGGAAAACCACGAATAAGTTGATCCAAATAAACAGTGCTCCTTCGGATTATCCTCAGAAAAATGACAAACAAGTAGGTAGCAAGGGACGCCAATTTGGAATTCCACCAACTTTTCATGAGAATTTACCATTTTGATTTTGTCAAATCGAATCAATGAATCCACCAACTCCAGATTTTGTTCAATTTAAATTCAGTTCGGACGTGTTCCTGCTGGGGGTCACGTACGATATCAAGAAATTGGGGAAAATTGTGTTACACGCGTCTTTCAACAGTGGGAAGAAAGATTCAGTTTCATCCTGTAAGAATCAGTTTACACTGAAATGAAGATTTATTTACTTCGAGCTGCAGTTGATCCCAAGAGGTTTGATGCCACTACATGCTTGTAATGAGATAAACGAGCTACCAAAGATGATACTGAGTTCAAAAGTCATTCGTCAAGAGTTGCCACTAGATAAAAATAGGAAATTTCACTTTCCAACTTCTCGTTCAAACAGTTTTCGTTTTTGTTTAAGTCAAAAAGTTTCCACCAAAACACCATTCATATGATAACATATCAGTTCCGCAGGAATATCTCTGTTATCAAAACTCTCTATCGATAGCAGGTGACAAATGACGTCCATAAAAACCCGAATGTCACAAACCCCGAATCTTATCATATCGAACTACCAACGAAATTGTAACACAAAAGTGGTTTTTGAAGCATCAAGCCTTCTGAACAAGTTTAGGGGAATATTATTGTTTGACTATTATTGGCAATTAGCTTTATCTCAGTTATCTTATCAGGAGTTATGATACACAACTATTTAGGTTTTAATTTAATTTTATCTTATTAATGCTATTGATGGATTTAACAGCATCAGATGTACGTTCCAACCAAATCAAGAACATGATTAAAATCACAACGTAGGAGTAGCTATTGCTTCATGGGAAAACATACAACATAATCTTCACATGATTGTGCAAATTACAATAAATTCAAGCTACAAAATACAATTTCAATTTCGTTGAATGAAACCATCTCCCACGTGCTATTGTGCCTACTAATTCGGCTACTGCCTACACGAATTAAGCCGCACTCCAAAATTCTTCATGTAAATTACAAGACTACTTACTAAATCTTTTGACACAGAACGACATTTTTTAATTAATTCAAAGACTTGAGGCTTTTTTCTTGTAATTAACTCAATTTTTGGTTCATTAATGCTGTTAACTTGTTTACATAACAAGAAGATTTTATTAACAAGAATTTTGTGACTTGCAAACATTTTGGTGGAAAATCCCGTCAAATGCTACTAGGAGCCCGTATCCGTTTCCAGCTAATTCTCAGCTTCATTGAGAAAATTTTATATTGGATAATCTGGATAATCGGATGAAGTTCAATAATTCACTTTTCATTTGAATTTTGAATAACCTCAAAAGGAAGTTAATCAAAATAAATAACTGTCTTACAGAGTAAATAACTCAAAAGCGCTAATCTTATACGCACAATATACATATGCAAATTCACAAGTTTTCCCAACCATTTTTGCATAACTACACATTTTTGAGACACATTAGCGAATCTTTTCCGAATAGATCAGTGAAATTTGTTTTTCAATTTTCTAATTTGTTATGGTCACTATAGCGAATTTTGACTCTCACTTTTAACAACAAGCAGGCACACCTGCAAGGAGTCAATGATTACCACTACTATGATGATACTAAATCTTAAATTGCCTTGAGATTCCTTCCTTCAGGAAGTGAGAGTAGCAAGAATGATTGGATCTGAGACAGTCGTGGATCACAAACCCGTTCCCATAAATCTAGTTTTATGACTCCAACTTGTGTCCATTCTACGTAGGTCATCTAGATAATAAAACGAGATTTTATGGTAAATAGATAAAACAGGTCATTCAGTTACAAATTCTTTCACGTGAATTCTTTGTTACAATTGAAACGAGGTTGAGAATCTGAATTGAGTTTATTATTGAGTTAAGGTACCCGAAAATAGTATTTTTATCTCAAGCTTTTTCCGTAAATCAAAACTTTTAATTGTTCAATTGTCAAAACATTTTACAAATCTTTTAACTATTAGTTAACCAAAATTAAAACGTTGGGAATTTGAAAAATGTGTCAACAACAATTCAATTACAATATTATATGGTTATTGAATTGCAGTAATACCCCGAACTTACGTGGGTGGGACAGTGCGATAACCGCGTAAGTCGGGTTATGAAAATGTAATAACAAACAGGTACTCCGTGGATAAGAAATAAATACATAATAAAAAATAAAATGTAGCTGTGCGATGATGTCGCGCGACAAGTCCAACATGTACATTAACTAGACTTTAGTTTAGGTGTAGTGAGGGCAGTGAGTATATAATCGATAATCGAGAGTTGTGTGACGCTCAAACAAAAGACGAATCGACGAGATTTGAAAATTCTCGTGTGTCGAGGTTTTATTGTATTTATAAAGACCCTCCACCTCTATATATTGTAAGAAAATGATTTATTTTATTCAGGGTTTACATTTTATTCAAATCGGATAACTTACTGAAGAGCTACCGCGACAGTCATGCGGCTCTTAGAACACTAGAATCTAAAACAGTTAAGTCAAAGGCAGTGGTGAGTTGCTGGGAAACACTCTCCTGGTTCCGAGACAAAGTCAGCGTCTTGTGGGTACCCACACACAGCAATGTGGAAGGGAATCTACGGGCGGATAAATTGTCAAGGACCCGAACCGAGATTCATAGTGCTGAGGAAGCTAACTCTAGGTTGTTGAAAGATACCATCAACATGATAATTCGGGAGGGAATGATAAGAAGGGGATGTTAACGTATAAAGAGAACCGAGTGGGAGTGGGTCGTACAATCGGTGTGACCACTCCACCCTGATAACCTAACCTAACCTGCCGTCGATTGATGTTGATCAAAGGCACTACCGTAGTTGTTAAATGGGATTTATCATAACTTTGAATTCATTCGTTATTTTAAAATCACTTTTGCATATTATTGTAACATCTTCATTATCTTTCTAATAACATATTAACCACATTCCTACTATTTATAGTTTTTAAGATATTACCATTAATATGAACAGCAAAATTCTTATTGTGATATTTCTTTGTTGTTTACGTTCTAAGGGGTAGTTGAACATTTTTGATGAACAAGTCAATTCCATGTAATGCAAAAGCAGCAAATTTTTCAAATAGCTACACATGTGAGAGATAAGCAGTCATGTGTCACTAGAAGAAGCTTTCTTTGATATCACCGCGTCTGCGTCTATTCACAGAATCACAATTTGTTTTTATGTCGGGGATTTGTCATGACTCGAAAGCGTCTCCGTCAACTGAACACTGATAAAAGCAGAAAACTTCTTTAATCACAAAGACTGGTGACAGCCAATCACTTGGAACATGGGGTCACAGTTCAGAGTTTCACCAAGACGACGTCAACGTCTTAGTCATTTCTCTGATTTTCTAGGAAAATTGTGAGATTTTTTCCGACTACAACTAATTAAAAAGCAGATGTTTTTGGAAAATATATGGGGATTTGAAATTAATTTTCTCCGAAAACACAAGCCGTCCCAGCTCTTTATCGAATGTTTTTCCACCCGAGTATCTAAATTGATCGCAAGCTGTTGAAATGAAGTGTTTCATGAGAAAGTTTTAAGAAATTTTGTTATTTTTAAAATGTTTAGTTTTTTTTTTTAATTTTGTGTTAAGTATCATCATAAGTTCGCGGAAGTTTGGATGGCGAAAACTCCCTGAAAAACATTTCAAGTGACATGATGCTTGAGTTATAAATAAATTTGAGGGAATCTTGACATCAAGGGATGTCTCAAGAAACTCGGTCTGAATTTTGTTTCTGGACAAAACAGTGTGGAGCTGAACACTCTTCAATGAGTTGATGAGAACCAGGAAGTAGCGAAAATTTGGACCCTGTTAAGGTAATTTTCCTGGTTGAATTAGTAAATTAAAGAAATTGTGTTTGTGACGTCCAAAAGTTGTTGTGTCTCAGTGCCAAAATTAAAATAAATTGAAGAAACAATTTAAGCTCCAATAGACTTTGATTTGCAAAAGGAGCAGTTGGATCACTTGGTCTGATTTGAAAGTTGTTCTTCAAAATCTCAAACAAGATCCAATCTAACAGACTTGAAAGGTCTGTAACCCTAGAAAAACGCCCGTTACTGTCAATTATGGTATTTAGTATTCCGAAGTAATTAGAAACGATTTTACAGTTGCGAAAACGCGTAGCTCAAATGAAGAAGCATGCCGCCAAGATGATTCTTCAAATCGTCTCTGGCCTAGACATTTGGAATTCGTCTCGAACGCGTCATAGAATCACAATCAAATTCAAAGATCACGACTGTGACTCAACCGACAGCAGGGCGGTGGACTATAAATTACAGTTGGAGTTCATCATCTTCACGAAGCATCAACAGGTTCCCTCACGATTTTCAAAACGTCACGAAGAATTCGGTATTTTTAGCTGCACGCACTGCCAGAGAATGTGAATCGACTCCGACAGACGTTTCATCTTCATCTCAGAAGTAACTTAATTTCTTCATCTTCATCATGATCGTTGTTTGTGGTTTACAAATTGCATTAGAGCTTTAATTAGACTAAATTTTTCTTAATTGAAGCTAATTTCGAACCCTGAACTTTTGATTTAATTTGTTCGCTAATTAAGACTTTGAATTTCCAAAAGCTTCATTTCCTGGTACAGTGAAATGGTTTTCCAAACATTCCGGCGAGATTTCTTAAATGTTTTTCAATTCTTTTCTTTGTACACAAATTCCCATTTAAGAAGCGGAATTTTCTTAATGCCAGTTTAAAAATACTATTCGTCTTGGAAATGAAACGTTTTTATTTTCATTTCTTTTGCGAACTTGATTGATGTTTCCGCGAAAAATTAACGAAGTTTCTTAGCTGCAGGTGCGTAAATCTGAAAATGTTTTTATTTTCTTGAAACTTTTCTTTTCAATACTTAATGTTTTGAAAGTCATGTAATTAACAAATACCAAACAAAGTGGGGAAGTATCTGTTCAACGTTCCTTGGTGGTCTTCTTAACTTATTAGGTTTATTTATATTCTATGGAAAGGAAAGAATCAACGAACTGCTATCACATTCAATTTCAAAATTTTACTGGAAAATGTGGCGACATTTTAGTACAGTAGAGTCGAATTCGCATAAGTCGGGCTATAAAAATGTAATAACAAACAGGCACTCCGTGGATAAGAAGTAAATACAAAGTAAAATGTGGCTGTGCGTTGATTCCGCGCGAGAGTGGAGGCAGTAGTTGTGTGCCGCTCACACAAAAGACGAATTGACGAGATTTGAAAATGCTATAAATTCGGGTTCGAGTAAGTCGAGGTGTTACTGCTCAGGAACATACTTTAGTAAGAAAATTTAAAAAAATTAATTTTTTGATTATTATTTTATTTAATATTAAGGCATGTCCAGAATATTTTCCGAAGTTTTCAAATAAATCGGAGTAAAATCGTTACTTCGAGAGCCTTTAGAAACCTACAAGATCCAAAGTTCCAAACACACTGTATTGAAAACTTTGAACGATTGAACTAAAGTATTACAAATGAAGAGCTCCTTCTTGCCATAATTGGGACAACATGACAGCATTATCCTAATCTCTGTCATTTACAAATCATCATCTTCATCTCTTTCACTGGAAGAATTATTAAATAACTTCAACAAATTACTAAGAAAACCATTCACAAAAACCGATTTTAGTGTTCCGAAAATGCTCCACTTTGTTTTGTAATGTCCATGTTAGTGCGAGTTTAAAGTCAATTTTAAGCAACAAAAAGCTAACTAAATTGTGTAATAAAGCCAGTCAATTAGATGCAAGAAAAAAAGCTAATCCAAATTTAATGATTTTTTGAAGCTTTTACGGCCGTTGGGAATTTTCAACAACAATAAGAAGTGATCGAATTCATTTCATTTCTTTTCTACAGTTCTCTACTTTTTAATTTTATCTGTTAGCTAGTTTAAAGCTTGAATACTTAAAAATGTATCACGCAGCTTTAAAGTGAAACTCTACTTAATATTTGTGGAATTTTTATTTAGTAAGAAATTGTTTACTGAACTGACTAAAGTTCAACACGGTGGCGTCATGTGAAGTTTTATTGAAATTTTGTATAACCGCATATACTGAACAGGTTTTAGAATTCCACCAGGTACACAGAGTGTTAAAAGACAATAAATTTCTAATAAGAATTTTGTCAAACGTTTGTTTTCTTATAAGAATTTGAAGAAATTTCTATCTGCAGCCATATATTGTTGCACCCACTAAATTTGCACTGGAAGTGGAACTTGTGCATAAAGAAAAATCCAAGAACTCTTTGCTGCTCACAATTTCTAGGGATCATGAGACGCACTTGTCTTCTATTGATGTGCAGTCAACGTTATGTACTGATCCACGGAAAACCGTAGACGTGCTGATTTCCTTTCTCGAATTGGCACGGGACTGTTGTTGGAATATAGCGAAAATATACTGTATTTTAAATAAGGACATTTTTACTTTGACTTGTGTAAGGATAAGTAGCCTAACGTTAATCAAGGTTGCCTCCGAACGTCAATTTTAAATATTTTAAAAATTTATTTTGTTAGTTGTTCTAGCGTCCTCCAAGTGGAAGTAATAAAAATTAATTTGTTTTATTCCCTGCGAACCATAACTCTTCAACTGTTTACAACTTTCACTCGAATTAAACGGAATGATGGTTTCCCTTTTCTTACCAGCTGATCCCCTTCGTTTAACACAGAGTATCCATGGTTCGGATTCGTGCTCCCTTGAACTTTAAGCTTCCAGAATCCTTTGTGGATTGGTTGAAGTTCTTAGTGCTGTCTTTAGCTATATATATTTTATTTTTTATCTTTAGCTATATATCGGTTTAGCTTAGTTTAGCTTAGTCAATATCACATGTTTTTGTGTAATTTTGCAAATTTAAATCGTTCAAAGCTTCATTTCGCTGTAACTGATAAGAGATAATCATTTGAAGGTTCTTTTTCTGTGTATGTTCCTTCCAATATCCACTTGGAGTGAATAATGGGTTGAGCTGAATATCACGTTATTAGCTCGATAGCACCACGGGTTTCGTGGAACTTATTATTTAAATAAATGGTTAATCTACCCGCAGCTCTAGATAAGAACGTCTGGGTGTGCCACTGGTCACAGTGAGAAACACATTTTGGTCGTTTGTGGTCACTAATTTGTTTGAATTCCGCACAAAAATGAATTGCTTTCTAATTTAAATTTTAAATGACACAAATACGTGAAATATGTTGAGAATTTAATTATGTGACTAACAATCAACATAACATCACAAATGCTCATCTGGCATTCTTTGCTCACTTTTTGTCTAGAAGACAATTCCAAATTTAAACAGTTCGCTTTTGAGGTCAAATGATATTAATGTTTACGAACATAATTGACAATGAATCGTTATACATTCACATCACAAACGCGGCTTTATTGAAAATGAAGTCGAATTGAGTTAACAGGTCAACATAGAAATTAAAAATGTCGTTCAAACGAGACGCCTAGTGTTGAAAACTGAAAGTTTAACTTAAAGAAATGTCCGGCATTTTGGCCAAAACACTTGTGGCTTTCCTTAAAACCACTCAGAGGTCTCAGTGTGTTTAAGATTGAGAACAGAAAAACGCCTTCAGCTGGTTGACATAAACCCAGATTTAGTTTCTTTTTTGTGGTTTTTACTTCAAGTTAAAGTTAAAAATTTTTTCTTCTTGTATTCAAAAACAGAAATCACTCAGGTGTGACTTGAATGCAATCAAGTACAGGTGACAAAAAACAAACAGAATCGGTTGACACGAAATTGAATGACAAACGAGATTTGTGTCGAGAATGTAATTCCATTCTTTGCAGAACAGATGTAGATTTATCCAATGCGGCTTATCTCATAAGAAAACCCCACACTTCCTAGAGATGGAGTTTTCACTATAGGAATTATGTTGCGAAATTGTTCGTTGTATGTTTATTATAATCAATGCGTCCATCTTAGAACATTAAATTGATTGAAATCTGCAAATTTGGGACACATTGAAACATTTTTCAACTGTCCGTTACAAATAATTACTCAAGCAAAATTTGTAACAAGGTTTCTAATTATATTTTCGCAAGTACGAAATACGAATTCACCTTGTCCCAATACAAGTTGGTGATTGTTTTAAGGTTTACTTCAGTTAATATCTTCATTTCAAAATTTTGCATGACACTGACTTGAATTTCAAATGAAACTGATCGATGTTGGCTAAACAAATATAATTAGCAAATTGTAATTTCCGCCGAAATATGTTGAGAAACTTGACATGAAAACAACGACAAATTGATAAGACCCGGAAGAAACTGGTCACTTCAATAACTTCACATCCGGTGAAAGAAGACAGCAGTACAAACTTCTTGCTAGCTGAGATGATATCTGACTAATGAGACTACTCTGCACTAGACAACAGACGTCATGATCAGCTGAATAATCGATCAAGTGGGTAATTGGCCCCGACGGAGCACAGTCTGTAGTCTACGCAGGCTGACTACCTTTCTGATGATACTCTGCATGAAATTGTACTGGAGGCAGGTCAACTGCACTCAATCAAATAATAATTACTGGATCGTGCAATCGCCGCAGTTTCTTTGTTTTGACACTTTTGCAACAAGATCAGATTGTTATCGCGTGTAATTGTTTGTTTTCTGTAGATTTTCAAAAAATCACTGTTTCAATTTGTGATGAATTTAGGAACTGAGAGACAATACCTCGTTGCAATTATTTAAAGTTTTATGGTGAAAAAGTCACAGTAATTCACCGTGAATCAGCACTTGACGAAAGGTGAGAAAGTTTTTGTTCTTGGTTTTGGTGTGAAATCAATTTTCAAGTAATTTGGCAGTTTACACTTTCACTCGTTTTCATTAAATTGAAAATTTGCATCTAATTGCAATAATTTTTGGGTTTCTCAACACAGTTTATCCCGGAGAAAGTTGTTAGTATGTAGTTTTGCGGATCATTCACCCCAATAAGATACTACAATTGAAGAGTTGTAAGTCTATAGGGTCTAAGTGGTAAAATATCAAAAGTCAATATTTCTAAGAATATACAATATAATATCCAAATGGGTCCAATTGCATGTTTCTTTTAAAATAATTTAAAATTTTCAAGTTCTTATCACTCCACCACATTTTGGCCGGCTGAGATTCGACATCTCTACACACAGACCTTTTTGCGCGAAAGTTCGAAGTTCGGTACTGGTTGCAAACTGGTTTGTGATTCCTGGAAACTGGTTTGTAATCACTCACCACCGGACTTGCATGTCGAGTCGCTTACGAAAAAGTTTGCTACATTTTTGTTTTGAGAAAATGCAGAATCAGGAATTAAACTTTTTCCTTGCCGCCCAAGTTGAAACACGCCCTGTGTTACACAATTTTCAGCTTCCAGGGTATTCAAAAAAAAAATTAATTTAGTTTTAAGGGTAATTTGAGTTTTGGATGAGTAGCTTCGTGTGCGGAGCCTGGTCGTTAACATGTCAGGAAGTTACGAACCAGTTTAGTTTGCTTTTAGTAGCTCCGTGTGCGGAGGGTCTCCGACTTTCAACCCTTCAATTATGACACATGTGCTATCAAGGAACACATAATGATTGTGAGGAAAATTAAAGATTTATTAACCTTAACGCATCTTCGATTTCACATGTTGCATTCTTTATTAACGGTCATAAATTGTGAGCCATGGTGATTATCACCAGTTTCTCTTTGAGGCTATGTTGCAACCAGACGACCTACAAAATACAAAATCAACTAACTCAATTCTTATTTGATGCACATCCAATTTTGAGCCACACCTTCAATGAAATTCGAAATTTCCCAACGGATAATGTCCGTGAACGGGTTGTTAAGTCAAGTAGCACAGGGTACTGCGTAGCACAGATTTAAATACCTGAAAATCTGGTCACCGGTTAAAGTTTGTTTTACCTAAAATGTGAGGTAATCACTAAAGATTTATTGTATAACACCAATGTTTTGTATACAACATGAATGCACAAATTTCTCAATGATCGCATCAAAACTAATAATAGAAGTGTCAGCAGCGTCAATTTCAGGTTAGGGTTCTCGTGGAAAAAAGCTCGTTATTCAACAAAAGCTTCAATGATCAACTCAAAACTTTAGCGTTATTGCTTCACATATTTCGTTTAACAAATCAATTATTCAATTTTTCGTTTAAAGAAATTCACGTCGGACATTTTTCTATCTTCAAATGTGGGACAATGATTTGGCGAATTTCGAAATTAATTCCAGGCAGAAATTTACGAAAATTGGGGACATTTAACGCAAGATGATTGAACTGATCAAGATGGATGAGTTTGCAAAGAGTCAATTGCTGACAATGATAGATAACTTCGAGGTTACTTGAGTGTTGGGAAGAGCTTTGAAATTCTCACAGGAATTATATTCAAATTTTATTTTAACTTTTATAAGTTTTATATTTTTGTGATGTCGACATGAATGTAAACAAGTACCAAGGATATCTCTGTGCTAAAAGTACCAGTATTCTGGTTTTAATATCATATTGCCATTGGCTATATGAAAATGTTACCTTTGTAAATCCTTGAATAAGTTGAATGAGTTGCAGTTATCAAGATGCAATGCAATCAATTCAGACAACGTTTGCTGAAATCAATTTCATACAAGTATTTTGATTTGTTGCTCATCACCACCTTACCTTGTCTTGTATAAAAATTAAAACTCTATTATCAGATAGATGTGTAACATTCTGCGAAGGGTACGTCCTCTGGTAAATTTTCGAATTGAGTCTAATATCCTAATTGTTATATGACATTTATGCAAGATGTGGTTACTTGTTACGTAGATACATCTACACCATACTCGCAATTGGAGTACTCAACATAACAGAAATACTTTTCAATTAGATAATTTGAAAATTGAATTTGGCAAAAATTCGTCTTACAAAAATTACACAACATCCATTTGGTTTATTGTTAATTTTATTACAAAATATAAATTACATCAAAATATCGTAGTTCCGGTGCAATTTTGTAACTTGTCGGTGTTATGAATGACTCGGTCTGTTTGTTTGAATTGCAATCACATGTGGTTGTTGTGGTATAACAGTTAATTTTAACATATTTCTAAACATTTATGTTTATCATCTGAAAATCTCACTTTCAGGTAATTAATGAATTTCGTACTGTTTTTGTGCAATACTCGGTAAACCTTCAAAATCACATGGTTAAGGATTTTTTGGTGCATTCTACACATAACCAGGTCAAGTCAATCAATTCGTCTAGGTTGATGAATTATTGTGTTATTGTCAAATCGTAGGTGAAATCACCTTCGAAAAGTTGTATGGAACCTGTTTGATTTTGCAGGTGTTTCCGCGTCGCTTTGGAGTTGGAAACAAGTAAGGAGTTAAGCCACTTTATCACTTACAGCTATTCAGGAATTCTAAAGTTCAAACGGTTAACCTGTTGAGGATGTTTATAAGCTCCTATGACAATATCATTTTCATTTTCATGAGTAAATGAACATGATAATCTTGTTTGAGGACTTGGGTTTTACAAGTGTAAAACTGATATGAAAACAATTTCATGTCCAAACGATAAAGCGTTCAAGCTACCAAACAACAAGCAGAACGTCAAAAAAATTTCACACTTCAGCTGTTACAATAACGATGAATGTATAAAAAAACATGTTTTAACCACATATGAAATAACACAATAAGGTATTTTCAGTACTCTATCAAAGAACTGTATCAAGTTCTAATTCAATGCCACTGTGTGCCCTGGAGAACTTGGAGTAAATTACACCGGATAAGGTTGATTGCATCGAGTTGAGTTATGTAATATCACATGTCAATATCGCCGCCATTGTGTTCCCACAAAATAAAAATTCTCAATCTGACATCTGTGGCTTGTTGAAGTCCCTTACATTGAACTACTCCGTTTTGTCGTGTCAGTTACTTGAGTAACGCATCATGGTGGGTATTTGTGTAGGTACCTGTGCTCATGATTTCAATCACATGACAAAGTGCAAGCGAACCTGAATTTCCCAATTTTGAAAGTTATTCAAATGTTCACAAACTTCACAACTAGTTTGACAAGTCGATCTTAGGAAAAGGCATGACAGTGTTTGATTTATGTTTTCATTGGATGCAAATAACGGCGTTTAAGTTTTCAAGAAACCAAAAGGGAGAAAATTCAATTTCAAGAATGAAATGAGCCGTCCGTGAACTTGCACCGCAGTGTATTTTACAAACTGATAAATTTAATAAATTCTATAAAAATATTACAAACAAAAAAACTAGTTTTAATAAAATAAATTTGAAAATGGCGCCACCCACTGATGATTTTTCAATCAAAATTCAAATAATTTATTTTCAACAGATTTCCCCAATGATAAACATGACATTTGAAATTTTTTGATTAATAAACAATTCACGGAAAATATCTATTAGCTATTATTGTTACAAGATTCAAGGGTTTTCAATTACTTTATTTATCATTCAATTTATCACTTCAATTAGACTTTCACTTATTCCATTGATTGAATCAACAGAAGAGGATGGGCAGGTTTGATGACCCAGTGAGCATTTATAATGACATCTAACCTTCAATGCGAAGTGTTAGAACAATAACACAATTCATATCTAAGTGATATTCCAAGGTGATGTTAGATGATCGACTGCATTGTGATTTACGTGTCCGGAAACTCGCTTCCATGAGCGGACTTCTCGATGATAAGATAGATAAATTTAATTAAAACAAATCAATACCCTCACTTTAAGTTATTATTAAGTGAAAGTTATTTTGCAGAACAATGGGTAAACCTCAAAGTGTTCAAAGTGTCGGCATTTCCTGCCCATTGACAGCTCAGAGAGCAGGTGTTTTTGCACAGGGACACTTGGTACAGACTTTCTAAAACACAACTTTCTTTTAATGCAGTTATTAAGTCAATCATCTTGTTAAGCCATGAGATTATTGAATTAAGCTAATCTCAAAATAAACATCTCCTGTCAAAATGGAATTTGAATAATTACATTACCTCAAAACAGAATTGTGCAATTTATTGTGATTTTCAAAATTGAACGTCAAGGTTAACTAATGCACTTTGTGAAACTTTACAAAGCTGTGTCGGAAAAACATTTATAACAATTTGATTTTTTGTTGTTTCAAGGTGATTTGTCGAATTTGAATTCCTTGCTTTTGTCACAAATCCCGGAATTGATTGACAAAATGCTTTGAGAATTTGTTTCAATTTGATGAATGTTGGTAATCTTCTCATTTTCACTTGTTTCGAAATGCATTAAAAAGTGCGTGATGTTTGCTGAAGCACTTTTACCTGTACTTATCTTAAAACCTAAACCATACAACACACTGTTTGCACTTGTATCACCTGTTATCGTACTTTCAACTTTCCTTCAAGTTGCATTACGCAAAAGGTAAATAGTTTCAACTTTAACAACGTTAAGTTTTCTGTTTAGTCAAGATGCTCTCAGAGTTTGCAAAGACGGATACCTTTCACTGTTGCCACAAATGGACAAAAGTCCAATTGACTGCACCAACTTGTAGGTCACATATTCGCATATTGGAAATAGATTATTGTCGTAGATCTGCTTCAAATGCATTAGTTTTCATTAATCTCTTTTTCATTTCAACTTTCTTGAACGTTCAACGAGTTTGTTGACTCAATGAAGTCGCACGTGTTTGGACTGTAAAGCCAAACTACAACTGTAAACCATGGAAGTACATGAGGTCTTCGTTAATCTACAACATTAGCATAACATCGCTATGCGTTATAATACACCACCGCATATCTGTGGTTAACTCGTTACCTTCGAAGAAGGGCTTCATTGAGTCCATTCACCTTTTCATGATCATGAGTCAGTTATCAAGACGTGAAAGAAGAAATTAATGAAAGGTTCCACATAATGATATTATTCCCCATTTCATCATGAAACGAATCCTTTATCTTAAAACTTCTGCAGTGCGATTGTAAACGAATGACACAATTCTGTATCTCGCAGAACTGGGTTCTGTTTGCCTTCCAGACACAGACGGGGTCAAATGTCACGACACATCTCAAATAAAAGATAGTTTTTATATAAAGCACTGTATAACATAAAACGGCTTTCATTTAAAAATTTAGTTCACTATGTGATATAATGAGCGTATAATATTCACTAATGACGAAATTCGGAAAAACTCGATGGAGTTGATGATGGAGTTCAAAAAATTTTCTAGCACAAGTGAAAGGTAAAAAGAAATTGAGAAAAAATATTGTATATAAAACAGATTGAAATTCGTGTGTTATACAGAGTGATATAGATAAATTGCGAAAATTATTTAAACATGAAATTTATTGAGTTTCGAGTTATCTAATTAACTGGTTGAACTGGTTGGATTTGTGTCTTGTAACAGATCGTTTCAACACTACTAGCCCTTTATGGATTTGTGGTTGAAAATGCTACAGATTTGGAAACCAGCTTATTCAGGAAGTCTTTACACGTACTAGTGTGTATCTTAATATATAAAATCCTAATGGTCGTGAAGCAGTCTCTGAAAGCGGGGAAAATTAATTTTATGTGGATCAAACACACAATGAATTCCTCTCCGCTTCCTGGAAATGAATTTAATTCACCGGAGAATGGGATTCACTCAAGCGAGGAAAATTCATTTTCTTCATGACGTCTTAAATATCTATCAATTTTTATTTTTTTCTAGTCAAATATAATTTCCCAAAAACCCAATTCCATAATGAGATAATTTCCATTTGAAAACAGATATCAAATTCAATTATAATCACAAAAATTTGAGAAACAAATAAATTTTTTCTTAATTTCTGTTTCAGATCAAAAATGGCATCCGGCTGTGGAGTGTCTGTTGCGAAATACGTTCTGTGTTTATTTAATTTTCTATTTTTTGTGAGTATTATTAATTATGTGAAGAATTATGATAGTTAACTTTAAAAAAATTAAAACAAAATTTCTGATAGCTTCTCGGGACTGTCGTACTTGGAGCTGGAATATGGCTGGCAGCTGACAAAGCCTCATTGATTGCTCTATTAAAAATGGTGGAAAGTGAACACATTCAGGTGAGTCAATTGAAATTAAACAATAGAAAATGGAAAAACTTTCCGATCACATGATGTGGTAATTGTGAAGAACACTTGATCACACAGAGTGTGTAATTCCAAGGGTTTCCAATTTGATGGTGTTGGTTTTATGACTCAAGACGCGGATCAATGTTTTTTGGACAATTTTCCATGAAGCTTCCATGAATATGTTAATATTTTCCATGCTCAATTAACTGTCCATTGAACTTGTGTGTAATTTATTTAAAACTAAATTCACTTATTCAATTATGAGGAGAACTGATGGGTTACTCTGCAAATCATGGGAAGATTTGAACATGCAAATTATCTTTCGTATTTTACAAAGGAGCACACCTCGGTGTGATAGTAAAGTAACAGTACAGTAAAACCTCGAATTGAGGACGGAGTAATTGAACTGAATTAATTTAAAATATAATTAATGCACAGTTTTAATTGTGAAACATCTTTGACGACTAGAACAATAGAAAACTCTGTGCCAAGACGGAGATGATTAATTCCGAGTCAGACCAACAAGTTCCAAGAAATATTTATGATGAATGGCCTGAGTAGGCGTTTCGTGGTGACGTGGCTGATGATCGCCAGAGATCATCGAAACTACATACCTCATGAAGTCATAAGCTATGTGAATCCATCAGCTTTTGTCACTCATCTGATTTGTGATGAGAGTAAACCTCAACGCGGAAACGCCTATTTTCGTCCCTCGCGATTATGATATTCATTCGAATACTGAAGTTCGGTATTATGTGTTATCACAAAAGTGTTTGAAACTGTTAGCTCACTGTATGTAAAAATTGCCTTGAAAAAAACAAACGTAAATCAGTCGGAAACCCAACGGAGGTAGTGAACGCCAGTCGGAATTCAGACAAATTTATTCAGACACTGCGTTTTCCAACTGACGTTCTAGTGCTTGGGCATATCTTCTAAATTCAGTCCATAATCTCCGACCGTTTTCCGTCTGAACTTAAACTTTGAATGAAATTGAATGTTTTTCCATCTGATTTCCAATTGAATTCCGTCTCATATTATCAACAGAAAATATCCTGCGACTGATTTCTGTCCGTTTTCGATCGGATTTTGACAGAATCCAGTTTTCCGTTTGATTTTTTCACCCGGGTCTATTTCAAGTACATAATGGATATCAGTTCTAGCGGAAGAGAAAGTCAACACCACTCGAGCCAAAATATGGGGCACCGAATTTAATATTTTTACAATTATATTATCTTATCTACAGTGTCGTCAAAACGATAGATAATTTTGAAAAATAAATTCATGAATCACAGGCTTTTCCACAACTCATCACAAAAGGAGGTAATGTCATTCGTGTTAAACAATTAATTAATTATGTCAAACACGATTTATTTGACAAAAGTTTGTTTTTAAGTTTCACAAACATTTAACCTTGTAAGTATGTCTAATGTTTTTAAGCTTCAATTATTAATTGTTTACGTCTTGGCATTACCAACTTTCTTCGTATCAATTTCATGAGCATTGTCCCTGAATTCGGTGTTTGTTTTGCCTCAACTTTAACCTGTCCATAATTCTACTCTTCATAACATTTGTCAAGAATACAGCCTGTCTTCTATTCATGGTTCTTCTTCCCTGAATGGTTATTATGAATGATATGTTATATAGAAATGGCATGTTGATAGCTGAAAATGGGGCGTTTGTTCAATCATATGATTGATGAAAGAAATGTTAATAAGGTTTCTCACTGATTTGAGGATGTCAAGCAAAACATGAAAGGTAACCATGGATTCTTCGTGATGTTTCTTGGAACTGAGCCTTGTCAATCAACCTGTTGAGGAACTTATAAGATGAAAAATTGTTACCGTGTTAGAGAAGATTCATAATATTCTATAATCACGTTGAGGGTTACACATGTTTGATGTAATGTCAGCATGAAGCGGATAAAGCTAGCCTTGCTCGATGGGAGCCAGACCGAGTTATGCGATTTTCTGCGCGTTTGTTGTCGCCGACACTTTGATGGAAAACATTCCACGAATACCTGTGGCCTCTGAACGTGATTGAATTTTGTACTTCTCCTCTATGAAACTCATCACAACATGTCAAAACATCTTTTTCCGTGAACTTGAAGCTGTCAAATGAAAACAAAACTATGACAGTCCACGGCCAAATTCAAGCTAATATTTAATAGCTCGAAGCTCGTGGAAATAATCAAAAGCTTAATCTCAAGTGTTTTGCTGGAAGCGATCAATAATTTCTCAGAATATATACATAGTATCTTATCTAGGAACATGATAACATGTTGCAAATTGGAACGGAAACATCGTGTTATGAAAATATATTATAAAATGAAGGATAATTGAGTTACAATTTTCAGACAAACTATATAACTTCTGAGTTATTCGGAATTCGAACTACAGTAGGTATTACCTCGATGATTGCAACCAAGTACATAGAGTGTAAGGAAACCCAGTTGAAAGTTTCAGACTTTTTTAGCAAGGAATAAGATACATATATTCATGTACTCATATGATATATAGAATACTGGCAGAAATGTACATATGTACCACTCTCTTTCTTTCATCCTAGCCATTTAAATGTGTTACTTGATTATTGCAGCAACGTCAGTTACAAGCCACAGTTTCCTTTAGTTGCGTTTATCAAGGTTGTACTGTATTTATGAACATTTGAGCACTTTATGAACATTTGTAAGGTTTATGAACATTTGAATAATTTGAAATTGAATAGCTATGTTCCATGATAATACCTTATAGCTTTTGTGGCGAATGCTTCAAACGTTCGGGTAATATTCGCAGTTCTTGGTTTGGTTTATCACGCGTGTGGTGGAACGGGCGATCTCGATTTGGATGAACCCATGTGACATGTCACTTCTGTTCCTCAAAGCAAATTTCTTCTAATCAGTTTTACCACATTCCTTAGCATATTTAAATTCCAAATGAACAAATGGCTCAATCTGAAGAAGTGAAATAACAGAATAATCATTCACGAGTAAATGAACTCCATTAATTAATGACACTTGGCGTCCGTGACAATCTATGTGCAATTAATAAATTCCTTCATCATCCTCACATGTCTGATCCTTACTTAGACACGTAATAACAAAATACACTTATTCCGGTCAAAATTTATTCAACTCGAACTCACCGCTTAATGTTTATTATTGAGTTAATCACATATCGAAGTGCGACAAACACAATTAGTTACTCTAATCAACATGTCACACCTAGTTGTCATATTTGTGTGATGGAAAAATTTAACTCTGCAATTAAAATAATTTTCTGGGCGTTTCTACAATAGTTGAAGACTCGCACTTTGATTAATTGTCGTAGAGAATTCTTTGTTTTGCAAAATTTTGTTATTAATGGAATTCCGCGTGATTCCTAAAATCTTGTAGGGGTGATATATAAAGCGTCCAAAATAAGATATAGCTTCCATTCTTTGATTGTCAAAGTCCTTTCAAATTGGTTATGCCCAAAGTCCCACAATTTACGAAATCCTTCCTTTGTGGATAATGAAACACAACACGAAGTCCATTGACATTTTTAGTTCTGTGTCCTATTTCCACTAGTCACAACATATTTTCCATTTGGAAACATGTTTATTTACCACCAAGTCTATATTCTTAACGACAAAACAACCCAAATATTGCCCAAACATAAAACCCAATAGATTCCTCATAATTCGGTCAATGAACTTTCAGAAAAGGATAGAAGTCCTGTAGGATACAAAGAAATAGTTAATGTGTCTATCTATTCAATAACAAGAGGTCGTGATAAGGGCGAGCCAACTGCTACACTAATATCGATTCATATCAATAATTTATATCCTTTTGATTGAAATTCACTCTTATCAGGTTATTCCTACAAGGCTATATCCCTTTGGGACACTTAAGCGATTATCATCAACATCAAGCTTTCTTTTCCCTATTGTAAAAACAGAAACTGCTTGGTAATTCAGTTGACATCAAAGTTATAGCCTATCAAAATATAATGTATCCAACATGATATGAAAAATATTTTCAACTCTTATAGCTACATATTTGTTGTTTCAGGAACTTTTCTTTGACGTTCTTTTATCCAAAATCAGTGTTGCAATATAAATTAAATTTCTTCTTTTGAATAATTGCCCAATTGAACGTGCTGTTCCATTGGAGTAACAACAAGGTTTTCATTGATACAACACAAGGTCTAGACGCATTCAGAAATTATAATAAACTTTTCTTTATAAAGAAGCCATATGCTTTTCAAATACAAAAATACTCTGACATTGTTCGAAAAAGTAAAATTTATTAATTGAAATGACAAACATTGAATTTATAATTTCATATATCGTTTGAATATTTAATTGAAATCAAATTTGTCTTGTTTGAATTGCATAATAAAGTACGAAAGCAGTTAATGTTAAACGCCAGAAGAATAACTAAGTAATCAACAGATCAACGTAGACAAAATTTTATTTATATTTGATAGCTTCAAAGTTGAAAGCTGCTCTTCCTTTCTTATTTTCTCTGCGCCTTTTTCAAATAATACCTCGTTTCAATGAAGAAATTTTCTTAAATTCTAAGAAGGAAAACTTTCTACGGTATGAGTTGAGAGTAAACTCGTTGAGTCAACAAAATCTGTTAAACGACTTGTCCTTTTCTTCTTACACAGGAAGACAAAAAGCATATGAAGATCCGCACAAAGAGAAAATGGTGATAATCTTCCGACTGCACAAAAATATTAATTTCTAACGCATTGAGCTTTAGACTGACGCATAGTTTCTTTTACCTTGAGGCTTTTTTGCATTGAGCAAAACAGATGAGTCTATTATTTTGTAATTGCATTTTTAGGGTGTTGTTGTCACAATTACAACAATTATGAATTGAAAAGTCAATTAAGTTCAATTGCAGTCAGAGTGTGGTGAATCATTGACCGAGTTCTAGGTCTCACAAAAAGTTAAGTAAGCAATTGATCCATATGGTGCTGGGTCTGAAAGTGATAATGATATGAAGCTGGACAGGCTCTCACTTGATTATGTCACACAGATGTCAGATACTGAATCACAACCAGAATGTGGTCGGATAATTCACCAAGTAAACCATTAAATGGGGCTAATCTTTTTGTGGCGTTCCATACAAAATGCAAGTCTCATTTTGAATGGATTGTTCCTTCAGCTCCACAAAGTGGGATTACTTATTGATTGGATTAGTTCAAAAGGTGGTGAGCGGGATATAAGGCACAAGGCGTACCCAACTGGCCTATTTGTAAACAACAGGAAACGCAAACGATGTAATTGCAGTAGAAACATGCTACTGGGGGGACAAAACGCTGTACGTATTGATTACAATTGTTGGGCATTGTACCTTCGAATTTGGGACACAATTCGTGACTAAAGGGAGTGCATTTCATTGCATTAAAGTTTCATTAATGGTTGATGTCAATGACCGACCGGACCCAGGCTTTATTTGGTAGAAATTACTGATTGGAAAAACCTTAATTTCGTGCACATAATTATTAGTAGCATAAAACTTTTCATTTATATGTAAAATAATGCTGGAAAATTTTCAGTTATTTTTCCAGTTATTTGTTTTAAGTTAATTCAAGTGAATTTGTAAGAAAATAAATGAGACATTTATATAAGGAATTATGCAAGTCTCGTTTCGCATCTTCCTATTATTACGCAATTCACTTAAATTCCACTGCAACTCGAAACACTTTCTTTTTACAAAAACGAAACCAACACAAATCTTTGTAATTTACAATATTTGTAACAGATGAAATCAATGAGGCGAAGAAGTATAAATAGTTTATGCTTGTGAGCTTGGAATAATTAGTTAAACTAAATTACTTCCTGAAATGTCTAGAACTGGCTATCTGCAGCAAAGCCGAATATCTGAATAACTGTCAATGTTTCTTTCTCACTTTGTTCTTCACAAGTTACTTGTGTGAGCTGAATACTCTTTGGCTCTCTGTTGAGAAAATCATCTCTTTTATTCTATCTTCTTTAATCGTTTGTTGAATATCATTTGTTATGTCACTTAATGTAATTTTCTTTTTTGAAGTTCCAAAATGATTCTCTGCTTACTTTCTTACCTTGTCTGCATATTTCGGAGGATATCTTTCCACACGCAGGAGATTTCAGTAGAAGATATCTCTGGTTGGTATTTCCGAAACCGAATAGAATTTTTCGCAGACTGACTTTTAAAAAGAAGCTGAAGAATAACTCTGATCACCCCACCTGGTACTGACCAACTTCTAGAATTAGTTATGTTAATGATAGGACGTCGGGCTTCATAATTTGCATACCGGAAATGAGTTCACTTTTATATTGCCTACCAAAACAGAATTAATAAGAGACTGAGTGCCCACCAAAGTGTAACCGTGATTTAAACAAACCAACAATATAATGTGCTAATCTAGAGAGGGGTCTAAAGAAACTACAAATCTTTGCTTCTAGCCATTTTCGTAACAATGACTCCGAAGTGTTTATCCATCAAGTTCAACAGCGTATCTTCTTAAGAACATTTTCTATGGTCTAGAAGAACAGAAAATGAAACAAAAAGCCAATAACCTAACGCATATTTCCCAACTTTTGTTCAATGACCCACAAATTGAGAACGTTGCAAAATTCGTGATTCGAATAGAATAAATTTTAAACGGTTGCTAGTGCGTGGTTTGCTTTAAAACCAGTCTACCAGTCTAAGCTAAATGAAAACTGCGTACCTTGAACTTTCTTTACAAAAATTAATTACTTTTCATTTAGAGTTAAGTAAGAATATTAACTTTAGCAACGCGAACGAGAAAAAGAGGCGTCAAAAATCTAGTATTTATTATTATAACTCCAAAGTCAAATACATAACTTATAGGATATTTGACATGAAATTAATTTAATTCTCTTTTATTTACAGCAATTCACTCAACCAGCTGTCATAGAGCAAATGGCATACGTGCTTATAGTATGCGGCGCAGTGATGTTCTTACTCAGCTTCTTAGGATATTGTGGAGCTATAAGGGAAAGTCCATGTTTGTTGACAACGGTAAGTCACAACGTGTCCAGAATTAAATCTGAAATCAAGAAATGGAGCAATTTTTAAGAGTCTTATACTGTCATCTGTCTTTAATTTATCAAACTTTTCTTGAACCATAAATTTTAGAGCATAACATTTGAATGCTTTACACCATATCTTGTAATATGCAGACAGAATATACAAATACTCGAAATAGATTAGATTATCTTGTCTTTTCAGCTACAAAATGTGGATATATTTAGATGTTTTTAATTTTATCAGATGGAAAAATAGCGAAACGTTGAGATATTAATGTTAACAGAAAAAAGCTTAATTTGTTAAATACTCTAAGATTTAAAAGCTTGGATTTCTTTGTTTCTACGATGATGAAATTCGTAAAATCAGAAATCTTGCATTGAAAGGATTTTTGGTTTTATGATGATTAACAAATGTCACAAAAACTTCACAAAAACAGATTAAATGAGTTTGTAGATTTTTCATAAATTTAAGGCGAGTTCGAAGCACATACAGGACTTGTTCTCGTTTACACATTGAGCTACAGATTGCGCGAGACAAACGCATGTCAGATTGCATGACTGGGAAACGAGCAAAACATATCATACAACCCACGGTATGCTTCTGTAAGCTGCCAATGGATACGCAGCTTCACGCAAATGTAGGCATGGCACTGACATAAATTGATAACATGTATGACAAGCTCATGCAGTGGTTTTGTCAATTACTCTATATGCTACCACCATAACATGTCAGTCGTCTTGATTTTTTACCCCTGACGCAAAAAGAGGGGTGTTATAAGTTTGACCGCTATGTGTGTCTGTGTGTGGTACCGTAGCTTTGAAAGCCGGTTTTCAAGCGGTGGTTCTTAGAATTGTTTTATCAAAATCCGTTCAGTCGTTTCAAGGTCATCAGCTCTTTTGTTGGCTGCGGTAGGGATCTTATTCGCATAATGGGCATAATTTACTTTAATTTCAAAGATTTGTGACTTAAAGTTTGTTGTGTTTGGGGTTTTTTTAAATTTTTAATTTAATTGTTATTGAAGTGAATGTTTGTGGCTCGTTCGTTGTTTGCAAACAACCGAAAAATGTTGTAATATTACCGTCCCTAAAATCAATCACAAACCTGGAATTAGAACTGTCAGTGAAGCAAGGCACTATGACAAATCTGCACCTGCAATTTGCACTGATGCCTGAGCGAACTCTGTACCAAAGGAAATTGTTTTATCACTTTCTCTGTTATGCAATAACTAGAAAGTTTGAGGAATGTTTGATTCACGAAAAACGCATTTGAACTAAACAAAAAGAATCGCAAAACGATTGAAAAAGATAAATTACTATAATTATCTAAAACTGAGAGATGAAAAAGCGATTGCGTGGTGCTTGGGTTCTCACTTCATCATAAAAGCTTTGGGAAAAATATCAACGACACGGTAACCTTTGAATATCGCTTAAGATAAATCATAAAAGTTATTGAAGTGCATGACAGAACTTAAAATAAAGGAAAGTGTGTTTATCAACTCATTACGATCAGAGAAATTCAACCTCTCTATGAAATCACAAATTACCACTTGATAGGAAATTCCAATATCCATTCCTGTGCAATGAATCGATGCACTTTCGATATTTGTATCCAATTTGTTCGAGAGACTCCAGCTTGTCTCGGGAAAATACAACAATGTAACCACGGAAAGTAAGAGTTTATCTTGAAAGTTCATGTACAAATTTATGCTACAATTGCGAAAGACTGTAACGAAGAAAAAGCAGACCTGTTGAGTGCAGGTCGAAAGTCGATAATCAAATAAAGTGAAACCTGCTCCTGAAATTTACCACTAGCCACATGGTGATCAATTGTACAATTTTATATCAATTGCTGTTTTCGTTTTGAAATTTACGTCATGGATCAGTGATTTATCATTCGATCGTGATGTCGAAGGATATAGATCGTTAATCAATCAATAACTGAGTTGTGAATAAATCAGATTATTGGCATAATCCCTGATCTCTAAGCGGAACAACGAAAAATTTTGTTACAATGATATTGTCTTGTCTACATCATCTTGTTCAATTAATATCCGTGACAAGTGTTTTCTATTAAGGATAATCAAGAAAAATATTGAACCCTTAGCATATATATTTTTGATAGTACAACCACATAACCTATTACGAGCCAATCACCTCGTTGTGGCAAATCATTCTTAAGTGTCAACAACTTCCTAGTCGTTTAGTAGAAATCATGTTATTCAAATTAACTTGCAACAGGTACACAAAAATAGACTTATTCAAACGATTTCGTTAATAATTTATTGAATGAATTATGTATAAAAAGTATTGGGGCAACGTAACCTGGTAATACCTTTGATAATAAATCAAACCTAGCGAAGTTATGATATCATAAATAAAACATGAGGTTTTACTAAATTAAGAGACACAATCCTTTGATGAACTTCGCAGGTAAATAAGTCGTTAACATTTCAGCATGTTGATGTCATTTAATATTTTCAGTTTTTAACGGATAACCTTATACAAGAAATGCAGTATAAGATTGAAATGAATCAATCTGTCACAGAATTTAACGAACAAACCAAACGAAAAAAATTTCTGAACTTTCGAACAAATTGTTCGTTGACCCTCAATGCTGGGAGAAAGAATTCTGGCATCAATCATATCTATATCTTTGCGTTGGTATGCTGATACTTGTGTGTAGGTACGGTTGCTTGCATCGGTATGTTATGCTGCTTAACCAAATTTCTATTTGATGAAACAAGGTGTGCAAAGTTTACCGTTGGTAGCAACTTAAAAATTTTATTTTATTTATTTTTTAAACATGATTTACTTTCAACTCCTTAAAAATCACAGCACGTGGTCAATTTGGAAATTTTAAAGTAATTTCACATTCTTCAATAAAACATTCATTTTACACTTAATACCTTATTACTAGCTGTTACCTTGAAAGTTTATTATAATAATTTGCATTCGAGAGCTTTTCTTTCAAAAGTGAAAATTGGATTTGGATTTCATAGTAAAATTAGTAAGTGCATTTTCTCCTTAAGTTCATGTTTAAAATACTTAATTATACTTGTGTATTACAAACTAATAGTTTGAGCACACACTACGCAGTACATGTTACGAATAACACTTTCTGTTGTAATTTTCCATGTTTTGCTTCAACAATGACAATTATTCGAATTGTCTTGCTCTGATTCTCGCTAAAATCTGTAATTAAATGTAACCTAAACGTCTTTATCTCCAATGCTACAAGTCACACCATGATTGACAAACCCATCTATAGTTGGCTCTTAGTAGTGACATGTCGAGAAATATTCTGACAATCTCTCGAATATCTACTTAGAGCTGGTTGTTTCACAGAAGTGATAAATGACTTCAGTCATCTGCAAAATGTAAAGGTTGACAAAAAACGATCAATGACTTGTGATGATAATTAGTAAATTAGTGTCAAACATTCATCGCTACTTTCGCTCCCGGCACTCTGAGTGCCTTGTGTTCAACTCTGACTTTTCAGTAATTAATTTTTTTAAATTCCATTTTTGAAAAGACAATTTTTTCTGAGAAAGACATAATTTCTTTGAGCAATGGTGCCAAATCGTAGAAAATTGCCTTTATTTCGTATATAGGTATTAGCCAATTTCTTTGACAACTCTTGGGCATCTTCTTGGAATCATAAATTCGAAAATGGTTAAAAGCAATAATCCACGAGTTTTGCATAATTGATTATGTTTACTTTTGCAAACTTAAACGTTTTATTTGTTTTTAATAATCAAACAAGTTATTGTGAAAATATGGCATTTTGTTTGATATTACTTGACTAGTGAAGAAAATGAAATATTTAATTTAAAGTCAAAACAAACCGGTGACAGTTGGTGAAATTGAATTGACCAAATCGGGCAAACATTCACCTGATATTGAAGATTTCGCCTGCAAGTCAAGCAGCGCATGATAAAATGCTGCTCCCCAACAGATTGAACGACTCCTCGGTGCACGGGCGGTCGAATGAACTCAAACGAACTGAAACATTTATTAACTTTGAAAAAGATATGCTTGTGGATATCGTGAACTACGTGATTTATGTATTTAAATAAATCCATTGCATCACAATATATGGTGTATTCAACATATGAAATGGACTTTTGGTTAATTTCACTTTTGCTTTCTTTCTTATTTAATTAATGACCATTTTTATGCAACTGACGTATGATGGAAACGATGGAACATGTTTCCGTTTCTGTTGTGACGTGAAATGTTTATGAACAATTTTATTTACAATTCACAGTCAAATAAAATCTTAAATTTTATAAACATTCATTCCTCTTCGGAACTATACCGGAAATTCAAAATTTCTGTGACGATTGTATCATATCCGTGGCTTTTAAAATGACTGTGTGATTGCGGAAACTCCAAGTTAAAAGCGTTGGACGAATTTAGAAAGAAACTGATTTTGGTGGTGGAGATTCATTCGACAAAAGTTTGTTGATGACAATAGGTCTTTTCACGTACAGCTTGAGTGTACTAGAGTTTACTCGGCTAGAAATGAGCAATTTGGGAGGATTATTCTAAGTTCTCTCTTCTTCTTTTCTTGAATAATACAAAAACACATTTGAGTAACTTTGGCAACTTCTAACGTCAAATTGCTAACATCTGTTACATGCACCGGTCAAATGAACAGGATTTGCAAACTAGCTTGAAGTTACTCGACTAATATCTAGCACTTTCAAGTATATTTCCCCTCCGTTACTTTTCGTTAAATTCTCTCAAAACAATTTTTTGAGCGAGTACAAAAACACGTCGTCAATATATGGATCGTTTCCGTTTGTAAATCTGAATCTACTACTGTACAGTCATCGAAATTATGATAAGTACTTGGGAAACGGAACGCACTTTTTGATAAAATGGCAAAAGCTAACCTAAATTTTATGTTTTTTGTTAAGAATAAAATTTCGATTTTTGAATTTAAATTTTTCTAAAAAAATTCGATTAAATTGAAATTGCTCCTACTTTCTTCATATTTTGAGAAAATTAAATTCAGTTTTCATTCAAAATATCAAAATTTGACGTTTGTCATAATCCGGAAATGCAGTTAGCCATCTAGGGCATTTTTGTGAAACAAAATCCACCTAGCCGAAAAGTGACGCGTAACTAGCAATGATAGGTTGCCACCAGACAATAACTGTTCCAGTGTAAATGGAACGCAGCAAATTATACAGCTATCATGTGTCTTATCTGGATGAACAGACTTATGTACATTTGGTCAAATACCAAGAAAATTTATAATAATATATCTTCTCAAAGTGGAATCCAACAAGTCGTTGCTATCGAAATTATCCTTCCCAGAAATTCACAGTCCTTTGACCTTAAAAAGCATAATCCTTTTTCGCGATTCTAATTCATCTTAATTTTTTATATTTATGTCCTTTCGTTTTGTTCCCTTGAAAATATGTGCCACACCTAAAACCAGGATTCATTCAACAGTATTTTGTATCCATGCAAGGACTAATGTATTTTGCGGACGTTAGCTTTTTATCATTAGTGGAATTTCATTGGGAAAGTCCTTGTCACTATAGATATATACTAAGAATGAACTTGAACAATGAAAATTTCATTAATAATATTCAACAGGAATTTTACTTTGTACACTCCTTTAAATCAGCTTTGTTATACGAAAGCTGAAAGTTTTCAGCTAATTTATAGACTCTAATACTATTATGGGCCAAAGGATTAAGCGGCATAAAAACTTTAGAATTCCATAGGAAATAGAGTATTAGGGTGGGATTGATTTAGTATAAAATGTTAAAGGATAGACGTTAATAGTACCATAACATGAATGAGTTCAACAATGATTGAGACATATTTATTTCTTTACAGTATGCGATATTCATGATTCTGATACTAATAGCTGAAATAACAATTGGTGGATTAGCAGCTGCTTACAAGGATACAGTAAATGAATTCTTTCTAAATATGATTTATAAAATATTAAGTTTATGTCATTCTCAGGCTAAAGATGAAACAAAGAAATTCCTCCAATCCACAATAACGAAATATTACTCAAGCGCCGAGCACAGAGACGCTGTTACTTTAATGTGGGATCACATTATGTCACAAATGTCATGTTGTGGCGTAGAAAACTATCGTGACTTTGAATCATCAGAAGCATGGAATCATAATCGAGGCAATCGAACTGTTCCAGAAGCTTGCTGCATCCTCACGGACGTTACACTCTTCAAACCAAAAGACCCAACATGCATTGTATCACCAAACGAAAGGAATAGCTTCTACGAGAAGGTAATACTTATATCGGGTTACATCGTCACTGTATGAATTTTATCACTAAACTTTTAGGGTTGCTACGAGGCCGTAATCAATTGGATCATATCAAATCGAAACATCGTTATTGGAGTTGGAATCGGAATCGGTGTTATACAGCTGCTAGCCATTTTCCTAGCATTCTGCTTATGCAAAGCTATCGACAAATACCGAGGGATGCGACTTTAAATAACATGACTAACTTGTTGTAGCATGACTTAGTGTTTATGTATGATTCATTGTTAGATAAACACCTTCTTACGTATAAATCTCATTTACAGTATCTGCATCATAGTACACATCTAGGAACCATATGCATGATAGATAACTCAGCGAAAAGAATAGCGTACCTCTTGATTTTTATAAATCAAAATGGGTCCAATAGAAATATTTCAAAGAAATATTCAATTTCATGAACGACAAACCGCCCTAAACCATGTTTCAGTAATTATCAATTATTACAACAAATTTTAAAATCTTGAGCGTCTTCTTGCGCAAAATATATTTAAATTAAGTTAATCAAAAACCTAATCCGCATATCAAAAATCATTCCAATGTTATTTCAATTTGATTTTATAATTTTCGATATTTTCAACTCGCAAACATATTTTATTGATGTATACTAATTTTCGTAATGTATGTATATTATATAGATTTAAGCGAACTTAGATTTTTAAAACTTTTTCATCGAAATCATAGGATTAACTTCTACTTGTTTTTAAACATTTTGTTTTTAACCTTTGATCTATTTTATTTGTAATTCATTTTGTAAAAAAGAACTTTTATACATTTTTATGTAGTTGGTTAAGTGTTATGTATTTAAAAAAAAATATGTAATAAGATTATAGATATGGTTTTCTTTTCTATGAACATATAAATTTGAAAATAATAATAAAACTTTATTCGTCACATTGTAGCTAATGAATTGTTTACACAATAAATTTATATTATAAGATACACTTTTATGTTATTTCATTTATTTAGCACCGGGATAACAGAAACACAACACATATCCCTTGAAAATACCTTGCCCATCATCAGAATTGTGTGATCAAATATTTTCGCTATGATATCTTATAAGCTAAATAAATATATACGTGTTATGTTAAAAGTTAAATTTATATTTATCGTCAGAAAAGTCACGAAACAAAAGTAGCAATCATTTTCTTTGTGATTCTTCTTCGGATTGAGGTCATAAGAACCATAGCCGATACATTACCACCAATCTGCAAAAACTCATAGGCCCCTATTCTGGGAGTCACGTGATTAGCTCCGAATAATTAGTTAGAATACCGACCCTCCCGTGACGTGATAAAAAAGTCACGTCACTTTCATAATTGACGTGACTCCCAGAATAAGGGCCATAGACAAACTCAAGAACTACTTTGATAAGTGGAAAATCAAAAAGTGGCCTAACCCTAGACTAAAAGCTGACATGGCGGCAACATATACATGAAAAACGGCTCACATGTACTTATATCTCGCACTCCCTTTATCCTATCCTGAAATCCAAAAAACTTTCCCATAAAAACAAGCTGCTCATGTACAAGCAAGTCTCAGACTCTGCTTACTATGTGGCAGTACTGTCCTTTCCACAGCTGCTGAATCTACTCTATAGCTTCTGTAACGCCAGCAAAACATCTTCTTGCGAAAAATCGTTGCCATTCCCTGGTATATCCGCAACACCGACATACACAAGGATCTCAACATAGAAACCATCAAGCGATATATCAGAGATCGAGCTTTAAAACTCTTCGACAACTAGAAATAGAAAACTCCCCCAACACGATACTGTCAGAACTACAACTGACTAACCCGCAACACACAGAAACATACCTGAACGTCAGACAAAACACAAATGAGAGAGTGAATCCCTGAAAATGAAACTAGAGTGCCTCTCGGCACTAGCTTCGAAACAATGGTGTTCACAGAGTAGATTTAAAAGTGATCCAATGATTTATTCCGTGTTTAAAGATAGATATCATTCTATCCACAACTAAAGATAAGTTCAGTTCAACTAGAGTACGGACCATTTATTTTTCATTAATTAAAACATATTATACGTTAAAAAAAATCTTTAACAAAACTATACAAAATATTTATAAATATGTGTACACTAAACAAGAATTCGAGCATTTATTCTTCAGAAGATAAAGATGAGTATAAGAAAGTGATAAATAAATATTAGCACCTCATTGTCGCCTGAATCCATTCAGACATTTCAATTTTGATGACATTATCTTGATCGTGATCCTTTTTCTGGAATATTTCTAGAAGAAATGAAAATTATGACTGCATGGTGTTATAGTCAAGACGTGAAAATTTTACCGAAGGCAGTTATTAAATGTAAGATTGAGGAAGCAAAGTCACTAAGTCGAAGTGTCCCATCCTTCCGAATATATCTATGCATCAGTACAGTCATGATATCAGTGCTCAATTGAAAGCCTACATCACATAGTGCATCTCGTAGTCTTTCGGCTCTCAGAATGCCTGCTTTTTCCTTTGAATACATTTTAAAAACACCTTGCCACGATTTAAGGTTCACCATGAATCGCTTGAATTGACTGAAATTGATTCTTCCTACACCGGTTTTCTAAAAACAAAAACACTTTATGTGTTGAAAACACAAGTTACTAGTTATTATTAGATGTCTTACATCTAGCAAGCAGATAACTTGTCGGCATATATCCAGATTAGCACAGCCTTTTATGTAGTCATTGGGCAAACACGCCTCCAAGAGCTCCTGCAGTTCGAAACAATTTATTGTTCTGCAATTGAAATAGTTTATATACTGTAGTTTCTCAATAACTCAGCAAAATAAAGTTCTGAGGTTTACTTATTTTCGTCTGCTAACTGCATAAACACTGGTTCGTATTGGCATTTATTGACTTTTGCGCTATCAGGCTCATTGCTCAAGGGTAAAGCTGGAAACGGATCCAAAAGCATCATAGTCTGAATTTCCAGCTGAGTCAAACGAATTGAATTGCCAAGGATCCGAATGGAGAAACATGATTCTTCTCCAGGCTCGTATGTTGTTGCCATCAGAAGATATTTCCCAGACTCAAGACTACATCGATGGGTAACGTGCCTTGTGTTGCCATAATCCGAGTTCATGTAGCTAACTTGACTTTTGAAAAATTCCTTTGGTAGACATTCTGTGATTTTGTTTTTGGCTGCAAGTTACTTGTGTTGAGACAAAAATCTTAGATTACCCAGAAAATCATAACTCACCAACATTTAATTTATACATCGTGAATCCAATGACTTTCGGTTCAATTGCAGTGTGTTGATTCAGTGATATTATAATATCTTCTTTATCTTGGACTAGCAATTGAAGTTGTGGATTGATGTGGAAAGATTCGTGATTTCTGCAGCCTCCAGCTGTGACACCCCGTCGCCACTGACCTTGATACATTTTCATTTGCCATCTTTTCGGACAGTCTGAAAGTGATCCTTCGTCTTTGGCAGTGTCAGTATCAAGATGTATGCATTCGAGTACGGTGAAGGTTTGTGTTAAAGCCAGAAATGAGAGCCTTGATGCAAAAACCTATTTAGTTTGTTTTTGCAGAGCATTCAAATTGAAACTCATACCAAAATTCACCCATCTCCAATTGTCCTAGTAGTCTATCACGTTCCTGAATTGAAACTCGATCCCATGAGGGTGACATTGCAGACCACTCGCCATTGTATCCCGACTTGGTACCAAAACTATCCGAGTTCAGAGGATCTTTCAACTTAACTAATTGCACTGAATCCCCTACAAGTGTTTCGACCTGGAAAAGTTAATGCTTTTAAAAATGTTCAAGATATTGAAAAGAAAACTTTTACCTTATCCAACGAGCACAACCGATAGTTAATATTAACATAAATTCCATTTGGTAAACGTTCCGGTGCGTTTTTGTATTGTCCATTTGTTCCTTTTGTTGATATACATGTTACTATGCACGTCGTGTTCAACAGAGACCTCAATTGAGTTGGTCTTATGATTTCATTTCCACTTTGTATTGGCAAGCATTCAACTAAGCCGCCCAAAAGATCACTCAACCCGTCTGATCGTGTGCCGTATTTTAGTGCTTCGTATGAACCATGAAGTCTGAAAGAAATATTGTTTAAGTGATAATAAGCTTTTAAGGATTCCAAAACAATTCACTTTGCAATAGCTTTTTCCAGTAATGGCGCCCAGAAAGAGTTGGATTTTTGTGGCTGTAAAAAGGCCATTTTACCATTGATCGTTGGCAACCGATCATCGACTAGAACTTCTACCCATTCACCTCGCCACCATAATCGAAACCTGAATATTCCATATGAGTTTTCGACATTTTGATCAGCGGGGACGACGCGATAGAATAAATTTTTAAGCGAATACAAAACGCCTAAGCATGAAACCAACCAACGATCACCCATTTTCCCTGGTACCACATCGAAATTTTCATCATCCCCCATGAATGCTGCATTATTTAATATTTCCGGAAGTCGTTTCCAACGAAAAGTAAATGGAGGTGTCTGATAATAAAACACTGATGTCTGTACAGCAGGAAAGTCTGGATCTTCCCATAGAATGTTTTTCTTCTTACATTCTGATTTTATTCGTTCGTACTTCGATGTCATGGTTAGCTGGTATGGCTTCATGAATCCTTCGCCACCATATCAGTATACGTTTGTGATCTGTAAAGAGATGTAACACTTTTGATTAGTTATGTTTACAATATTAGCTCAGTTCTCAGTGCAGTTATTCTTGTAATACAACATTCTCTATGAAATATGGAGTCTGTGGACATTCCACAACGATGTATCTCATTTGATATTGCTTCATTGTCTTCATTGTCTTTACCGAAATTTATTAGACTTGATGAGTGTCCACTACTTTCGTGTCTTTTGGGTCATTCTTTTGACAAATTTTGAGGTTATAAGCAATTCGAAAGAAAGTCAAATTGAAAAGGTTAGTTAACGATTACTAGTGTTATCCAGGTCAAGTTTAGAGAAATGTGTTATGAAAACCAGATTCAAGAAGTTGATAGATGCTCTAATGTTATAGCAATGATATCTCTTAAGGTGGATACGAGGTCATATTCATTCTCTAACTAAAATCAATCGACAAGTCTATATAGAGTGAATTTATAAGAAATTGCATTATAAATTCACATAAAAGGTTTGATATGAAGGTTGAATTTGCAGGAAAAACCAGAAATTCAGTTAGTTTGTTTGCTAATTTTGGTGCAACACGTGTGTAAATAGCTTGTCTGCATTCCCACGCGGAAGACAAACATTTCTTTCGAATCAAATTCAATGTATATGCAAATGGAAAAAGATAAATTTTATACTACAACTAATCAAAAAAGAAACACAAATGTTAATAAACATTCTATCCCAATTTGGAAACTTAGAAAACTTTTGTGTCTTGAAAAAATTTCATTAAGTTAACAAAAATTTTTGACTCTGAACTTTTAAAGAATTTACTAATCGTCCTTGAAATGTATTTCTTCTGCTAATCATTCGACTCGTTTTGAAAGCTCCCCTTCGATTCCCGGTTCCATAAAATAATTAAAGTTTTTGCTGATCAACTCCACTAACATTGATCATGTTTATTAAACGAATGTTTTTCAATTTTAGTTTCGTTACTAACTGTAAACGTAATAACTTATTACTAATAAGAAAACAAGACGGCAATATCACTTATCGAACTAGTTTCTCTGGATTGTGCATAAGAGCAAAGCAGCTAGTAGGTACAACTAGAACTAGACCCTTCCTTTAATTCATACACTTCTGGCAGGATATAGGAATAGTTTATTAGCATTAAAGAAACTTAGTTAACTAAAGGTTTGAGTTCAATACGTGCAATGCATGTAACAAACAATAATTAATAATTAATTCACTAGACTCACGAACTAAACGAAAGCAGAGCGTGGCCCAGAAATAGTTAGACATAGTAATTAAAGCAACAAGTAGAATCCATTTAATTTTCTCAATTGCAGATTCAAATGCAGTGAAGATAATCGAAAGGATATTAACAAGTAATTCTTCGTTACGCAAAATTGATTTGATATCCGTGGAAGATCTGTGGAAAAGTGAAAATTAACTTTCATTTCATCATAAATCCCTCTTTCAAAGTGTAAATCAATTCTTATAAATATTTATGAATTCATAAGTTATAAGTTTTGGTGACGCCGAAAGCATATATTTTGAATGAAAATATCTTTTGATTTCAGCTTGATTGATAGCAGACGTAGTTTTATACAATAGAATCCGGTAAATTTCTCCAACACAAATCACTGTAACCTTAATTGCTCGAAACAATTTTCAAACTAGAAGGATGTATTAAGGCCCTCCCTCCGCACACGGTGGTACTAAAAGCAAACTAAACTGTTTGGTAACTTGCGCTACAAACCAGGTCCTGACTTGTTAGCGACCAGGGTCCGCACATGGAGCTACTCATCCAAAACTCATTAGAAATTTCAGATGCTAAGTTTGTAGCATTATACAGAAACTTTGTCGTAAGCGACTCAACATGCCAGACCGCTGATGACTGATTACAAACCGGTTTCCAGGAATCACACATCCGTGTGTTGCGTCCCATTTGTTTATATGGGAAGTAGTTCAAAGGAAACTGGTTACTAATCCAAGTCACTAACCAATTACTTCCCGGTAGCTTCGTGTGCGGAGGGCCTTAGAGTACCCTCAATACGGGTCACTCCTCCTTAGTGCACTGCAAGTGAAAGTGGATTCATGAAGTTGTAGGTACTGATGTTAGTACCTAATATAAATATGTAAAATTACAAAGAGTGTAATATTCACATGCTCCAATTTGGCGGTCATACAATTCATCATAGACTCCCCCCATTGAGCAATGTTTACATTTTTTCGTTTGTAAATATTTCTCAAGATGGAGACGAAAGAGTGTAAAGAAATTCCAATAGAAAAATGTCAAATTTTCGAAGGTAAAACAAATGTGGATTTACTGTTTTATATTTGCATAAAATTTTGTATTTTGATAAGTTTACATTCATTCATCCATTGAGTCGTTCTTGAATAAATAAAATTTAAATTTAACTGCATAAAAGTAACGGACAGTGACAATTTTCATTTAACACGATGGATTGAAACTTGAATCAAAAAATTTTCTATGCAGCACTCGTTTCGTTTTAGAAGAACTTGGTTCACTTGGATGGGATGGATCGATCAAGTTTATTGAAATCTACGTGGCACTTGCAAAATAAAACTTAAAGTTTCACATACACGAAAATTAGTAGTTTACGCATGACTCTTTTAAGAAAGTGGAACATACCAAAGGCGAGAAGTAAAAGTGTCTATCTTGTGTTTTACCAGAAACATCTTACCAGCCGCCGTCAGATGAATTAAGATGAAATCAGGGAAAATCATAATCAAAATTTTATGATTTCGTGAACACACTATGCAACACTTATGAAAAATTCTCTTAATTTTTAAAACTTTTAAAAACTTTTGTAATTTTTGAAACTTTTCTGACACTTCCAGATTTACGTGGGATCCACTGATAAGACTAAACCCGTAGAACAGATTTAAGACTGTATTTTTCTTATAAAAGAAATAGGACAGGTTTTATCTTACCTCCCTTTCGGTGGAACTAGGTTTCCCAACGTTTGGTGTGCTACAGACAAGGTACGCTACATGCAGTTCCAGTTATCCAATTTTCGAAATAAGAAATTTTTTTGAAACTTTTTAACTTTTAAGCACGCTTTTGGACGATTCTTAACAAAATTAATTTTATAAACTATTTTATAACTTTCTCTACTTATTTCCGATAAAATTAACAAATAAAACACAACAAAACTTTTGTAAACTTGAAAACTTCTTCTGCTCTGGGTATATTCGTTTCACTTCACGGAACTGCTGGACTAACACATAATTTTAGTGAAATCAGTGGAAATCGTTCCAAGTGGAGCCCCCTCCACGGAATAACTGGTTGATCTTGGAGCTGGAATGTTTTGACGTTTGGTTGGAAAGACAGTTAAACCGTTTATATTGTTTATGTTTTTAATGTTTTCTACTCAATGTGGTACAGGGTGAATGGTAAATATTATTTTGAAGGTCAAAATAATGAAAATTGTCATATGAATTTTATTTGAATTGTTCATAAACATTCATTTCAAACCTTCATTCAACGATATACCTATGGTATTCCTGTGGGAGATATTTAATGAATACAAGAAACTGATATTTCATGAAATACACTTGCTTGGTTAACCATCATTAGATATTTAATTGTTGCAAAATCATATTATTATGGAAATTCAAATTTATTCGTAAGCTCTTGATTCGTGGTTAAAACAAAGAGTAGAACCTTCCCGCTTTTTCGGCAGAAATTGTCGTTTTTCCTGCAATGTTTCGGGTTCAAAATTGACGTTATTTTACCCTCTAAAACGAGCTCGAGGTTGAAAGATTTTACTCTACAAATTTTGTCGAAGATGAACTTCTAAGTGAAGTCAACGCTGCCAACTTCACGAACGTTCACATCCCGACGTCAACGTGAAAGTGATTTTCTGTCTCTTCCTCACATATCGTCGGGTGTATGCCAAAACCGTAAATGTGCAAAATTGATGGTTTGAGAAAATTGCATTTGAATTTTTCAACTTTTGCTGTTTTGCACGCAGTTTGTCGAAAATGTCGAATTAAATATTGCAATAAAAAATTGTCTGTTAGTTTCATGATTTTGCCACATGGGAAATTTATCAATTCTGCATTTAGTTGTATGTATAACTCAAAATCGACAAGAATGCACCGGAAGTGCAAGTGGAACAATTGCCACTTTGTCCGTTCCCACTGTGGAAAAGGAAAGCTCTTATCCTTGTTTTCGAAGCGAAAAAGTAGTTCTTGAAAATTTAACAAATGGATTGTCATTCTGGACAATTTCCATTCTGTTTTGAAGTGTTGTGCAAGATATAAGTATACTGTCGAACCTGCATAAATGAGAACTGGGTAAGCTAGAAAACTCTTTAAATGAGAGTAATTGCCTGGCCCCGTCATTACTCCATAAGCGAAAAAGAGATTGCGGTGCCTTGAACTCTAAATTATCCTGGTTTGACTTTATATAATTTTTGTTTTGAAAGTTGTTAATATATTAATTTTTCTTCACAAAATAATGTATTTGGTGCTTAATTATGGAGTCAACAATGGTGTTCATTGAAGAAGTGCACTATAGGAGGCAAAGAGCCTTAACTTTCCACTTTGACGTTGGGATGTGAACGTTCCCTTTAAGGATATTGCTAGAACTTGCTCAAAATTGCCATGAATATAAGGTATAAGTCAAACTCTACAGCTTCCACAGATTGGTCAATATCATTATAATAATATGGGTGGGTACTATAGATATCTTAGTCCATTTATTAAGGTACATTTTAGATTAGGTCGTATCTGCATACAAGCTATCAGGCGTCAATTTTAACTTTTAGAATCTCAATTAAAGTTCATACAGGTTATAATCTTCAGAAGTTACTTTAGAATCTACAATATCTTGAAAATGCTCTCGTCTCTTCTGAATAAAAAGTAAGTTGTGTGAAAATAAAAGTTTGGAGATGAAAATTTGTTGATATTTATTTAAGAGCACCAGTACGCTTTCACTAACAACCCAAAGAATTTAGGGATTACTCATCTATCCAATGAAATGATAAATTGCAAGTTACGAAGAAGTTCTGCTACAAAGTATATCCACATAGTCAGTGAACAACGAGAAGAAGGTTTCCTGATCGAGCACGAATTTTCATTAGCACCTGTCGTCGACTTGTTTACATATCTGTACCTTAAGAATTAATTTGAGTCTGTTAAGAACGAAAAGAGTGTCCAACAGTTGACGAAGATCAGTTCATATTCAGACTTGATATTTAAGTGATCTCTTGCATCGTACTGATGGTTCATTGCTTATGAAAAAGATATTATTATTATTGTTTATGAAAAATATATATATTGCAATGTTCGGTCTCATAATCACATTGATTTGGTTAGCCATTATTGGATATGCATTGGGTAAGGATCCCATAACGTCACCTCAATACAGTGACGCGAGACAAGCTAGATGTGAGTAACTTTGTGAACGTGTTTGTACTAACCAGACTCTGTGAGGTTCGTGGTGAATTGTTCAAATTAATGAGTTTGATTTATTCAGTTATTTTAGTTTACTTTAAATTAAAATGTTCTAATCAATAAGACACGAGTGTGATTTAACTGTAATGTTTCATGCAAATTTTTCTCTAGTTTTTCCCTTTTACACGATCGGACGATTTTCGAATGATGTTTGTACTGGAGTGAATAACCTAATGGGCACATGTGTTGTCCGTGGTGAGTGCAAAGATGGCGGAGGAATTTCTACAGGATCATGTAATACTGTTACAACTCAAGCTGTTTGTTGTGTGTGTAAGTGATATTGAGTAAAATGAACATAAAATTACATTCTTATCGAACACCTTAATCGAAAAAGATCAGTTAACCTGTGGGGCAACTACAGCATACAACAATACATACTTCTATAACAGAGGCTATCCTGGACCATTTATGGGAGGACCAAGGTAAACACAATATCTAAAAAATAAATGAGAAGGTTAAATAAAATAAAATCATTAATATTTCAGATGCAGTATAACTGTGGAACCATGTAGTGAGGATATATGTCAGCTTCGGATAGACTTCCTTGCATTCTCCCTAGCACAGCCTACTGGAGATGGTGTTTGCGACACGGACTTCTTCTCAGTTTCCGGTGGATCGTCCAGAGTACCTCGGATTTGCGGAGAGAATACTGGGTCGCATGTATACGTTGATTTCAACGGCGTGGCACCGATTACGATTTCCGTTGATACGACAGCATCATTTACCTTCAACAGAAATTGGCAATTTAAAATAACTCAAATCTCTTGTGGATCACCATTTAAAGCTCCATCTGGTTGCTTGCAGTATCACATGGACACCAGTGGGGTCATCTCGAGTTTTAACTATGGTACTACTGCTAATTCACGTTTAAATTCTATCGGAGTGGAAGGCAGCCGACAGTTAGCATCGCTTATGTATGGAATATGTGTTCGAATGGGTGGAGGACAGTGCAGCATCACTTGGTCACAAGTTTCTTCGGATCCCTTCGCATTCACAGTAACCGGTGACGTTGGAGCTATCGATCCAACTCTTCTGGGAACAGTTGCCGTTCAAAGTCAAACATGCACAACAGACTTTATAATCATTCCAAATCCACAACAAGTTGGTACTCTCATACAAAATGATAGATTCTGTGGTCTTGGGTTTGGTGCCACCACAAGTTCAATAAAACCTTTCGTTCTGTATTCAGTGACGAATGCTAATGAAAATTTGGATATTGGAAATCGAGGTTTTCATTTGTCCTATTCACAGAACGCTTGTCCAGTAGCTTAGTGTTGAATTTTTATTATTTTCTCAAAGTTTTCTCTAAATAAATAAATAATTTATTAAAATAATTTGTTTCGGTTTTTTCCAATTGAATGGCTGAAACAGGGCCAAGTTCACGTTGAAACTAAAAATGACAGTTGGAAGATTCGTCTTTCCAATGTCAATCCATTGTCAATCACATCTGGATTTGACAAGAGCGTCAGTTTTGAAAATATAAACAAGAGCCAGTGCAGAAAATGCTATTCTTTATGAAAATTTTGTGAAATTGTAAGAAAATCACGTAGAAATTTTCGAACAAAATGGTTTGGAATGCTCCATCTGATATAAATTACTACGAAAGTTTACTGGAAGAAAGGGATAAGCCAGACGTTAGAGAAACAATTGAAGGAATTGACTTTCAGAAATTATGCCGAACTTGTTTACGTCCTGTTGTAGATGGATGTGATTTATCGAAAAATTATGAAATTGGTGCTATTCCTATAAATGTTGGTGGACGTCATCTTCAAGTTCTGGATATGCTTATAGAGCTTATAAGCATTAAAGTAAATCTATAAATAAGTTTCAATATATTCTTTTAGTATTGATTTTGCAGGTGGAGACAAACGACTTTCTTCCTCATAGTGTTTGCAATAATTGCATTCAAAACATTAGTGGTGCATACTTTTTCAAATTACAATGCTACAAGGCAGAGAAAACTTTATTACGACTTCTCGAAGATAACTGGCCTAATAGTGAAAATACTGAAGATAAACCAAAATCCACATCAAACGATGATGATGTAGTAAATGAGATTGAATATCAAAACTCGGACTCAGAACAAAATTACAATGAAGATGATAAGAGAGTAGATGAAATATTTATTGATGTACAAGAAGGAAAAGAAGATGAAGATGAAAGTAGTCAAGAATTTGATGATACTGTAAATATAGTTGAAATTGAAGAAGAAACAGTGGAGAAATCATCAGAAACAAATAAATTATCAATAAAATGTGAAGAATGTGATCTTACGTTTAGTGGAAAGAAGGAGCTTTCGACTCATTCCAGAATAGTACATGCTCCGAAAAAAGTTTTCGAATGTGATATATGTCATTCTAGATGTTGTAATATGCAAACTCTGAAACGACACATGAAAATACATCAAGCTGATCAGAAGAATAAAATGTGTACATTCTGTGGAAAATGTTTTACAAGAGCAGACGATCTTAAGAGACATGTTCGGATTCATACAGGAGAACGTCCATATGCGTGCACAATGTGTCCAAAAAGCTACAAACAAACATCGGAACTAAAAGAACATATGTCTACACATTCCCAAGGAAGGGTTTACGTATGTGCGGTTTGTGGAAAATGTTTATTGACCCGAAACGGTCATTATGTTCACATGAAAGCTCACCTTGGACTAAAGAATCACGTATGTCGCATTTGCAATAACAAATACGTAACATCAGGAGAACTCAATTCTCATATGAGACACATTCATGATAAGAAGAAACCTTTCAACTGTGAAATTGAAGGTTGCGAACGAAAATTTTCCAGTAAACTTTCCCTAACAATTCATCAAAGATCACACACAGGAGAGCGACCGTTTATATGTTCCACTTGTGGAAAAGGTTTAGCGACAGCTTCATCACTAGCTGATCATATACGAACACACACTGGGGAAAAGAAAAGTGTATGTAGTATATGCAATCGAGGGTTTAGCACAGCACAATCGCTCAAGAAACATATGCGTACTCATAACACATTACAAACAAATGAGTATTCAGAATCACCAGATGACGACTTAATCAAACAGGAAAACAGTTCGGAAGATATCTCGGAACATCTAAACGAGAATATTGATCATCAAACCAAAGAAAACGAATACAACATTGTTTTCATGGATGGCTCCAATGAAGTTGTCTTTGACGAAAGCAATGATTACACTGGGGAAGAACGTGAGGAGACTGTCACCATTACTTACTTTGAGAATTAATTCTGCTCTTCTATTCATTCTATTTTTATTTGCCATCATTTTTTATTAATTAAGTCAAACTTTAAATAAATTTTATTAAATTTATTGATACAATAGTGTACACAAGTTAATATCTACGGAATTGCTTCTTAAACTTATCATAGTGGTAATCGTCAGTTGCTCGTTTTGTTCCTGGATTTTTAGTACCTTCCTCATCATCCTTTTTGCGTTTTCTCAATTCATGTTCCTCCACGTTAACTAAAAGTAAACTTTTGATAGATATACGAACTTTCAGAACATAAATAATCTTACATCGATTGTGTTGCATAAAGTTAACAGCCATGTTGGTGGGAACAAATTGAGATGGACCGTCCTTCTTGTTTTTCTGGTCTTGAACAAGACGCTGCTTGGCCTCTTCCGTGGCTTCAATGTTTTTAATTTTAGCTTCAATGCCTAAATCTACTTCTGGAATACCATTCAACATTTGATTCGATAACATTTCCTCTGAACGATTAGACGAGCTTTGACGCAAATGATCAGGCAGTGAGTACAATGCAGCTTCTTCTGGTGTCAAGTATTTCCTGTCACTTGCATCTAATTCTTGATTCTCACTCGCTTTGAGGCCTTTGCGTTTCTTAAGTTGTTCTTCGATATACTTCATCATTTCTTCATCCTCATCGCGTTTGTTTGTTTCTGCAGAGAACTGAGTACCAATTCCAACATCATAGGCATCATCAACTTGCTTCATTTTGCCTGATTTCAGAGCTTGCATGTTCAGCATGCCTCCACCTTTTGCGTTGAAGGGATCTCTCTAGAAATCAAATATTTCTTAATTTGTTTGACAAAATTCAATTATTATAATGTTTACAATAGATATTTCTTCTCCTGGAGCTACTTTCTTCCCTAATGCCAACCCGATAACACTAACCCCATTGGGACGATCACGTAGTTTCTGTCGCAGTCGTGTTTCCTCCAACTTTGTACTGAAAATTGATGAAAATTGAAATATTTCCCACAACACACTAAATTATATTTACGTGAAATCAGCTGTAGTTTGGTCCTCTTCATTTTCATCATCTGACAATTGCTTTCTCCTTAAATTTCTCACCTTTTTCTTCTTAAAAACAATTTTATCGCTACTTTGTGAGGTCTCGTCCGATGACATTTTGTTTGTGACATTCGCAATTGTTGACTTCTAGTGGTACCATATGTGAAAATTTTCCTTATCGACACTTTCTCTTAGGGAGGGTTCTGTGGTTTTTACAATTTAATACATTAATTTGATGTTAATATAAATTTTTTTATATATATTCATGAATTTTTATGCTTTAAATACTTGATTTGATGGTAATTTTTGAATAAAACATACTTGGAACATTTGAGCAACATATGTAAATTTATTAATGTAATTCGGTTTATCTATGAATGTAATTTATTGTGATGATTTAAAGATTAAAAATTTCTGTAATAAAACATTTTTAATAAAATATAGAAGAGTCGCTCTACCTTATCGATATTTAAATTTTTGGCAAAATTCGCCCTAACCGCATTCCGAGAACACTGGCTCCGATGATGCCGACAGTAAGAAGAAGACAATGTTTTTTTTAAGTTGTGCAGGATTGATGTTGGAACTGTCTGAATTTTGCAATTTTAAAGGTTTGCAAAATATTAAAACAACTATAATAAATATAAAATTGAATAACATAAAATTCTCTTGCAGACATTCGCAGATTCAAAACAATCCAGGATAAAGAAAGGACATAATACAAAATCGTCTCCTCGATTCTGTGCTGTGTATAAGCCACTCAAGCATTGCTCATTTTTTGTGTACGAAAAAGTAAATTTTCCATGGTGAATAATATTTTAAGTTAATAATCACACGTTTTCCCAATTAAAAGTGATATTGAAATTAAAATTAAAAATGAGTTGAAATTATTTTCAAATTGTGCATCGTATTGAGTTACATACAGAAAAGTGAAAAAATAAATTTCGATTTTTCCTTTCCACTCGAGTGAGGAAAATTTTTGACATCCATAAAGTTTTTGAAAATTGAAAATTGAATTTTTTCCCTGTTTAATTGATACTTGAATTTTTTGCGGTCCAAAGTATGAGTAAAGTAAAAAATTCCGGCAATGGGAAAGATGCCAAGCAAGTGCTAATTACAATCAACCAAATTAGAATTGAACGCAGACAAACAGGCAGAGGCAGTCGGAGGCATCGCGAATAGAAAGCTTTACCTTTTCTTAATGCCTTTTTAGAAAGCAGGTGTGACGTGAGTAAAGGAAGGAAGATTGAGATTGGCAGAAAATTTGAGGAAAATTCTTTTACTTCGTTTTTTCCGCAATTTCGCGAATCTGAGGAAAAGAAAAAAATTTTTTTTATAATTTTCACAAAATGAAAATGAAAATGAAAAGTGCTTAAAGCAAAAATATTCTAAAGTGCGTGTATTGTTTGTTAGGGAAAATTTTGCTTTTGTTGCTTAATTTTTCACACTTTTTTCATATTTTCAAAATGTTGAATTGGAAAATGGAATTTTCAGTGGTATTTGTTGGAAAATACTTTATTTTCGGCAATTCTCAGCATTCGTGTGAATTTTGTTGAATATTGAAATTTTTGTAAAATTTTTGTTAAAATTTTGTAGTGAGTGCAACAGCACAAAAATATCGCATTTATTTTATATTTTTACTTAATCTTATCTTTGTGTATATGTACTCAATAATATTATTAACAAAATTGTATATTTCGAGTGATGTGAATGTGTGAAATTTTGATGGTAATGTGTGGTGCTCAGCAAAATTTCATGATCATGTTACGAGGAATTAGCATTTCACTCTTTCAATTTACGTACGTATTTCTCACAATAATAGGGTAAACAACAACAACAACACCACCAACAACATCATCAACAACAGCAACGCCAGACACTTAAGAATTGGGGGAAAATAAGTGTAAAAGTGAGTTTGCCCCACAAATTCTTGAAAAATCGCAATCATATTGCATAAACAAAATTCTATGATTCAATCAGATCAGACGAATTGATCATCAAGAAGATCTTTTAATTCACAAAATGTTTGTTATCAACAATATTGCGCCAATTATTTGTGACTGTGACTTGTGAGTGACAGAAGCAAGGAAAAATGATCATGAATTAAAAATTTAAATTGAACGAAATACAAATTTCAACAGACCTTGGAATTGAGTTATTTCAATCGTTGGCTGGCTGTGGTGTTTGTTAAAATATTTAACAATATGAAAAAACAACAATTTTTAAGTTTTTCTTTTCACAAAAATTTACAACAAGTGGACGCGGACTATCATGCGAAACTTTAGTGCCAACTTAATGGATCGTGTTTAGTTTGTTCTACGGAAGTAGTTTGGTCAGAAGTGCAATAAAAATGATTATTTTATTTTTAGGAAATTCATCGGTGAATAATTTCATCTGCGATCATGATCAGATGCAAAGTGGCATTAAACAGAACCACTGTGATCATGCTTCAACCGGCAAATTGATATTTTCTTTTCAATTCAATTCAAGTAGAGCAGCATCACTCTCGTGGAATTTTCGATACAAATACATGTATCACTATACATTATACTAGATAAAATTGATGCTTCACCATGAACCAATTTAGGATTATCCTTAAAAAAGATTCATACCATAAAGATTTGTGTGACCTTAATGGTTTCGATACCAAGGTATCTTATTAGTTTCAAGTGATCCTTATACATCCTCAAGCTACGTTATGGTACGTTAGGAATCCAGATATTCACAAAGATCTAAAACTCGATACGATCGACAAATACATCAAGGACAAAGCACATAAACTCATAGAAACAATAGACAGTGAGTTAAGGGACTCATCCCTGAAAAAAGAGGAAAGGTGTTAAAAGCACCAGCTCAAATCAGACCATAGTTCCTAGAGAGGGTAACGATCGCAATTAAAAGCAAGAAAAAAAATTATTAAGTTATTCATAATTGCTACGAAAAGCTGTGAAAAATTCAAATTGACTATTTGAAATGATAAGAAGTGAAAATTAATTAATTTTTAACATGTCTCTGGATGATAACCAATTTCGCCTATCACATGAGATGTATGTTTGTATTTAAGCACGAAAAAACAATTTCTGGTTAAGTTAACAAAACTTGTAAATATTACGATATTTGCGGCATGCAGTGTTAAATTTCAATTGAAGCTGTTACGTCTGAGTGATTTCATCAAACAAATGAAATATGTCGAAATGATCCATCAAAGCGAGTACACCACATTCTGGGCCGCAATACTAAACTATTCGTTATGAAAGGCGTACTAATTTTTCTTAATAATATTCATTCCATTTCAGGTTGTTATCTCGATATTCTCTGGTACACTTCTTCTCCAGGCCAATGTTGCCATTCAAACTGGAAGTTGAACAAAAACCTAATACACTTGTGTTGTGTTCATAGGGTTCTAACACGTTTTATTTAAATCACAATTAATTCATTTCACAGTTGTCCGAACTATATGGCTTCTGATCTCTGAATCATTTTTCAATAGCTAAACCTTAGTTTGTGGTAGTATACTCTTGGCAATTAGCATTATTGCATTCGGGTCCGCTTACATCAATTAATTCATTTCAATTTACTTGTTTTACTGTGTCCGTTGTGACTTTTCATTTTGAACGCAATATTACTTACAGAATGAATCTTCATGGGTTTACTTTGAAAACATGAATCCAAAATAATCTTCATACATCGTATTCCAGATTATCAGTTATTGCAATACAATAAATCAGAGAGTTATATCATTTTTCGTATATTCGAGGAAAAAGTCCCAAATGTTTGCTTAGAATATAGTGAAGTGCAAAAAATTTATTACAGTACAAACTCCAACGACTTCATGTAAATATGTAGATAACGTCAATAGAACGTCTGTTGACTCAAATCCGTTGAAGAGAACCTGGCCAAGCAGATCATATTCAAACATGGATTTATCGTTGTATAACTTACATAATTATATTGTTAATTATTTTGTCAACTAATACTGTTTGCATTTTCATTTTCTTTTTTTCTGTTTGTTAAATATTTATGGAATGTCGAAATACCTACACCCAATGGAAACTTAACTAAACTTGTGATGCAAGCGACCACAATTTATATTTTTCGCATTTTATTTCAAACATCGAACATTATTTTAGAATCAAGAATAAGGTATATTAAATAATAATCCTTGGACATGGTTTACCATTACATCTTGTCAAAGAGAACATTGTGTTATCTATGAAGTTTTCAGACCCGATCATACCATTTCTACGGCTTATCTGTAATCGTATCAATAGAACTTTGAATTGGTAGTTTCCATTTGCGTATCAGTTCCCACCCTTCGAATGTGTCATACAACTGGTTATCAATTTTTATTTGCAAAACATTTTTAAAAGTTTATTACTTGCCGGTTAAGAAGGTGTTCCACACCTCATATGAATAACAAAACAAATTCTACAAGACAAACGTAATTTGAATATTTTCGAATGAAGTGTGATTATTAACTTAAATTTCATCTTGAGAAAATAAATTAAGTGTAAAATAATTAATGAATTTCTTCATTTTAGTGTCATCATGCCCATTACGGAGAGAGGATTAAGCAAAACAAATTCGATTTGAGATAAAATAACTGGATTGAAAATGATATTCATATCAGAGCCAACTAATTAAGATCCAAAAACATAAGCCATATCATCTGTTTAACAGCAATTAATATTTGTGCAATAAATATTTAATGGGTAGCACATCAGTACCTCAAGATGTATTTTGGCAAATTGCAAATTACGAAGAGAGGGCAGTCTTCCAACCAAAAGTTGTTGTCATACATCGAAAGGAGAATCAAGGCTTTGGTTTTACATTGCGACACTTTGTTGCATATCCACCAGAAGAATGGACAACATCACATCCATCGACATCGGCTGGAAGCAAAGTACAAGCAATGGAAACCGTATTCATAATAGAAGTACATCCAAATGGTCCTGCACATTTAGCTGGCCTAAAAGTAGGTGATCGTTTATTAATGGTAAACAATATAAAAATTGCCGGAATACCGTACAGTACGATTGTAAGTATAATTAAGCAAACTGCTTCGGTTTTAAAACTGCAAGTAGTACCAAAGGAATGTGATGTATTGCAAATGTATTATACAGAAATAGCTCACAATCCGGAAACAAATAGACAATTGCTATCTTGCCTACAACAAAAGCCTAGACCATCTATTTTAAGTCAGCCTCAACAACAATTTTTACTGCCACATTTTGATTCATTGCCTCCAACAATTGGACATAGTTCGTATAGATTTCCTGTACTCATGAACGAGTCTACATCGGAAAGATTGCTTAGTTCGATTAGGAATAATCCAATAACATATTCGAATTTGACATCTCCAAATGTACCTGGAACATCATCGTTCGTAACACCACCATCGTCATCGTCTTCATCATCTGTACAGCAACAACAGCAACAGCAACATCAAAATCAAATTGATTTTGTTACAAGAAGTTTGAGGAAAAGTATCGAACAGAAGGAAGAATTCTTAAAGTCACCACCATCTCATTTACCATCGAACTCTGTTCTACAAAGAGAATTCTATGCTAGACCGAATCGTTTCGTTTTCCCAGCATGGCCACCAAGGACAGTACAACCTATTGATAAAATAACTTCACCTCCAGATGGATTAGGATCACCACCACATCATGCAGGACAAAGTGACCCATCAGTGGCTACTAGGAGACATCCAATGCATACAAAATTTAATACTATTGAAAATCAAGAGAATCTTTATATAAATGATGGCCGGAAGAAAGGATCCGAAAATCGTTTTAATAATTATTCCCGTGATCATTTCAATGGTGTTCTACGAATGCAACAAACATCACCAGAAATGAAGATGACCGACAAGGTGCATGAGCTTAAACAAAACGATGGCTTTAATGTTGTTTCAGAACTTGCTAGGCAATTTGAATGCGGGCGACCATTATCACCAGATAATACAATGGTTGATAAAACATCCCTTTACAAAAGTGAATTAAGTCGAATTAAAACGAAATTAGTTGTACCGATTGTAACTATACGAAAGAAAGAACTTGAAATGAAAATGGAAAAATCTGCTGGTGATAGTGATAGCGAAAGACATCATCAACATCAACCATTGACAGCAGCAATGGCAGCTGCAATGAATCGAAAACGAGAAATATACGCTTTGGATAATAAAGATTTGTTAGAATATGGAAAATTGGACCAAATATCTCATTTAAGAGAACAACAAACGGTGCTTCATCATACAAATGCGAATGATAGAAATTACAATAAAATTGATAACTGTGATGATTTTAAGACTATAACTGCACCACCTCGACGCTATAGAACAGTACTGTCAGATGACGATGAGGATAGTAAACCAATGAGAAGGATATCGTATTTAAAAGCGACTGGTAATGAGACTGATTGTAATTTCGGTTTACCAGCTAGTCCGCAACCATATCCTAGAAGAATTAAATCACCAATTCCTTCAGCATCATCACCAGCTATTGTTAGTAGTACACCAAATACAACAACGAATATGGAAACTCCACCTTCAAGTAGAAAAGAATCATTAATTGATTCACCAGTGGAACACAATGCTACTGATTTAGAAATGATAACACTTGAAGGTGATTTAAATGTTAAAACAACTTTCCTTAAAGGTAAAAAATCACAAAATCGTTCATGGCGTCCTGGAAAAATAGAATTACGTGGTCACATGCTTAAAGTTGATCTAGGACGGGATAAGAAGATTGAACCTAATCTCTCGGAAGCATTATCCTCTATTGAGGTACGGCATTTCCATGTGACTGAAGCAGAATTGACTAAACGTAAGTTTGCATTTCAACTTACATCGAAACCGCACAGAAACGAAGGCACACAAGTATTATTTCAAGCTAAGAATGAAAATGAATATAAGAAATGGATGTCAATCTTACATGATATTTCATATGGAGATTCACCAGCTGGTGGTGGTGATACAATAACAAAACAAGGAACACAATCAGCAGAACCACAAAAAGTAGCAGCAAGTACGACTGTTCAAACAAATGTTTATTGTGAGGATAATGTACGTACCTACTCTTCTTCGGGTAGTTCTGCAGCTAAAAGTGGAACTGAAACAGATACTCAATTTGGTAACTCTCCAATGTTCAAAGCACGAAAATCTTCAACCACAAAAGATATTCAAGATAAAGAAATGGGTTCACCAAAAACGAAAAATTGGAAAGATTTACTATTTCGAAAAGGACATACACATTCTGATATATCATCTACAGCTCATACTACGAGTAGTCCAATACCAACAGTCGGATCTATTGGTATACCATTGAAGCAATGTCCAATGTCAAAAGAAAACGAATATGTACCATATATAGTTGACCTTTGCACAAAAATTGTAGAAACTAAAGGTCTTAATGTCGTTGGAATTTATCGTATACCAGGAAACAAAGCTGCTATATCTGAACTAACAGATCAAGTTAATAAAAATGATATTTCACTTGAAGAATTAGAAGCTGACTCAAAATGGGAAGATGTTAATGTTGTATCGAGTCTTCTCAAATTATTTATAAGAAGTTTACCTGATGCTCTATTGCCAATTGCGTTTTATAATAAGTTTATTGATGCTGATAAGAAAACTGGTGAGAAACGTTTATATGATATAAAATCTTTACTTGATTCTTTGCCAGAGCATTCCTATGAGACACTTAAACATATAATACGCCATTTACATCGTATAAGTAATCATTGTGATGTTAATTTAATGGAACCGAAAAATTTAGCTATCATATTTGGTCCGTCAATTGTTCGATCACCATCTGAAACATTAGAAACAGCTGTAAAAGATATGAAACATCAATGTCGGATAGTAGAATTGCTCGTTTCACAATATGAGTATTTTTTCGAAAATGGTACAATGCCAAAATTAATTGAAAATCCTGTAACACCAACTACAATGACAACACAGGAGGATCAAACGAATTTATTACTTGATAATGTTTCAAAAATCGAACAACGACACACCGATAAACTATCGATGAGTTCACGTTTGATACCGCATTTACGAAGGCGTGCTCATACAAAAAGAAGTGCTAGTGCATCGATCAATTCGGATACTTATTCAGCTGAAAGTGTGTTATCATTTGATCCGAAAAAACTTGAACAAAGATCAACTAGTAGCTTTGAATACCATCGTGATAAAACCGAACGTGATAGCATTGATGCTACATCAGTATTAACTGATGATGAATCAAATCAAAGTAGAATAAGTGATACTGGATCGATGTCGCTAACAACAATAACAGATACATTAGATACAAAACTACGAAATTTACGTAGTGTGTCGACATTAACAGGAACAGATCATCCTGAATGCAGTGAAAAGCCACCATTGGGTAATAGACTTAACACTGGCAGTATTACATTTTCACAACCATTAACAATGGGTGAAGATATACCATATGCTGATGAATCACCTGAAAGAGTTTTAATGCCAGCTAAATCTGCACACCTGAAGAACATTTCACGATACACTCAATCGACGTCACCGTCGTCATCTCAAATCCAGCAGCAACAGAAACATCATCAACAATCTCAACAAGCTCAGCCGCAACAACAAACATCACAACAAATCCAACAACAACAACAACAACAACAGCAGCAACAACAACAACAGCAACAGCAGCAACAATCTGTAACGAGTACTTATTTTCGGGATTTAAAAATGAATTTAAACCACTATAGGGGGGGAGGTGGGGTAGGTGGTAGTGGCGGCAACAATGGTGGTGGTGGCAATGGTGCAAATGGTGCAAATGGTAGTGCAGGTGGTGGCGGAGGTGTTGGCACAAACAGTGGATGTTTACACGAATGGTGTTCAGATGATTCAGAAGTGTCAACCACCAGTGACCCAAAAGATTCACTTGTGATGTCACCACTATACATAGAGAAATGTCGTAAACGTAGAGGCTATAGGTTATTTCGTTCGGCATCTTTTAATTGTCGTAATTATTCTTCTGGTCGTACAATGCATAATCATTCGGCTTTAACGAAAGATGAAAAAACCGACATGAATATAACTAAAAAACGACAAATTCAGAATAAACAAAATCGTTCAATAAAGAGGCGTCATACAGTTGGTGGACCACACGATTATTCAGCAACAATAACCCGACGAACAAATGATGATTATAATGCAATCTTAGAAGTTAGTCGACAAATACAAAAAACAGATAAATAATATATAAATAAATATATATACACTTATATTATACAGACAGATATACATATATTTAAGATGAAAATTTGTTCTTATTTTTTTATTGTTTGAATTTTCCACGAAAATTTTTTAGAAGAAAATAAAAAGTGAATAAATATATTACATAAATGTATGGATAAATAATTAATAAATAACTATAATATATTGAAAAACAAAATAATTATACATATTGGCAAGTAGATACCATATTTTCTTACGTAATTTAATGACTGCTAGTGCTAGTGAGTCAAAAAAAAAAAAGCAATTTGAAAACAAAAATTTAAAGGTTTTTAAAAATAAATATTAAAAAGAAAAACCAACGATTCTTAAATTAGTTATCCTTGCATTTTCTTATTTAATGGACATAAATATTTTCATTTGCACTTATTCATCTTAATAGTTTTATCAAAATCATCCATAGTTTTACTTATTATTATACATTTACACAATTCATAAATAGCTATGTACATAAAGTACATTATATTATCTTAGAAATTATTTATTCTTGCTATACTTACGACTTTTAGCGTTTGGTATCTCAAGCTCAATATTGCATTTTATATAAAGAAAAAACAAAGCTTAGAAATTATTTGAAGAAAGTTTTCATTAGAGATAAAATAGAGCAAAGAAGAATATATGATATAATATATTAATTAAATAAACTACATACATTTGTATATATTAGCTTACATACAATATGTATGCAGTGTAATGGGCAGCAATAAATAAATAAATAAATAATAAACGCATATTTTTAGTAGTTTTATGTATTTAATGCAAATCATACAATTACCTGGAATCATATATTATAAATTACACGTGTAGAAATGAAAACGAAATTATAATCTTAATAAGAGAATGTTCATTTACTTTTTATGATCATTTATTAATATCTGTATGGTTTATTTTTCATAAAACTTTATGCGCTTCTTATCCTATCTGCTTTGAATGATTTGAAAATTACAAGATCAGGCAAATTTAAAATTTGGAACGAGTTTTTAATTTATAGATCATAAAATTAAAATTTGCACGTGGTATTGTAATACTACGTGTATAAAAAAATAAATACGAATTAAAAATAAAATAAAAACATGAATGTGGTCGGATTAAATTCATTTATTTAAGATTTTTCTCTGTTATATTATTTTAATTTTATTGTAATTTTATTATTATAATTTTCTAAATTTATTGAATTTCTGTTAAGCAGTTATAAAAATTAAAAACTAAATAGTTTTTTTTTGTTTTAATAGCGTTATTATGATAAAAGAAAGTAAGATTATGTATGTATTTGTTTTGTATATTATTTTATTTTTATAATTATCATTAATATTGTTTAAATACTATGCAAAAGTAAAATAGATTTTCACGAACGGAAGATTTCGCATTATGTGATGTTACACTTTAAAGAAGATAAATTAACTACTATTACTTTATTTTCCTTCATTATTTTATTATTATTATTTTGATCCCACATTAAAGTATATATATATTTTTGTCACATTTAAATTAATTAAATGAAGAACATGAAACATAGAATAAAATTGTCAAGTAGAAGTGATTGTAATAAAATTAATAAAACGATGAAAATGAGAAAAAATCAACAAAATCAGTTTACATCTGTGTACATTTACATTGTAGTGATGTAATAAAATTTATGTAAATTGTGTATTCTTTATACTTACTTTCGGTTTTTTAAATTCTATAAAACATGAAACTTCCTCCTTCATACGATCTGCTCCTTGTATAGAAAATTCCTTCATGATCAAAGCTTCTATTGAAATTTCTTCTTGTGTATCAGCCCTTGGCTGAATTCCAATTCCTAGTTACAGCTTAGGAAACTATTCATAAGTGGCCATAAATATTCGTAGTTCAGAATTTGAATTTTCATATTTCAAAAAAGGCTTGCTCTTAGATTATTTTAAAAAGCTATTATCAATTTCTAATAATTGAATTAATTAGCGCTATGTCTTAATATTTTTGAAGGATACACTTATATCCAGCAAACTCACTTACAATCAGACATTCGACAAAATTAGTGAATACATTAATGAACCAACAAATGTATCGGTCAACAGAAATTTTATTAAAAACAATATTTTTAACAAATTTACGTTCCAATGTTTTTAATTGCTTCGATTTCCAGTTGAATTTGTTTAATCTGTAAAGGATATAGTCAATTCATGTCTTCAAATATTAACTTAAAACAATACCTTCTCTAAGTGTTTTGCCTGAGTTTCCGTTGAAGCTCCTTTTCGGTAGCCTTCTTTCGAAATCATATTTGTTAATTTACTTAAATCTATGTTTAATTTTTCTAATTTCTTATTATTGAGACTCAAAGAGTCGGAGAACTTTTCGTAACTTTTATTCGTTGTAACACCAAACGAACACAAATGACTAGCAGTTGATATTAAACTAAAATTCTTCTGATCTTTACTCAACTCGAAACAAACTTCTTTGGACATTGTTAGAAGTTCTAAAACATCCTTGTATTTACGAAGCACATCCAATGAATCTTGATTTCGAGGAAAAATGTGTATTTTAGGCTCATGTTTTCTTGTAATTTGGTTTTGACTTTTCAGTTGCCTAATGTTTGAGCATATTTCTAGGATAGTATCAACTTCCTTCTCCAATTCTGCGGATGTGAACATGTTTTCGTTAAAGTTCTCACAAGTACCAAAATGTTTAAGAAGTTCTTTGCTTAGGCTGGGACTGAAAGGAGACATCATTTGTAAACCTAGACTTAAACATACTGCTAGAATATTGCAGTGAATTTTCCCCGCATTAGAGCCATTGGAAATATCTCGTTTTGTTGTTTCCTTAAACGAAATGATATGTAGTCAGTTGCCAAGAATCTCAACAAGATACTTACCAGATAAACATCACATAAATTCGAATAGAAGAAATTTTTAATTGCAGTAACAGCTAAATGAAAATCGTATTTGTCAATACTTGTCGCACAGACATTTATCATGCTACACAGTTTGCTCAGTATCCACTTGTCCATTGGTTTCATTTGAGATTCACTGGTCAATGAGTAGTTTCCCTTAATATCAACTCCTAATTCTTTGCTAGATTCAAGTGTAAATCTCGTTGCTTGCCATATTTTGTTAAAGAATAACTTATTAGTATGACATTCCGATACATCGAAACTTATGAACCGTGCTTTGATGTTGTGACTACAAAGTGTGAAGCGTAAGGCATCCGTACCACACTCCTGAATTCCAGTGGGAAAATTTTGTTTCGAGCCAGCAGTAGATTTTATCAGTTCGTCTTGAGTTATTGCACCACTTTCAAATGATTTATTTATTTCATGTGATAATTCCTAAAAATGAATTGAATTGAATAAGTATAGAAAATATACACCATTTCTTACCTCAAAAGAACAACCTTTAATGACCTGTTCCGGTAAAATTATGTTACCAAGACTTTTGGACATTTTTCTTCCATGTGCATCGCATACAATACCATGCAGTAAAATTTCCTTGAAAGGCACTTCTCCAGTAAGTTTAAGACCCAACATTGCCATTCTAGCAACCCAAAAAAAGAGAATGTCATGACCAGTTTCCATCAAATCTAGTGGGTAAAATTCACGATATTCTTCATTTGGCCAATTGAAGCAGGAAAATGGTAAAAGCGACGACGAAAACCAGGTGTCTAGAACGTCTGTGTCTTGTTCTAATTTGAAATCATTTGTTTGGTATTTTGTCTTGGCTTTGCTGACCGCTTCCTCCAGGGACTTTGCTGGTATCCAATCTGATTTATCACCAATGCTGCAATGATAAACAGGGATTCTATGGCCCCACCATAACTGCCGTGATATACACCATTTTTTGCAATCATTTAACCATCGGAACCATTCGCTTTCATAGTTCGATGGATTAAGTTTTATCCTACCATCTTTGACCGCATCAATAGCCGCCTGAGCCATTCCTTCACATTCAAGAAACCATTGTGGTTTGAGCATATATTCTATAACGTCTTTGGAACGACCACATATAGGAAGTTGCATTGAATGTGGTCTGATTCCTTTCAGGAGATCGAGATTTACTAAGGCATGAAGCATTTTTTCTCGTGCTTCAAATCTTGGTAAGCCAAAAAAGGGGTCTATGTTTATTGATATTTTTCCTTTCTCGTCTACAACTTCAATTGGCTTGAGTAAATGCCTTTTTGATAGATCAAAATCAAATTTATCATGCGCTGGTGTAATTTTAACAGCACCTGTCCCAAACTCTCGATCAACAGATTCATCAAATAGTAAAGGAATAGTTTCATTCCTAAAAGGATGTATGACTTTTGTACTCTTGCCATGCAGATGTTGATATTTTTCATCTTCTGGATGTACCGCAATTGCAACATCCCCTAAGAGTGTTTCCGGTCTTGTAGTTGCAACAACAATTTCACCGTCACCATCACTCAATTTGTAGCTTATGTAATAGATTTGCCCAAACTTTACAGGTCTCTCGTGATTTGGTACTCTTATTGCTTGCGGTTTACTAATATCAACATTCTCGATTTCTATATCTGATATTGTAGACTCTAGACTACATGACCAATTGACCAAAGCCTTTTCACGATGTACCAGTCCGTCCTCGAATAACGAAATGAAAGCTGCATTGACTGCATTCGATTGAATCTGAAACATGAATGTGAATTTCTTGTTTATAGTACGAAATATTCAATTCCTACTTGATCCATTGTGAAATACTCTCTATTCCAGTTGAGAGTTGCTCCAAGTTTTTTCAGATCAGTAACTATACGAGCTCCCTTTTCGTTTTTCCATTTCCAAACCTCATTAAGAAACTTGTCACGGCCGATATCATGCCTAGACAGACCTCTTTCTTTCAAGAGTTTCTTTTCTACAACAACCTGAGTTGCAATACCGGCATGATCTGTGCCTGGTACCCAGGTTACATTACAGCCGTGCAAACGCTTAGATCGACAGATAACATCTTGTATTGTACACATCAATGCATGCCCAAGATGCAAATATCCGGTGACATTTGGTGGTGGCAGTATAATTGTAAACTTTTTACCATTACTTTTGCAAGACGATCCTTGCAACGAAGTCTCCTCCACACAATTCTTTTCAACTTCATTTGGTTTGTATGCAGTGGATATTTTAGCTGGAGACAAGAAACTAATAAGAAAATACACCAGAATATAAGTAAATAATTTTTCAAACCTTCATGTAAACATCTTAGAATACATTTTCTGTGCACCTTCACTGTACTTATTTGCGGTAATCTAAACATTTCGGTAGAAAGCCGGCACTTTGACAGGTGATGGTACCCATCCCGAGATTTTCAAGTTAACACATAGATGGCTATGCAATCGTGTGCTCAATATATTGCGCACCTTTCGAGCATGTTTTCTTTACAATTCAGTTGGTGGCTCTGCAGAACTCGACTTGCATTTTGTTTCGCAGTTTCACAATTTTGAGATATTTTGAAGTAATCTGGAAAGTTTGTGTTTTTATCACGGATTAATTGTCATTTGCTGAGCAAATAATAAGAATTTTGTAAATATTCAACATGTCTTCAGAAGATGGTCAATTCGATGGAGTGTTGTTAGCAATCGCTGATAAATACAAAGGAAATTTTCCAGAGGTAAGAACACCGGTGTTATGAGTTAAGAGAAGTTTTAAATAGTCTAACTTTTGTTGCAGTTCTTACGGGCAATTGCTGGATTTTTATCAAGGAAAACAGACTTTTTTGTTGGGGGCGAAAAAGGACAATGGGAACTGGTAAATCCAATACCACTTTGAGGTTATGTTAGTTTCGGAAACGATGTTATCGATTTCAGATTTTACTGGATGCTTTCCGGGAACAAGCAACTAAAGCTACACAAATGTATGAAGAAAGAAAGCGAAAAGAAGAAGCTGCAGAGAAACGTCGTCAGGAGGCATTGAAAAAGAAGAAAGTAGAAGAAGAAATGGCAGCCACATCTAGTATTAGTGAAGTAACAGACGAAGAAGCTGCACGAATTCAGGAAGAAATTGATCAAAAGAAGTACTGGTCATTTCAAATTGTTACTTGCTTATTAATTACATAAAATTACTTTTAAGACCTTTCAAACCTGCAACAGTCTCGAACGATAACGATATTTCCCAACCGATACCTGACGACGATGAAGAGGTGGAAGAAAAGGAAAGAGGCAAATTGAAACCTAATGAAGGTAATGGATGCAATCTCGAGAAATATAAATGGACACAAACATTACAGGAAGTAGAGGTTAGTAAGCATTTCGTAGTTTACGTGCTGTTCGATTCAAGTTAGCAGGTGGTCTTAGTTGCTAAGCGACAGAAACTTTTGTCATGATTAATACATTGTTAACATTGGGTACACATTTTTCCAAGATTTCTTTGAGAACGCACTGATCACAGGGTGGCCGCTTTGTGGAAAACTGGGAATTTTTTGGAATTATCAATTTTGTCTTATCTATTGTCTTAACCACTAAATTTGAACAAACTGCGAATATGTTCGGGGTAATTATTTTCGATTATATTTACTTGTTTCCTATTCCTGAACGGGAATTCATAACCAATTTTTCATCTCTGTGATGTAAATAAGTTAGACCCACCAGGAAATTAAATCGCAAGAGGAAGAAGAGCAATGTTACTTTTTCAGTTAGTGAAAACCGGGAAAAGTCAGGGAAATTTGTTTCAGAGTGGGCACCATGTGATCAAGTTGACATTTCCAATTAATATGATGAGTAATTCAAGTTCGTTAGAGGTTAGATAGTATTTCCAAAAATTTGAGGCTACTGTATAGATTTATAAAGGCGCGTTTCCAATGCCAGTTTGGAGTGGAGTGTGTTGGCTTACATGTTCTGATCGTTTCGCACCCACGCACTCCGCCATAAGTGCCTCTACAGGTGGTCATTCGAAATATGCGACGAATTTTTGAAAAATAGTCAGTTTTAATGTATTAATGACAAAATAGTTCAAATTTACTTAATTTATGTCGAAAGAGCATCATAATTTCATAATTCGAAAAGGACTGAAATTGTGCTCGACAGATGATGGATGTGAAATCAATCCACTCTGGCATTGGAAACGAGTGCCAAACTGCAAAAGTTGGTTTCAACATACTCCACTCCAAGCTGGCAATTGATATGCACCGTAAACCCTGTTTAACATTGGCTCTAATGTGAATATCCTGTAGATTCTATTATCCTTTTGAGTTTGTTCTCAAGATTTTGATTCCCTCAAGTTGAAGGGTAAATTTGTATAAGTAGTATTCTCCATGGTTATAGCACAATGAGGCAAGTGGTCTCAAATCCTAATGGTTCAAGTTCTATAAAATTGTTCAGCGACAATTTACGTAATAAGAAAACGAAAATTTTTATAACATTTTTATTTGGATATCACAGGGATAATATTCAATTTCTTCTTTAATTAAAAACTAAACGAAATTATATTTCTTTAGTTCATTTATAAATACATAACGGCAAAACAAATTTAATTTGAATTAATGAAATAATACTTAAATGTATTTACTAAAAGAATATTCTCTTGATATATTCACATCAATAACTTTTATGTTTCGTTTGAATACTTCAAGATATATGCATTTCCAATTGCGTTCAATTACGATTTCAAATCATCATTTGTTGCTAAATTCTATTTGAAACAATAATTATTCGTTATCATTATTATTACTATTAACAAATATAACAGAGAAAATGATTATGCATAAGATATTTTGTGTTTTGTTTCCGTAACAAGTAAAAGTTTAAAGAAACACAATAGTCTACCGTTAAATATATAGAAAATAAAATAATAATTTATTAGATTTGATTTAAAATTTCATTTTATGTATTTTTAATAATTTAATGATTCTGATTTAAGAATTTATATTCGAATGTTTGCTTTTGGACTTAACTCTACGTTTTAATGATTCAGGTCAATGTGTATGGTCACAACGATATTATGATGAAACATATAATTCTTGGTTTGTTTTGTATAATTATGATTTTAATCAAAAATACTATATTTTATCGTTCTCGCTTTATCAGTAGAATTTTTCTATTTCTATTCCCGGCTATCATTTCAATGAGGCATTTCTCTTGCTCGCACTGGAAAATAAAGAAAAAATTTATTAGTATTACTTGGAAAACAAAAATTTATACTGCTATTAACTTACTTTCTAATAAATATACAGCTGCTAATATCCCGATTAGGAATAACATACTCATACTAAGAATTAAAACAGTAATTTGATGTCCTCGACTACAAATCCCATCTTTAGTTAAACGTTGTGGTCCACCAATTCCGTTGACCATAGTGAAATGAGTTGAACTGGCTATTGACAATGTGTCAACATCTTTGGTTTTGACAAAATGTAAATTTGGATCGATTGTTAGGACAGTGTCGTTAATGTTGTCGCTACTTGTTCTATCATTAGACATTTGCTGTATTACATCGATTTGGTTAATATTAGTCTGTTGCTTGGACATTGTAATATTTGTATTGTATTGTTGACGAGATGCATTTGAGCTCCCTTGGTGATTTGTATTCACAACTGGATACTTCTTGTGGATTTCAACAAAACGCTCTAAGTTCGCTGCCGTTAGTAAAAGTGAACCAGACGAGTTACTCTGTTGAGAAAAATTGAATTTCAATTAAAATTAATTTCAAGAAATTTCGATTTATATTACTTACATGTGAACTATTATTACTATCAGTCGATCCTTGCGATGATCTGGAACCTCTTTTTATCCCAGATGTTATTCTGTCATTTGTAACACTCTTCGAACGTGATAATCTAGCACCTCTCTCTGCTCTTGGTTTTTGCAAATGGTGACTATTATCATGATTATCGATGTCAATATCAATACTGTATAATGTACGACTATTATTTTCCGTATTAAGATATCCATGATTCAATCTTCCATCAGCATGACGAAACGATCTCGAATAATGTTTTCTCATTGTTGATGGATTTGAATTTGATTTGTTACTACTGCTTGATGATGATGATTGACCACTTAATGATGCTCGTGGTATATGCCAAGATTCATTCATCTGAAAATAAGTTGAAATATGATTAATCATTAATGAAAGTTAAAATATCATTATCATCTAATCATCCTTATAAAAACTGTTTTACTTAAAAATAGATATTTATTCTGTTAAACGCTACTCCTGAGGGAGACATGTTGGCTTCTGCTGTTAGAACGTTTGAATATCAAAAAACTGGATTTTGGTGAAAGATATGAAAAGCCGGTTCAGCTATGCTCAAAGATGAGAACGTGCGGTATATCGTGTATTATATGAGAAACTTGATTATACATTTTTTTATATGGATTCAGGTGAAACGTTCTTGTAGAATCACAAAAATATCTTTCATAAATATTTCATAAAACTAAACATGTTTGAAACACTTGGCACAATTTTTTCCAAAAAAGTATCCAAGAGTTATTAAGATGATTTTTGTTAAACTCAATATCCGAATCAATATAAAAGTCACAAGTGGAACTTCAAGTCTTAGTAAATTCAAATTTATTTTCAATATTGAATATTCTTTAGGTTTACTGGATTTCAATTTTATCGTAAAACGGGCAAATTATTGAAATGGGTGGATGTGACTGTAAATTTAAAAGCCCAATCCTTTTGCCGGAATCTTGTTATACGTGAAATTTTTTCACTTCACATCCGGTATGGATTGTTGCTCCGTCTTGCACTCAATTGAAGATCATGTAACATTCATGTAATCTCAATTAATGTCTTTTATACTTGATATAAAGCTTTTTAAAAATGAGTTTGCTATAAACAGAAGATCACTTTCATCAAGGTGATAAATAACACTCATAATGTGATTGGTATTTTGGAAATGAAAACTTTAATATCATATTGAAGTAAAGACAGTCGTGCCTACAATTAATCAAAATTATATCATTATATCGGATAGTTCTATAAATCACACACCATTTAAGACGGTTTAACTTTCATGAGAAAACTTTATTAATTAATGTTACTATTTTTAAAAAATTTAAGTTTCATTTTCAATCAACAAACTTTAAACCGGAGTTATTATGTGGTTTTATGTTAGGTTACATGAACGAGTCACAATTCATACCGTTTGATTGCCTTTGGAGAAGCATGTTTAAGCGTAAACTGTCGAAAAGTTATTTAATAAAAAATGTATTCTGAAAATGTCACGCCTTCATTTCAGAAGTTGGAGTTAAGCGTGAAATAACGATTCACTTTTGTATCTAAGATAAATTTACTATTAATTGAAATACTAGAATATCCGGTTATAAGAAATGGTTTTTGCCATCAACAAAAAATTGCTTAATCGTTGACAATTTCTTGTTGCTAATAATGAAAAGAATTTCAATTTACTAAAATTCAATAAAAACCAACAAAGTTTCGTTAATGCATTTTTTATGTGGTTAATGTGCATGTAGTTGACTTACAACAGCTTAATTGTTAGTATCAATTCCTTGATGCGAATATAATTAATCTGGAAATTTTAGTTTGGGTAATTAATTTTGTCACGTGTCTAGATTTATTTTTTACCAGACCAGGACGTTTGAAATTAAACTCATCCAAGCCTAGAACAACCTACCGAAGTTGTTTGGTTTTTATAATACTTTAGTTAATTTATTAGCTTATGAGTATTAATTAATGAAAACTTTAATTTTCGGAATAGGATTTGAGAAACAGTTTTGTTTTGTGTGGATTTAATTAAATTAATTTATTATTATCTTTAAAGTTTATTCATCGGTTAAAGGCAAAACATTCCATTGCTTTAAAACATGCAGCGATTGTTGCAAAATCGAACAACTGATGAAATAATAAACTTTCATTGAAATGTCAAGTGATTGTTTTCGGATAAAAGTAAAATTTTGGAAATTCCACACCTCTACAATAAATTGCATTAAAATAATAAAATTTTTGAAAAATGCTAAAAACATAAAAATCAATATGTCACACATGTCACCCTGACCTAGCTCAAACAGCTTTTATTGTTCTAAACTTGAATCAATTTCGTCAATATGATGTGCTTTGAATATTTTTAATGTTTATTTTGATTTAAATCCGGTTTCGAAATGATATAAAAAAAAATGTTTTCATTAAAACATGTTGCACTAATTTATTGTTGTTAGACAATCACTAATGATTTTTGTTAACAACATTTTTGACACGAAAATTAAATTTTTTTGTGATGATGAGAAGACCTTCGATAAATTTGAAGTGTTATTCAGAGTTCAATATCGCAAGAATTTTTAATTTGAGAATCATCTTCAGTTCTTAATTTGACTTCAGCGCACAATAACTCAGTTATTAGACACCATGTGCCAATGAAATCTGGTTTGCACACAAATTAAAGAGAAGGTGATTGGAACCCTTGATTAAGAAAAGAATAGCCATCTCAGCATACACCTGACACACAATAAATATGGATTTATAGTGATACAGCTGAAGGAACTAGTTTAAAACATTTATAAGTCGATTATGATGACCAGACTAGCCTGGCAACATTTGTTGTTTCAGCACATTTAACTAAGCATATGGTTCTAGGTATTATAATTTCCATAATCAGAAGTATTAACTTGTTTATGATAGTTTTTAAACAGATACATAATAAAATGAAATATTTAAGACACAACCGCTTGTCACTTGTTGTTAAGGGCAAAGGACTATTCTGTTGTCAAGGGTAAACAAGATATCAGTTAAGGTTGCACCTTAGCAACTGTTAAATTAAAAGTTTCTGAAGACGTCAATTTGAAAAATTTCAAAATTTTTTATTTGTTTGTTTTGATCACTTTATTATGTCGTTGGCGAAACATGTTTTCTTTTAAATATATTTTATTTTAAAAAATGACATCAATTAATATTAGCTAGAACCAATTAGTGAAATATAAGAATTAACAGCAGACAAAAATTCAGTTAATCAAAAGCCTAATAAATATTCAAATCACTTTAATTGATTCGTTATAAATAGGTCTTTCACATCTTCTGTAAAGTTTCAAATCACACATTTTTTCTGATTTTCATAAAAATTTGTATTAAGACAAACAATAGTACTAATTTCACTAATGATGTTAATTCACAATTAATCACTTATTATAAATTTTGCTGTCACACTTTTGGTTAAACTTACATTTTTATTTTTTTAAATTAAAAATATTAATTCAGCCTTTCAAATTATAGATACTGCTTGAAATTGTTTTTGAGCACAAAATTCTCCTCTAGTTTTGATTATAAACAAAAAACACTAAATAATTCTACCAATAACCGAAACCGAAATCATTCAATTATCGAAAAATTCAAATTCACTCTTAAAGACGCCCTAACTATGCGGCAGCCGTGACCGAACTAAAGGCCATGATCAATGTTACCTTCGATATCAATAGTCTTGTCCGTTATACAAATATGATGTTATATACTGGCCAGTGGTGTATCGTACAACATACTCTTATTAATAAGAAAGATATAAGAGACATAAGAAGAAACGTTTTTTCCCCCTAAAAATGAGAAACAAAACTTGAATCAGAACACCACAAACAGGTGATTACTTTGGAAGTGTCCGTGCTTGAAGCGATCACTGACTGTCTCAGCTCAGCGGCTCTTTGTGCAGGCATATCTTTGTTGTTTCTGTTGTTATTTCGGAACGTTTTGTTTCTGTTTTTGTTGGGGAAAACCTGATCGTGCGTTCTGTGTAGCTTTTGACACTGATTACTGTGATATCCGTGAATCCATTTTCTTCGATTCATATATGAGGATCTTGTGTTGGCATTGTTTTTTTTTTGTTTTGTCATCGTTTCTTAAATATATCTATATGTTTTTTTTCCCTGTGCAAATTGTTTTTCCTAAATCGAGACGATATTTTTAACATTCTCTTCTTTTATGGAACACTTTGTTCATCACCATCGGATATTTAGAAGTTATAATTGTTTATTTTTGAAGAGGTTTCGTTGAGCAATGTTATGTAATTGTTAATTCAGGAGCTTCTCTTATATTTTCACCCACTCTTTTGGGAATGTTTAGCTTTTCAAAAGCTTCAACTTGAAAGGCATGAGGATTGTGTTTGTAAACAAAATAAATTTATTTCATGGCTAATAATATTATTTCCTAGTAAATCATTGGTCGATGAACTTTTTTGTAACAATTTCAACAAAATGTTAATTAGAAGATTCATTTTCGGGAATTCTTGATTATCCAGAAAATCCAGATATTAAGTGCACCTCTCAGACTTGCATATGAATATGATGTTTTGAAATTGTCTGAAGACGAATCCGTGAAAATTGCGGTTTTTCCAAGTTTACCTTATTAACAAGTTAAGAATTTGACCTCAAGATACGTGGACAGTTTGAGACATGGTCAATATAGAATATTTGAGTATTCATGAGTTTCTTCGAATAGTTAGTAATGACTGATTTTAGCGTAAATCCTCAGATGAGCGTTTGAGGTCAAAGTCGCATTCAGTTAACGTTTGTTTGTGAAATGAGAAATTTCCACCGTGACGCAAAGTTGATGAGTAATATAATATAACCTTTTCGATTTCAAAATATAATTTATTTTGTTTATAAATATGTTTTCAAAATCTAAACGAATAGTTTCGTAGAAAAATAAATGCGTCATTTTGGCAGATACACATCTTCCCATGAATAAATTTATAAATTGATTGATACTTCTTACTTTCTGCTTCATGATTTCGCTACTACATTTGTAGCTTCACAAAACCTTAACTTTACGAACTAACTCAGGCAGTAGGGTGTATCCTTTCTAGGGGAACGACTTGCTTTAAGGGTTAAGCCACTCTAGAGGCAGTAAAAATAGGCTTTTTCAGGTTTGTTTTCAGAAATACAAAATAAGTCGAGATTCCAATAAAGAGAATTCATTATACATATCAGTGACTGTATACCAAAATTTTTTTGAAGCGATTAATTTCAAAATGGCTGCTGTGCCGCGTTTTTCCGATGACGGACAAACAGCTCTTGTAATTTTTGAGTTATGACAAGCCAATTTTTTTCTTTTGATTTCATATATTAACTGCTATAGAAGCACGTAGGATTTTTTCGATATATTAATTTTTGGCCAAATGGGGCACTTCCAAATTGGAAATGGGAAATTTTACTAAAAACTCATCAGATAATTGTTAATAACAAATGAACTATTATATATATAAAAAAATGGACTTATCGAAAATTTTAGAGTGGCCTAACCCCTTAATATTTTCAAACTGTCTTTAATGTCCAAAATTAAAATTTTACTCTGGTACAAATTACAAGGAGAAAAACTGATTTTCATTTTTGTTGTCAACTTTCAAAAAGCGTTTTGTTAAAAGAGGTGGTTATGTCGAGTGATCGTTTTAATTGCGACCGGAAAACGATTGAAATACAAAAATTATGGCAATCATTTCCATTACTCCAGTATAAATTTCCGTAAACGTCAATAGTACTACCAGTCTTGTAATTTGCTTCCGTTGCGTTTTCTTATTGGCACAGAAAAGATGCTGCACTAACGATAAGTGAAAGTCAAAATTTTGTTGAACTTGAATTCAATTTAATTGGTTTTGGTGGTGCACTGCACTTACGTAAGTAGGAATTACCTTGAGATGTGTTTACACTTTATTCAATTTGCAAGAAAGAAATTATTTTGAAACTTGTTTTAAAGTACGTCAAATGTAACATTGTCCTTTACTTATGTTGTGCGAAAATCTTGTGGTTGCAATGTGGTTTCTTGATTGAACTACGTGCCGCATATCGGACGTACATAATTGGGATCGCATGTCAGAACTTATGACGTAGATTCCTTTCAGACAATAAAGGGATTCTTGAACTTTGCACTAAAACCAAGGTTTTTGTTTGAATATACCTTATACTAATTTTTAAATATCGTTTCAGCTGAGGGTTCCTTTCGATGTGAAATTTAATTTACGAGCCAAGGATGTGGTTGTAACAATCGGCAAGACGAGTCTCACTGTCGGACTGAAAGGACATCCTCCAATTATCAAAGGAGAATTGAGTGGTGAAGTTAAACTGGAAGAATCTATGTGGGTTATTCAAGACAATAAAATTATAGTTATAACGTTTGAAAAGGTAATTTTCTTAAAATTCATTTTAATTAATTATATTAAATTGACTTTTATTTGAAGATAAATAAAATGTGTTGGTGGGATCGTCTGTTAACCACTGATCCTCCGATTTCAACACGTAAAATAAACCCCGAGCCATCAAAGTTGTCAGATTTAGACGGTGAAACTAGAGGAATGGTTGAGAAAATGATGTATGACCAACGGCAAAAGGAAATGGGACTTCCAACTAGTGATGATCAAAAGAAGCAAGAAATGTTCCAGAAGTGAGTTCACCACGTTTAACTAAGATTCTCATTTATATTAACATAATATCCTTTCTAGGTTTATGGCACAACATCCTGAAATGGACTTCAGCAAATGTAAATTCAGTTAAACACATAATTGATAGATTTAAACAATCTGTACGCCCTAAATAAAATATTATCAATGATCCACTTTTAAAGGCATTTTAACAAATTAAGTCACTTGACGGAAAGAATTCAGTAAAACCAATGAGCCATTTTTTGTGATATAATGCGCGGTGTAATATTTATACGCGGTCATTTATTTATATTGTATTGCTTTGTATTTAAATTCACCGGCTTTCATTATATCAATGCATATTGTATTTGAATCTTTTTAGAACGAACGTAAAATAAGAATTCAAAATAAAATCGATTGAATTTTTTCAAAATAACTTCGTTTTTTATTTGATAAAATGATCTGTTTAGATTTAGAATCACAACTGATTGAACATAATCCAGCTGATTTAATTTACTCTTAGAATGGACGAAATGTTTGATTGGTTATGAACTCCATACATGAGAGACCACTGTATGACGAATACTTCTTAGTTGCAAAGTGATTTTGATGATTCTTACAAAATGTATTTGAGAACAACATCAATAAACAAAAACCCATTACTTTCACCGGTTTAAACACAATTTTGTTATCCAGTCAAAATAAAAAAATTACTTATTCAACTTCCACTATTATTTATATCCATTTGAAGAAACTGGATTTTTGTTTTTGTGTTAATATTTTTAAAAGGCGGATATGAATTTGTGAAAATTCGTTCTACCATGTGATCGAATACTTTTAGCATGATTAAAATAACAAAATATTATTTATAAAAAATTTCGTTCATTGATATAAAATTTTTAAGATTTTTAAAAAATGTTGCTGACGTTCAATGATGGCGTCGAAATTCTGTGCTAAAAAATATAGAATAAATAATTTGCGGTAGATTTTTTGTAGAATCTTTTAAATCAACTTATTGTTTCCTTGAAAAAATATTTCATTAATTTATTATTAAGTAATTTTTCAGAAAAAGCTGTAAATCTTTATGTATATGTACTGTTAGAAGAATGAAAGACTGACAAAATGTATTTTCCTAATGGAGTTCAATTATTTGAAAGTCAGCCTTGACTGAAAATATTCAGGTCAGCTTCCGATGCAACGATATACGGTAATATAGTAGGAAAGAAATGGAAGAAATAGTTACTAATAATAAAATAAAACTGTAGGTCGTCTGTACTCTAATAATTTTGTCATTATTTCCAATTCATCTCAGACATTCAACTTTGGAGAGACTCCAAATGGAGGTCGGTCAGTGGATAAAGTTTTGAATCTCTTAATGATTTTAAAGCCGTTCAACCAGTTTTGGAATTAAGATTTCATTAGGGAATGATATAGTTAGACCAAAAAGTGGATTGCTTGATCGTCACGTTAACAAAATCTGGTTGAATGCGGTTAAGAATCAATCAAATCCATATCATCACACATTTCGCTGTTGTGTTTTATTTCAAAGTTCATCAACTGAAATTTTGGGCAAAAAATAAAAATTGATAGATATTTACGACGTCATGTAGAAAATGAATTTTCCCCGCTTTGAGAGAGTGAATCCCATTCTTCGATGAACTCATTGAGCAGTCATCGTGGAAATGATCATGAACTCTTATTAATCAGTATATGGTAGATGCCAAGATCGACATTGACTAGAAAGGTTGTCCATGCCAAAATTGAGAATTACTATATTGCTAAGTACTAACAATAAGATGAGGATGAGTTGTAACAATCATAAGTAAATAGTCAATTTTACTCCTGCCCTCGTTCTTTTACTGCTAAACATTTAGTTTAGGCGTGAATTGACATTCAAATAGGCTGTAAAATTGATTAGCTAACATTAAAAAACATGGTATAAAATGAAAACGAAAAATTTTGTCTTCGAAAAAATGCGTTTCATCTGAATTTTCGATACATAATAATGCATTCAAAAATTGCCAGCAAAGGCCAGACACAGTAAACAAAATGTTTAGAGAAATTATTTTTTGGAAGCTAATTTAAAGTTCAAAGAAATAATAAAATTGTGCAATCAGACACACTTGTAGTCAATGAAATTCACCACGTGAAGAATTGGGCAGATATTGCTTGAAGTGTAGAAATTTGTTGCAGTCGATATCGGGAGCTTATGTAATTCAGCCCAAAAGTTAACAAGAGCAAGGTCATTGAAAAAAAGCTATTTGAGAATTCGGAAGATAAATGGTTAATCAAACAAATAATTATTTCAAATTATCGATAAGATATAGTATAGACTGCCAGGCTGTGAGAGACCTAGCTTTACCAAAAAATATCGGAGGGAAGGCCTCGTTTTATGGGGTGTGTCTGCTGGAAACCTCCTATTGCTTATGTATGCTTTATGAAAGATTTTTCTATATACAGATAGAAACAATTTTGATGAAACTGCGAGTAGTTAGACTTCATTTAGGGCAAGCTGAGTTTAGTAATTTCAAAACAAAAGATTATCTATTGCAGTAATCCAGTATGCGAAACGTGAGATTCATATTTTGACTTTTAAATTAAGAAATGCGGGCCTTTCTATAACAAAAATCAATTGGAAAAAGCGAGTCTATCGAATTTTCGGTATATTCCCATCGGTAGGTGTTGAGACATGGTGAAGGGGTTATAAGCCAGTAAAATGAAATTTTTATTAATAAAAATTTTTTAATAACATCTTGGTCAATCATATTTCATCTTCATACGTGAAACAATGAGTTTTTAGAATTTGATAACGTTCCCTAGGATTTCATTTGACTGATGGCAGCTTTTCTCCATAAATTACCTATTAAGATGGCAAATTTGAAACTTGCAAATCGGGTGCGGCTTTAGTGCTACAAAATGTGTGTTATATGATACATGGGAACAATAGAAATTTTAATATAAACTGTCCATAATATATTGCGGTTTTTGCATGATCCGAGAAAGGCATGAAAGTACAACGACTTTTGAAGGCATTGACACAACGTTTTAAAATATATTGACGTGAATTATGGATTCTCCTAATAAATTAAAGTAGTTAAAATGGTGTTTTAAATTTTAAACGCATGTACCGTGTCTTCTGTAGATTTGTTTACGAAAAATTAATAACTTACGCAATGATTAAACGTGACTCAGTAGTTTTATAGTAACAATGAAATATCTCACCTGAAAGTGATGCATTAACCATTAACGAAATGAGATGATTCGCAGACTGTGGATAGTAGTGTAATACCAGGTTGGTAGTAACCAGTTTAAATTAAAATGAATATACTCAAGAATAATAACTCGAAGATCTGTCCTCGAGGACTCATCTCTTCTCATCTTATCAGATGAACGAATACATTAGATGTTTGAGTTTTATGGCAACATTAAGTAGCACGGAATATTTACAAAGGAGATTGCATACAGCGCAAGTAAGATCGAAACGGTTAACATTATCACGGTAGGATTTCACGTATTTTGCGTGCAGCTGGGGGAATTAACATTAAGGTTAATATATCATAGCGGAACCTTATGCTAATTTAAATAATTTGAATAATATCTGCAACCAAAAGTAGGTTAACCTGTAAAAGTAATATATAAATAAGACTAAATCAATGATTTCCATTATTTTTATTACAGGTTTTGTAGCGTGGGTGCTTGTTTGAAAAGAAATAATCAAAACCTTAACAAAAGGAGAGCCAAAACCAAGTCATTTTGATGGTTCCAATAGAAAGATTGCAAAGTTTTAAACAGACAGTCAACCGCGCCTTTTACAAGAGATACAACATCAACTTCTTGTGCTCTCGTGGTCGTGGGAATCAATGTTCTATTTTTACGATTCTTGAAATAAGAAATACGATTCAATTAAAAATAACAATTGAACTGATCACGAAAATAACGGAGTCAGTTTTGCTAAAGATGTTAACAACATTTATTGGTATCAGATACAATAATCTTTGACTGAATCTCCCTCGGTCTTACTTACTTAGCATATCTTATTTTGGTTGCCTTGGAAATGATATCTTTGAGAAAAATCAGATATGTATATAGATACACACGTTTTGCTTGGTTTTATAGTGAAGCATAGATGGATAATTTAGATGAATCAACGGAAGATAAGATGCAAGTACAGTGAAAATCGTCTATAACGTCACCGGTCATAACGACGCACCGGCCTTAATAATCGACTAACCCTACAACATGTGACTCGTCATATATCTGTATAACGACCAAATCGTTTGTAACAACCAATGACTTTAACATTTCGGCGGACAATTATGACATTTCTACCGGCTATAGCGAGCATCACGCGTCTTTTTCCTTTTATTCGTATGTCTTAAATATATATGTAAATCGTTGTTAATATGTACAAAATATATATTGAAATATATTCTCATTCTGTCAGAAAACACTTTTTGTACAAAACCTTTCATAAAGACAATCGACTTAAACGACTTGTTTCTCCCGGTCTCCTTAAGGTCACTATAAACAATTTTCACTGTTTATGCAATGCAGAGTAACTTTAATTATTTTAGAAAATATGACCATGAAATATGTCACAGATTATGCTGAATCTGACTAGAACCAATAGAGTTTAAAGTTCTAAGTGCTAAAAAATCAAAAGTCAATATTTTTAAGAATACACCATCTAGGTGCCAACCCTAATAATATCCAAACGGATCCAAACTATTTCATTTGCTGTATTTTGTTTGAATGTTATTATCATTCCATGACATAGCTTCTTTTTTTTGCAGACCAGACTCAGACCCTCTTGCGCGAAAGTTTGTCACTTAGACCCTTCCATTGATGTTAATGCTATCATAGGGATTTCATTCTGAATTTGTTCCTGATGAAAGGTCATATTAATATATGTCAGTAGTAGCAATGGAATATTAATATTTAACACGACACCTGCTCCTCCATTCAAAAGTCATTTATCAGTAAACTAACATAAAAACTTTAACAATGAACAATGAAGTAGCCAATTTTTATTGTTATTACTTCATAAAACCAACAATTTCACAGTTCTCATAACAAATAAATGTGAAAAAATTATTACAACTAAAAGAAAAGAAATCTGGCGGAAAAATTGTGAAAATAATTATTAACCAAGATAGGAAAAATATCAAACAAAAATAGCGAAAAATGAAGAGAAGAAAACAGTGACTTATTACAGCATAATTTATTATAAAAAACCAACGTAACATTACTATATAATTTCTCTTAAGGTTGCGGGAAAATTTTGTAGAAGAAAAGAAGATAGTTAATTCGTTTTTTTAACTACCGTCATTTAGCGTCACTAGTGTTTACCTACAGATCATCTTTTCCTTAATTTAGGTAGACGTGTTATGTAAGACGATAAGTTTTGTGTAAATGTTAAACATTTCCCAAAGTACGTAATAATGTAAAGAAACTATATGACTTAAGATGTTTGAAAATATTAGTGGCGTCATCTTTAGACACATCATTTTTCATCATTTATCTTTTATGCCTCGAAGAAATGGGAAAGCATTTCTTTTATAGATGATGCTATACAATCAACTGTTAAATTGTCAGAAAACAATTAATTTGTGCGGTTAACATGCATATATGTCGTGTAACAATGCAGCTTACCTACCATTAAATTGTTCATCAGCATTCATTTTGTTATAGCTGAAAGTTGAATGAGATAGTAATATAAGTAAATCTTGTATTGAAGATATACCATTAAAAATGTTAATATTAGTTATTCAACCATTTCTGCAAATGAATAGATGTCATGCCCAAAGTTGAGTGGCATTTCTTGAGAGTCGACTTGCATGACTTCTTGGCAAAATAAGATTAATTGCCGGAGAAGAAAGTTTATCATGCATGGGCGTGCCAAAAGAAAAACGGTTTGAAATTATTTTTGGTTGGAAAATTGTTTTGTTAATAAACAAGAGGAGACTTCCATTTGACCTAAAGACCAAGTTCAGATGTTATGCTAACATTTTTCACAAACATCAAAAGAAAGCCTTTTTAGTTTTGAAATTGTGTAATTTATGTGAAAACTATGTACATACATGTTAGCCATATGATATAACTTGACCACATTTAACCGTAGATTTCAAACATTTATGTTATGTGGACGGAGTAACGCACGCAGTTCAATGATTATTATATTAAAATGTTTTGCCTGAAGTGAAGTTTTTATAAATTGTTAAGTTTTTTATAATCATCTTTTAACATGTTAACGAATTTATTTCACGTTTGTGATCACGATGTTGCAGCTTATACAGCAACATGTCCATTCGATATCTTAATATATGAAATCCTAATGGTCGTGAAGCAGAAAATGAATTTCACTCACCGAAGAATGGGATTCAGTCTCTGAAAGTGGGGAAAATTCGTTTTATATAGATCGAATACAGAATCAATTCCTCTTCGCTTACTAGAAATGAACTTCATTCACCGGAGAATGGGATTCACTCAAACGGGGAAAATTCATTTTCTACATGACGACATAAATATCTATAAATTTTTTTTTTGCCCTTTTAGCTTTTTTTCTAGTGTGTAATAATTACTTCAATAGTACATATTTATGAATGCGATTCTAGTGTATCTAAATTATATAAATCTTGAATGTGTAGTTACAATCTATCACAACTTCATTCTAAAAGAAACAAGTCAATGAATATTTGAGGGAAATCCTCAGATTACGTTTCAGTGTTTTAAAGTCTACCCTGTATTATCTTGTAAGATTGAGTTTCTCGAGTTGTTCATTAGGTTAAGTCACTTGTTAGTCTTGTAAATCCAAGTGCATATTGGATTGTTAATCCAAATAAAAGAAAGTCTTGAAAGAGGTATGTTAAAGTCATTGTGTTACATCATTACGACAAATAAGCAAACGTTTGTAGGCACAATTCGCGCCATGCTAGTGATGTACCTGGCTGAGTAGGTCAGCCTTTGCTGATATTTATGTTTGGATAACGTATTTAGCGGAGGATTGTATAATTTCAGTGTGGTTTTCTATGCCGACTAAAAACATTTGGATTTCAAAAGGGCTTGGCTATTTCGATGAGACCGGCATTTAAGAATAACTTCCTCGAAGTATGTTGATTGAATGACGTTTTAAGTGTTTTCTTCAATTTCACCTGAAGTGGTGATTACACTTGGAAATTTCGAATGGTAGCGTGACTTTTGTCACAAAAGGAAATCGCCTACACGAGATAGTTACTCGATGGACATCACTTTCATATAAGGAAGTCGTTTACGGAAAGCTACGGAATGGTGTAACATCTTTTTTGCATCATGTGTTATCGTTATATCATTTTATATTTTGTGATTTGATGCACTGTTCACTCAGCGGATATAACAAGCGATTTTTGGATGCATTGATTAGTACGTCTAGACGAAAAAGTTTGATAAATTTGAATGCATAATAAGAGTCTGAATTATGAAAATATTATTTTTCATCCACGTATTGCAAATAGCAGGAAAGTATAACTTATTTAAACTTTGTTTTAAGGTTAAATCTGATAAATAAACTCCACAATATCACAAGTTTCTTGCACCCAAAACTTGTTTGACTTGTCTCTGAAGTTTTCGACTGGGATTTTCGGACCTCGCACAATAGCTTCTTGATGATACAAACTACAAAAATTCTTGATCTTTTGACTGTAACCTTTCTCAATTAGGAGGTATGTCAGACCTTTTAGGATTTCCAAAAATAAGAACTCATGGAATGTGTTTTACTGGACATCAATTAAACGAAGTTCTTGAGACCATAAACTATCAGACTGAATAAGAGTAGACACATTTTTCATCAGGAAACAATTTTTGGAAATTAATGGGTGACAAAAGTTTAAGTGGCCTCGAATAAAACACTGTGATACCTCAACTTGTTTATGATTAATCCATTTCGGAGACATGACGCTTTTTGAGCGATTTTCTCATAAACCTATTGGACATATTGATTTAGATCGAAATGATACCTGAGATATTTATGACGTCGCCAGATTTACACGTTATTTGGCTTCATTAACAGAATCGTTAAAGTCACAAAATCAGCAAGAGATGAAAGATTCTTGTTCGGGGAATCATGTATATCGATTAATCGTAAGAATCGACCTTGTCAAGGAAAAATTTAACCATAAAAATAACAAAAACAACATCAGCATCATCAGAAAAACGGGTCTTAAATGCGTCACCAAGTGGGAATGTGGCTCTATCTTCTGCATATACTACCGCCTCTGCATTCAGCGAGCTGTTTCGAGGAAAGGTCAAAAACATCAGAAGGTTTGCATGTCTCTTCCTACCTTCTCGTGAACCTTTATCCAATCGATATAACGTGAATTACAATTGCAACATTCCTGTAACTGTGATGCATTGCACTTTGATGCACTCTGAATTCCAATGCGGGGGTTTTATATATTTTATTTGGATACCGACTCCCGCAATCGACCTGACGGAGTTTTTTCTGTTTTTCTTGAGGTTTTAACGTCTCATAAAGTGGTGAAAAGACTTTGGTTCGTCTTATCAGTTTTTTGTTTGTTAGATAACTTATAGGATTTCACAAGCTTTATTAATATAAATCAATTGGAAGATTTGAATTATTTATTTATTGGCTTTTAGTGAATTTTACGAACTTTAATTTTTAAGAAATGAATTTTTTATGAATTTAGAAGTTTTTGCGCAAAAATTTCAAGATGTCCTTCTTGACGTATTTAAGTTTTTTTTTAACATTTATTTTTAATATATTATCAAAGATTTCATTCATTTTAAATTTTTGATTTTGAAATTTTTTATTTTTATTGCTACCAGTTTTTTAATTTAGAGTGGCGTTCGTCTTGTGTGTAGGTGGACCATTTAGAACATTTTATTATATTTGGGTATTTAAGTGATTTTATGTGTTTCATTGGTTGTTTATGTCAAAATATATTTAAAATAATATTGAAACAATATCATTAAGTAGACAGGATCTGACCAGCACTGCTCCGGTTTTAAGTTTGAACAGAATCAACAAATAATAAGCTTAAGATAAAACAGTTTTTAAAAAAGGCTTAACACCTTGTACTATCCATATTAATTACTTCATTTAAGCGTTATACGTACCTTGATGGGCCAAGTTCAACTTCAGAGGCTGTTGCTGAAAATTAAGACATACAAATTTTTATTACTTTGGCTTTAAAATTTGTTAGTTAACATGTGTTTACTAACTCTGTGTCACATACATTAAATGAATTCTTGATTATTGATCAAGTAGAAGTAGGTAAATACAATATCTCATCCGAATAACACCAGAATTTGGTAAACAACACTGTGAGGTGGACGGAAAGTTTGTTATACGGAAATACAGGTTTCTATGGAATCCCTGACATAGCTATCACTTGCATGAGTCACTGTATATCGTACAAAGTATTTTAGGAACAGGCTACAATCAGAATTATTCATCAGAATACTGTAAGATTCAACATAAACAAAGAGTCGGACCTACAATTGTATGGAGCGTCCTCATGCCCATTTAAAGTTTGTTTCACGTCGATTAATTAAATAAATTAAGCCTTTAATGCGCTTTTAAGACAAATTCTAACAATTCGATGAAGTTCAATTCCTGTGCCTTGGACAGACGGAACAGTTTGAATTGTTCATGATGTTACGTTTGACATTTTTGAACTTTTTCAACGCTTGCAACAGACGAATTATTTTAAAGTGAGTTACTGTCATTACTGTTTTGACAGTCAAAATGAAAATTTTGCGAGAATAGAAATTACTATTTTTCTTAGCGAAAAATTTGAAAATGCAAAGTCAAATTATTAAAAACTAAAGCAAACACTATACAAGAAAGTCAAAATTATTCTATTCAAAAGAATGCTTTTTGGGAAGAAGAAGTGTTCAATTTTAAACTTTTCTTGGTTTTCTCGTAAAAGAAGACACAAATATGAGACGATCTATGAAATGAAACGTCACTTTCGTCAGCATATTTGGACTCACTTCCCTTTTTTGGAAGATGGCACCAACATGAGTTAAAACTCACTTAAACCCTTTTGAACTGGTTCAATTTTAGAATTTTCTCCCATACAAATTTAAACTTGTTACGTCATTGGAATTGTGGTCGTTTCCGTTTTCGAATGGAATGCAACACCGTACACATTTTATTACAATTATACTTCCATTTCATGTTTCATTGAGTTTTTAATGAGCAGAGCAAACCACAACTAGAATTTGAAAACTTTGGAGATTTTCTAGTAACTGAAGATTTCCTCACCAGAATTATAATTGTTTGATGACAGTTCTTGGAGATACTATAACTAACTTAATAAAGTCATTATAATGTGTTGACCTCCACAACATGAACCAATTCTAATCAATATTTGTGATCCAAACAAAACAGGAATAGAAAATTCCAAAGAGTATTGTTACAAAAATTATAGAAAATTTTAATGAAACCGAATTAGTTAAACCGATTCAGGGCTACATATTGAATAAAATCATGCTGTTATTATGATTGCAGTAGAATCAAGTGAATTGGGTGGAACACAGAAGGTCTCTTCCGGTTGCAACCGTTCGACAAACATTTCCCATAGAAAAGTTAATGAACTTTTTTGCCTTGCAAAAACAAATTCTTACATAAAATTTTTAAATTTTCCTCAATATCATAAGTATTGTTTGTTAATTTGTTTTGGTTGTTATTAAAATTAAAATTTCTTGAGCATAGATGAAGTTAAAGATTTGTAAGCCTTAAGCAGCAAGAAAAGTTCTCATGTCCACTTCATCATTTTAATTAAGTCTCAATGGTCTCACGCCCTAGATATACGTGCTAGTACTGTATAAGGTTATGTCTTACATGTACTTACTGTTTTTATTCTGTAATTGCAGTGTCTATAATTGTTGGCTTATGCAAAGCATCATGGAAAACGAGACTTGCTTAATGCATGATACTAGAAACCTTAAAATACTTGCTCCAATTCTTGTTGGAATTGAGTTTTATTGTAAATCAGTGAAACGCGGTCTTTAGATCTTAGATAATTTATTTCAGATAATAACGTGGCTATACCAGTAGATTGAATGGTGATAGTGATATATGTAAGAGAACAAGATGTTGAACGGGTTGCTTGTGATTTCAATGTCTTCTAAGACGTGGGATTGTTTATGAAGACTGAATGCACAGAAGACCAATTTCCTCCACAAATGACCAGGCCTTTCCTGAAGTCAATAAGATTGGTTTTTATTTTATACATTGTATTTAAGAATTTTCCAAATGAATCTTTTCATTTCTTTACATTGTTTCATGAATGAAGGAAAAACCCAGTATGCAGACCTAATTTCAGATTCCGGGAAAGTAGACTGCTAACAAGCCCATCATCAACAAGAATGAGCTAAAACATAAAACAAAACTGATTCTTTATTGAGTTGAAATAAAAGAAACGAAGCTAAAGAACCCGGATCTTCGATTTAAGACACAGTAAGAATGAAGATTTCGTTGTTTTTTTGTATTTGGATAAAGATAGCCACATGATATTGAGCTCTACAGAAGATTTAAAGAATTATAAAGGTTTTTGTTGTTGTTCGCAACAGGAAAAAAAGATCAATCAGACATTCCGCAAAACAGAAAATCGAAGAAAATCAATTGATCTGAGTCCTAAATACATATTGAATGAAGAACATTAAAAAAATGCGGCAGTAGCTTCAGAAGAGACGGTAGAAAACAAATAAAACATGAGCTCAGAATCTTGAGCAGCTCACAATGTTAACTGGTCTCAAACGCAAATCACGCGACTGTGAATTTCGTTTTCGTTTTTGTTGGCAATTTTAAGATCTTTTCCATCACGTGCTTTTATTCCAACATCTTAAAGTTATGTAGATATAGGCTTTTTGTAGACAGGTATATCTATATCTACACAGAGAGTGAGAGAGAGAGGAGTTTTTATTAACTCTAAAATTTCAAAACCAAGAACTCTTGATGAGTCATCTCGAGCAATAATTTGAAGTTAATGAACGAAGCTTTCAAAGAGAAACGAGCTGTTAACGAAAAAAAATTTGAATTCTGGAGCAGCTCCCGGATATAAATCACATCAAAAGCCCGAGCAAACTATTTCAGTTTTTATTAACTTCACCTACATTTTTGATTGATGACTCTCCGGTGTCCAGAAGTGCTCGTAAGGTCACACAGAACATCTTTGACTGATTTTTATGATTTGCTGCTTCGGTCAATGGCCGATTAATCATCGAGTTGTTGGTGGTCTTATAAAATAATCTCATGAGAATTGAAGGTTCAAATTGCTAGTACAAGTTTACGTCCAAGAGATGGCAGTAATGAATGTTAGTTGTGAACGACTTTTATCCGTCAGGCACGGGACCAGAAGCTTGACGGATAATCGAAATGACGGATAATGGAAAAGTTCTAAAAAGAAAGACGTGAGTCTCGATTTTGAGGAAAGGAGAACATTCACAAACAACAAACTTACCGAATGATGTGTATAATTACGAATTAATAATTTTATACATATCTAACATACATAACGAAAAAATCAAAATAAATGTTCAATGTGATGGTGAAAAGGCGGTTAATTTTGACATTTTCGGTGACGGATAACGGAGAGACGGATAAAGGAGGATCTCCTTGCCGGACAGATGCTTCAGCCACTGAGTTACCGTTAACCACTGAATTCCATTAACTGCTTTGTTGATTTCCATATTTTTTTCATAATTTAAACTTTTTTAAAAGAATCGTTTTTAATTTGTGGTGAAATAATTTCATTAACTCCAAATAAACATTTCAATCAAACCAAATCAAGGTGGAACTAGACTCAAAACAAAATCTCCAAATATCGGTTATGAGATTATTAGGTTACAAGCTAATCATAAAAGTTATGCAGTTAATGTTTCCAAATTAGTCTGAATTTTGTAATATTTCTGTTCATTAATTCAACTTGATTATGTTAACAGCGAGGGAGCTGTGTTTTTAATTTTAATTTGAAACAATATTTCAAATTAATTAAGTCGATTTAATTTCCTACAAGTGGGAGTGCGGGTTTACATCGTGGAGTGCACTCATGAAGTGCAACGGACTGTTAAGCAGGTCATTTGTATATAACGTAACAACAGTTTTGACGCAAATAAACAAATAGCTAGGAAAAGTATCAAAGGAATTGTGAATTTGTTCATTTTTGGAGCATGGTTTTTACTAATTGTACCCGTGGAAGTCAGCCTACATGTTTTTAATAGCACCTATTTCTAGCAGATGACACGCAAGACAATAAATAGCTTTGATTGACATGTGAAGCTACATATTTATCAGGAATGTAGCTAACAAAAGACACTCATCACTTGAGGCATCTCTGAATAACACACGAAATATTCCATGGGAAACCATTTTCGGTAGATAACATTGAATAAAAGAAATAATTATAAAAGTTTATTGAATCACTTTGAGAATCTTGAATCAAATATAAAAAGAAACTAGTTTCCAATTTTCAAGAACACTTCAAATTCCATCTTACCATTTTAAAACAAGACGATTAAACTTGAATATACGAGCATGGCGCGACACTTCTACCGGAATTCGTTTTTATTACGGCTATGTACGATAAACACTTCTAAATGATATGTAATATGCAAATCACTTCAATTTAACTATTAAATGTATTGACTGTTCCGTTAAAGGTTATGACAATGGAGCATCTTCAAGAGCTACTTGAGTTTTGAGAAACTTAAATAGAATTAAATTTTTACGATTCATCTTAAGTTATTAGGTAAACTGAAGTTTTGCGATTCATCTTCAGATTGTGGGAGAAAATTGTACTCAAGTGTGGCTGGAGGAATCACGTGGACTTGACCAGTCCAGAATCTTGTAACTTTAGGATGACCTACAGATACTGAGATGACGAAAATGGATTCTGTGGTCGTTGGTTGAAGGAATTGTGCTATATTTCACTGTCTTTTTAAGATGTTTGAACCTGAAACCTTGAACCTGACTTTAGTCACAAGACGGCAATTTTGACAAGGAGTTAGGCTTGGCTTGTTTGTTTCAAATTAGAAAGAAAATGTGCCGTTGGAATCAGGTTATTTTGAATTGGCAATCAACAGGTACGAGATTCAGTTCCTTTCAGAATTTCACCCAATATTTTTTGAATTTAATTAGGTAATAAATATTTTCACCAGTGGGTTTTTCACAACTAATCGAATTTAATTTATGAAAAAATTAATGAATTATATGAAACAGGTCTGCTCACATTTTGTTTTGCTTTAAAGAATCAAAACTTTATAGTTTCACACGAAATTAGAGTCATATTAGTGCCATCATGAATGCGGAAGTTCCGTGAGAAACCGCTGAATGGCGCCACGCGTCTGATTGACGTTTTGCAAAAATTCATGTTAAGTTTTAAATTAAAAAATTCTTGAAAACATATCCGTTTTATTTGCTTACGCTTTTGACAAACTAATTAGCATTTTGGGTATAATCAGTTAAAACAATGTTCTGTTTTTGATGTTTGTGTTATCAGTATGTTGCAGCACTTGAGTTGTCCAACTTGATTGGCAAAACAGGAATCAGTCTTTTAAAAATATTTTACATTTAACAGAGTCAACAAACTGCTAAATATCTGTTTTGCTATGAATCGAATAACTTTTTGTTCAACATTTTCAGTAAGTTCGTCAGCAGAAGACGACCTTAAGATGTTTTGTTTTGTCACGAATGAATGACGTATGTAGGAATTTTTTGATAAAATTTATTGAAAAAATATTTGTTACAACTCATTTAAATGTGCACTTGGATCATCATAATTATACCCTGAGGCAATGGTTGGCATTACGCAGTTTCCTACAGATCTTTGAGACGGTATTGAGCAATTTGGGACTCAAATTTTAATCAAGGTTTGCTCTTATAGACATCTCCACAAAGTTCTAAGGCTAAAGCCTCATTTAGACGATCAGTTCTGTCTCAGTTCAGATGTCAGTTCTGCGAAAAGTCGTTGTTGCTTACACGAACGATCTCCCTTCTGTTATGGTTTCATTTTGGTTGCAAGATCGCTGTTTATTAGGTCTGTTCACGTTATTTTCGAGTTTACTAGACTTTACTCGAGGAAAAATGAGAGGTTTGATTCGATTTCGCTCTGTTACTCAAATAGTAAAAAAACGCTTTAGAGTAACATTTAGCAACTTAATAAGGAATATAAACAAATTTGACATTTCACATTGTCAAATGTACCGCATGTACCTAGTAGCTTAAAGTCAAGCTGGATTCACTGGTCCGTTCGGTGCGTGCAGAACTGTTCTTTTTATATTGAGTTTTGACAACTCTCATGCCGTACTCATTTTGCGGCGAATTCAGTTCTCTTTCTGCCAAAGTTGAACCAACTTCAACTTTCGTGCGGAAGATTTTTGTTTTCACCGTGAATATGTTCCACGTCAGTTCGTTTAAATTGTGGATTGTTCTGAAAAGTGCGGCAGATTCATGACGAACGAATGAATCATGACCCAAGACACTCTCTTCGAGACGAATTAGTTCCGCACGCGCCGAACGGACCAGTGAATCCAGCATTACTCGAGCAAATTTCTCGAGCAACATTTAAAATTTTCTTGCCTAGCACTTTCAAGCATATTTCTTCTCCGTCAGTTTTTGTCAAACTCTCTCAAAACAATTTTTTGAGCGAGTACAAAATGACAACAGAACCAACCTCTTAATGAGCAGCAACATCGAATTTCCTGCCTTCTTCTCTAAAAACTGATAAGGCAACTGATGTCTGATATGAGCGACACATTTACACATAATTTTCACATGAACCGAAACTGAAACTTATGGGAATCATATCAGTTGCAGTTTCAGTCTCAACTGAAATCTCACCCGAAACGGAGATTGAAACTGAGATGGAACTGATCGTCTAAATGGGGCTTAAGAGCTACACATCACGCACTGGTAAGAGCAGGAAATCTTCAGCCAAAGTGACTTTGTGATATGAACAGGTGAACGTGAATCTTTCCTCATTCCTCATATCTTCAAGTGGTCTCTCATCATCTACAATGAAATGGCATTGACTTACTCTTGGGGTCTTTAGAATGACCCCTTTTTCAAATGACGAATGATGATTTGGTGGTTATAATAATTCAGGCTAATCATCATGACCACTCAAACATTGCCTTCATTCTTAGTCAAGGGGAACGTACGCCTTTGAATCAATTTACAAATAGCAAGAACGTGGTTCTGACGAAAGTCTTTTCAGGTACAACGATAAGCTTCGTGTAAAAAATGACTCTTTCGATACTCCAATCTATCTTAATCAGTCATGCTAATTAATGATTCCACCAAATTGAATTGGCAGCTTCCGACTAATCTCTCTCAAATTAAATAATAAAATCCTGTTTCTAGATCCTCGTCTAATCTTTCGCAGAATGTGACTGGAATCACGTTCACTTGAAATTTGCAAATTTAAAGAATTAATCGGAATAAACAAAAAGCTTGTTGGAAGATAAAGTTTTTGTGACTTAAAATTTTTTCATATATGGTTTTTTTACTGTTCATTTCATATCATTTGCAGGAGTTTCTAGCTGCTTGGCAATAAATCTGAGAGACACCTAGACGTCAACTGGAATCCAGCACACTTGTATTGGTTCTAAAATATGGATTATGTTAAAGAGATCATTTGTTTTCTTGATTTCCTCGAAAGTAACAAGTTTCTAAAATGAACACACGGTTATAAGCTTTAATGTCCGAGTAATTTTTAGTTTTCAAAATGAGTTTTTTGTTTTGAGCAGTTCTGAGAAATTAAGAGTTAAAAGTTTGTCATCGTTAATGAAGCTTATCATACATTAATGTTTTTAGAAACGATTTAATAGGACATAACCATTCGAATGGATGATCACACTTCAAAATGAGATTCAAGTTCTTCAACCCTGAATAAGTGATTTTTGCAAATTTCAAATGTCATCTTCACCGGATCGAGGTTTGCCCAGTTGCACCAGTAGGTAAATGGAGCAACTCGACTTTGTTCAATTCAAAACACTTTCCGAAGTTTTACTTTTTTCCAGGTTTCAGTTTCATTTTGTTTTGGTGACATACCATAATCGGTGGAATGTGGTCGTAGAGTCATGCTTTCTGAAGCAACTAACTCCACAAAGTGCCAAAAGAAGCCAGTGATCTGTCAAGCTGTCGGATTAAGATGGACGCCACTAGAAATTTGAGAGAAGTCGGATTTTCTTTGCCACAGATGTAGCAATTGTGTCCGCATTGAATTGCATTATGAAATGTTAATTACAAATGACCTTAATAACACTACAAAGCACACGTAGCTCGACTAATACGAGTTTAGCATTCTAGACACTATAGCTATTCTTGGTTTGAAAACCACCGACTCAGAAATTGTATCGGTTACTTCAACTGGTCAGTCACTTCAGTCACAATCAAAGCCGTTTGGTATGCATGTTGAGTTGCGCAAAATAAAAATGTGCTTCAAAAGTTCAATACAAAACTTCAGTTTCGTTTGACGCAAATTCGAAGAGAAGCAGCAGTGTAGAAAACTTGAAAGAAAAAATAAACGATCTTCACGTCAAACATGGCGATTGTATTCCATTGCATAATTGTGTCAAGGTCATGGCTTTATTTTACACATCATACTATTAGCATTAGATTTCTTGGAATATTTGCTTTTGTTCTTTTCTTAATTATATGGACACAAACACGAAGTAGCCACATAAAGTCTTTATGACGATCGAAGCAATGAAGAGTTGCTGGAGGTATTATCATGATATCAATGAAGTTAATTAGCTTTACCTAGTTTTTTTTCCTAAGGTTCATTATAAACGAAGTTGTGTGATAATATGGGAACCACGCTTGACTTATCACATCTTCAATTGCAGCTTTATGATCGACGAAAAGTTTGTAGCATCACTGGGCGAAAAAGTTATGTCGCGTCTCGTAGATTGAATCCTTAATGAACGGGCACTACAATATACAATATCATACTAGTCATACCTGTCATAATAAATTTATTATTGGCTCTATCACTTTAACTCGTCCGGAAATGGAATGTAATATATAGTAATTCCTCGAACTTACGCGATAGGTAGGACTTAGTTTTAATCGCGTAAGTCGAGATATAAAACTGTAATTACAAATACACACTCCATTAGATAAGAAACTGATACATAACACAAAAGAAGTTGCATCTATGTGTTGATTTCGCGCGACAAGTCCGAACATACACATTAACTGAACAATTGTGTGGTGGCAGAAGGTCTATGATCGATAATCGAGGGTTGTGAGACGCTCAAACAGAAGACGAATCGAAGAGATAAGTCGGGGTTAAAACTGTATAAATAAAATGCAAATATCTTGTCAGAATCACAAACTTCAAAAATATTTTTCAACAATTTTGGGACCGTGGATGGGAAGATAATGAAAAGAAACGAGACTCCAACCGCCCCAGGTATCAGCAGTCTTTATTATGTTGATGATGATTATGATATAGATGGATTTTTGTTCAAAAGGTTAGATTTTTAAAATTAATATCAGGGTGATATTAAACAAAACGGTTGCCAGCAAAGTGGTTTTAATAGTTTTTGAATATCTTGGCATGAAGTCAAGTGTCTAAGCATCCCTCAGGCTTTATTATACGAAAAACGTTAAATTTAGGTAATTTCAAAATCAGGTTACAGAGAATATGACATAATACACTTTGGCAAAGCCAATAATTCGCAGACAAAACCCACTCCAAAAGGCGACAGTGATGTCGAAATCTCCAATATTCATTAAAAGTGATTGATGGCGTTTGGAGATAAGCTTACAATAAACACGGAGACAATTAATTATTAATTGATAGTTTAGTTATTGGTTAAAAATATTTTGCAAGGTTTCATTGGGAATTCCTTAAATTCTTTTGCCGCCTCAAAGTGATTTCGAAGGCTCACAAAGTCAATCATTTGTATTCCTGTAAAATCTGGGTGATTTTCGTATCCTTTGTCGCTTCTTAACCAATCCAGAAATATCTAGACGTTGAGGTGATAAACATTATTCCACAATTCATTGTAACCCTTCAACAATCAAACCATGGACAAGGGCAACTATTGGATTTACACTTTATAAGCTTCTATAGGACAGCCAGTAATTGCATCTATTGTCTACCGGAATAACCTTGATATTGGTGAAGTGTTTATCGTATCTAGTATCGAATTTTCTTATTAAGAAAATGACCACTAATAAGTTAAAAATATGTATAGTACAATCCGATTTGAAAATGCGTAAATAATCATACTTTCATGGTTCCATTAATAAAAATAATTAGTTTCTTTAATTTAGTGCTTTCATATAGGTCCATTGCAATTAAACATTCAATAATTAATATTTAATAATGCGATATCTCTTGTTGAATCGAAGGATATCTTGTTGAGTATTTTAAATAAATTATTGATTTGGGTTTTGTTCAGAAAACTTTGCTTTACCTGACCTTTAACCTCACTCAACTTGATTGTTATCATTGTTCATTAATTAGTTTCTGATTTATTAGCTTGATAATAAAATGTATCTAAAACGTTCATTTAGCATGTTTCGATCTCAATTATGTATGTTTATATTGTTCATGCTAGAAGCACTTAAAGCTTATGTGTCTTGTAAGACAAGGCGACATCAAACCAATAATATATGCAAGTATTTATTACCAATCCTGACGAACAGGACGAGCGTAAATAGTAGATACTCGGGAAACTTTGTTAGTCGCAGGTGTTTTATACGTGAGGGAAACAATTTCATTCATTGAATAATTAAATAAACCAGGATGCTACAGAATACAGAATCTTTATGCCAAAATAAATCTCTCGATAATTTCTCAAGAACTGCTTTAGTGCTTCCGAGCATTATTCTCAAATCACTTAGTAATGGTTGGACAAACTTCCTCATCAGCAATTTGTTCAAAAACTACTGCTTCAAATAATCACAATCATCCTACACTCGTCATTATTTCCTCACATTAACATACATTAAATTCCATGAACACGACTCCAAAACTTCGAGTGTTTGGAGTTATTGATTTCCTGCTTTAGTGTATGCAAATTTCATGTTCAAAAAGTTGGCTCAAAAATTTAGAGTATTTAATGAAACGTTTCAAACTAGCCAGTACTCGAATATTTTCTGTATTATTGTGCAACATTCATATGCAAAATTGCACACCACAAGTTCCGGGCAGGAGCCACTATTGTAATAATTTGGCGCAATAGAAAACCAGTTTGAGTTTTATGAAATTCGGACTTCGCTGCGAATTTTCACGTCTTGCATTGCATTTGTTGTCTTATACAACTCGGGCTAAGTGAATGCAACCTACTAATTATAGAATTCATTTAGCACTTTATCGGCAAATTTTAATCTTAGTACCGACTGGAACCCAAAAATGAAAATTCATATTTTGTATGGAGAAATGAATTTTGCAAACTCTTCTCTTTTCTCTCACATTCTCAAAGTGTGACAAAAACTAACATGGACGAAAGTGTCAAAATGTTAAACAACAGGTGATAAGTTTACGCACACATGCAATGTCAAACATTGCACGTGAAATGTCAAAATATTAAAACAGCCTTTAAGCATTTCAATATTACTATGATTTGAAAAGTGCAGGCAAGTTAAAAACACTCAACAGAAAAAAAATTTTACAGGGACAAACTAACTTGATTGGGTCAAAAAACTTGTGGCATAACTTTTCCGTTCGGCTACAACAAGTCATGACATTATGAATAATAATTTGTGACTAAAACTACCATTTAAAAAATGAAAAAAGTTTAGAAACTGGTAATATTAGCTTCTATAGAATATAACATTATTTAAATTTTATGAGTTATACTTTTCCTGTCACCTTGGTGTCTACCAGAATTCGAGATAGAAAAAATTAAATGGTAACCTTTTTCAACCGCTCAATGTCACGACATATTGTTAAGTCATGCTAAAAAGAAAGTGTTAAACTCTTAAGCAACTTCATTGTTTATTATTTAATTAATAAATGACAGATCATTCTCATATATTTTCTGTCAAATTTGATTTGTACGTAATCAATTATGAGATGTCACAGTTTTGAAATGACTTATTTTGATCAAAAAGCTATTTTTTTTGCTCCAAGCTTTTTGCAACATTTTTGGTTATACAAAATTCATCCGAAAGATAAATTTAAATATTTCCCAACCGTTTTCGTATAATGAGAGGCTTTCTTTGTAGTTTGAACTCCGTTGTCAACTTTAACCTTTAAACTTTGAAGATGTAAGCCGAGATTTTAATTTTTTTTTAATATAAAGTTGAATATTTTCAAGCTTCAGCCTTGAACTTCGCCAAGGATGCTGTCATCTATGACAATAAACCTATCAAGAAGATTTCTTAAACCACTGCGGTTTGTATTGTAATTCCTACTTAGAGTCGCATATAATATAAAACTTCCGAAATTAACCATTTTCATTGATCAACAATTGGTCACACTGTTATATGATACTCATTTGTGATAAACTAAACAAGATTTTGATAATAATTAATTAAAATGGATTTTCATTTAATTTATTTATTTTCAACAATTAAAATGGTTGCCAAAATATTAATGCAAAAGTTAAAAATGCATGGAATGTAAATTTTCACCATAAAAAATTATAAAAAAATTCATATTAAGAAACTTGAAAATATGATTATGATTAAAAATTAAATATTAGAAACAATGCATAAAAAATTAATATGTGTGTTTTTATTTGAATTACAAACACTGATGCGAAGTTTAAAATTGCATCAAAACTTAATGGAGGAAATTTCCATTTTCTTTTGTTGAACTGAACAAAGTCTTCTCTTCAATTTTGAGGGTCGTCAGTCCAGCTCACGCACATTTTTTGTATGGAGAAACGAGTTTTGAAAAATCTCTTGTAAGAAACATTGCTCCTGTCAGCTCCTCTTTGGAAATTCATTCATTTCTTGTAAGCTGTGAATGAATTTTTAATAGAATTTCGGAGACAGAAAGAAAATGACACAACAATTTCGTTCATTGCATGTGTACCAAATACCATTTTGAGCTGTTCACAAGAATGAACAAGGGAAAATTGCATGACATCACAAAGTATTTTACAAGATTACACCTAATGGTTATTGTAACACTACCATAAAAAGGAAAGTTATGAAAGAAATTTCCATCCTCAACTGAAATTAGTAAAGACAGGCGATGAAAAATGGCTGCTCCACAAAACTTTCTTGCAAGTTAAAGTTTCTCGTGTAAGTATGGATTTGATTTCATTAAATGCACTTTTCATGTCTTTTTAAGGAAATGAAATAATTGATTTGTCTGGCAATGTTTTTGTTTTTTTGTTTGTGTTGCTTTTTCTCTTAAAGTAATGCCGACTTTCTGTCTTTCGTTGCGTAAGCAACATTGTAGAAAAGACTTAACAATTTAAGTGCAATTTGCACGAATGCAATTGACGTATCAGATTGAGATCAACATGGCGTTACTTTGTCATACCTATTAAAACTTAAAAGAAACAATATTTTAGCCAAGCAAATATTTACTTAAGCTTTTAACCATGCCTTGTTGGCCAAAATCTCATTTCTATCTGCTTGAAGCAAGTATAAAGATCAGATTTTCGTTTTGAATTATATATCAGCAGGTAGCAGAGAAAGGAGAAGTTTAGGTTCTTCAGAAAAAAGAAACAGAAATGGCTCTAACACAATGCAGACCTAAACTGTACGTGAGTGAAGCGGTTTGCCTCTCTATGCGACCACAAATGTCACCGATCGCTGATGCCATCTGCCAAAAACTACTGTTTTGATAGGTAAAAATGTCATTTTGGTTGGTATAGTTGCTACTACATGTTGAAGAAGCTGTTTCGATTGGTGAAATTAAATGTGTTTGTAACACAGACGTGTTGAATAATAAACACAAAAAGGATTTTAGTCATTCGTAATGTTGTATTAGCACGTGAACCAATTCATCCATTTGCCAATTTGATTTACAAAATTTGAAATTTTGTAAATTGTTTGTTCGTTATTGTAAAAAGATATTGAATATTAACATACTGGGATAAAGTTTTCAATAACGGCAAGGGCAATTTCACTTTCATGTCACTAAGTTTTCATAACAATTTGATTGATTTTTCTTTTCTGTTGTTAATTGAATAGCTAGAAAGAACCGAATAGGGTTTTTCGTTTGATTAACGCCATCTAGAAGCTAAGCAAGCAAAATGACTGCTCAAAATCATAAAATGATGGTTAGTGGCCTCATGCTCACTTGTTTTGTTAGATGTAACATTGTGGACATGTCTTCAATTCTAGAGAAGAGACACCTTGATCTTCATCAACACAGACCTCAGCCCACATGAGCTACAAGGCTTTCGGATTTTGCGTACATAAAACATTTTTAATTAAGATTTTAATTTGCAAATAACTGTGAATATGTAGAACAACGTGAAATTCATTGAAAATATGCCAAAGCCCTGGCCTAGACAGAAGAAAAAAATGTAGCTTAGAAATAAAAACAATCATTACTCCGAAGCTTTTTTTGAAGTAAGAGAAAAAGTGTATTGCACTCGATTGGATGTTGAGAAAAAAATGCAAGAAAAGCGGAAAATTTTGTATTTATGTAATTGAGAGAAAATGGATATAAATGTTTGTGTGTGAAAGAGGTTTAATAGTACAAGTTTAACAAGAAGCTGTTCTCACAAACTTAGTTTTCAATAAAATAAAGAAAAGGTGTGTTTTTAGAAAAACGTTTACGTTCCGGCTTTAAAATTGAACGAAAATGGAAGTGGATTTGCGCAATTTCACTTAAAAATGTGACAAAAAATAAATAAGTCAAGTAAATGAAAATTGCAAATCATATAACGCATACGGTTTAGTGGTTCAGGTTGTTCAGGTGGCACAGATGGAAATCTGTCGTTGAATGCATGGAAAAAATAGTACAGGTCACCTTAACAAATGTTCAAATGCAGTTAAACTTGATTTGGTGCGGTTGTAACCATTTAACAGCTTTCCTACATCAGCTCATAGGACCTATGTTACATGAGTTAGATGAAGTGGGAGGTATTATCTATGTAGCTAACGCCAATGCCATTTTCAGCTCCCATTTTAAGTCTAGTTTTTGAATGGATTTTGAAAGCTTCTCTTGAAACCGGTAACTGCAAGCCGAGTTGGTGATCTAATGCATTGGAACATTTCACTTCATAACTACTCGGAAATGTGGTTTATGAAGTGCTATTTAGGTGCATATTATCCACGTGGACACTTGTGACTGTTTCCATAGATCCAAGCACAAATATTTGACCATAAATCGTGATGACAGCATATGCAAATGAATAAACATTTTCGAAAGGTATTTCATAACTTTGTTTTTAATTGAAATAAATTGATTCACACCTGGACTTCTTTAAACAACTACTGAAGGTATTTGGTTATTGAATATATCATGCTCTAACTAAGAGGAATTTCTTGTTTTGGAGACGCTTTGAATGCATGAGATTTATAAATTCATTTGAATTGAATTTTTGAGTTAATTATTGCATTTATGTCACACAAGCACGAATATAAAGTTAAAGCTTTTCATTACCTTTCATATTCCGAAGGGTTGTTTTGTAATCGAGCCTTGAGCAATATCTTATCTCTTATCTCGAGGTGTTATTTGATTGGGTAATTTAATAAAATTTATAGATTTTTCTCTATTAAAATCGATAAAGTTTATCGATTGAAATAATTACGTGACGGCAATTGTTGAATCATCAACTCTAATACACATATTTCTATTCTCTGCACGTATGGATGCATATTAAGTCATGAAATCACTACTTTTCCTGTTCTTCGCTTTTGGAGGATAGGGAATGATGTTAAAAAATTGACGGATGCGCTGCCAATTTCAAGCGTAAATAAAATAGCGTGTGATGACAAGTGTGTGACAGAACGAGAACAAATCTGAAGATGAAACGATGAACGAAGTCACTAGACAGATAGAAAACCAACAACCCAAGTAAGACAATTTTTTGTTATTAAGACACTAATTCAAACTTCAACAAAACGTGTCTACAACTCAGTATCTAGAAGATAAATTTTTCAAAATGTTCACACCTGGGCAGGCCAGATTTGCCCCGGACCCATAGTAGCGTTTTTAAGCATCTGCTAGGAAGTTCTGCGGGCAATGCAGTTATTCATTCAGGCAAAATGTTGCCAAACGCTGAACAAGAATTTTAGAAAGCCGATGAGCAACTTGGAGTTTTTGTTGAAAACAAAAATTCTAAGAAAAAATCAAATGTAAAGAACGAAAAAATATATTAAGTTATTTATTTCAGCAATTCCTTGTACAAGGCCAGCTCTAGCTTTAATTTATGTTATTACATTTTTTTTGGAGCTGATCCGCAAAAGTAGGTATCACAAGAAAAAATTATCTCGTCAGTACTCGATCGATCTCTGTCATCTCGAGTCATTCGACGCGTTTCCCTGCTAAATGCACGCGGATCTACTATGACAAACAACAGCTTCTGCAATATAACAAACCAGAATAGACAGTCCACAGTGTGTAGATCAACACGAGGTTTGGCATAGATATTGTTTTATTTACATTTTCACTTTCATCTTCAATATTTGTCAATTTCTGAGTCTAAAAACCGTCAAAATGCACGTTTCTAAGCCACAAAGTTATGCGCTCAAAATGTTGAGAAACCTCATTGTGTTTGTATTGTTCAATACAACACCATTTTTGTCATGGTCCTATGTTTATTATTCATCGTGATAATTCAATATCGATAGCTCAAAGTGGAAAAACGTAACTTGAGCTTTAGGTTAACAGGTTGATGTGCCACTAACAGCTTTTGGCCGACATTTGGTGTTATGTTGTCGTCGAGTTTGATTTCATAATATCGATGAGCCAATAATATCTGAATATGTATATTGTATAAACTTTAACCGAGTACATATCAATCAGATTTTGTTTATTGTTTTAAATTTTGAATCTCTCATTCAGTCTATTTTTAGGACTCCGTAGCCGAGCAAAAAATTGAACCCTTATATACTTTCGTCATGTCCGTCTGTCCGTATCTTACAGCCATTTTATTCGGAGACTATTGGGATTATATGGATGAAATTTAGAAGTAAGGTGTTTCCTGTGAACAATTTGACGTTTGCCTAACCAAGGAAATTGAAAGGTTTTGTCTTGCAAATGTTTGAATAACATCACAATTAAAATACATATAGATACATATATTATATTGATATACTGGATCATGGTCAATTTGTGGCCACTGCCTAATATTCTGATAAGGAGATAAGGCTGTATATAAAAGAAAAAATGATGCAGTTAGTGTTATTGGGGTTTCTGCCAGGCAAGTTGATGCGAAATTTGTTGGCACAAGTTTGCTCCAAGTGAATGGAAACTGATAACACTGGCCAAGGTCTATGACTCAATCTACATACATTTAGGATGCAACCGCATAGGCTAAAGGTTACCACGTGTTTCTTCGTTTTATGACATCCATTTGTCCAGTAGTTAGTTATGAAGGGATTGAAGATAAGATTGATGACCAGGTGTCATTGAACCATTTATAGCCTATTCTTCCAAGTTGTTTTTCTCCAATAGCTCAATTTTCGCAGATTCATATCAAAATAGCAGTTGACCTTTAAGGTTTTATAGCTATGAAAAATAGCTTCATTATCTCAGCGTAGAACGCAGTTTAGAAGTAAAAGTATAACACAATGAGTTATTGTATCTGATACTTGAATGAGTTTATTGTAAAGAAGCTTTAAAGTGAGAATTATCTTTCGTCTGCATCTTTGTGTGATGCAACTTTTTTGAATTAGGTTTTTCCATTTCTGAAATCATCTGAAAATTTTTGTCAGTAAAGTCAATTATTTATCTTTACCAGATTCTATTATAGGAGACAGATAAAATCTAGATATCAGAGAAGGTTATCTTTGGGTTAGATCTGGAGCAAGATCAATGTTTTTATATTTTACTTTCGATTTCACTCAGTTAAATCTTTCACTTTCCTTCTGAAGTTTTATCTCCAAGAAAAGTTGCGAATATCACTTTCAGATTGAAGAGAATAATAGATAAATGATATAACTGTTTTGGATTTTCTAAAAGAAGTTATATCCTCTTCCAAATTGTTTATGAAAATTCTAAAGCTACTAAGGATGAATCCTGAATCACCATGACTAGCATTATAAGGTACAATGAAGCTATAAGCACTTTGTGAAGGTTATGGCCGAGGTCACTGCCATGAACTTATTTAGACTGTGAAGGTTGTGTTCAGGTTTGATTCCGAGAGGGTTATATTCCAAGACGAAATTCTTTATCCTTTTAATGTTAAAACTTACCTTAAAGAAGATAAGAAGAATTCACACTAAAACTTTTTGTTTTTGTTTTCACTTAAAAATTTATTTCTGCTGCAAAGATTTTCACTTTTTCTACAAGATTTTTGCCGTTAGAGATCGTTTTGATCACTTTAGGTTTTTATTAGACAACTCAAACTTTTCAAATCCTTCCCAATAGTGTACTCTTTCCTACTAACACAAAAAATAATTAAAAATAATATTCAAAAGCTTAATGATAATTTAAGAAACAAATTTTATTTACAAACTTTATGAAAAACTTCTTTTTAACCTGAAATAAAAACCGACACGACTCAAATTTGAAAAAAATTCAAAAATCAAACACGTGAAAATTCGCACAAAACTTTTTTGAGCTTTTCCTTAAACAAAAAGACCTTCCGAGCAACGAAGTGCACACTCCAAGAGGCTGTGCTTCAAACTAACTACCAGCTGAAAGATGCCGGCAAAGATATATTAAAGAAAAGTAAAAATATTTAAGACACGATAAAAAAGAAGTCATGTTGTAGTATTGCTAACATAATTTTTTTTGTTCACCTATCGGTGATCAAACAGAAAAAGAAAAACTTTGCAAGCATAACATGAGCTTTGCGCGGCACAAGGCACAACTTGCAACTTCAAGAAATTTAAGAGAACCAGCTGATCGAAGTCAAGAGCACGAAGAGTTTTGCGGCCTCTGCAGACTTTTGAGCCACATTTTGAGCAACTCCATCGCGCTCAGTTGATAACCTTTTTCTTGATTTTGTTGTGTTGGTGCTGCTTTGAGCGTAGTTTGAGCGCTTTGAGCAAAACTTGTTCGTAGTACGTGCCATGGTGTCAGACATTTATCAAAAACGAAGCTCTGCAATTGTTCAGCTCTGGTTTTTTTCGAGATGCATGTGGTTTCTCTGTTTTATATGGTTCAGTACAAGCAGGTGATGGTTTCGTAATTACGTTTTTTCTTCTCGCCGTTCCTTGTCACGCGGATCTTGTTTCCAGGTATGCAAATTTGACGTTTAATAGCTACTCGAGTTTGTACTGTTTTTAGTAACAGGATTTTGGTATCAATTACCCGCGGAAATTACATGGTTGTAAGTGATCCGACTACCAGAGCGGTTCCTGCATGGGTTTCCCGTTTTACAGATTAGATATTTGAGGTACTTGTATATGTATGACGGAACTGCTCGTAAAACACTCGATAGACAAATGTTGTTATGGTGTCATAGCCGAGTTATGCAACTTGACAGTAAATGGATGAAAGCTTTCTTCTGACTGGCAATTCATCTTATGATCTTGCTTTAGGTTGACGGAATCGTCGCTTCAGGTGCTCTCAGCGGGGTTGCATGAAAAAGAAAGTTGAGCAGACCCACCTACATTATTTCGGTTGACACTATTTTGTTTTGCAATGCGTTTTATATTTAGCACTCAACCGCCTCTAAAACATAAGGTACAAAACCACTTTTCTGAAACTTCTTTCCTTATTAGCTTATCAGACTTCTGAGTTCTCAAACTAGGGAGGAATGATCAATGATTGAATATCAACTATCATATCAGGTTCTTTGAATGACAGACAGGAAGGTGCCAAACCACTCTTACGTCCGTAACAGATATTCAACAAATCACAAGTGTTTGGTATTCGATTGTTATATTGTTGTCATATATCATAAATAAGGTCATAGATCCAAATTTCCTTCACATAACATTTGTGGAAGTTTCATCAGGTTTTTGTATGTTAATCGGAATAAAATTTGCAAAGTTGTTTGATATATGGCACCAATTGGATTCTAGTTAATATTTGATGGTATCTACCTGTGTTTCACTTCTGGAAGTGTAGGAGTTTGAAAATTTTCATAAATTCAAATAAATTATCTTATCGATCTTATCTTTATGTGACTAATTTGCATGTATGAACTTCCTGATTTTGTTTTCGTTCGTAAATCTTGTCCACTCGATTCTTCAGAATATTACCTCGACTGATTTACAATTCCATCCGGAAACCAATTATGTTCAATTATGAAACCCGTATCATCGTGAAATAGATGATAAACAATACTAGTGGTATTCCAAATCCAATTATATAAGTCTCTTCTGGTCAATCTATTGCTGATTGCAGTAATACGTGTTGAAACACCCACTAAACCTCGTTGAGGTGTTTATGACATGTCTATCATGTTGCAACGAGACACTTCCGTCAATAGCTAAAAGTCTTCCGCGGTGTTCCATCTGAATCACATGAGGTGGAAACTCAAAATTTGTCCATTTTCCCTTCAATTGGTTTCTACCATTTTCAACGTGACTCTGGACCGGTCACGTCTCTGTGATTTCGCAATGTTAGTAACATTTGTTGCCATAATGCGGCTAATCAAGTGTCAATCGATGACCAGTCAATAACAAAAACATGCAAGTTAACCTTGAAGGCTTTAGGTTTTGGAGCACCAAATACCTTCCGTTTGTGACGTTTGAAACGCGCAACTTGTGACTGAATAAAAGTGAAATTTCTGAGCTATTCGCGTGAACCTAAGTTGCGTTTTGATTTGTCATGTTTTGTAATATGAATTTATCCGATTGATTGTCACTTTTTGTTATGTAATTATTTCAATCAATTCGATTGTGAAATATTATTTTTCAAGGTTTCATGTTGACCTGCTACTTCTCATAATGAAAATTAAAATTGAAATTGAAGAAACACTCACGGAAAAGCATGTATACTTCATGAGAACAAGACAGTATCACCTAAAGTCTGAACTTTTCGGGTCAATAGCACAATAACAAATTTTTGTTTTAAGATAACATCGAAACTCATAATAAATTTTTGCGCATTAACGTGTCTCTTGAGCGTACGTGATTTTTCGAAAAGGCGCCAGGGAAGTCCTTAAAACTATACAAATCTCTCGTGAAATATATATTTAATAACCTATCTCCGAGAAGATCTTTTAGCCATTAATTCTTCCGAAAATTTTTCCATGACACATTCCTGAGGCGCCACGCTCGGCTAATTCCATGTGCCGTACGAATATTGGAGCGGTTTGTCGCGTACATCATATCCCGGAGTAAATTCTTTAAAATTGCATAACATTAAGATAAAGGTGATTCACTTTGAGGTGTTATTCACATTGACTCATGAGGTTTGTGCCATTGTTCTGTTCTGTATCATTACAAACTGTTACCGTTATATTAATCACTAGAAAAATAGGCGGACAAAAAATAAAAATTGATAGATATATATGACGATATGCAGAAAATGAATTTTCCCCGCTTGAGTGAATCCCATTCCCGGGTGCTTGAAATTCATTCTGTGTTTGATCTACATAAAATGAATTTTCCCCGCTTGCAGAGAGTGAATCTCATTCTCCGGTGAATGAAATTCATTTCCTGCTTCACGACCATTAGGATTTTGTATATTAAGAAAATACCATACGAAAATTGAATATTAAATTCCTTCATTTTATGAAGGCTGCAATTCATGTTCTAATCATGATTAACGTCCTGACCAATAAACGTATCACATTCCAGGTAAATTCCAGTAAAGTACATTAATTTGACTTCAATGAGGTCAACAGGGAGCATGATTCTAAGATTGATTCATTTTAAACATAACCTAATGAAAACCGCTTAGTAACGTATTTGAGCATGATTAATTGCTGAAGCGGTTAGGAAGCACGAAATGAAGATCATTTCAAAAATTTGTTCACAGTGGGTAAGAAGTGCAAAATCATTTACCTCATGAAGTTATTCCAGTGATATCTATGTAACTGATTCCGACTCAAAACCTCATCTTGTCGAAATTAATTTAAATAACATTTGTCAGCTCAAGAAGTTTATCTGGTCATCAGGAGGTCATATCATCACGTGATGTTATGAGCATTTTATTTAAAATAAAACTATGTAATTTATCTTAATTTCTGAAATTTTTTTTAAAGAAGAAAATCGTTAACAAATTAGCAGCAATGTTCACTTTACTTATCTGCTCCAAAACTTTTCACATCTCTTGTAACCCAACGTCGAAACATTGGTTATTAACAAATCATACTATAAATCACACAACATGTCTTTAAAAAGGTATGGCGTCACAAAGTACCCATGAAACTCCGCTTTGAAGATTTGTAATTAATATTATGTGATTAATAACTATTTGACTTAAGAATTTTGTTTACGCTAAAGTTTGACTTAAGGAAAAATCCGTATATCCGCTTGAGGTAATTATTTTTGTCGCACTTCCGTTTGCAGTGAGTATGTATGTCTTTTGAAGTGTCACGTAGATGTCACATTAAGGATATCAAGTTTAACTGTCATATATTATAATTATTTTTGTCTCTAAAGAATTACATACTTTAAATTTCTAGTCAATGTCTGGAAGTTCAAGAGTATTTCTAAGCAAAGATAACCTTTTAACAGCTTGAAGGTATTTACGAATATAACGCCCATGATTCTGGTAATATTTGTAGAAACAATTGGTGCAATATCATATAGTGCAGAAGTCGCCTTTGAAGATATCGCTAAAGAATCACATTTCTCATCTTAAATAATTCAAAAGTTGTACATTAAAATAAATTGGATTTCTGAATACTGCAGTTATTTCTCAGTGATATCAAAATAGACCATATAACATAAAATAAAGTAAACAAGAAAATGTGGACTATGTCCAATAAAATGTAGCTCTAACACATGCCGGAATGAGATAAACCGGAAGCAAGCAAGTTAACCAGTTAAAATTGTTGTAAATTTGAAATTATGAAACACTTGAACATGTGCTAATTAATCATCAATAATTGAAACAATCGCAATCGATAATTAATGTTAAACAATTCAAATTGCTTAGTTATGTAATCGTGATATAACCGAGATTATCTAGTAGCACACTTTCTGTTTCAATTATCTCAATATCACCTGAGTCATAAGGGTACACCCGCTTGCCATGGCGTCGATTTGTTTTCAAATTCAATTCTGTTCAAATCAAAGCCCTGAGGAGAAGTATGACTTGGCTAAGTGAAATTTAAGTGATGTCTTATGAATATGGTAATGTGATATAGATAGCTAAATAATTTCTGTTTCTATTTTTAACACTTCGAACAGGATATGGAAAATGGTGCACATGCCACCGACATCTGGATCTGGAATAGCTTGAGAAACCAGTTTGGAAAATGCAAAAATTATGAACTAATTGAGCTGATTGTTGAGCCTCATGACAAACTGAGTAATATTTCACATAAAAAATATTCAACTATATAAACTCGAGCTTTTAACATTGTGGTTATATAAATCAGAGTTCTACATCCTCCATTGAAGTCGGCCTGTCCTCAAAGTCCGGAACAATTTTTGCGTTGGTGGAAGCGGTTAAAAGCTTTGGTTTTTGATATAAATCAGGTACTGTTCGTACCTGATACTTGCATGATTTCGGCACTTTTGACTTTAGCCACAATCATAACAAAGTAATAAAATAAGTTCTGTTATGACTCTAAGGGAAAACCATAATTTTTTGTATATAACCATGTGCTTTCAATACTTTGTTATGTTTTTCGGAAATTTGGAGACTATAATAAATTTTCTATGACTTGTGGTTTTTGATGTTTCTCTTGCGAGTTTGTGGTTACGATTGGATATTCAAGTGGGTTATTCAGGAGCTACTTAATTTTATTATTTTAACAATGGGTCAGTGCCTACCCAAAGGGCGACTGAAGGTCTTTTGTACCATCCCCTACGTTATTTATTACATTACGTTTGGGCCTATCTCCAGGCCTTGGAAGTACGCCATTAGTGATCTTGGATCAAGATTTTTAAGACCCTCGTAGAGTTGGTGCTACTTTACCGAGTGATCTTGATCTTTCCTGTGATAGCACTTCACATTCTATCGAAAGATGATATACAGATTCTTTATCCTTGCCATCTTCTTTAGATGATCGTTCACATCATGGTGACCTGCAGTGATTCCAACTAACTGTCTAAGTTCATAACTGGTGAGACGTAGAAATTTGTTCTCCTCACAGTACTGCCAGTCCAGCAGGCGCGTGACCTGTTGAGTGTTGTACCAGAGTGAGGATTTCAACCTATGTTCCCATTTTTCTATTTCTGCTTTGATACGCTTTTTCGAGTATCCGCAGAAACGTTCTGGACCTATTGCTGACTCTTTTTAGCTTACATGTTGGGTTTTAATATAAAAGTTTATTGTTTCCGTTAGTATAAAAGCATATTGTCGATATATGTATTTATGACAAACGTAATTTGGTGAAAGAAAATAATTAAACAATTTTAATTGCTGCTTTCAAATAAACGTTAATTTGTAACTCGAATTCCTAATCGCCATGAACATGTCCGAACAAGAAAACACGGTAATTTGTTAAAAACGTTCTTTAGCAGGTAGAACCATCAATTCTGTGAAGTTTCTTTCACTTCATTACGTTGACTGAGAATTAATTGTGACACAAATCCACGAATAACATGATCGTAACATGAAACCGGAAGTATTTAATTGAAAAATAAATTTAATTACTTTCTCGAATTAACGGTTGCAGGTAAATTTTTCAAAATCTATCCAGTCACTTTTATTGGAGGGTTTCAAGAATTTTTCACACGGAAATGTCAACGAGATAAGCCTCCAAGAATACCCAAGAATAAGCCGGAAGTTCTTTCATTTGCAGTAAATTATTAAACTTCTTGTGATTCTTAAGATTTCGAAAATCACAAATTCTGAATCATGTAAGGGTATCCAGAACAAATTCCCACCATAAATATAAATAACTTTCCTTCACATTCTTGACAAGGTTTTATTAGCAATATTGTGCAGACATCAGTAGACATCCGTTATTAGATACTGGGACCATTTTCTGGAGTTGTGACTCTTATTTTATTTAGTTTTTCTTCTTTGGTATGTACCACACATTTCGACAATTCTTCCCAGTGCCATGATCAGACCTGCCTGCAGCTACACTTGCAGATAGGAGCTTAACAGACTGTGAGCCTCCTACCAGGAGTTATAAGTTGAGATATGTAACATTATCTGACAGGCAATTCAATAATCTCTTCGGAAAGTATGAATTATTATATCTGTCAGAACAAAGTTTTACAAATATTGCGAAAAATCCGAAGAATATTCTGTAAATCCGAAGACTGTCAGACTTCTATCAGTGGTTAAGACTTAAGATAAATTACATTACATGAAAGATAATTAAATAAGCTTTGAGAAAAGTACAAGAAATCATATGTTACAGAACAAATTAAAGGAGATATCGTGAAAAATCTGAAACTCTTTTCAATGGTTTAGGGATAAACATACTCAGTTAAGAAGGAATTGGAATATAATTTGAGTGAAATTTCCTTAGGTTTTTAAAATCCTTACCTTTTTGTAATCTTGTGGACAACTATCACTTTTTCACTATCGAATAGTTACTTATCTATGAAAGTCTATGCCGTCACAACCAAAATTTTTGCGTAATTTTCACATCAACCTTACGCAACAATGTCTAATTACTTGGAATTGTTAAGTAATTCGAAATAAACATTGGAAAAACAACACAAACCTTCGAATCTTCGTATAAATTCTCACACTGTTTTCCACTAAAATTCTGATCAAAATATTTATTTGTGAGAAAATTCAATTGAGTCTCGTTTCTTATATAAATTCGCAATCCACGAATTTTATAAAACAACAATTGTATTTGACGGATTTTGTAACAGGAAAACACTTTCACGCAAATCAATTTTCAAATTTAAATATTAGCAACAAAAAATGACCGAAGAAATTTTACTGTTACACACAAAATTTTTAATTCAAATTGATTATTCTATTCTATGCAGAACTCGATGATGAACCTTTTCAAGTCAGAGAGAAAAGGTCTTCCGTTAACGATGAACCCACAACGTATACTAAATGAAGACTTCTATAGAGAGCACTGTGGCAAGAAGTCACTAATAGTTGTTGTGGCGTATTTCGTGTGATAGGTAAGTGTCAAGTACTTTTTTGAATTAACATGCCTCCGTGTATATAGTATTAAGTAATATTTAAAACGAAAACAATAAAAACAATAAAAACCACATGACAGTAAACCCTCATGCCACTGAATAACAATTACTTTTTCGTTTTGATACGAGTATGTTTCCATTGGCAATTGCAGAGTACTCGACGTTGGAAACGAATCAACTTTGGATTGTCAGAACTCGATTTATCATTTATGAATTTTGAGAAGAACGAATCATAAATCCCCAAAAAGCAAGAGGTATCCACTTCTTTTGGTGCATGGCAATCACAAAGAGATAAGTTGTTTACTACCGAGCCATGTCATACCAAGGAACTTATTCAATATCAGGTTATCATTTATTTTGTTGGCAGTTAAACGATTAAAATTTTGATTGGAATTAATATTAAAGGTGGCCCCTCTGGGAAGTTATAGCTTGATTGGTCGGACAAATTCAAGGAGGAACATTCAATTATGTTTTCATCACTTTTGGTCAATTTTGTTAAATGAAAGTGTTGCACAATTGGCAATACTTGTATTTTATGCCGGATTTTATTACGTACGTCCCTTATTAATGAAAGGTTTTTTGGGTTCGCACAAAACCTGATATCAACTCCACCCCATCTTTTCAGTGATAATTGCATTTCCACGTCTTTCTGTGGTTTCACATATTACAGAATGTCGGTCCAAGGGCCAGATAATGTTTACTTTCATTGGACAGTGATTGACTGAACGAATTTTGTTTTAACTTTTAACACTTTACACTCTTTAGTTCTTTTAGATGGTGTTAACTTGGTTATTTACAATTTAAATTAATTGCGTTTTATTTGATTCTGATTAAAAGATTTTAATGGAATGTTTTGCACGTTTGATGAAAATCAAACAGCAGGAATCGTGAACTATCATAACAAGTCCATCCTTTTCGCAAATATTTGGAAAGTAAATCACTTATTAAGGAAATACATCAAAATGTCCAATATCTTAAATGTAGAGTATGTAATTGGTATCTTGTTAGACTCATTTCAAGATAGACATTATGACTTCCAAAGCTTGTTAGAAACGAGGCTTTCCAAAACCTATAAGCTATACATACACATGTAGTTAATATTATTACAGTAAAACCTTTTTTATCCGCAAGGCACGGGATCAGATAATGGAAAAGTTCTAAAAAGAAATATTTGCGCCTAGATATTGAGGAAAGGAGTACATTCTCAAACAACGAATTTAACGAATGATATATTCAGTTACGAATCAATAATTTTATACATATTTTCAAGACGAAAAATCAAAAGAAATGTTCAATGTGATGGTGAAAAGTCGGTCAATATCGACTGCTAGTTCTGTGCTTGTCTTCGCCAAACGTTCTCAAAGTAAGTGCGTCTGTGTTGTTGTCTTCTTCTAGCCTGTCACATCAATCTATGAAATTTTGAACATTGTAACATCTTCCGTGACGGTTAAGAGAGGTGACGAATGTATAGGTTCTAGTGTATGTAGTCGCACGGAAGTGAAGTTTTCAGGATGTCATTTTCCCAAAACCGTCACGCAACAAATTTCCTGACTTTCCTTATTGACCTTTTGATTCACGTTTCTCTAATTAAGGTGTGCCTTTATTTTTTAAAGTAATTCCTTAAAGTATTTTACTCACAAGGATACTATTATGTTGAGAACTGTTGCTGCTACTGAAAGCCAAGTGGCATGAAGTACTACTGATTGGCTACATGTTGCGAAGGCTCTTTTTTGGCCATGAGTACAACACTTTCAAGATATTAATAACATGCTTAACATTAAGGTGATTTACTTTCAATTGAATATATTTAAATAATTCTTTATCTCACAAAATGGGAGACTTTAACGAATAAATGCAATGGGACTACATTCTTCCGCACTGTTGCCTTGAGACACTTGCTGGTGTAATTAACAAGTAAACTTACACAATTTTCGTAGTAAATGATCCATGACTGATTAAAAAATGGTAAGTGCGCACGTAATTCTTATAATTTTCTGATTGGCCTTTAAGTCATCTTTTGTAAATCCGAAGGGAACCTACTGTTATCATTGTGTGTCCTCTAAATTCTTCTATTTAATTAACTTAACGAACGACAAAACTATGGAATGTTTTCTGTTTTATTCTATTGTCATCCTATAGTGGGCTTACAAATAATAATTGACTTCGTTTTTATTTGGATAACCCATATGGACAAAGCGTTTGAAATTACTCAGAATTTGAATATTGAAGTTCCAAAGCATAATTCTGTTCAAACCTTGTTCTTTATGGAGGTGAAGACCACAAGCTACCTGACATTTTGACAAACTACCTTGTTGAGTGTAGTGACCTTAGGTTCAATAGTAAAGACAATAACGAGCTACTGGTTACTGTTAAATGCGTTTTAAATGTAAAATACTTTAAATCACACATGAATTTGTCAAAAATTTTAATTCACTCATTCTCAAAGAAAACTGATTCAAAATTTATGTCACGTTCTATATAAAAGCAAACTCATCATCGAATGCTAAGTAAATGCACTTAACATTACGTGGTTATGGTTTTTTGGTAGCTTATGGTTTTCCACAGTGGCTCATTAGAAACATAATTTCACGATTAATCTTGAAGTCTTCATAAAATTGCCAAAATAAAGACAGTCGCGATGATTCTGTCAGTTTTCTAAGAAACTATATATAATCAGTCGGTTGGTTTTGAAGGTTTCATCGTTTCACTGGTCATTCATAGAAGTATCGTGAAGGAATTCACTTCTCAAGAAAGGAATGCAGAAACACTTCAATGACACTGAGATATCTTCTTCTATAGATCTAGATTTAAATTTCTACAAACATTCAATTTACAGAATCTAGTATTTTACATGAGTTGCGTGCTGGTATGACAATGAAAACCTCAAGAGATTTGTTTCATGCTTCTTTCAAATCTTAAAAACTCATGAAAACAATCAAATCTTAATATAACTCATGAAGGTGTTTTTGATAATCATTTCAATTTTATAAGCACCACTTTATTATGTCGGTCACGATATGCTCTTTTAGACGCACGTGGGTCCTTGGACACTGAAAAATGTAGATTAACATAGATGTTGATAGTGCAGACGGATAAACAGCAAACAATCCAAAACATCACTTCAAAAACATTAAGCCGAAATACATTTAACTAGATATTAATTCTAATATGATTGTTATATATGATCTTCCAAGTCCTTCCTAGCTTAAGGAAACAATTATTCTTTTCAGTAACAGTAACAGTAACTGATAACAAACGGATATCATTAACTCGAAGTCATTCAAAATTCCATCTGTAATACAAAACTCATTAACATTTATTTTTGTTCTATCGAATGATACCTAATTTAATTTTAAACTTTACGTCAGGTGAATTCAATTAGCGACTGGGTTGAAATAACGACAAGTCATTGAATGTATCACATGCCTTTATTCGGTTATAGCGTTTCGTGAAACTTTGAACGTGTTGTTGGTTTTGCACTTCTGGCAGACTTTGAGACATCTTTAACGGAAAGTCATTCCTCTATCATCTGCGTGATCCCTTTTATAGTTTCCAAGTAAACAAGTAGACAAATTTAGAAATGATATTAACCAAGTGCGATGTACATTAACAATTAATTCAAATCCTTCTTAGTAGTTGTGTTTTGAAAGCGGTTGTCATTTTTAACAAAGCGTGAATGATTTTTGTCATCACTGGTGACCTGCAAATTTCTACATTCTGCTCTGCTTTTCATGGACACCAATGAAAATGATGTTATATCTACTACAAAGGATACTTAACTTTTGGTCTAAATAAATGTCATCATATCATGCGAAAAGAATTGTATAAATTTTGCATATAAAATGCAGATGAATATCACGCAGGCGTTCAAATGAAGTTATTTCAATTAAAACGATGTCAAGATGCTCGTGAGAAGCATATCCCATTTGGAATGTTTGGTTAATATGAAATGATTTAAAGTCTTAAAGAATATGATAAAACAAAGAAACTAAACAAAATAATTCATTTTGACTGATTGCAAGGTCTACTGCACTCGTGGCCTTATTGTGCTGGTGGAAATCGTGAGTTGATTATGTTTTTTGCGCAATTCATCTTAAGTTGAACTCATTTTCATTTGGAAGTTAAAGTTTTTCCCAGCTTCAGTCAAGGAACGAAGTTCTTACCTTCAATTTGGCAACAGAAGATCCATGAACTGGTGCCAATAAACAATGTTGTTTTGTACTGGTTCAAAGATGGAAACCTTCATTGAAGGTTTTCATGTTTACGATGTCTTCTACATAGATTCCATTAACCATAGTGCTCAGCCTAGTCATTAAGACTGCCAGTCGACACTAGCGACATTGTACCTGAAACTTCTTGAAATACAAAAAACAAACGTCTTAGTTTTGTCTAGTCATTCGCTAAGAAGATTATAAACTTAACTGCAGTCGTGATTCTTACAAAAATTTCGCAATCCTTTTAATGCTAAAACCATCAGCTGCATCATCGGTATATTTATCAATTTGTAAGTCATAACCGCCTGTGTGTCATAGAGATATGTTGAGACTATATTGTAATGTACTATATAAGATGCTATATAAGAAATAACAATTAGTACTTACTAGCACACTTTGGCTTATATCTACTAATTCTTTTCGTTTATTTTTCCGTTTTGTTAAAAATGCAGACGAACTCATCAAATAATGACGCGTCCAAGGTAATACACGTTTTAGTATTTCATTTTGAAAATATGATTTATGAACTGAAATGGGCTTTAAATGTGGACTTAAGAATGAAAAATATAAACTATAATAAAGTTCTAGGACGTTTCATGAACTTTAAATACCATCATTGGAATTTTAGTTGATATTGTTTTTAATTTGTTTTCTTATTGATGGGTCAATTCTACTTAAAAATGGTCTTCCAGGATTTGATTGGCATCGTCTATTGAGAATTTAATGTAAAAATGCAGTTACTTCCGGAATATTACTTCATGGCTATATTGAAAATTTTCTTAAATTTTAAACCTAACCAGCGCAAACCAATCATCAAAACAATATATGATAACTAATTAGATAGTCATATGACACCTTACCCAGTTCATCTCTCCCTTGATTTTGTATTAGCACAATGTGAAGGTTATGCTTTTCGAATCACATGTAGTGATTACTGTGAAACATTTTCGGATGTTAAAATTACTAATTACTCAATAGCTGCTCATGAAATTGTTTTTCTGCGTTTTGTTTATCACGTATGACTTTTCTGTATGACTGTTAATTTAAGTGTAAAGTGTCTTCTCTTCGACCAATTTCACTGTAATTCATTTACCTACTTGTAAATTTGCAGGGATACCTTATGTAAATACTCGTTATCCGATTACGTGATGTTGACTGCGTGTCATACCGCGTTTACACCGACCTAAATCTATTAATAGTAGATTTAGTGAGATGATTTAATAAATCTTCTCGCCCGTTTACACCGCCAGTGAGGAGATTCAGTTTGACAGTTCAACATTTTTTTTGTGAAGTTGTAGTGGTTTGTTGTTCTGTTTTGTTTCAAATCAATTACAAGACATTTTTGGACAACAGTCCACGCTTTTCCTTGCCTCTTTTGATTTTTTTTATTGAAACTAAAATTAATTTTCAAAATGAAAAATCGCGCCAAATAATGAAATTAAACAACGCACACAACAAAGAATTGAACTCATTGCGAATACCGCTTGTGCATCCTTATGCTGGTGTTTAGGTTATTTTTTCGGGACACAAAATTGAGACGAATTTGGATCTGTTATATAAACAATGATTGCAGTAAGATATTTTATTTTACGCTCCTATAAATGTCTTATTCCTTTCGATATCCTATGTAATATATCGTGTATTATCAATTTTTCTGATCAATAGTCACTCTTTAAATCACAGTTTGAATCTTTAGAAACTTGTAAAAAAGTTGTAATAAAATTGCTTTGAATAAAATCACGAGAAGATTTAATATGGTTCAATTGCCACAAAGTGGGTCAAATTGTTAAAATTCCACAACAATTTCGTTTCAACATTCGGTCAATTTTTCCAGTACATTGTTATCAAAAACCACAAAGGTATTCACACATGAACATACTATTGTACACAAAAAATAAAAAAAAAGTTCCGAAAAATTTGTTAAAGGAACTATTAACGTATTTAAAATTTTGTAACAATTCAATCGTAGCATTAAATCAATATTACAATATATAAGAAATTACCATTTATTCAGATTTAAAAAGGCGTACAGAGTTTGAAAGAACGCTTGCAGAGTATATTTGTATCATGTGAACAGAATTATGTAGCTACTTGTTACGCAATTTTACGAAAACTACATATTTCGAATAAAATCAAACATAGCTCCATTCAAATATATTTGTTGTTGAAAATCATGTTGAAATTGCCGAACCTGAAGCATTCATCATTTCTTATGAATAGCTCTACGTGTTATCCACTCTACGTAAGCTTCCAAATTCAGTATCTTATATTCAATATATGGAATGCCAAAACATCTACAAAATATTGGCGTTACCTAGTGTAGCATGTTTTCAAATGACCTATATTTATTAAAAGAAATAAAATCCAGCTTGTGAAATAACACTATAGATTCCAAAGGATTTTAACAGGCAATACGCTTATATCACATATTCAATTCTAATACATTAGCTTGAAATTTATTCAAGAACTTGTTAACACTTTTTCCTTTTCTGTGACTTCATTTACAATATAAAAGAAAGACATTAGATGCAGGTGATCGTTTATTTCGAATTCATCCAATTCTCCAAATTTATTAACTGAAAAAATCCGTTTAACGTTCATAAAATTAATTACCTTATCTTAATTCCCCAAATTAGCGGGCATATGTTGACATGTTGAGTGTGGAAATTAATTTTCATTAAGAACATTTCAGATTTGCATTCATTTCTGTCATTTACTTCTTGTCGTTTAATCGCACGTTTCTTTAAATTTTAGCAAATTTCTTAATCAGTATCAGAGAGTTTGCAACATATATTTTATTTTAATGGAAACCGTTTAATCATTATGGCTGTTTTTGGTCACAATGTGCTCTTAATTCTAGATTACACGTTTACGTTTAATTAAATGAATCTTTGGTAATCTTCCACTTTCCGTATGAAAGAGACTTAAGAAATGTAGACCGTGGACAGTGATATCCGGATTCAGTCTTTTACGGAATTATCACAATTCACAAGCCAAGTGTGACATCTTGCATTTTGGCAAGATCCGGGTGAAAAAATTCGCAGAAATGTTCTTATAAAATTGCTTTGAGAATGGCTGACTTAAACCGATTGGAGGTAGTGAACGTCAGTCGGAATTCAGACGGAAAAGAATAAATGCGACCGAGGTTTTAATGTTACATGAGTCGGAATTCAGACGGAAAACGATCGGAAATTATGGACTGAATTTCGAAGGTCTGCTCGAGCACTAGACGCCTGTCGGAAAAGTTATTTTTCGAACATTCGGTTTTACGTATTGTACATTGATTTTATTATTAGCATATTTTAGAAATCCTCGTACTTTCTTTAGGTTAAAGTTGAAATTTACTAATTATCTGGATTGTAATGCGCCACTCAACATATATAATAATAGCTACAATATTATAATTGTATAATGAACAACACATAATAAAACACTCAACATTTCATAGCCTGATAGTCATCTAAATTTCGAAATCGTTTTTAATGATATACGCGTATGTATAACAAACGAGCTGCTTAATATGCAAAGTTTCTAATAAACTTTATTGCGAGCATAAACAAAATTATAGTCACAAACGTAAGGTTAAGTGAGAAACCTCATTTCAGAGATGATTGTAATTAGTTCTGGAATTAGACCTTGACTCTTAACATCATCTCAAGGTAATTACTTGAATGCACCTGATGTAGGCAGCAGGTAAGTGTTCTCAAACAAATATCTTCATTGTTTTTAAAACACTTTCAACTGGAAAACAAATCATTTCTTACCAGCTACTTACCTGTAATTATTTCCATGAACTTAATAAGGCTAAAATTCACCTACAACCTGCGACGATGATTGATTACTTTCGTAATTTCGCGAGAATACGTAGGAATACTTCATTCATGGTACTTTGATGTGATAAAAAAATGTTGTGGTTTTGAGGTTTATAAGATGTTCTGCCTAAGAGATATGCTCTGTTTATTCCGCAAGTAATTTACCTACTACACTGTAGCTTCGCAGTTGTCCTTCAATTTTTGTAGGCTTATACCTGAGAATCTCTTTGGTATAAGACAATACTAAACTGTTACCGTGTTCCGTGGTAATAATATGCGCCCTTGGGATTAAAATAAATGAAATTGGAAAATTTTTTGGACATTTTCAATTATCATATCGAAGGAATTTATTGGACAACCGCAAATCACTAACAGAAAATGCAAATTGTATAATTTCAAGGTATTTCGCATGGACATTGGGATTCTGAACGTATCACGAAATGTGCAATTTAACCTCCACTAACCTGCGTATCATGCTCGGACATTCTAAACTGAGAGGCTAAGAACTTGACCTAAAGGGACTTTAGCCACTTACTTCTCTTACGCTGCAATCGACAACATGTCAAAAATAATTACATGAACGCACGAAATCCCTTCTTTTCTCCTTACTTCAACATCTCAATTAAGTGGATATTGGCAAGGACATTATTTAGTTTCTTAAAATTATTGCATAACTTGTGAGTTTCCAAGTCGTTTCAACACCTACCAAACTGTTACCATCATGCAAAATATTCATCCTCCAATTAAAAATTCAGCTAAAATATTTACACGAATGTTTTCTTAAGGTTTTTGTGAAAAATGAAAATTTTCAAAATTCTGACAGTTCGTGTTTTCGTTTAATTTAATTTTGAATTTTGAAAGTCTTGTGATAGCCACGAAGATTTCATCACGAATCGCCATAAGACCAAAAATAATTTTGGTCCATTCTCTTCTGATTCTGATGAGAAATTAAAGCTATACTTCCTGGAAATCGAGATTCAATCTGCATATTACGTGATAGTTTGCAGTATTGAACAGGTGATATCCAAATAGAAATCGCCTGTTCAAAACTAAGCCAACAAACATATCATCTATTTCCAAAACAAGTGATTTGAGATATCCTTACAGATATAGTATAACTGAAATGAAAATAAACTGATATTCAAATGACCATAATATGTACTACAATAAATGTTGAGAAATCTTGAAATTTAAACTTTGGCGTCAAACTAACAGGCAAATAAATTGAAAATATAATTACACTATAACCGACTGTGTCAATATAAATTGTGTCATTACTCCGCATTTACCATTAAAATGCAATTTTTAATTTTCCAAACATTTGATAAAACTAATTTGATAAACCATTAAGTGGTTTTTGTAGATAACATCGTCAACAAAAGTTGACCAATTAAATTTAAATGTTTTTGTATCTTAAAATAGCATCTTTAGTGCAAGGAAAAAAATTCATTAATTAAATGAATAAAGATGGATTCAGTTGTGTTATGAATGTTTTTATAATTACTCTTGGAATCATTAAATAAATTATTTTATAAACAAAGTCGCGACACATCGAAATGACAAGGACGGTCAAATCACAAATCAGATATCTACGCTGCATTCTACTCCAGGTGGATTAAAGAAGGTTATCCACGTTCTTTCACCTTGTAGCTCTAAATTTGGATCCTTGTCACCAGAATTCGACAGGTTTGTCAATAGATATCGATAACACTATTAATTTGATGATGATGATAATCACGAACAAACAAACATAGCGCACAACTAATTTTTATTATATTGTAGACATTTCAAATATTACATCCAGCGGACATGGGTGAAAGCATAGATGCAAAAACATGTTGCATCGCACAACGCAGCTTGATGTTGGGTGATATGCAAGATTGAAGAGAATTGCTCTTGTTGGGCGATATGCAAGATTGAAAAGAATTGCTCTTTTTTACTAGCACTGCATAAAAGCTGATCTTGTAGCTTGAGCAGTAAGCAGTATTAAAAGTATTTTAAATTATTTGTGAATCATTGTTTCTCAAATTAGTCAATGATCGTGGATAATTTTCCAAATAAGTGTATCGTTCCAATTAAAGGATTTTGCGATTGGATTAAGTTTAAGCAAATACCCTATCTGATAAAATTCAACTTTGAATCCACTTCTAATTGTTTATCCCAAAAGGTTAAAATCAAACAAAATGAATTATTGTTCAATCACTTGAATTCAATTTCCATTTCAATCAATTCCCTGATAGCATTGAAACTGTTCACTGACGTTTGCTTTGCGATAAAATCACGGCCGTTGATGAACTTATAACAATTAAAGATAAAAATTAGCTGGAAGCGCTATTAAATATGGCAGCAATTATAAAATATGTATTAACGACTCTTTTATTATGCATGTCAAATTGAAATATCTAAAAATAAAATAAAATAAAATAATGAAAATCTTCGTTTAGTGTCATCAAGAAACAGTTGATCACTTGGCAATTGAATTCACTGAAGCACGGCATGTGCCTGATTACATTGAATGCAAAATTGTTGAGCAATCTTCATGTATTCAGTGGACGTTCGACCTTCATTGGCCTTGACTTACTTACCTGTAACGAACATATATATATGTACATACCTTTTGGTTTCACTATTTAAACATAAAGAGAAAAAATAAATTTAAATGTCGATAAAAAACATGCATGGGAAATAAATGATTACGTGAAGTAATATACTTTATCATCAGATTACCCTGACGGTATGTCAGTTTTAAAGGCAATGAATCAAATCTTTTCGGGGTTCTTTCTGTTCCATCAGATAAGGTGATGTACAAAAGATGCCCATTCCCAGTGGGCTAAGATAATTTGCTGATTCATCAAATGAATAGGAAACAATTCTTTGGATTGAAACCTTCAACAGACTGTTGTTTTTAATTGATTACACGCAATGATATTGTTCAAAGATATGTTTTCAAACAACAATTTCAAGTCAAGATCAAAATATTATCTCCGAAAACCACAAAACAACAGAACAGAAGTTCATCTGTTTTGTTAGGAAATTTTCCATCGACCTTGTTGACAACCATAACTCAACTCGACTGGAAGTCCCCAAAATTCTATTGACTCATAGGAAACAACCCATTAAAGCAAATAAAACCACAAACAAAATTAGCACATAATTCTAACTTTATGAAATTTCCAGATAAAACGGAATCCTCCAAGTAATATTGTGTTTGTCATCAATGCGACAGGATAAATCTATCAGAAAACCATTCCAGACCGTCTCAAGTTCCTGGAGATATCAAAAATTTAAACGAATCAAATTGATACTATGTTGCAAAAATGATAGTATTGCAACTTAACTCTATTCTAATAACTATTTTGTAGTGACAAGTGAATTGATGGCTGCCATCAATTAAAGGCATGCGTTGTGCGATATAATTGATTTGAAGAATATTAATTGTTCCAGTTTCTTCTTACATAACTTATCTGGATATTGTTTAGTAATCGATTAACTTTTGAAGTAATCATCATTTAAGTAGTGCTGACAGTTACATTTGATGTTTCTGCGACGATGAGGTAAAGGCAGAACTACAAATATTTCTTACGTAACTTACTTCAATGTGAAAATCTTATGAATTTTCCGACGTAGCCTACACACCTCTACTTGTTGAAATGATAATTAATTAGAGACAATCAATAATTAATTTAGATGAGTGTATGCAAATCATGAATTAATTTCAAATGACACGAACATTTATTAAGATACAAGATAAGGAAATTTCCTCAACAAGGAAGCATGAAAACAGGTGACGAACAAACGAAGGAAACTGCCTCAGTCTGGAAAGTTGTGAGGAACTCACAATTCGCGCACAGTCGTATGTGTGTGTACCTATTTCCGAAATTTTCGAATTGTCAAAATGTGGTTGTTTCTTCAATCAACCAAGTAACACGAACAAGCCTGACTGTTATCGAACGTCAATCTGAATCCATCATAACACTAACATTTTATTTAGCTATAGCAAATCACAATTTGCAATTTATTATGCGTGACCTTATGCGCCAGACAGATCAGACACCGCCCATTTGCAGAATTGCATGCATTAATTAAAATTGGAGTTATCGCGATCTAAACAAGAAGACGAACAGTAGTTAGAAGCACATCTGCAATAAATTTTCTCATTAAAATGCCAATAGTAATTTGTGCAACATCTTAAAGATATGCCTGTACACTTACAGTAGTCAACATCACTGTCAAGTGATTAAAATCTTCAATAAAATGAGTAAGAGGCTTGTGTCAATAATTTAATTAACGATTCCCAGGAGTTACTTCTTGTCAAGACTTTACCTCATTTAGATATTCAGTAGCTTTTGCATGAGCTGGGTGTGAACCTCCATCGATCTAATGGTTCATCATTGATTGGCGAAGCAATTGTCATAAATTACATGCTGTTGTCTTTGCTTTATGAATTCTGAACAAGCGGTTTTTGGTAGACTCTTCTTGTTACTTGCCATATGCAAAGATACGATTATTATCAGTAGTTAAACAATAACTACAACAGAGGCTCAAGCTTTATAAGCTTTTCATAATATTACAATAGTAAACTTAAATTATGAAAAGGTTTTCCTAATTCAATGAAATAAATTATTTTGAATTCAGACAACATTATCAGGTTTGTGCCAAACACCAAGGTAACGTGGGAATTTTAGTCCACTAAACTACATTTGAGGTCATCGTTCTAACATATAACGTGTTGTTGAATACAAATCAAACCCAATACCTGTACAAAATCGTTATTGAGTAAAACAAATTAAATTTCAAATGATATCATCGATAACTAATAAATTGACAGTACCTACCTTGTATATGAAATTTAATGGAACTTGGTTTGTAGCCAAGTTTTATCAGTTATCGTTCAGTATTACTGCTGGTCAAAGAGAAAACCTCATGAATCATGAAGATATTGGTATATCACATTACTTTTCACCATTCTCACGAGCGGTCAAGTAACATGTTCTTATCATGAATCGAATACCATCAGTCTTGAATTGTTATCACTCAACCTTATAAAATTCTCAAGAACAGAGAGATAATTAAATAAAAATATATTATTTGACTTACCTTGAAAACCACATTAGAACATTTCGTGATGCATTTTTTTTGATTGAGTACCATTGCATGCCATCATGTCATTCAGTGACAAATTGCAATTAACAATTGTTTGGTTTACCACGGTTACAAAAGTACTACAAAACGAAGCACGATTTTGATTTATTTGCCATGGTCCCCATTTGTTTGCCCACCTGAAACCCACATTGCCTCCAAAACCGATATGTATTTTTTCTACTGTCTTTATGCTTCAATTAATTGGATATTTAATTTAAAATGTCAGACAAAAGTTTGTTTATTGCTATACCTGCGTTAAGTAAACTTACATTGATTTCATTTTTAATTAAGGCCATTGGATACTTCTCTAATGTCATCTTCTCAAATAATGAATGTTAGAAAATATAATCGTGTTAATCAGCTTTAATCGGAAAAACGTTTCGTGTTCAATGACTTTTCTTATTCGATCAATTTACCTGAGTGGCTTAGTACCTCCAACAATTTAAGTATCCCACTTCATTGATCATTCGAAACTTGGAGTTATTGAAGTTCAAATTAACTCTACACGGAACATTAAAATTAGTAAGTGCTAACTATCATCGTCATTAATTTAATTGATACTCATTAGTTTTAATGTCCAAAGGAGGAGCAACCAAGCAGCATGAGTACTTGACCTCTTTTTTTAAATTACTGTAGAAATTGTGAATGGTCAGGAAGATTCAAATTTATTTAATATAACAACAGTTGACTAGATGTTCATACCCCTTAAGATACAGTCTATGAACACGATAACCATAACGTGTTATTATAACGTTACGATGATAGATGTCCACATTATATCGAAATTTGCAATTATTTTTTGAGTAATAATCGATTTATTGAAGTATGTTACAAAGAGTGATTCTTGTCAGCAGTCTATGTAGGGAAAACTTGTAAAAATGTTTGGTACAAAAAAGTTATTTTGGACCAACCTCAAGAGGATCAAGATCGTCAACACCTCCTACTTACTTGGATAAATTAAATACTAAATTAGAGCTGACGTCAGAGTAAGAAACGTAACTACGTTCAATTTGAAATATCTTCCCACTTAGATATTGAAATCCCGGATCTGTGGTAGATCATCACCTAGAGTAGCAGTCAATATCGAATGAGGCGAATTTGATTAAGTATTCAAATGTGTAGTCTAAGTAGAAAGGTTCGTGTGATTTTCCCACAAAGACTCTACCGCAATCTAACTTAGATATGGCACGTGTAGTATTCCACAGCAGTTGATTTATACTTAGAATGCATAAAGCAAGAAATCAACATTACCATTCGATTCGATAAACTAGAATATTGAATAAGAATAAACTTGCAAAAGAGTGCTAACTTTAACAGCAAGAGATTCATTCTCTGCTTGGAAAATGATCTACGAACTATCATCTTTCTTTCGTTCCATTTACACTGGCAAAGTACTTGTTTCGTGGCAATCTACCCTTGCTCTTGTACGCGAGTTGGTTACCAGCGATTGATATGCGTCAGTTTTCCGATATGTGGATTTTATTTCACAAAAATCCCCTAGTTGGCTAAGCGCATTTACGGGTTATGACAAGCGTCAAATTTTGATATTTTGAATGGAAACTGAATTGAATTTTATCAAAATAGGAAAAAATCTTAACACAAAAAAACAAATAACAACTTGATGTCGCTTGGACAGAGGACATTCAGGTTAGGTTTTGCCACTTTACCAAAAGGTGCGTTCATTTCCCAAGAACTGGCAAGTGCTCAAGTAGTGGAACACAGCAAATGAAAGGTATCTGAATGCACACTATACATCTTGTATCAAATGAAATAGGATAGAATTTAAAGATGAAAGAAGGTTAAAATATAATAATATATTAAGACCAGCATAGAATTTTGTACTGTATTAAAACGTTTAAAAATTCTTCCAAAAAAATTGATTACATATTCAAAATTTATCAAAAAATATTCACGAAAATTCGAATTCGAAATAAATATTTTTCTTCAGTTGCACGTAGCTGGTGCCAAGGCGATAAAGAGGCCACGACCAAATTAGTTAATTCTAACTGCCCTCGGTCAATTTCGTTGGAATAGAGTAGGTTATTCTAATTAAGTCTGTAAATTTTGAAAATTTTTGAAAATCGGAAATTATGATCATTTGACGCTTAATGAGTCCTTCCCAAATTAACGATTCAATTGCTGTTATTAACGTCATGCTGCTTAAAAGATAATGATACAATCTTCATTATGGTTACTATTCTATAGAATTTTTGAGTATTTAATATCCGACATGTTCATTGAATGAAAAACCTTCTTGACGTTATTAAGATCCATGATCCACTTCGTACTTTACTCCATTGTGCCGCTAAAAGACAGGAAAGTCTTCTTTCCCTGACGTCAGACCAGAGACATGTATTCAAATCAGTAGCGACTGTCGGTCGTTTATCTTGAGAAGGAAGTGATATACGATACGTGATTCTTATCAAACCAAACACAGAGTCTACAGTTTTCCGCGTTTAGCTACTGATTTATCTGAAATTTGCAGCCAGTCTAGCCACTACACGTCACCTGTCCCGCACGATTGATTGGACAAAAATTGATACTTCGAGAGTGTTATGCCAATTAAAATTCATTTGAGCGTTCCTTATAGTGGGTCGTAAATTCAAATTTAATTATTAAAATTTAATTTTTTCGCAGTCCAGTGGATTCGGAAATCGACTTTGTAGCTGTTAACATAGTTCAGTGGAACAGTCAGCTGTAGAAAAATTTATTTATAGTTTCAGTTAGCGGAAAATATTTTATAAGACATTCACCTTTTGGAGCTTCGATTTAGCGATATTTATTCAAACCACAAAGGCAATAGTCCTTTCTTATAACCATGTCGACCTTGTTGAGACGTGTTGGCGTATCGTTGTTTGTTTTTATGAAAAATCACAACATTAGTGATTTTTATCAATTCTAATGTGATGAATGATTGTACAAAACTTGAATTTTTAATAAAATCAATTTTTGCAAATTAAAATGTATCAATCATGAATAGAAATTAGTGATATTTTCAATTTCAAGCTTCTGACGAATTTATTTGGAGTATGAGGAAGTGGATTTTGTCTTTTGAGTTCATTACAATTCATTAAACTTTGGAAATTAAATGAAAACGAGTTTCCATATTTTACGTTTGAGGAACTTCGATGCATTCTTACTCCTACACATTTCTAATAAATATCGAATAATATTTGATTTATTCTATTTTAGCTCAATTTAATACAAAATAGTCAAGAATGGAATCACGGAAATTTTCTTAATACCAGCAGATATCTACACTAGTGGAATTAATTCTGGACACTTTTGTAAAACTTTATGTTGTTTAAAGTTAAGATGAGACTGCATTGTAATTTGTACTATACTAATACTTTGACTATTCTTATTTAAACTATGATTGTTTTTCTCATAGTGCAACATAAATTTCTGTTAATTTGTTTTCAGTTTTTCTCTTAAAAAGCATATTTCGTTTGAAATTTGTGGGGAACGGCAACACTAAAAAGTCCCGTTATCTCAACGAGAGAATCTGCGAATGCTTCCTGTTTTCTATTCACGTTTTTCTAATTTTGATATAATTACTAATTTTTTGTTTTCCTCCATTTTATGTGTTTGAATTTTGAACTGATTGGTTGAATTAAGTTAGGCTAAAATAATATCGTTGAGATCATATGGAATAAATTCAATCGTAATGGATACACAATAAATAAATGAAGAATTTACAAATTCTTTTTAAAAGTGTCGAGAATTAATTCCGCTAGTGTATGATTTAAATCTAAACGACACTTTGACCCCAGGTGTCTGGCAGATAAAATTTGTCAAATTGCTAGTCATAAAATTTAATCCATGCTATTCTAAGAGATATTTAATTTCCAGGATGTTGCCGAAACCTCAAGAGGAACCATGAAATTTTGTCGGCTTTTTTATGTAACTGATCGTAAAATTGAAAACATCCTGCTTATTGCAGGCTTTAGAAGACATTTATTGATGTTGGTGTTATTCTGATGAATAAAGTTTGAATCTGATTTACCCTTTAACTTGGTTTTCTGTGATTCTGCGGTCCAAAATTGGCAGCTCAAGTTCATGACTCACGTAAAGCCATCAATTTATATTTTCTTGGAAGATAATTTTTTGATCGTTTTGATCTACATAGCAACAGTATCAACAAGCTTGTCATTTACCTCCCTTGTTTTGATGGACATGTTGGAATTTTGACATGGCGATCTTCGACCGTCTCACAATTCATCAAATTTTCGGGCAGAAAAAATCCCACATTTGTTTCTGCGAAATACAAAAAATTGATTGATATGTACAGGGTAAAAACCCAATTAACAAAAACATAAATCAATTTGGGTCATGTTTTGTAGAAATTATATTCGAGATCACCGCACTTTGTGTTTCTGGAAAAACTTTGAAGGTGAATTAGCTCAGTGACACTTCTAGTGCAAAAACTTCCAGACCATTACATGGTCATATGGAGATACAAATCGTGTTAATTAATCCAGTAAGAGTTTCAACAAACATTCCACACTTCTGCCGAATCATTGTAATTTCACAAGTCTGCAAGGTGCCTGCTCAATGTCAGTAGTAAATTGACCTGTTCAGTCACATCTAACTGCCCTTCCTCAACTTTTTCTACAGTGTACCTTTGAGCCGGATATTTGAGCATTTTAAAGCACTTTTCTATTAGGTGGGTATATTAGTAGACATTTTTCATGATGACTTACAATTTTTGAAACAATTGAGTAAACACTGTGAGTCCTTCACTTGAATTGACTAATTTTCTTAAAACACCATTTCGGAAGGAAGTTCATTTATTCTGATTACAGCGAATTTGTTGAGCCAAACAAAACATTTCAAAACACTAATCTTATAACTTAGTTATATAGATTTTGTATAGCTGCAACAATATGTTTATATTACACCGGAAACTAGTTACATATCAGTAATCCTCGAACAAATAGTCTCATGAAATGTGTGGCATTTACAAGGAGAATTGAAAAATCTGTATTATCTCAAAAGATTCCAGTAGCTACCAAGATTCCATTCAAGAAACATAGTGTTATAAATACCAAATCAGGTTTAACTACTAACTAAAACAGTCTCTGATGTAAGCACCATGAAACTCTCGGTCATCAAGTGCAACAAACCCTGTAAATATCAAGGAAAGAAATGTAGTCATTATGTATTTAAAAGGATTATTGTTTCTTGATATTGGAAGTGATCTAAGATAATTACACTGAAAACAAACACAAAATTGTTTTAAATAAAAGCTACACGTCATTCCAATCGTTTACGATACGGAAGTCCGAGAGAGTAGAGTCATCAAATCTGGAGGCTTTTATTTTAACTATTTAGTAATTAATGAACGGAAAGCGTTAGAAATATAAAACGCCATTTCTGAGATTAACACTTTCCAATGCTACGGGGCAATCACCTGTAATCTCTAGCATCGACCTTGATTTGTGTGCTTAGTAGCATTGTTTTTTGATTTACCCAGTGGTTACCGGAAAGCATGTGGTTATTCTCTTAAATCGTTGAATTATTTAGAGTTTTGGAATTTTCTTTTAAGACGAATAGAAATTCTTCGAAATAGAGAAGGATTTCTTGTTCTTTCGATTGTTTGTCTGTGCTATGCAAATCCTATTTTACCTGGAAAAAGAACTTCCTAGAAACATGAACAACTGCAGTTTTTCCAAACTTATGTTATTAGTTATAAGCTTAATTCATTATAACTAGTGGTGCATAACTGTCAAATACCATATAATGTTGAATGCGAATTTTACCCTTGATAATTATTGGGTTGAAAATAATATCAATCGATAGATATTTCAGCAATATTTATCTGTGGTTACACAATACATAATTCAAATTTAATGCTTTGTGCGCCATCTACGTAACAATAGGCTTTGATGGACAATGTAACCGTTCTCTCAAAGGTGGCGAACATGTAGGTAAATTATATCTTGTCTCCGAACCGTTTTGCGGTTTTTGTTTGTGCTTATTCCAAATACCACAGGTAAATTATTTGGTTTTGCAGGTAATCATGAAAGTTGTCTCTGCACAACCAGTTGCCACCTGATTTCAAACTAGCATATATCTTTAACATGAGAAGATGTGAAAGTATGAATTATAATAATATTATGCGCAAAGAGGCGATGGAAAAACAAGGATGTTATAAGTTTGACCGCTAGGTGTGTGCATGTGGCACCGTAGCTCTTAAACGGGTGAATTGATATGGATGCAGTTTTTTGTAATTTGGAAGCAAATTTTCTAGCGGTAGTTCTTAGACATGTTTTATCAAAATCGATTCAACCATTTCAAGGTCATCAGTTCTTTTGTTTGCTGCGGTAGAAATCTCAGGCGCATAATGGGTATTTACTTTACTTTCAAACATATGTGTAACCTAAAGTTTGTTACGTTGGGGTTTTTTTAAATGTTTAATTTAATTGTTATCAAAATATCAACAAGGAACAGAATAGAAACAAGTGGGTAAATATTTTCAAAATAGAATGAACATTTTTTTCACAAGCGATTATGAAGTCACAGGTTGTGATCACAGTTTAGGCCATACAGTTTTTATGTGTCCATAAAACTGAATGAATTTTTACTATTCATAACGACACAGGTAAGTAATTACCTAAGCATAAATCAGGTAATCTAATTACAGCTAATATTAGGAAAAATGTTATTTCCATTTATTTGAATATGAATCTGCTAGTACACCAATCGGAAGGACTGGGATTTATCTAAAACACAGCATTGACTTTGTTATTCCCCAACAAGTAGTAACGGACATAAGTGAGAAAATTTAAGACAACGACCAAAAACATTGAACACCCTATAACTCCTAAACGGTGCATATTGCCTTTCCAACCACCAACACAATTTCTTACTCAACTTGTGTCAAGGAATCGTTCCTCCAATTTAATGTACTCAACTACGGTCTACGGCACACCCTGTTTAAGAGTAGGTATTCATTTTCGACAGGAAGAAAGCGTGTGGGTGTACAAACGTGTGTGTAGAGTTCAGTTGTAAATTTTCGGCAGAATTTTTATTTGGATTTAGTATGGTAGTATGTTGTTTTGCGTGATCGCATTTGTGCTTCCAAACTTTTGCACGGAGCAAAAACTTAGCTAAAGAATGTCCATTTTTATATTACTGCTCTAGTAATCTTGGTCATAAGAATGGCGAATCTGTACATACGATGCGGTAGTAAGCACTTTTCTTACCTTTCGAGGATAAAGAGTTGTTCTAATCATGCGGAGGTTGTAGATGGAGCAGGTGTTTAAAGTCGCCAAATTTGTGAAAAGTTGGATTATACGGAATGTATCCTCGTTTAACCCACATAATATCAAAATTCTGGTATCAAGATCTCTGAACGCTCTTTTGGGAATGAAAGTATCCCATCTTGTTACTTTGGGATCAACAGATCAGCTAAACTAGTAGAAGCCAGAAATAAGAAGACAATGTCCTTAGAAAGAACCGTATATTACATATCTTACATACAAGCAAAAGTATAACAAAAAAAATACATTAAACTTTAAAAAATATATTATATCTGGGGTAAGCTCGTATTGTCAAAGGATTTAGTCCTGCTTTCCCTGGTTGTCCTTCTTGCTCTCGGCTTCAGTTGTGGCTTGAGTTCTTCTAGATGGGATAGGATCGTTGAATTATTTATTTTAATTGAAATTTCACTTGTGACTTACTCAGTTGTAGGTGCTGAAGTTGACTTTCTTCCGAAAACTTCAGAAACTGGGACAGGACGAACGAAATTCAATGGATGTTCCTCAGAATCCTTTTTCGGATTTTGGGCTTGCTGTGTATCTCTCTTGCTGTACGACTTTGGTGCAGTTGTTGGTGCCTTGGGTTTGTTATCGTCAGTTTTAAGGTCATCGCTGAATGGAACTCTCTTGACATCGGCTGTAGTGGCTGGAGTGTCTCGCCTTAGTTTTTTAGCAGAATCGTCTTTCTTTGCTTGATTGACTGTTCCTGGTGATGTGCTAGCTGGTAAGGGTGCTGGACGCCTTTGTGGACTCTCCCGTCTCTGGGTCAACGGACGTCTGCTTGGTCTGGGAGAAGTTTTCTGTTCAACAGGATTTACTGGAACAGGAGTTTTGTCTTGTTGTACTGTGTCACGTTTATTCTGCGACTGGACGTTTTTGTCATTTGTTGCTGCTAATGCTGGCAAGGTTTGTGGTGTTTGTGCCTTAACGCCACCATTAGTGTTTGAGGTAGAAGTCTGATCAGCTGCTGGACGAGTCAAATGGGAAACATCTCTCTTTGATTTCACTTTTTTGTGATCATCATCATCATCATCGTCGTCATCGTCAAGAGGAATAAGTGCCGGCAATGTTTGAGGACGGCTAGGTTGGAGTGGAACCTGTGATGGAACTGGAGCTGGAAGAGTTTGTGGTGTCTGGCGTTTAGCAGGTGTACTGTGATCAGATTGTCCTTGTCCTTTCAATTCCTCTTCCTTCTTCTGTTGTTCGAAATAACTTGGAGTCACTTGGTGTTGTAAAGGTTTTGGCTCTGTATCACGAGTGTGTTTGTGCTGAACTTCTTTATCGTCGTAGGGTTCCTTTAATGGAATCTGCTCGATTTTTGGATTACCTGCATCGACTGCAGCAACGGCTGGTACAACTGAAGGCTGTGGTTTATAAGTAGTTTCACGTTTGGTTCTACTGGAGCCATCATTTACACCAAAAGATTTCTCCTTTGGTTTTGGATCGCTGGGAACTTCAGGATTAATTGGAGATGGTCTGAACAGTTTTGTTTCAACTTGATCAGCTCTTAGTGGAGGCTTCTCGTCCACTGGCGCACTCAAGGCACACGCCACCAAAATTGAAATTAAAATCTAAAAGAAAACCACAAAAATAAATAAACAATTATCCACAAATTATCCTTAAATCACTAGCTCACAATTGTCTTCATGTTTCCAAAGCGTGATAAGTTCTCTCACTAGATCACCTACAACTTCTGTTCATCTTTGGCTTAACGTTATCTATTTTTATATGGTCACCAGGTACCCCACTACTGTGTTCCTAAAGTCACACGATAATTGACGATGTGATATTGTTAAAATAAACAAATTTCAAGTATGGACTATCATCCTACCTCCACCACCTCCATTTCGGGGTTTTGGTTTTTCTTCGAATTTCAGTATCACAAGCTAATTAACGACTCCGTAATATTTAACATTGACTATAGACTTTTCACTTTATTTTAGCAATCAACAATTGGCAAGTACTTGGCATTTTCGTAGTGTTACTTTTTCTGAAGTCAACACAAACACTAACCGGATAAGCAGGTTTTGGTCGTCCTAATATTTAGTGAGGGCTTACTCCACCCTCAAATTGTGTATTTATCACAGCAATGATTTTGTGGTTTTACGTAAATGTGGTTATATAAAATAGTTTTCTCAAAACAAATTTATAATATCTACTTTTTTATTTCTAGCAAATTATTCAAAAGTCTGTCCTACATTTGCCATACCAATTAGCACTTGAACGTATTTGACTGCGGTTCCAATAGCCAGTTCTAGAAAATTTCCGTAAACTTTTTCAGGAATTCATAGCATCAAAGTAAGGTAAAGAAACTTCAAATTTTGAATGTTTTTTTTGATGTATTTACAAAATGCGTTTATAGAATGTATAAATAAGCTAATTTATTTGTCAATTTAGAATATATGACTCACGAATCGCGTAGTTTGTTTTCGCCAGACTCCATTAGTCGGTTAAATACAATATCATTGGGAGATGACTGCATATCACAAGTGGAAGTAGTTTCTATCACAGGTTCTGCAATTAGCAATTAATTAGTACCAATCAAAAGTTATTTCCTTGGAAGTTCACCTGATTCACTTATGTTTACTAATTGATCGTTTGTAGTTCAGGAAGAGCTCTATTTCATTGACAAAAGAGTGAAAGATACACAAAATCATGAAAATTCAGATAGTCAAGAAGTTTGTTTGATCGCATTTGAGTTGTAACAATGTTAATTAAGGTATGTTCAATTTCTACATCATTTTGAAGCATTGATCAAAGAAAATTTGTGCAAATACATCACAATAGCTGTTAGCATCTCGTAGAGAAGTGTTCCCAGAGGTTCTAATACATATTTCTTGATACCAAAGTTCAACGACTCATAGAATTTTTCAGGTCATTTCAACGTTAAGTTGATTAATCAAAGATGGAAAATGTGTGGAAATTAGAACAATAATAGGTATTATGTTTAAAAGGTATAAGACAACCAATGAAACCTAGTGTTCCTAGAAGAAATAAAGAACGTAGAATTCATATGCAACTAAAACCTCAAACACGAGTTATGTTTTATAGTATTAATATGAGCTGAATATATCACAAATTTGATATTATGAACAATGCGTAGTGTATTATTATGAGAGTAGTTTTATTTGGTCAGAAACTGATTACCGCTTTATGTTAATAGGCATTCAAATGTCTGTTAAGTAAGATCGTATACAGCTTAATTTGTAGTTGGTTTGTAAGAGAGAGCTAATTCTTTAATTTCAATTGCTTCCAAGCTTTTGGCATAGCAAGACACTATTGTCGGAAAACCTAGTGGCAATTTTTCAGAAACATCAAACTTAGTGGAAAATGGCAAACGGAACCATCACATTTCACAATCACCTGACGCTAATCCATTAGAGAATGTTTGGTCCTAAATAAAAAATAGGCTTAGAGGAAAACGTGTGTTTACTTTGGAGCAGCTAGTTCTCCTTCGTTGCATTTTGAGGACGCTTTCCGACAAATAGACCGAAAATTTAGTGGACATTATGCCTCGCAGATAGTGGTTGGACTAATTGCGCAATACCTCGGGGCATGTCCTATATATATGTATGTAAAATAAAAAAATATAAATAAAATTAGCATAGATTTCACTGTATACGATATGACTTAACAAACTGCATAAAATATTAAAGCAAAGACTTTCATTTAATAAAATTTTTTATTAATTTTACTTTACTTCTAAAAACAATTGATTCATTTATATTAATTGAAAATTAACTTTTTAAATTTTGTTCTTTGTATCAAAACTAATGAACTTTTCGACAAAAGATGGCGTGTTGATAGGAAAAGGGATGGTTTCTATACGCGCTAATCAGAATTGAACGAAATTTGCTCACCATGGAAACTGAGCTCACCTCACCATATGGAAACAACGAGCACCGAATGACAAGTGTGGAGTTGGACAACTGTCAGTAGATAAAGTAAATAGTAAAAATTTATAAAAATAGCGAAAAATTAAAATGAGGGACTTAATTTCCATATTGATTTTATACACAATATATATCACAGTAATTTTAAAACATGTCTGCAAACAAGTTTATTAGAATTCTTATTGGGTTATCATTGCAGGCGCCATCGTCGTCAGAGCGAACAGCCGAAGATTGTAAGGAGTTAGGTTTTATTAAGACTCAGTTAATGTGTTCGTCATGTGAGTTATTAGATGAATTTGGATTACAAGAAATCAAGTGAGTATCTTCTGCAATAGTGAAAGAGTGTAGATTGATATTCATCATACTTGTAGACCATCTTGTAAGGAGTGTTGTACCCCAGACAATGGACATGCCGACAAGAAATATCCAAAAGCAATTCTGGAAGTTTGCACATGCAAATTCGGAGCATATCCACAAATTCAAGCATTCATTAAGAGTGATCGACCATCGAAGTTTCCAAATTTAAAGATTAAATACGTGCGAGGTTTGGATCCTACAATAAAAATGCTCGATAGTGAGGGAAATGTTAAGGAAGTCTTATCTATTACGAAGTGGAATACTGATACTGTTCAGGAATTCTTTGAAACACATCTAGAAAATGATAGTGATAACAAAGACTACCTCAAGACCAACCGTGTGTAAATGAATTGTAGCAAATAAACGAGTGACTTTTTCGTATCTCACACTTTTATATGAAATGTTTAGGAATTTTCTTTATAAAACTGTCCATTACTAGGTTTAGCTCGTATTATATAGTAAACGAATATCTTGTCTGACACTATTTAACAGGTCGAAGGTTATAAACAATTGCTTATAGTTCAAATGGTATAACCTAAGTATAAGTATAACCTTGATAAATGCAACTAAAGGAAACTGTTGCTGGTGCAATAACTGAGGTTGTTACAATAACCAAGTAAAACATTTTAAGAAAGAAAGTGACGGTATAACATTTATATTGTCGTTTTATACATTTTTTCTGGTGTTTTCGAAAAATTTGATTAAAATTTGCATTCTGTTGTCAGCCTTGATTCAAATATGAAAGCTAAGTCCAAAAACTGTCCTCAGTCTCATGTTAATTTAATTTAAAAACTGAAGTGAGCTTCAAAAGCCGCTATATTCACCTTCACGTTAGATTCGAAAGTAGCAAATTATAAGCTGATTTGATTTTTAACAAATTACAAACTAATTTTGTTGTAGTTTTACAAAATAATTTTAAATAATAAGCAATATATTGAGATCAAAATATTTTGAAAAATTCAGGATAGCAAAGGGAAAAATATAATTTACTTATTTCTAAGAATTGGTTAGTGTGGACATGGCAAGTTTTGAAATTATGCGCCTCATATAATATACATATGTACTTATCTTATTCCTTGCTGAAAAAGTCTGAAATTTTCAACTGGGATTCCTGACATTCTATATGCTTGGCTACAGCTAGTTGCGTTTATTGAGGAGTTGCGTCTACCAAGGGTTGCAATTATCGAGGTTATACTGTAGTTCAGTATCCTCTTGTTTGGTAAAAATTTAGTTGGTCTCAGTATCATATGTGAAATATCAACAGATTTTCTTGATAACTTATACGGTTTCAAACCTCCAAACACATTCAACATCTTTATTTCATTATTTGGAAGCTGTTGGAAACCATAGATTCTCCACTGGTTATAGTTCATTGTATACTGTTGCAGGAATGGTGTCTCACTTTTGGTGTTCACAATTGCCCGACTACAATTTAATTTTGTGATTTGAGCAGGAAAGGAGTAATGTTATGATTACCTTTCATTGTGTTTATGTTTAATATCATCTTCGAGGACATAAAGCAAACGACCAATAAGATGGTAATAGGCTTTGGGCAACTTTTGCATCACGTCTTTTAATAAATTGAAAATTTTGTCTCAAAGAATAATAAGGAACGAAACATTTCTTCCATAAACTAATTTATTTACTAAATCACACAAAATAATTAGTATTTTGTTCACCCTCCTTTGGCCTTTATAACCGCCTTAATTCTTTCGGTTTTTTTTTTCTGGGTTTGGCCATTTTAATAAATTACAGATAATGCTGAATGAAAATAACAAAGAAAGTAGCCCAAGTAGCTCAAAGACACACACGACAGGACTGATAACTCACATTACTTCGATTTTTCTTGTCAGATGTTTTATGGCACTTAAAAAAAGGATTTGCTCTTGTTCAGAACCTATTTTTGATGTCCAGCTAGAGTGTAGTTACAAGTCATTAACGGATTTTTAGATGTGTTTTGAGTCAAACCCTTTTTAAGGGGTGCCTAATACTTTTGGCCATAGCGTTATGTTTATTTGAAATGATGGTTCTTGGCTATCTATTATTATTTATAACTTATAATTTTGTATTTCTTATTTACTTACGCGGAGTTTAAAACAGTGAGGATCAAATATCTTTTAAATGGAAATTATAAATTGCCAACGAAACGGAGATTAAATTAAAGTGTATTAATTGAATATTCTTTTAATTATCCGTCTGTTTCATAAACTGTTGGCACTCATCAATCATTCACTTATTCAATTGATTAATAAATTGTGAACACAAACCGATTTGTTCCTATTACAACTGACTTTACTAGGAGCAATTATAATGAATCGCATATCCTTTCAAACTTTTCGACGATAATGAAAGCTTAAGAATTACTTTAATTAATTATGAAAAATCTTTTTTCCCGTCTTAATCACTGAAATCTTATTGACTAGAACAAACAGTTCTCGTTCCCATCGAACTTTAAGGGCAAGGAGTTGAATTACTTGTTTGAAAGTAATTCGATTAAAATTTTCTAATTTTATTCCAAAGGACTACATTGGATGGATAGCTTTCGTTTAGAATATTTATCAGGAAAAGTTGAATTTACATCAATCCTTGCAAGAATTTAAGATGGTTTTCCTTTGATTACGTATTTCAAATTATCCTTAGGTCTTTCACCAGCTAAAAGTGGAATTGTATTGGGCAAGGGAGTGTTTTATTTTCAACCTTTTTGTTCACAATAGCTTTGAGCAGTGTTCAAGCTTTTTGACTAAATTAAATTTTCAAGGACTAAAAAAGGAAAATCATTTGATAATCGTACGAAAACTTTAAATATTGATTTTGTCAAATTTTCCTTCTTCGATGACAATCGTACCCTCTTCCTGTCTCCAGAAGGTCCTGGTAATGTTATGCAAAAATGGGCTAAGGGTAGCTTTTTAACGGAGAATTGGAAATATCAGAAAACAGAATTTAACAATATTTTCAAATTCAGCAATTGTTATGAAAATTTTACGAATAAACTTCACCTCGCATTGGAAAATTTATGCGGCAGGTTGAATGGATCTGGAATGAGATGTATTAAGGTTGAACGGGTTATTTTAGGGTTTTTTGCTTTTCAGGCACTTTTTTATATTCTAAAAATTCATTTTTACCCTTTCTACTACAATGAGAAATGTAGATTTACTTACCCCAATTTTGTATAGTAGTTGTAATTTCAAATTTGGTGACAAGAGAATTCCTTTCAGGTTTAAATAAATCAGCTTTGTGGTTCAGAGCTAATAGTGAAGCGAAGTGTGGAATCTTACAAACATAACTGAATTTCTTGGCAAACTGAGGATAGTTTACTTGTTGTCTTCCTGTGATAAACTTTAAGTTACATTTTCGTGTTATGATCAGCTAACTCCTTCTCTTATGTACGTGACGCTGAGAGAACTAGGCGAATTACAATTACAGATTAGGGATGTTGACTTTTAAAACGATAAGAAGCCATTTACCTTTGGGGTCGATGTTCCGAGATATGGAGAATAGGAACACAGAAGTCAAATTTGGTGTTACCAAAATGTTGTAAATTGTCTAGGCTCTAGGGGATATCATTGAATTAATTAATTCAAAATTGCAAACGGTTTTGCAAAGAAACACAACCATCAGTTCACAATGGCCACATCATGCTTATCAGGTGTTGAAATATGGAAAATATCCTGGAGATATATACCTTGTATGAAGTGGCTTATTGAAAATGATGGTTTGTGTATGTGTTCAAAGAGTTTCCAAAGTGTTATTCATTAAATGAAAAGAGGTCGTGTAAATATAAGGAAGAATGAAAATAACGTGCATTAGTGAAAGTGACCTTTTGTTTGTGGGTCAACACCAGTTCCTTTACTAAGGAACAGATGGATGATCCTTAGTTCCATTTTTTAGCATGTATACAAGATGAAAAGATAAAGTTTGATATAGTTTTCAAGCAACACTTTATGAGAGCTGTTCACTCCCAACATGCCACATTTACAGAAATATTGAAAAACAAGGATAAAAGGTGGGTCGCTGTGAGGAGTATCCTCATATGTTTGCTTAACATAAATTTTGTAATAGCTTTCATCAACTAATCCTTTTTGAATCATCCCTTTTTCAGCTTCAGGGATGTTCTGTTTTAGATGATAACACTATTAATAACATGAACCAGCTGGTGTCTCAGAAGCATTTCTTTTTTGGAAAATTAATTAATTTATTATTGTCCGTCAACTGTATGACATCATAATGTTCAAGCTATCAAATATAAAAACAATTTGCCCAACACTTACTTGACAAGGGCATGGACATCCTTTTCATACTAATATTAGTTATTTTAATGTTCCTACATAAATTTAAATGAATGTATAACAAATTTATAACGTATCAGTTTATTATATGACTAAATATTTATAATTAATTTATAGTTATTAGTGTGATCCAAGTCCAATATGATATTTATTAAGTGCTATATCAAACAAGGATGTAATAAAGCCTAATTTTAATTTTTCATAGGGATATCGGAGTTGGATCGAAGTGTTACCACTTCGACGTCAAGGGACTTAAACGCGGCTACATTATATAAAGTGTTATGGAAATTGTGTACAAGTTTACCTAAATAATTTGAAAATGAATTGAATTGCTTAAAAACAATATTGTTTACCAAATCATTCAACAAAATTGTCCGATTCAAATTTGACATTTGAAAAGGATTTCGATCACTCGCAGAGTTGGTAGATGATAAACTTTTCAATGTGATTTGGATATAGTTTCATGATTTAACCATTAAACATATTGAAAATAGAATAACTAAGTTAAACCGAATGATAGCCGTAATACAAATAGGATGTTCTGGGTAAAGTACATGAAAAAGATACAAAGTTCTGGGTTTGGAATGAATAACTAATCGAACATGGATACTATGGACTTCTTAACGAAAGGATAACATTGATAGTAGCCAAGAAAGTGTGGTTATTGTTTTGTGTGTGTATTGTGGTTATATAACATTAACCCTTTTTGAAATAACCTTGTCTATTGATTAGGTCAAGTCAATACAAAGAATAACAAAATGTGCCTGAAAATGGTTAAAGGAAGTTAATTAAAGCTTTGCGTAAAGCCAAATAAAAGCTAATTTGGTATCCTTTTTAAAGGATATTGGTTATTGTGTTCGTATTATCTATTCTTCAAAGATCTTTTTCATTGCGTTTACTAACTGAAACAAAGAACGACATAATACCTACATATATTGTTAGGTATGGATTCTTTCCACTATACCTAATACTTATTATGAGGGATGTGTTTCAAGCTACAAGTAGCACAGTATGGACATAGATACTAAGGAAGAATCTACTCTTTCTTGTATATTTCCAAGAACAAATCGAAGTGTAAATGTCATTAGTATGAACGGAAATAGATCGTTTCCTTAAAGAGGAAGTCGAGTATCCTGTTACAAATGACAAACCAACATTTGATAACTACAATCAAAAGCTTTTAAAAGCGATTAAGTGACATTTAAGATATTATCTTTGGTAATTTATTATTATTTTGTGTTTGTTAATCAGCATCAATGTATATAATATCACGTCTTTATTGTGGTTTTAAATCGTTATCTTTCAGTTAAAACTTCTTAAATGTTATCCAAAGTTGTTTCGATGATTATTGCGTAATAATTCGATTTTCTTTAGGCGGTTTATGTGAATATTATAGGTTTAATTGCGGTTATCTATTTCATTAGAGATTTTTCGTACTTTTTATATCCTTGGAAAAGTTGAGACTTTTCTGAAGGAATCTAGTGAAATCATTGAAATGATCACTTCATTGATCATTGGACAAAGGGTTTCAAGTTTCCAGGTTTCCTCTCTTCGAAAGGGTATACAGTTGCTGCGAGTTTCATTTGGTGAAAGACTATAACTCTATTGATATCTCATAACAATGATATGTGGTCGAGGTTGTTTTTCATCTTTTGATGAAGTTTGTGTCTATTCGAAGCAAAACTCCGTGAATGGTGAGTTCATTTCACAAATGGATAGTGAAGTATTGTGGATCAATACCAGGTAAAACTGTGCTAGTATTTGAATTGCCCCAGGTTTGACGAAAACACATAGCCCATATCGATTAATCACTCTACGACGTTCACGTTCTGAAAGAGCTAAACTTCGATATGAAATGAAAAATTGTCGAATTTATGAATAATAAATCGACATGTAGCTAATATTATTAGATTTATTACTTTGGATAACACCATAACTAGACGTGGCAATACAATTTTCAACGTGTTACAAAAAGTCGTTGAAGAATCCATCAAAACTTTACAGCATTTTAATTGAATTGATTAAAAATTTTTGTTAATAACAATTATTTAATTCAGTTTCAAAGTAAATAAAGCAGAAAATATGAAAGTTTCATAAATTTATTTTGAGGGTAATACTGCATTAGCTTAATTGAATAAACTCCTTGACCTTAAAATGGACAGCACAAGGATCCGATATCGTTGGCATTTATACATCCTGTTGGGAAACATATAACACCACTGGCTACAAGCCCACGGACTGCTGTGTTGGTCAAGTTGAATTGCTGTTTCGTCCATTGGGTTAAGTTGTCGGAGAAATTTTCTGGTGTGGGTATGTCCTTAAAAATATAAAAAATAATTTTATGAATAAATTATCCTTGTAACATGCAATTTGGGTTTTTACAAAAATGTGGAATGTAGTCCTTTATTACAAAGTTGCGTGTTTTGACGGTACGAATAATGTGGATTTCACGAGGAAGGTGTGAGTTGAAGCAGTCCCAGGACGAGCGATGAGGTTACTTGGCATTAAGGCTCACCTATCTGATTTGACTAAAATTTTTAACACAAAGCTAATGAACATCAGACTCTTGAATATGTGCTACATAAAGTCCTGATACTCAAGAAATGGCTCCATGCCGAAAATTTCAAGAATTAAGTGTCCAAGAGGGACGTAAGTTCTTGAAACTTATAAAAAGTTTAGTAGCTTCTAAAGGCGCGTCCATACCAAAACATTTGTGCGTTGTTCAACGCAAATTTTTTTCTGTACGTTAAAATTTACCACAGTGCAGACGCTGCGCCGTACGCAAATATTTGCGCCGAACACTAAAGAGATTTTCGTCGCGAACGGAAAACTTTCGTCGCAAATAAAAGTTGATGTGGACGCCCCTGCATTTGAAGTGTCGCACTTCAACATTTTGACATATGAAATTTTGTCATGGTCTTTGAATGGAGCAACAACGTTTTAAGCTGATTTTAAGTGATTTCAATTATCAGAGATAATTTTTCGACATATTTTCATATGAAAGTCCCGATTTAAACTGTTTTCAATGAGACGAATATGTCCCGCAAATTTAGAAATTTGCGCCGGACCAACGCACAAATTTCTTGATGTGGACGCGGTTCAAGATTTGTTGAAATTGAAAACGAAAGACAGCCAAGTAGTGAAAATATAGGAAAATTAGCTGCGTTCCACGCTTGCAGGGAAGATGAGAAAAGAACCACAGAATTAGTATGGAACTCAAAAAACATCCCAGGAACGTGACGGTTAAGGATGTTCCAGGAAGACATTTTCATTTCACCCTTCATGAGTCCTAACTCAATTATTCAAACTATTTCCAAGGGGGTTGGAAATCTTGGAAATTATTTTATTGCCAGATGATTCTGGGTGTCTGCAGGTTTAGTTCATGGTCCTTCGTTGATTGAGCCTTGCTTTGGAGAAATTCCGACAAAAAAGAATAAGGAGAAAGTTTTTCATTTGCTTAAGTGAATGTTTACTAAATGAAGTTTGATGTCATAATTTCTTATTGCTCCAGGGAACTTTATTCTCTTGGAAAAAGTTGTGGCCCAAAGGCAGTGAGATGAAAGTGGGTATAATTTCTGGTAATTGCTAATTCCTTGATTTCGTTTTTATGTGGCACAAAAGGAAATGTTTTTCTTCTTTTTGTTGCGAAGGGTCACACTTCGAGGGATGCAAAACATGTATTTGGTAAAAACTTTTTGTTTTCTTCAAAGTTTCACCGAACACTCCTCAGTCCTCATTGTAAATTGATAACATGAAAAGCACCTAAGGATCGAGATGAGTTTTTTGTGTTCTCGTTTTGCTGGTGGTTGAAATCCATTTAAAACTTCTCAAAACTAGAGATTAATCAAAGATTCCGACAAGATGAAGAGCACAAAATGAACACAATGGGTTATCTAATCTCTCATTGCATAGAATGAAGCGAGATCAGGTCAAGATCACTTAGCGCCACTTGAGAGCGCCTCTTGAAGCAACAAGAGTCACCTAAATGTCATTGCTCTGGGTTTAGATCCTGTCACGGTAGACAGAAGGTGCTAAATCAAATTAAGCTACACTGATAAGCTGCTGCGAGAATCTCGAGATTATAGTTAATTTTTAGAGTTATGTAGTTGGTACACCGTAAAACAAGCAAAAAGGTTTTCTACTGAAAAAGGATTTTGCAGTACAAAAAGCTTGTTAATTTGAAATCCAGAGAACCTCGTCCTGCCTTTGATTATGACTTGCCTCGAGTTTTGTTAGTCGTTCTTTGTATAACTCCAACGAGTTAAACTTTTAATTATTATGATAAAAAAATGAAGGTATACTGAATACAATGATTACTCACTTGAAATATTTTTAATTTTTCTGGTGAAACAACTGGAGGACCAAAGGATAGCAACGACTTTCCAGATAGACCTTGTTCCGAGCCTTTAGAGAGATGATAGCGAATGAATAATCCCAAGTCTGGAAAAAAGGATAACAATTATTTTATGTAAATTACAAGAGGATGTAGTTTATAACTTCAGTTCACTTCTGTATGAATCTTTAATAACACATGGATTGAAATCCCTTGTTGCTGGTAACATTTATCAGGCACAACAAGCGGAGAGAGGCCGGAAAGTTGTTACCACAAGGCTTATCGATTGATCACTATATTTTCGTATATACAAAACAAGATAGATAACACATAAATTGGATAATTCTCAAAATGATTTTGAGTTATCTTGACGGTTTGAAATTATCTATGAAAGCCGAAAAACAAAGCTATAAAATAAATTATAAGCCCATTCACGAGATGATACCATTATCTGCCAATGATCTCTCTCTAGTACTTTGAGTCGTTGGTGATATCTTGTTGGACACGATTCAGACAGAGATAATCTCTCTATAAGATGTTGGCTTATCACATCTCATTCAGTTAGTGATAATACTTTTTTTACCATAAGACTTTATTTCCTTCTCAATTTGAAGATATTGAATATGTCATAAGAATGACAATAAATAGAAACTCAGTATTTCGTCCTTTCTGATTCCACAAAGCTTCCGGACATTGCATAAAAAGTCTTCACAACGATATCTTTTACACCCATGGATATAGTTGATGAAAACTTTGAATTTACCTATTTTTCAATATTTTTTTGATAGAAAAGATGTTATACTTTCGTTGACTTAGTTTTGAAGTTTAGGAAATTAAAAATTCAAAATGAAAGTCTCAGAAGCTACAAGCAACTTCAGTTTTCTAAGTAGAGAAGAAAGTGGAAAAAAAAACTTTCCTTTTTTTCTTTTTAAGTAATAGAATAGTGTTATCTTTATCCTGTATAACATTCATAAAGAATAACACTTCAGACACAACTTATAAACTTAGCAAATATTTTAGTTGAACGCAATTTGCTTCCAGGAAGCAATAAGTTACTGAAATTTAGCAACACCTGGTTTTTCATCATTTTGCTTATTGCGATAATCATTATTTATTAATTTATTGGTATTGCATTTTATATCGACGCATCAAACACGGAAGTATTGGTCAATCTAAGCCATAAATCGATATAGAGAAGTGGAGCCATTTGGAAATCCGTTTATTACACGATCCAATCCAGAGTCAATGTTGGTGCCGCCCTCGTCGAAATTTATTCAAATCCTCATGAATATCACAAATGAATGTTTCAGAGTAATATTGCAAAAGAAAATTATAAAATCAATGGTCAGTTAAAATACGAACAGTATAAAGGCGTTTTCCAATAATACGTTTCAGAGGTTCAAAACAAAATTGATTAAAGAAACAAAACGCATAAAAGTATATCTGGAAAAATAATTTGTGAAATTCCTTTCACTTCCAGTTACTTGCACTGCGACATTTGTTTGTTGTTAGCCTTACTGAAACACTAGGGGGAAGAAAACCGTATTCTTTTGGTCATCGCTATCAAGTGCAAATCTAAAGTAGCAAAAGAACAGCTTGGACTTGCACTCGATAGATTAAAAACTTCAACCAACTTCAGTTCACATTTGTATGAATTTCCTTCGACGTTTTAATATTGTGTTGCGCCTTCGATTAACAAATTCCTCATATATTACTTGAATTTGAATTCTCAAATGAAATTAACTGAAAGTTTTGAAGAAATTGTAATTTTGTGGAATTTAAAGAAAAATTTAGGTTCGCGGCAAGGAAAATGAACCATGTCTCCATCTGGATATTTCTAGGTCAACTATTTATTCGGCGGAGTAAATTAAACCCAGTTATTATCGAAAGCTAATTTGTTCTGGATAAATGTATGAGATTTAACAGTTCTGCTCTAATGGAGTGACTAAAAGAACATGGCGTAAAAGCTTCTGGCTTCATTCTTCTTTGAGGACGATTCTCAAAAGTTTCGTACAAATTACCTTCTTTGGGAACACGTGAAACTGCATCCTTAGCTGTGACTGGTAGTTTGGCCGCATCACCACCACCTGATGTCAAGATGACGTACAAGGTGCAACAAAGCAAGACGCCTGATAAGTGCATTGTGTTGGTCACGATACCGTCTCTGACGACACACGAGAGGTTTCTTTTTATAATTAACGTTTCTTGTTCTTTTTCGAAATAGATTGTCTTATAAGAGCGTCTTTTATGATGCTCAGGCACTTTTTATCTTATACTTTATCAGAATAGAACTTTGAAAACCACTTGAACTCAATTCTTGGCAAATAAACCTTTTCTTTTAGAGAATTCTCTTCCATTTATTAAAAGAAACACACAAGAAATTATGAATAAAAATTCTTTATGTTTTTGTTAAAGAAAGCCTCCTTAAGATTTGATAAAGATGTCGCTCTTACGTTTCTGTATCTCATACATCTATATTTAGTTATTTGAACTTTCGTTTTCGTTTCGGTATTGTTTATTTTAGAAACACTTCACTTTAAGCCTCAGTGATTCTCCCCTTGACAGCATAAAATGTTCTTGTTGTATCCTAAAAAGGATTAGGATCCTTGTTGGCTCTGTTCCGGTTAAGATGTTTTACCAACATTGGAAAAAGAAAATATTTTCGTTCTTAAGCACGTTTGCTCTTATGGGAGTGACGAATATTAAAAACTTTGTATTAAAAATAGCATCAACTTCACCACGCTCTAATTCATTTGAATCTACAGACTGCAAAGAGCTTTCAGTTAACTAAAAGTCCAGTCAAAGGTTCGTGGTTTCATTTTTATAATATTAAACCGAACTTGTGATAAGGTTTGTCTTTTATTGTTATTGATAAGAGCGATTCCATGCGATTTTATTTAGCTTATCAAGAACTCAGTTTGGCAGAAATTGAAATTACGATCTAATATTGTTTCAATTCATAATCTTTCACCTGTCGATACTCAATAATAAATAGAGTTAACTTTGTTATCTAATTCCGCTTAATTCTGTTTGGTTTATTTCTTTCATTAATTGAAATCATTTCGTATTGTCATCTCACCAAATGACCGAGATCATTTGCTGCAGCAAAATTGCAGTCACGTGCCACCGGGCCCAAAGAACTAAAAATTATTGGAATTTCTTAGATAACTTTTAAATTTCAAAGCAATTGTTGTTGTCAATGCATCGGGACCAGTTTTCTGTCAGTCAGTGCAGAGACGTAGTCATAATAAATGTTATGGTGTAGACTACAAGAAAAATTGACACTCATTGCTCATCCGAACGATGGATTTCAACTATCGAGTATGGAAACTGGAAATCGTATCTCAAGGGCTTTCTTCCGACAAAAACATTTTTTGAATCTATCACTTATGGTAATTATATGCTCAAGTTCAACAAGCCACCATTTTTTCATTAATGGGAAACTGGTTGCAGCGATTAACTGCAGTTTGAATTTCATTAACCATTCAAATTTCAAAAACCCCAAAAGATGGTTAAACAATTTAACAATGTCCATCCTCACAATGGTAGTGTAACTAAACTCTACTGTTGCACCCGCATCCAACTGCATTTAATGTTGCCCAGAAACATGGCGCTCTAGGGGGCAACTCGCTCGTTTTAATTGAAGTTAAACAAATCTCTCAAAAAAGAGCGGCTCAAATTGAATGCTAGTCAATCCAATTAAACTGAGGTGACCTTGTCTCTCTATAGACCCGTGTATGTGGATGGGGGAACCAGAGATTTGTTAACGATTTTAAACCAAAATTGTCAGTCCACTAAGGGGGGGGCTTACGTGTTTGGTTTGTAAACGAATTCCAAGTTAGTGGAGTTTTGGAAGAGATTCAATGTTTTTAAGTGCAAATTTCAAATTCAATTAACATTTTTGTGACATTTGACTTACTTGTGAGCAGTGATACTAAGACGAAGTAAGTACAAACTTGTCAAAGATTTATCATCTGCGGTTTGTCATAATTAACACATCACGATATCCACTTTCTTGGGTTGTGCGCCATTTCATTTGTCATATACGAAAAAAACAATTAGTGAGAAATTTCTAATTAGTACCACGAAAACCTAGTGCGGTGCAACACTTTTTCCAGGATATAATCTATTAAAGTTCATATTAACCAAAGTAATATAATCAATAAACAGCTTAACTATTCACACTAATAAGGTTAAGCAAAAACGTTACCAAACTGCCCTTGGACACAGTGGCAATACAAAGTGTACCTAGAGAAAAACCATAGTGGAATTGTGCTATTAGCATTAGATGTGACACATGATTTCATATATGAAATGAAATTATTAGAATTTGAGTGGCGCTATTCAATAGCTGCAGGTGTTACAGTGCAATTTGTTTCATATCTGATACACAATATAGCGTTAATTTTAAATCTTAAATCCGAAGTGTTTCTAAAGGACCTCTGAGCGTCTTTTGCTAGAGCGATAATACTCTAACGATTATCGCTGTCTCAAAATCGTATATCAAATTTCCAAAATTTGGCAACATCAAGTCGCAAAATTAGTTTTCTGTCGCCGATTAATGAGAATATTGAAGTAGATAGCTAGATATGAAGCTTTTATTCAAATGATAATGTTAGGCTAAGTAGCTAGCCTGATAAAGTTTCTATATCTCGTTGTAGATCCACTTGACCACGTTCGACTGTATCAAATACTGAGTTCAGTTTAGTTTTGAGCAAAGTTTCGTTGTGTCGTTTTGAATTTGTTTTAAGTGATATTAGTGGTAAACGCATAGCATACAAATAAACGTAAGTCCTTCCAGTGTTCTTAAAAAGTCTGGACATGCAGCTAATTCATTGGAGTTTCACAATATCTTTAAAACGTACAAACCATTGTTCGGGAACTGCATGAGCTTCATTCCCATCCTTGTTTTGGAATGTTACAAAAAGCACTTAAAGTTTTATTTTAAGATTTAAGCACTAAAAATATTTCATTATTTCAATATTCAATGCAAAGTAAATTTTCTACTTAATTTTAGTAGGAATGTGATTTGAAAAGAAAATTAATAGCGATATCATGGATAGTATCAATAGAAATCGCTCTATCTGGTGTCACATTATTACATTTTTTATCTTTTTGTAAGTTGCTAAAGCAAACGTCATTCTTATCTGTTGTAAAAAATTCATTAACTATGATTGTTTTGTCCAGGATTACAGAATTAACATACATACATTAATTTCCATATCACGTTGACGTTGATAAGCCTTGCTTCGATAAGCCTTCGTCCTAATACTTTCTCCGCTTTGTGCAGCGACCAAAATATTCAGAATGATGTTGTACAAGCCATGAACCAGACCAAAACCCTCTGGATGTAGTAGTAATACAAGCCATGAACCAGACTTTTTTACTACCGCACCCTTAGAATTTGGTGGCCGGTTGCCACATCGAAGAATGAGAAATTTCATATGAAAAATTAAATTTTCATCGCGGCAATTTTGAAAAACCCAAATATGTTAGAATAAAAGTCACTGTTTTATTAATTAAATAAATTTTACTATTTAAGAAAATGAATGCACTTGTATGTATCAGTACATCAGTATTAATATATATTTATAAATTGAAAAGTGTAATAAAATTAAATTACATTGGAAAATGAATTCATATATGCAAACATTCAATAACAAAATTAGGTTATGAACAAATTAACAACAAAAAATCAACAGAAAATAATAAACAAATACAAATTATCAGGTGTAATAAAATTTTAACAATTTTCGTACTTGGAAAACTAAAAAAAACCCCTTTTTAACATTTTTAAAGTTTTCTTTATTATCACATATTGAAATTGATATAAATTACATTTATAAACATTTTGTATAAATTATTACATATTTTCATGATTTCGAAACATAAAAATAGTTTCTTATTAGTAATTTACATATTACTCTGATTTACTTTATCTTAAAAATATCAGAATAAATTATTATTTTGTAGTATGTTATTATTAAAAATAACATTATTTCACTGTTTTAGAATCACAAACACTAAGTTTAATGAATGTTAGCGTTCATTTGCCGGCAAAACAACACAATTCATACCTCACAATTCAAAAAGTCACAATTCATACCTCCGACAAAATTCGATTTTTTGCGCGTTTTGATACCTAAATTTTTTTTTAATTCTTACTTGTTTTCATTATTTAAAAAATTTAGTTTGATTTATTTCTACTAACTTACATTTTACTTTATTTCATTTCATTTTGAAAACATCACAGAAATATATGTTTGGACAATAATAATAAAACTTTATAATGTATGAAAAACAAGAAAGAAATGTCGTATATATATATGTAAATACTATTCATAATAATATTATTTCACTTTTATAAAATCAGAAACACTTAGTTTAACAAATATTTGCGTTTGTTTTCCGCCAAAACAATCAGCATCAAAATTCGAGAATTTATTCTATATCAATAAAAAATACTTTATAATAACACTATTTCTAAACTTCTAACAAAATATTTACTTTTTACACTTAATTATATTAATTCCCGGATAAATTAAAAAATACGATGACTTTCCCGTACTTCAAAACGCGGAATATCGAGAGTAGTCGGACTACTCTCACACATCGAAACAATTTATTTCATGGCTTGTCAATACAGAGGGTTTTGGCTGCGACTGTTCTTCAGCCAACAAAGAACAAAACGATTTAGGGCATTATCTAGTTATTGGTTCCGGTCAGTGTCGAGGCTACAGTTCCACGGAATTTGATTTATGATAAAAATAACCATAATCACTCGACCCTAAGAGTTACAAGAACTATTACTCATTGTTTGAGAATGTAACAACTTACGCTATACATATTTTGATTTTGATTTTCCTTACAGCTCCTACAAAGTACAAAAGAAAACAGCAACAACGAGTTGCTTATCGCTACGAATAACCTGAAGTAATTAATGTAAGCATTGTGGAGAACATGACTTCGCTTAGGTGGCTCAACTCCAAAGGCCGATACATGCCAAACACTCCTCTCACATGGGTCTGTGCTCTATTCATTTATTCTAGTCTGTCGCTAGCTGTGGTAACAGCCAGTCCACCTTATTCGAAATTAAGTCGGTACGTTGTGGTTTATTCGTCTGGTATCGGGGAGCCGACAATCACAAATAGCGTAATGTCAGCGCGGCCGTCTTATTCCGCGTATTTACAACAGCGACAAGCATTGATCGCTGACGAGCGATCGCGAGTGTTTGGAGCTGAGATTGTTTTGAATGAGAACGAGAAGCTTGCGAACGAGATAATAATGTCAGCGAAATATGAAGAACTGGAAACTGGTTTCAAGAATCCATACACTTTTGCCCCAGCGCGACATTTTTTCGAGGTTTTGGATACCATTGAATCGTCGAAGTTGTTCCAGCTGCTCAAGCCTATGCCAAAAGGTGCTGTGTTACATGCTCACGATACATCGCTTTGCAGTACTGATTACCTCGTGTCACTGACATACCGCGATCATTTGTGGCAGTGTCGCGATCACAAATCTGGAAAAATTACGTTTTTATTCTCACGCGATAAACCTAAACCACGCGATGGCAGTCACTGCGAGTGGGTTCTCGTTGCGGAAGAACGTAAACGCGTTGGATCCAATTCTTATGACGCCGAAGTCAGAAAATTGTTCACTTTGTATACAAAGGAACCGGAAGTTGAGTTTAAAGACATCAACGAAGTATGGAGACGTTTCATGGGGATCTTCGGTACCATAGAACCAATATTGACGTATCTCCCTGTCTGGAAGGACTACTACAAAAGAGCACTCAAAGAGTTTTACGCCGATGGAGTTCAATATTTGGAATTCCGTGGAACACTCCCAACGGTGAGTAGCACAACACTTTTGTTTTTATGCAAATCACAGCATGTTATCGTGATGAAAATAAATTCTAAAAATACGAAAACGAATAAAATGTCCATTTCAATTTTGTTTACATTCTCAAAATAGTTTCGAAAGAATCAAGTAAAAAGTTTTTCGAGTTTTTGATTAGGATTTTGACAGATTAATGTAGATGCTATAGAATTGAACTTCCGTGAAGTTTTCCAAAGTCCCATATTTAAGTTTAACAAGAAAATTCAGAAAGAGTTCATGTGAAGATATCTTCTTTGACACTTGACGCTTCACGGTTTCTTTGTGAAATCTTGTTTAATAAATCTGATTTCGAATGTGTTATCAAAAAGAATATATTTTATATAAAGTTTAAACATAACTGGAAAGAAAACTCGCTTTAAAATCGTGCTAATGAACATGATTCTTGTTATATCATTTATTCTCAAAGACTTAGAAGTGATTCCTAGAAATCCTTAAAATCTTTGTCCAGTTGATTGGACTTGAACACGGTTAGAACGTTGAAAGCAATCAAAGTTTTATTAAAGCAAGAACATCCTTTAAAAAGAGAAAAGGTTAATTGTGTTGTAATCTTCAATGTTATATCTGTTTTTAGCTATACGATTTAGATGGAAACGTTTACACTCAAGCAGATACAGTAGCTGCATACTATGAAACGTTAAACGAATTTAAAGAACAAAATCCCGGCTTTATTGGATCGAAATTCATTTATGGACCAAATCGTAAAGTGAATGACACCACCTTCAAGCATTACATGGATACTATCCAGGAACTTCAGGTAATAACACAATTTTACCTTTTAGCTGTTTAAACTTGTTGCTTGCTACAAACATAGTGATAAGAAGAACATCTGATAACATCTTCTATTGTCATTGCAATTGCTAGGAGCTATTCCCAACATTCGTAGCTGGTTTCGATTTAGTGTCACAAGAGGATACAGGACGTCCGCTTATCGATTTTGCCAGAGATTTGTTAGAGCTTCCGGACAGCGTTAATTTCTTCTTCCATGCAGGTGAAACAAACTGGTATGGTGAGAGTACGGATGAAAACCTTGTGGATGCTGTTCTATTGGGTACAAAACGTATTGGCCATGGATATGCAATAACGAAACATCCAAAAGTTCTGGATTTGATTAAAGAGAAGAACATTGCTATTGAAGTTAATCCAATTTCAAATCAAGTATTGAAATTAAACACCGACAATCGAAATCATCCTTGTGCTGTTTTATTTGCTAATAATCATCCTGTTGTGATATCATCCGATGATCCATCGTTCTGGGAGGCAACACCACTTACTCATGATTTCTATATTGCATTTCTAGGAATTGCTTCAAAGCAATCAGACTTAAGGACACTCAAGAAACTTGTTATCAATTCAATTGCTTATAGTTCAATGAATGTTGCTGAAAAAGAAATTGCATTCCGTAAATGGGAGAAAAAGTGGAATGAGTATATTCAATGGGTTATTAACCAAAAATAATGTGTAGAACTTTCTTTAGTTTTGTAATTAATTTTCATAAAATACTCTAAAAATTAAGAAATATATTATATCGCTAATACTAAAGATTTCGAGTTAGAAAAATTGAATGACTATTGTATTGTCGTTTGTTATATGTAGGTATATTGAACAAACATTTAAGTAATATACGTAAGATAAAACTCAATGTTACATAAGAACATTATACTTTGGGATAATAAAACATAAGTAGATTTCATCAAGAAGCGAAGTAGGTAAAAGAATTTAAAATTTCATTTACAATTTTAATGGATTCAATTCTCAGGTTTTTCACGAAAATCAAAGCGAAAACTTTTATAATATGTGACTTGTTAAATAATCAACTGTTCCTAGTTAAGTGTCACAATGTTGGTAATAGAAGAAGAAGAAGTTTTCATGATTTTTCCAGCAACTGTAAAAGTTATGTTTCGAAACAGTGTCTACTTGTCTCTTTGAATTTCATTTGAGCCAACCTCGCAGTCAGAATAGCCAGTGAATAGATTATTTATTATTTAAGATTCTAGGGTACTTCTCAAGATTTTACTGAAACGATTCGACCTTCATCACTAGACCACAGACATGCTCTAGTGATTGTAATCGATTTTCGTTTATTATTCATCAAATTCCCAGAAGAATATAGCGATAGAAACACGGATACACATTTAAAGAACACTTTAATGACAACTTAGGAACTTCTTATCTCTCAGTACTTAAAGATTTCTAAAGAAACAGAGAAAAGTTTTATTCACTAACGATTTCAAGAGGATCTGATGAAATCGTTTTGATGGAAATTTCAAGAACATCCTTGACTATTGAGATGAGCTGAAGTCTTTTGTCTAAGGATTATGCAAAGCCGCATTTTGTATCTCAACAACAGCATTGACTGTCTCTACAGACATTTCATTCAATCAACAAATGCAGACACTTCCAGACAATGTGTTAACAGTTTGCTTAAGAACTATTTACCAGAAGCTCGAGTAATTACCGTCATCTAAATTCCATAGCACGAAATGCAAATATCTGCAACTGCATAGTTCCTGCACTCTTGTTTAGTTGCTGCAGTCATGGAACGCTGCATAATGAGCTTTTTGAAATGTTTACACGCGTCAGAATGTGTTTAAGAAATCTTGAATGTCGTGTCAACGTTTAAGACTCTTGTCATATCTGTCGTATCTCTAAAATTTTATATCTCTTCAAGTTGTTCAACAAAACATGAACAAGCCTTCTTGAGTTGGGTTTTTACACATCCCGTAAAGATGTGGTTGATGTGATTTCTTTTGTATTCTTGGAGAGAATCCATAAATGACAAAATCGACAGAATTTTATGTTGTCTCTACTCATATGATTGATATCGTCCATAGAATAAATAAAATATCTGAAATCTGACAAAGTATAGCAACGAATTTCTATGTCTAACTTGATGTCATATTAAAGTGATGTGGTATACTACACACATACATCGTGTTTTAGGGGGGCCATTTTCAATCATAACGCCATCAATAATTCACCCTTAGACATCATCGCTGTCAGAAGTCCTTTAGAGCAACGTTTTCGTTGCTAGATAACAGTATAGTGATAATAGCAAGATGGTAACGGTACAGAATTTCTCTACTTTAATATGAGATGAATGTAAGTGAAACTTGGACATCACACTGAGAAAATTGGACAGTGACTTGTCACAAAACGGAAGCAGCCTTTGATCCATCAACGACAAAACGGTTATCCATTATTCAGCAAGACCACCTATTGGAAGACTGTACCAGATGCCTTTGGCTAAAGGTTCATGTCCTTTTATACATAACGCAGCTCTTTACTTTGAGGAAATTCTCTAATGGATATAATTTTTTTCCTTTCATTCTATGCGTGTCCTTTTCCCGATACAGAAGCTATTGACTTTATTCCGTGATTTCATAGATGGGCCGGTGTTAAAATTTATCTTAGTCATTGGTATAAAATAAAAACAACAAGAAGAAGAGGAAGAAACTTTATTGTGCCATTTAAGTAGATTAACGTAGAGTTTTCGTCACGCTCGTTTGCCATAGAATTTATACAGGTAAGCCAATTTTATTTTTCTCCACTTCATTTCTATGGAATCCGACAACTCTATATAACGAAACTTTGAAAACCCTCCTGTGCTGACAAAAATCAAACCAGATAATCGAATTTCCTCCCATGGCCAAAGGTGACGATTAATTTGTTGCTATTTGAGCTTTTTTCAGCAAATTACGGCATCAAGACATTCGGAAGGACTCATTTATTTTGTAGGAGAGTGATTTATGACGACAAAGCTCTCATATATCGAATGTTGTTAATTTGTTGAGTTTTTGATGGATTGCAGGAAGGATAACTTTTTAATTATGTTTCAGAATATGAATAATGACAATAACGAAATGGTATTTTGTATCCTTTACGGTTGTTTCTCTTGTATTCTTTTCTTTAATGATAAAATCACTTCCTTGTAAGCCAAATTGGAAGGATCGTACCAGAAATTTGTTTCTTTCGTGAATTAGAAGATCCTTAAGGCTCAAATTGTTTTGAAATGTCCTGGGTTTCATTTCCTAATTACACATTAGATCTGTTTACGTACGCATTGCAATATGTTCCAATCTCAAGATTGACGTTTTTGTACTTTTGCAAGCAATAGTTTTGAGAGGATTTCACGTGACATCATGGAGGGGAAACGAGCTCGAGATTGAAAAATGTTACTTGACAAATTTAAACAATTGTCACAGTTGTCAAATTTTCACCTGATTCTGCTGCATGTTGCTTAAAAGCCTTTTCTACAATGGGTAACAGAAGGAAATCCTCTCAAACTTGTGATGTTTCTTCCAGTGAAGTGTAGATAAGGGTAGTAGGATCAAAATACTAGGATCTATATGCTTCTGGATTATACGCTTAAATTTTGAAGAATCATTTGGGGCTGAATCTATGTTATTAGTGAACTCGTTGCGAAAGTTCTCGTCAAATATCAAATATAGACAGGAAACCTAGTTTCCAGGCAAAATTATTGATTATTGTAGTTCGGAATATTTGAGCGCTTTATTGCATTTTAATTGCATTCCATATTACAACGTTGAGCCGTACTGGTATGCTTGTATTTTTCATGTCATGAATCGGATAACTTCCTTTCAAAAGGTATACCAACAACAAAAAATAATTCTTGAATGTTTGTTTGCCATTATTTTCACATTTAGAACACTTTACCCTCTGGTACATAGTGAATATATTATTCATACATTTCGTATTCGGAACTAGGTTTCTAAGGACACTTGTATTCGTCCTTAAAATATTTATTATTTTATTGATTTTTATATTTGTCGCAAATGTTTACTCGGTTTTATGCAGAAACATAAAAATTTTTATCTCCTGGTAAGGAAGTATTGCGAAATTGTCGTTTGAAACGACATTTCAGCATTGATTGTATGACGTGAAAAACCTTTCTGAATGTGGGAAAGGTTACATATTTACCCACAAAATGGCCATATCTGACATTACTATACACCTGTGCTTAAAAATTCTCCTCGTATTTACCGTCGTTTCTTATCAATTGTGCTATAAACTTCTAATATGGATTTTATGTGAAAATGTAGCTTGTCAATAACACCTGGCTTGTGTTATGTTTCTTTGTCACATAACTCGTATGTTGACAAACATAACTTCAAATCAATTTCAACTGAATTTTATTCTGAACCGTATAACATTCTCGATATCACTAAATAAATCAATGTGTCTGGTTATTGGTGCGAAAGGCGTAGCTCCGAAAAATGGTTGTATTTTAATACGCAATATATTTGTAATTTTGTAATATGACTCATATATTAAAAAAAAATTTTATATTTTTCTGGATTTTCTTTTGACAAAATTTCCTTCGCCTGAATTTTCAAGAAATTCATATTGTTGAATGTAAACAACGAGTGTCAACAACATATTCATTCAAAATTGTTGATTGCACGTTTGTATATTATATACTTTCAAGAGCAGAAAAAAAAGAAACCATCATGGTAAATTCCTGGTAGCAAATTTGACTTTTACAGAAACAATTAACACCAGTGAACAAGACATCATTCGCGTCGGAGAAAAATCCAAAAGTCTACAGAACGGTGAGAGGGATGTAGAGAATTTGAAAAATCCATTTGTCCATACAAAAAACGAGCGTGCTCAATTCAAAACGCAATTCAATTTAAAAGAAAACTTCAAACTTGTTTTAAAGTTTTTATTTTTTCTCATTGTTTCTCATATGAAATGTCGTACAAGTCTTCTTACTCACACACTTCAACACATTCTATTTATAACTATATATTTATATTTATTTGTTCTATATCGTTTGTTCTAATTTACATGTTTTCAATTTTGAATGCTTGATACTATAGTTACTTGTTTATTTATCCTGTTATTTAATATATATTACAATATATTTGGTTGTGTTATATCAATTACATGTTTCAATTCGAATACTAATTTCAATTTCAGTTATATGTAAGTATGTATATCCTTAAAAACCTACACGAAATTCTGTTCTACAAATTTTTACTAGTACCTATATTATTCATAATTTCTCTAAGTGTATCTGTTAGTGTTATAATTCGCTTGTGAGTTTTATGATCAATAACAACTTCCTCGAATGTTGATGTTGTTATCGCACATTTGCCTTTAATAAATGTTTATTTTTCTCATATATAATGACTCATTTTTTTTTAATTAAAGATATGTATTTTGTGCCCATTTGCTTTCATATTTATATATAATATATATACTTAATGTAAATTTAATTCATATGTTTTGGTACATGATATTGTAAATGATATTAAAATCAAGCTTCGATTTATCCTGTATTCCAAAAAACATGATTTATCATTTCGTTATTCAGTTTTATCATGTGTTATCTAGAAGATATGCTTTCATACAATATGTTTGGATGTTTATCTGATTGCGTTGTAATTAAAAGTGATTTTTATTTGACTCATTCTTCAGCTTTAAATTCAAATTACTAACGAAAATTCCAGCTATTTGTAATGCAAATCCATGAAATTAGCACTCAATGTCACGACTTTAATAGACTGACAAATGTCGTATCATTAACGTTAGTGGATTATTAAATGCATTAACTTTATAACTCAATGTTCATAATAATGGCAACCCTCAATTAATTATGATTTAAGAGAATAGTTGTCAAAACACGAAAATTTAGGACTTGTCATTTATTCTGCGCTGTTGGTGTCGCTCTTTTTGGGAAAATTTTCTGCAACAAAATGATATATAGGTATTTATTAAATTATGTGTTGGATATATTTTAATTTCAGTGATATCAAAATGGAGATTTATGTTTGTTTGTAATAAATAAAAAATATTATGTAAGAAGAAACACAGATCTGAATTTGATATGCCATAATCACAAATAAGTTATCTATATCCCTGTGATGTAAGTGGGATGCTAGTTTTGTTGTTGAACTATAAAATTCAGTGAATCACACAAATTGCGTATGTGATATACATATCTGTAATTATCAATAGCATGGATTGAAAAATATCAGGAGGCCAACAATGTTCCGGAACGATAAAATGCCATCGCCAAGAAAACAACGTCGCAAAAACGTATCACAGATTTATTATGCGCGCCGACATCGAAATTGTGCAGACGACCACTAGAAATGTTCCTCTATGGAGGAGGGAAATATTTTGCTTATAAATAATAAGTTGCAACTGCGAATAGAACCAGTTGTTGACGAAGGACTAACAATATCAACACGGAGCCTACAAAATGTCAGAGTTTCATCATACCAGTACCCTCAAATAAAAGAACTGCAAATTAAACAAGTGTCCAAAGAATTCCTCAATAAATATAAATATAATAAATTTTGTGTTTGATATTATTTCCAGAAATTAGAGACCCCCCATTTGGGCCAAACTTCCCAAGAAATATAATGGAAAATTGACTATATTGTTCATTTTCAGTCATGTTCTTTCACATAATTCAGGCAACTTTATTTAGTGAAAGAAACCATTGTCCAGGTAGGCATCATAACAACAACATTCTCTATTTTAGAAAGGCCAAGGTCTGTGTCACCTATGACCACCGGGCTTAGAACTTGGCCTCGAAGTTTATGAAACACTGCTGAAAATATTTTGCAGAGAAATGTGGGAATTCGTGGTGGAAAAATGATACAAAAATAAACGTACTGTAAGATACACGTTCTTGAATGCAGCACGTACTGAAATGAAAAATTGTAAAAGCACATGTACCATTTATGAAACCTTCAAGGCTCTTGCACCCTTGAGATTCACTATAGCCAACGATTCTGTCTGTTTTTAGTAGCGTTTTTTTTTGTTTGTTCTTGCCTCAAAGCTACCGAGAAAACACGAAACATATAACATTAATATGTACAACAGCTACAAATAAAAGCTACTAGGTTATCAAGTTCTGTTCATCCCTAAGCGCATGGGAAAGGACTTATACGTGATTTTAATTTAATGTGTTTTTGAGATAAATTAAAGATATTAAATAAATAGCGTCATATTTAAGTAGAATTTTTCAAAAACTCCCGCCAAATTGTGTGACCTCTGCAGGTGGCGCAGTTTCAAATGAGGTCATCATTTTGGAACACATTTGCTACAAATTGAAACGCTCAATCTCATGGAAATCCGAATAGTGTAATTGTTATGTATCTTTGTTTCTTGAAAGGCTAACACTTGTCATTTGTCATAGACCTCCGGTGGGTCTCGATCCAAACTCAGAGTAAAGCCTGAAGTGTCGTAACGTATCTTTAGTGTCATCACGTACATAAATTTAGGGTCGCCAAAGTTCAGGTAAGGCTTGAACCGAATAAACCCTGAATTTATTGGTTTATCTCAAATAAACCGGATTCTTGCATCCGCACAAATATTTGCGCGTCGTTTCTTCGCTAAGCATTTGACAATGTTAAATTCGAAAAAGTTTCAAAAACTTTATGAACTGATATGACTTCTGTATACAATATCATTTTATGTTTTACAACTCAAACCATTCTTAAGGAAACTTTTTAACTATACCTGCTACAAAATAACAATAAAAGTAACTTGTATAACATTCAACAAAAATTTATGCAAATCTTGTTACAACCAGCTAAAGTCGTAAAAGCACTTTTTGTCCTTTGAATGTCACGGAATAATAAGCAAAGTTTCGTCATTTTCCACGATTATATTGCCTTAGCTTGCTCCTTTAGCTAGACTTCAGATATCCTGTAAGGTGTAGCAGAATTTCTTGGCGGGTAGACACCTATACAATCAGCACAGGTTTCAGGTGACTGTCTCCTACAATATTTGAATTCGAAGACAATCTTTAACAAAGCGTCGTAGATCGTTAGCTCCTTGAAGCTTTTCAATGGAAAAAGGTTGAGCAACTGCTAGTCTAAGACCTTGTATACGACCTTCACCAACAAATGTATTCATCAAGGCTGAGGTGTCATCGACATTTGAATCAACCAAAAGACGCGTTACATTAAAGCTTTAATAAAAGAACCATTTGCACTAAGATAAAGTTTCTACAATGCTAAACGCGGAATTAAATGTTTCTTTGTATGAAAAGGGGATAATTTAATTTGGTAATTAGTGAGCAATTCCACAGGACATAAATTTGGATTGTTTGTTGGAAACTTCAAGAACATATCTCAGATTTCAAGAAAATTCTTTGCATTTTCCAAATGACAACCATTTAAGTTATTCAGAAAGAAAGCGTCTTAGCTTTTTCGAAAATTCATACAAGTATGAAAATTGAATAAATGTTGAAAAGTTTTCAAGATACCTGAAATTCTTAACAGCATTTCATTTTATGTGATGTTACCTCGTTAAAAGATTGATTTTTGTTACAGTCATGTTGTCATACATATATCTCATGGTAAGACTCAATTTATCAAGTCATCATTTCGGAATTCGTCCGCGTAATGTCAATGGGAGAAAAATTCAAAATCCTTGAACGTGCTTAGCATGTCGTCGAGAAAATACGATTTCTATGTTTCTATTTCGTGTGTTATCACCTTAAGGAAATCGTCTTTCTAGAAACGAAATGTTTCTCAGAAAATATCCTTGATTTATAGGTTTCTGAGTAATTCCTGAATTTTATAGGTTCCCAAGGATGACCATAACAATACCTTAGAGCGAATTAATTTTGAGTTTATTTACTTAACTTGTCTTTATTCTAGAGGTTGCGCGAAGTGTTTTGGTCCTTGAACATTCGTGTATTTGGAAATACCTTAAACCCACGAAAAATCTCAATTTATAAGTGTTACGAAGATAAAATTAAGGACTATTTCGGGAACAAGGTTTTCTTTGAACTTTCAAGGAACCTCCGCTTTATGGGTTTTCATTTGTTGGTGACGATGGAACCATAAAAGCGTTTCAGGGTGTGTGAATTTTTAATTAACTCTCTTCAACCGCAGTTTTAGTGCCATCTAACGTGGTTTCTCATAAACATTGTATTTTTACACAACAACTTCATTTTCTCCCTCTTCAAAACGTTTGGCGGTGTGTTATATATGAATATCTCTTTGTTGTTATATGTTTCATTTGCAAGAAAAGCCTCATGATTTTCGTTAGTCGCATGTTAATTTTCTCTTGTTGTACTGAAGTGAGCCTAATTTCCACTCGAATGTCTTTTTCAGGAACGTCAAAAAACATCTAATTATGAAAAATAATTTACGCTCTACAAAATACTTCCTTCGTTTTAATAAGAAAATAATTTTCTTTACGTAAATTTCAATTTCATTTGAAGTTTACCAGAAACTTGAACGATTGCCAATGGTAATTTCCTGAAATTTTCCAGAAATTTTAGCTAAAATTAAACAAATTTTCTTCAAATGAAAATCATGTGCAGATGTGTTATCATGTGAAAATAAGTGTATGTCATATATTCGAAAGTTTTCCTTAAGACTAATTCCACGACATCCAGCTGGTTTTGCTGCGGATGAAACTCTACCTACAAGATATTCCCTACACACTCTCATTATTTATTAAAGCAATATTCTCGTTAAAGGATTTTTACGTTTGCTCAAGATTAGAAAATGTGAATTGCATCGTTCCAGGACATGAAGAGTGCGGCTCATTTTTGGATAATTATTAAAGCGATTTTTCGTAGAAGTGTATCCTAGCAATTTAGTTTCTGGAGAATGAAGGAAAACGGATGAGTGGAAAGACGAGTGGAGAAATTGTGGTGCGAGACAAAGTCGCGCGATACAACTACACGAGTCTTTGTACGAATGCGTCATGACAGAGCGCCAATACAGCAACGACCGCAAGAAAGCGTGACCTTACACGCGCGGTGCATACAATAGTTTATGCAACAAATTCGTGGAAAGTTGAATTTGAGATAAATATTCACACGACTTTGTTACAGTAAGTTGTACTTTACACACAAGTGCGGTAAAATAGGATGAGTTGGGAATCGAACACTATACGCACGCAAAACGCACTTTCGAAGCAAGCGTTCAATATCGTATCAAAAACGACCAGCTAAGGTCTTCACAGTTTGGATCACCTTAGAGTTATTCTTTATAATATAAATCAAAGAGTGTACTTAAATGAAAATCAGTTTTTAAACTTACCAAAATCTAAAAAGGATCCAAACCGATGATCCTGTTTTGAAGAGCACCATATTTTATGTTTTAAAATCGAAATTTTTATTTTACTCAAAGTGCAGAAAGTACTTTGAATTATGTATGACCATGTTTATGCAATGAAAACAAAAATGCAGTTTATGCAATAAATTTATGCACCAGAATGCACAGAGTCTTGTTGTTCATGGAGAAGTGCATAATTTACGAAAAATAAAAACACAGAAAACTTGAACAAAAATGATAGTTTCACTGTGTATTTCATGGACGTGATTTGCAGAATAAACGTTTGTCCGTAACAAAATCAAACCAGAAATGGTGCCAAAAATAAAAAATAAACTTTTGCATATTTATTGAGTCAATAAAACCCTTTCAATTTGAAAATTCGATATGCCCGAAAGAACCCTCTCAAGGGGAATTGTTTATAAAATTGCATCACCAGAAAATGCATTCAAATTTGAAAAGTGCATACAGTGCATGTTCTGTAGACTGGGTAAACGTCCAGTTCCAGCATTTGGAATGCATTTAAAGGATATCTGATATTCCGGATATGTTGAGGATATGATTGTGCAATTAATTAATATCCATTCTGTCAATCGCAGTTTCAGCCTTTCTGTGGTGTTATGTTTCTTGGGCTTCATTAGCTTCTAAACCGTTTGACAGGATATCTCTTATGGGTGTGCTTTGCTTGCTGCAGTTTTTGTGCTGTAAAAAGGAAAAAATTTTATTTTTATAAAGCTTAGTAATACATTCAAATATGTATTATGGAAAACTCTCATTTCGGTGCTATAGGTACAAGCAAACATTACACAAAATCCAGAAAATCTCCAAAGCTACCCGGAAGGATAAATATGTTTTTTTCGACACTTTCTCCTGGAATTTAGATGTCCTTTCATAATTACGCCTATAAGAATTCCCATATTACAAATTTTCCGAATTCCAGAAGTTCATTTCTCACTGTGATTTCGTTCGGTTGAATTGTTCTTTTGACCTTTGTCATGTTTTTCGATTCCAGGAAGTGTCACGTGGGATTTTATTGACTAAAGTAAGGACGGAAGAGTTAAAGAAAATGTCGAAAATATCCTGATTCCGTATGCGGTTCGTGAAGTCAGTTAAGTCAATAAAGTTGAAAGCTAAAAACTTCGAATCGAAATAAGGACAGACCAATTCATGAAGAATGAATTCCTCTACGTTTTCTATGAAATTAACACAATTCCAAGTCGTAACGAGGATTGATGCAACTTTTATAGAAGAATCGTACTCGAGGTAGTATCTTCCGGAAGTGGAATTGAAGTTTGGAGTTTGGAGGTGAATTCAGAGTTGGATAAACGTGAGAAGTTAGTTACAGTGAACGATACTATTAGCTATTTGGAATAAAAAACCCTGAAGGGTTCACAATAATACGGCAAAGCAATTTATCCTGTTCTCTGGTCCAAGACACAAACAGAATTCAAGTGAAATTACATTCAAACATTGAACAATATTTCTTTTCTTACTTACTTTCGTACTGCATTCGCATTTTAAAATCCACTGAACTGCAATAAATTTATTTTCGATTTTTATCTGCCTCGATTGCAGCAATTCCTGATCGATTGGGTCAAGTAAATTACTGTTCCACAAACTGATTCCGGTTTCAATGTAATTGAATGGATCACCAGAATTAAGTGGGCAAAGTAATTCAACCTGAAACAAGAAAGCAGATTTTTTTAAATTTTTATCAAATTTTTAATAACAATTAAATTAAAAGTTTAAAAAACCCACAACGAAACAAACTTTAGGGCACACATATGTTTGAAAGTAAATTAAATACACATTATGCGTATAAGATACCTACTGGACCGAACAAGAGACCTGATGACCTTGAAACGGCTGAACCGATTTTGATAAAACATGTACCATATAAGAACCACCGCTAAAAAACTTGCTTTCAATTAAAAAAAACCACATCCAAATCGGTTCACCCGTTTAAGAGATACGGTGCAACAGACAGACACACAGAAAGACACACATAACGGTCAAACTTATAACACCCCACTTTTTGTGTCGGGGATTAAAAACAGAATAAAATAAAATTTCAAGCTTCAGTGATGAATTTCTGAAAGTCAATTTGATTTGAACCTCTTTTGGTGCAGAAATGAAGGAAGGATTTCAAGTAAACTAGTAATAAGTAAATTGAGAAATTTCGTAAAGGGATACACTCCTGAAATCACAATAATTTGGAATTTAAGGATAATGAAAAAATAATCATTGAAACATGTAGTGACATTACAAATTTACAGAGTTAAATTATTTCGGATTGGTATCATTGGATGAATGAAAATTTATAACCGAGAGAGATTTCATATCCTCGAAGGATCAACGGTTCAAGTGAAGAATGTCCTTTGAGGTCCCGAAAATTTAAGAGAAATGAAATGAGGACATAACACTACTGTGTTCATGAATATTAAAATACATATATTTGATTATCTGTACTACTTGCAATATTATTGCATAAGACAAGAAATTAGTGATCACAGAAAAAGTAAATTTTCTGGAAATTATCTGAAGCACCAAAAACTTTGTGATGCTGTAGTGCACATTCGACTGGTAATGGAAAAGGATATAACATAATAATAATAAGAAGAGGAAATCTGCTTATATGTAAAATTTAAATCACTAACTATAGTGAAATATTACAGTTTTAAATCTAAGTGATATTGAAGTTGTTAAACTAAACTTCCCGAGATAATTATCTCATAAAGCAGTCCTTAAAGTTGAACAGAAAACTTGATTATGTTAAGTACTATGAACATACAATAGTGTGTTATCAAAAAGTACCAACTACAACTTCATATCAGGTAAGTCCTTAAGCGATACAAATACAATATCACATGAAGTTAGTTCAGGATAATATAAGACTTGAAAAGCTGTTCGTGATGCTTGATTTTGATTTCGTGTGAGGTATTCTAGAAAAGGATAAACTGTCTGTCAATATGAGCAGTTGATATGTTCCGTGTGCTATTGTAAATTATCCTTGTGAGGATATACATACACATACATACATACATGCATACAAAATTAATTAGTTTATGGATACATTGTACTCACTTGTATAGTAGTTGATACAGAAGGCACACAGCATTTATCCGGATGTTGGCATCGACCACAGATTTTGGGTCGATACAATTTTCTTGAAACACACGAACCTAGTCGTATTCTGGCCGGACCCAATCTTTGCATATTACGACATTCGTGTCCTTTCTAGATATCAAAAGAATTCTATTAAAAGTTGATCAAATCAAAATTTCAAATTTACCCTTATCCTATGCTCGTGAAAATCGAAATTTCTATCGACTAATTTACTATTAACGTTATTGTCATCACATCTACGATTTTCGCATAAACGTATATTACTTAGTTTACGACATCCTGTTGTTGTATTTGTTACACGTGTTGACACACCAACACCACAACCCTCTGAACATGGCGTCCATGGACTGGATGATGTGTTGTGGCATGTTGCTTTCACTGAAACATGTTAATTGGGAATTTTGTTAATTCAGCAGTCTTAAACATTTCCCTTTGGATAAATACATTAAGCTAAAGAGTTGAGCAATCTATTCAAACTCCTTCAAAGTTTCGTCACTTTTCCTAATAAAGTAACTTTAACAGTACACAACCAATGAAATCATCATCAAACTGTCACACGAGCTATTTTGATTGGTAGAGTTTAGTGTGTTTGTACATACAGATATTTACAGTGGTATTCAGTTGAAAACGATTTGATTTTGTATTTGTGTGATGATCAATCTGCCAAATCGATTTGTTTTGATTTGTGGGTTTTGTTTTCAACAAATTGGAAAATATTATTTGCAAGCGTGTGTTTTATTTCATGAAATTTTATGAACGTTTTGGGTGTTTGTTTGATTTATATTAGTAACACTATTAAATGAGCATTTATGTTATTATTGTTACTCTCACTTCTAAACGCAATTTGCACACTTCAATTTCTACTTTTCTATTGATTTTTCATTCGAGTTGTTACTTGTTCAATGCATGAATGTTTTATTCACTTTATTTATTTACCTTGTACAACCAATTATTTAATCCAAGTGTATATGGATAATTCATAGAATGATTGTTCTATGTTTACCTTGTAACTAACAATTTTAGACTGCAGATACTATTAGAATAAATAAATTTTAACTCTTCTTATTCTACTTATGTTGGTCGGTTTATACAGAACACAGTTTATCCGGTTCATGTTTTAATGAAACGTCTGCAAGTTTTCCGGAATCAACAACAATTTGTTTAATTGAATATTTATTCTAATTCTGTAATTTTCATAAAATTCTTTACTTATTACTTTTTTTGAAGTCTACAAACTTTTTACGAATGCAAAACTTAGTCACTAAATTTCTAAATTCTGTGAAATTTACTCATGAATAAATACATGAAAAGTCTGTTGCTTTTGTGAAAGAAATAATTATTCACTTAAGCATTCAGGACGCCTAGCGTATTATTTATTTAAACGGTCAAAACTTTTCCAAAACTCAACCAACGTCCGTCTGGGTTCAAAGATTCGACATTATAAATTCACGAAATTATGAAGTTTCTTTGAATCAATCAATAACTCGATTTCTGGAAAGTTGCTTTTGAAAACAAGTCATTCAATGATTTGTTTCAATATACAATGCATGCAAAGTTTAACACTTTTGAGAGACCGAAACTCGAGCTACTTGTCACACTTAAACTCAGGACTCTCTTGGAAATTAATAATCCTTAATGTAAGCACACGTGAGGTTTGTTTCGAGTGCTTTTTGTAAAGTGTCATTCTCGGTTTACTAACATAAGTATTTGGAGCCTCATAGAATAATTCCCTTAATTTCACAACCTGAATTAATTTAATTGAATTCAGTTTTTAAATTTTATGTTTTCAGGATGTATTTCAACTTAAAAAAGATTGCAGGTTCAGGAATTTGTATAGTAACTTCAAAATTTTTCAAAATTTTTTTGCAATTTAAGAACTGTTGTCGGTGGAACATGGTCCCGCTAATTGAATTTTATTTCTTTTGCAGTTAAATGAATCGAAATGAATATTTCCATGGTGCCAATGTGAATGTAATAAATCCTTTTATGCAAAAGTAGATGAAAAACAAACTGTTTGTTAATTCAGTGAATAGCAGGAAAATTGTTTCATTAACGTTCTAATTCCCGACAAACAAAAAATTTTCACATTCACGTGATAACACCAAAAGCAATTTCCCGAAATTGATATCACAAATTTTCCCAACACACACTACCTGAGCGAGTTGTTGACATTCAAAAAGTACATTAAGCTCGAAAATGACGGTGAAGCCAATTTTCTTGAGAACATCATGAAACCACTTTGAGTAGCGCAAAAAATATAAATTGTGTGTCTATATATTTATAAATGACTCAATAAAAATGAAACGTAAATTGACATCGTAAAGCTGTTAAACTTCCGCCATAAAAGGATCTTTGCCCAATTTGTGGTGATAATAATGACAATATCACTCTATCCATTTGCATGTGGTAATTTTAAGGAAAAATCATAAAAAATTTTTTATTTCCGTTTTGCTCCTTGCAACAAACATATTTAACAATTTTAGCACAAGTTTAGTTTGTTGCATTCGAATGAAACCATAAAATGTTTATAAAAATAGCCCCAAAAAGTTTTGCAACAAAACTACATACTAAACCATTTACATTGAGCAACAAAACTATCAAATTCTCTTTCCATGTATCATAAACAACCCTTACCATCTGCTGTGGGTGTCTCGCAGAGCCACACTTTACAACAATGACCAGGCACTTCTACAAGCTGTGGTGAACGACACGTTGTTGTATCCTCAGGAGCTGGCAAATGTTCCTTCGGGCAGAGGGAAGAACAAGCATGTCGGCCATTCTGTGATAGAGAAACAACAGAATGAAAATAAATAAATGAATGAATGTATAAAATGGAATAGAAGAATATAAGTAGAAAAATATAATATAATGTATACGGAATGTTTTAATCGATTTATTCATTATGCCGTAGATGAGTTTCGTTAAATGTTTCATGAATAAATTTCATTTTTAAGGGATGAAATTTTCTGATTTTTGGGCACATTTATATTTTCACAATTTTGTTTCTTACCTCACAGACACATTGCGTCTTGCAGTCCAATTTAAATGTTTGTCCGTGGAAAAATGTTGTATTTCCAACTGTGCAGTTTGCTGTAGATGAAAAGGAAAATAGATGAATTTATTTATTTATATATTTTAGAAGAAGAAAAATCTACTTATTCCCTAAACGCTCATGAATAGAAAAAGTTAAGTAGAAAAACGTTGAGGAAGAACATAATGAACGGAAAACTTTGGATTATTCCACTGTGGAAAATTACCAAAATTCTCAGACATTTCACGTGTAGAAAAGGTAAAATTTCATTTTCTATGTTAAAGACGAACATTTCAGGTGGAAAAGTTTTATTTGTCCAACAACACAAACGACAAGAGGAAAAAAAATGAATTTATTGTCCATGAAACGAACTTTGTCTGTGTTGAATCCTGGATCCCAGAAATCAGGATATTTTTCGAAGAGATATACGTATCTATGGAAAATTTAGAAACAACAATATTATTCTGTTTATGAGGGAGTAAATATTATCATCAATGGTAATGATAACGACGGGTCAAATAAATGTTCACCGTATCCGTAATGACCTTTTGACCCAAGAAATAAAACAATGCTCCCTTGTACATTGTACTATCTAATATAAATGTTTGTTGAAGTTTCTTAGATTTTTCGGATTATTAGCTTAGCACTACCTACTGTTTCTTAATTAATGATGCGGTTTGTTCTAGCCCATAGAACGTGATATCTATAGTTGTCGTTTGTGAAATTATGTTAATTTCAAATGAAACTTGTTTGCTTACAAATCCGAATCTTCTAATGCACAAACGCCAAGGATGTGTCTATACCAATTTGTGTAAGTATCATCTAGATACATTAGATACAAGAAGTTTTGTAGAACGAGGTTAAAGTATCAATATCAGACTCATTAGTTTCGAGTGCATCATATCGATGTTAAGAAGAGTCACATTATATAAGATCACATAGAAATTAAAGTGAAAAATTTCAAAAGATCCTGTTGAAATTTTCACTCAATCGACCATTATAAATTTCGGCGAAACAAATTAAGGAACCTTTCAAACCCATCACAGAGCAAAACTTTTTCAAATTAAATTTACTTTCTTTAATCCTTTAGGTTCGTCCTTTTAGGTTTTTATATTTTCACAAAGGTGGAAAAAAATAAATTTTCCATTTCATTATATTTTCTTTCAATTCGTATTTTTGCATCTCGGAAAAGTTTCGTCCTTGATCTTTTATCCTTGTTTCAGTATTTTAGAATTCTTCATTTTCACTTAAACCTTTCTCCTTAGTTTCGTTAAAACTGGTGCTGTTTTGTACAAGGATAATTTGAAATGTTAATGTACAGTACCAACAGGATCATATTATTTGCATATTTTCCATGGTGTTTATACAGTCGAGGGAAACCTTTACATAATGTCTGGTTACAAGGATAAAGGGAAGGGTTTTAGTGGTTTGTAATGAATGTAATTTAGGAGCTATTACCAAATGTAATTCACAATTTCATGGATTTTAGCATTTTAATTTTTTGTTTATTTTTAATTGGACCTAAATATTTCGTTGAAACAAAACCTTTCTTGCATGTGAAGGTTGTGAAATGCATTTTACTCAGTGTGCAACCATATCATGTACTTTAGGGTAATTCAACCAACAGGAAGTACTTGCTACAATTCGTGAAAATGAATTGTTTGTCGTTAATTCCTCTTCAAATTCATGACTCCAATTCATGATGCAGAAAGGAGCAGTTCGAGGAACAATTTAGTCCTGAAAAGTTAGCAACAATTCACTGAACTTGAATGGGGTTTCAATTAAATTCATTTTTCCTGACATTTTCAAGGGAGGTTTTTGAGAAAAAGCACTTCACATCATGAGGTGTCTCGTTTTCATGGCAAATAATTTTATGAACCAGGTTCATTTAAATTTTCTAACGTAACGTAGGATGAAAACAAATTTTGAAATGTGTTGTAACCTCTTACAGAACAAAGAAGAATGGCCTTTCCTTTATTTTTGGGACGCGAAACTCCAAGTTTTAGATTCTAACAAAATCTGTTAAGTCACTTGTCTCTCTTCTTATCTAATTACTATATGTCCCAGTAAAGAGCGAAAGAGAGACAGTAAAAATGTACGAACATTCGCACAAAGAGAAGATGCAGAGAAGAGTTGTCGCAAAGACTTTGGTTCTTGGTTGACAGTGCTGCCATTTCCTAAAAAGTTTCATTCCTAACGGCGTACTGCTTTTTATAATTATGTGTTATTTTTTGAATGTTTTTAGTTCAACTATCAACTGGAGTGATAATGATAATGAAGTAAACAAGAAAGTGTTATAACTCAACACAGTATCCTCTCGAGGGAACTTCTCAAAGCATTCCTCAATTCGCAGAAGTGTGCCACGTTCCACTTTTTCCTGAATTCCTTTGATGTTGTTACATGAACATTTTCTGAATTATGGTTACGAAATATCTAATTTCCTTAGGCACAAAGGTATTTTAATTTTGAAACCTTCACGTGTGCCAAGTTCATGAGAGTTTCGCCAGCTAGAAGATAAAAGAACCACCTCCAACTTGAGGTTATGTCGCCCTCATAATCATGTTTTTCGTTTTGGGGTTGTTTTATTTAAAATCGAAATATTTTGATACAAAGTTTCATTGAGTTAAGATATTTTAATTACATAACATACAGGCAAATGAACCAATTGAACCAGCACTTGTTCGTATCATTTCACCGAAATTCAAAACTTTTGTGTTCTGCTTTTGCTTAGCTGTTGTACCTTAAAAGTCCCTATCGTTATTTAACAATTTATATATTGATTAGAACATTGGATACACTTTTTGACTTCTGTAAACTGACATATTGAAACTCGAAAATTGAAACAAGGAAATGAAACTCGACTCCTGCTCAATGTGGAAACTTAGGTCTTATTCAAGGATGAATGACGACTTGTCTTTGGGGAATGGAAATCAAATTTGAAATTCATGGACTTGTTGAACAATTCCTTTTTCGCAAGAAAATACTCAAGAACTCTTTGTTAAATTTATCTGGTTTTCATGAAAATCCATTTCATATGTTGAGGCTAAGTTTAAAAAAAAATTCCACTTTGAAAACTCCAGTGAAGTCAAATTGTCATGATTTGCTCAATCTGCAATTGAAGAACCTTTCGAGCAATCAAAACCTAAGGCAGGACCAACAAAAATGTGGACAACAAGAGATACCCTTATATAACACAGGGTTTACGATTTCATGTTAATCGGGTTCAACCATTCACAGAGATTTTTTGTTAGAAGGAAAATATTGAGTCAACTTGACGATGTCCTTTCTCAGTACAACTCTTTATGTGTCCTTATGAGCGTAATAAGGGCGTACAAAAAAGGACTTTCCACAATTTTGCATTACAAATGTTTATTGTATTACTTATGTGTGTAGCCATTTGCTCTATATCCTTAATGCTATAAAACACATTTATACAGCACTGTAAAAGTATAACCAAAAATTTTATATAAATATAGTGTCATCAGTATTCAAGACATGTTAAATAAATGTATTTACTACATAAAACTTTTGTATCTGAGTTGTTCGGAAAAAAACAGGATAACCAAAATAAGAACAAGAAAAAATGAAGAAAAAATTACATAATCTTAATGGTTTGCCCAGAAAGGATGAAATTGCCAAACAACAAGGATAAAGGATAAACGATATACAAGCATTCACATGCTGTAGTTTCTGTATAATTTTTCTTGTTTTTGCCACTTGCTTCTATCGAATTCGAAGTATCCTTTAGGGGTTTGAGGTTTTTTTTTATTCTTTAGTATCACAAGGATATGAATAGATACAAAGTTACATGAGAAGCATTACCATATCAATATCATATGCTAAGTATGCTAATAACATGATATGAACAAAGTACGACATCCTATTCCTCTTGGTATCGCATCAACACAAACACGTTTCAACTGAAACTCTCTAATGGTTTCCGGAGAAAAGCAGTGGTGCCAACTTAGATTCGTATGTGTTAAAGTGTTGTTGCCTTTTTTTTGAGCCACTAAAGTGTTAAAGTACGATGAGAAGTGCTTTTGAATTTATTGGGCTACTTGGATATGTCAGCAGCAGCTTGTTTATCACCTAGGGATTTGGTGTTATGAGCGTGTAATGAGATAATGGTTTTAGTTAACTTGTTTCAAGTTATTTCAGTTTATTATATTTCGATTCGATGGACTGTTTTCGAATAAATTAAAATAAACACGATCTAATACGTTTCATATTATACACTTAAAACACTTCCTGGAATATTCAGTCAAATATCAAATATCAAACATTTTCATTATCCTTTCCTCAACTATCCATTTTCATTATGCATATACGGATAAATACGTTTATGAATGGATTAAAATAAATTTTGTTTATAAGAGCATTTTGGAACTGGTGTTGGTTCGGAATTAAATTCACGTTTCAAGCCTCTGGCAACGTCTGCGACAATGCATCAGAAAGTCACCACTTTAAATTAGAAAAAAGTCCTGTTTAAAGGATATTGTACGTTTTGGACCGGAGGAAGAAAGAATGAAAGCTCGAGGACATTTGTAGTCTAGGTCATATGACTAAAATTAAATATTCTCCAAAACAAAGAACAAGAAAGAAAATGACTTTGCGTCCAAACAAGGATACTTCGTAATTCAGTATAAATGGAACCATTCCAATAGAAATTTCTCCGAGCGCTGAAAGGATAAAAGAAAAAGCAGACCTTTTGTCTTAAAAAAAAATGAAGAAACATTATAATGGAAGGTGAAAGGATACACCATTAACGTATTGCGAATATCCCATGTGATATTGTCACGTTATAAAGGAATATTTTAAAAGCATCTTGAGACAAGAGAGACTTCTAACAAAGCCTGGTCCTTGGTATGAAACAAGGCGTGGTGAAAAATGCTTTCAGGATAATAAATAGAACTATTGGACTTAATTTTAAAATCTAACTCTAAATCAAATTGTTGAAAATATTTCTTTTGTATCACAAGAATAAGGATGTATTCAGGATGTCACAAACGATTAGGAAACCTTTCTTCCAAGGACTCGATTTTGACAAATCATGCATAAATGAAAAAGGTAAAATCCGTTTGTTGATTTTACCCTCCAGTGTCCTTGACGAAGTGATAAGAAACTCAAATAATATAAAATTTTTTTCTTAATCCTGATTCTGTTCGTTCGATTTATTTTCTCCGGAATGATTGGAAAATTTCAATTTGCCCAGAAGTATTTAATTTTGAGGTCCTTGAAACTGATATCATTAACACCTTTTTCGTGTTTAAAAAATTGCAATATCTTATCATGTGACAATATCGAGATAAATGATATCATGATGATATAACAGTCTTAAGGACTTTGTAACAGATACGAAAGACTTACCAAAGTGAAATCGTCTTGCAATCTGTGGATAAAAAATTCCTTTTGAGAATTCCATTCAAACAGGATAATGATAATTACATTTGGTTAAGAAATCTGATACTAAAATATGTATCCCTTACCTTAAACTCAGTTCCAAGGACATTCGCTCGGCTATCTAAGAAGTAGCTGAAGAATATCCCAACCAAAGGCAACAGAATAAGCATTTTCTGAAATAAAAAAACAGATATAATACAACACAACTGAATGATTTATATCGTTATCCTTAGAGTTTTGCTGTTTTCTTGAAACTGTTTCTTGAAATGTTCTAAGACGCATGAATAAATGAGAATTGCAGGATATATGTATACTGCAGAGGAAGATTGGAACGCAGATGGTCCAGTCACCAGGATAACATATAGTCGACTCCCACGCTATCTAGATGCAAGGATAACAGCTAGACAAGCTGACATTGGTAGAGGAGCAATGGCGAGTGTCATAGGATACTAACTGCCATAACCAGAAGGAACGAGTTTTTGAAATTTTTTAGCTCCTTTCGGGACATCATGAAATATGAATGGTGTAACCCACAACAATATACAAACAACACAAAGCTGGACGTCAGAACAAAATCCTGTAAGGCAACACTGAAATCTGAGAGTACATACTTGAGCTGAATAATTACGGCTTCTCAGCGGAGCCTTGGAACTTCATCAAAACCAGAAAAAGTACTTCCTTGCAATTTTTAACTCCAACCGTAAATGGTTCATTTTCCTTATTTAATGAATTTATTTCAAAAATTTTTTATATTCTTCACAAGCATTTCTTTCGTATTTCTTTATTAAGAAAAAGGACTCCCCACAATCATTATAATTGAAACACTTTACTGTTATATATAACGATATTGCGGTAACATTTTTCTTCATAATATTTTATCTCTCATTTATCCTGTACCAACACTGTGCCAGAACTCCTTGATATATATACTTGACTTGTTGCCTGCAGAACTCTATTTTATTTCTTGTTAAAATGTGAATTTAATCCTTTTTAATGAGAATTAATAAGTTGAGTTTTTCCTTCCACAGCCATTGTGCGGAAATCGTGTACGTTTTTCATGAATGATATAAAATTTAATGCCAAGTACCTTGTGACAAAGAACAATGTTGCTCCTTTTAACTTCTTTTCTCAAAATTCTTTCAAGGACTTGTTTAAGGATTTTGAGAAATCTTTTATCCTCTTATAGTCGTCATATTTGTGAAACTGATTAAAATCAGTTCGAATTGGAAAATTAATTTGATAAAAATCACAAAAGCAATTAATTATAAATTGTTAAAAGTAATTCATGTATGTATATCCTCACGGAGGTCATGAAAATAAACTTTGAAAAATCAGCGTTGAACGCAAAATGGAAACAACAAATGCCATGAACGGGTTTGGAAATTCAGTTATTCGTAGCGACATCTCTCTGCCATTAGCCTTAGTTGAGTGGAACTAAAATTCTGTTAGAAGTCATTGAACATTTATTCCAAGGCAAATGTGAAACCTCCTCTTGCCCTCCGCTCCAAATATCCGCGCTTAATAAAATAAAAGTTCACTTCGCGGAAAAAATCGACAAAGTAATTCATACTAGATATGAGAACTTTTTCGGTTTAAAACCGATTCTTGGTAGATAATTTTAAAGAAAACCCCTAAAAACGTTTCTAATCCTTAGTGTATCGGAACTTATGCCACCGCTACAAGTTTCTTGAACTCATTCTAACTCTAATCCTTGCAAAGACCTTAATAAGGAAAACGTCTTAATCCGAGAATTAAGTTCTTTGCACGTCTTCACAATCATGTGTTCAGTGTCATGAAGAGACACTTGAGAATTTGATTCGGAAAAGAAAAATAAACCCTCTACCTCGTTCCGATGGTTTTGTGAAGCTTTCATTTCTGGAAAATTTTCTGTTGATTTTCCCACTCAAACTTTTTGTCGGATACAAATTTCTGCCACAGACCAAGGAAGTCTTATTTCCGCTTGGTGTCAAGAGACGTTTGCCTCACGTACAAGTTGAGTTTGAGGGAAGATGGTGGAACGTACGAGATGGAGATATCCAATGTGCTATAGACGCTTATATCAAATGTTTTATACGATAAATAAATCATATTAAGTTTGGAATTGAATAGAAAAGCCAGTGTGAATATTTTACAATGCGTGGAAATGTTACGACAAAATGGCGGAGAAATGGGAACCGAAAATGGCGTTGAAAAAATATCAAAATCGATTCGCAATATCTTCAACGATTCTTGAATAACTTCATCTTGGTTATACCCATGAGACAAATACACGCAGCCACCTGGATGCTTGCAGATAGATGATACACATGTACAGGATTCAGATGTTATGCAAAGGAAGTTCTGGCTTGTGAAGTGTAGATATTGCTCTTCTTGTGGCGAATGACTTCTACCGATTTATGGGGGATCCTGTTGAAACTTTTTGCACTCCTTCGTAGTCTGCACTTAATTTTCGATGAGATATACGATTCAGTGGAGCATATTTCATGAAACCATAGCTCCGGAATTAGGGATAAAAGTTTTATGGGCTTCGGACCAGATAAACCTTTACTTAATACGTGTCACTATGATTCAATGACTTTTGCGGAAAGTATTCACTGGATTCCAATACAAACTGATGGATAAGCCTTCAGCAAAAGTTCTGTGTCTTAATCTTTTTGCTAATTTTAAAGATGAATTGGACACAAGGACACTCTTAGACATTTTAGGTAGCTAGGACAATAATGTTCATATACCTACTTATATCATATATATTCTCTTTTGGGAAAAATCTCCTGACAGATCTAGTAAAGTCAGACAATATCTTGGAAGAAAAAACCCTTGGACACATTTATATACCCTGGATTAGTCCTTGATTTATGCGGAATCATCGTTTGTTTTCCGATTAATCTGTCCTACCATTGTTTGCTCAAAATCCGATATGTATTCATCAAATATTCGATATGTGATTAAATCAAGTATCGATTTGTTCTTAAACTAAAATATCCGTGAATGTTATTGTTCCCACGATGTTTACAAGGACAACAAATTGATGTCCTTATTGATTTTGTGTAACTTCTGGAACTTTCGTTGCTCCCGTTTGAGTAAGGATTTCCAAATTTTTGTTTTTAAATAAAGGAAAAGTGTGAATCCTTGAAAAAATGTCCTGAATCAAATTCCTTAAGGAATAAAGCGATAAATAATAAAAAGTGTCAAATTAGTGTCATCTTCATGTCTGACTCTTAAAGTCCGTGTCTCAACTCGGCTCAAGGATCAAATTTATGCCGGAACATGGCATTCCCTTTTGAGCAATTTCCAACTTCTCACTAGAGTGTTGTATAAAAAGAGGACTTGGAATTTTTCAAAGTACATTCCAGGGACTTTAAATAATGTCCCGTGAATGTCCTTAAAAAACCATTTCAATTGACTTCTTGTTGTCGTTAAAGGACAAATTTTTTTCTTTCCTTCCGACAAACTGCTGAGAGGCATTATTTTTGAAATTGCCAAGTAATTTGAAATTTACAACTTTGTCGGGGAAGATATTTCTTTTATTTCTTGAAAGAAAGCTTCATAATTTTGGTAGACATTAATTTTATGAATTTATGATCTTATAAAAATCATAAGAGCGACACAAGTAACTGAAAATCTCCCTCCGACGAAAACAAATTCTGCACTTCATCAAGGAGAATTTGAAACGTCCTTTTGAAGGACGTTTGCGAGGGTGTCAACAATGATGTGTCCCTAAGGATAATTTGAATATTTTTAAGGATTTTCTTTGGTCTTCGGGTTTCCAGAATTTTCTTTTCCGTTATCATGAAATCTTGAGATTTGTAAGTCATTTTCTTGTGAATTAAGTGATTAACAGGTCCGTATGGGATAAAGCAAAATTTTTAAGGATGTCATTCTTTCAAATAAGGTAATTTACATTTTTCCATGCATAATATAATCATTTCCAGTGTGTCGGATTTGTGTATCTGTACAGCAAGTCGTTGAACATGGATTTCATTAAAGGAATCCGATAAACGTACAGTCGTAAAAAAGTTATTCACTTTCGTGATAATATCATCTGCTACATAGAGGATATAGCATAGTAATTTTATGATATCCAATTTTCATTTTATATACTACACACATTAACTGGTATGACTTTTTGTTGACATCATGTTCAAGTGATTTCATCAAATCTCACAGGTGCCTTTTCAATAGTGAAGGTATCGCTTTTAGCATAAGTTCGAGACAGACGAAAACCTTTATGTGTTTGTGAGGAAAAATATAACCCTCAAACCAGTTCCGGTTCTTTATGGACTCGAAGTTCCATTAATTTCAATTTTATGCCCCAAAACGACTTTCATACGGAATGAGGTCCTTAATTCTGAGAAGTACACTAACCTTTGGAAACGCTAGGGAAACCCACGAGTATTGATTTCAGCTCGACGCAGAATTATAAAAACTAGGGGGGCGCCCCCTGCTCGCTACGCTCGCCAACCCCCGTTGTTCGCTCCGCTCATTCTAATAGCCCGCGCATGGAGCTATATATACAGTAGCATTGTAAGTAAAAAGGTTAGTTAGTTCAGACTGTAGTAGATATCATTTCAGCTCATTTTGTACGTCAAAGTACATCTATATTGAATGAGGCCCTATCTATAATTTTCAAAAACCTTGCGGGTGTGGTTGCGGATCTTAAAATTTTCTCATACAAAATACTTTTTGTAAAAATTCTTTCATCTTCTGCCAAATGACATTGGCTTTGTGTTTCAGAAATACATATAAACACGCAATCGGTTAAACGATCTAACTCTACTGGCTACAACATACAATTAACAGTGAGAAAATACAGGTTGTTTGAGTAAGATTCCTGATTTTTGAAACGTTTGCCCCTGGGATTTATTAATTGTCATCGCAAAAGCCAGAATGACGGGAAGTTGAGTTTCTTGAAAAGAAAAAGTCAAAAATACGTCACACGTGTCGAAATACGTGTGTTTCGGAAAACTCCTGCTAAAATCTCACAATCCAAAAAATTTTCTTTTGCATTTGAACTAAACGAATAGGTGTACCATTGACCAAGCAAGTCATGTCCTGTACACAAATTACGAATAAGTGAAAGTATGCAATTTGGTTTTTAAAATAAATTTGTGGGATCGGGAGCCAACTTACATCAACTGAGTTTAAAAATTCTACTGGAAAATTATTTTGCTCTCTATAATCATCACTCAAGATTTTATAGGAACTCAAATATATTCGTTTCTCTCCGGCCAGGCTGTTAGAGATTTCTGCATCAATGAAAGTACAGCCTTCATATTTGGGAGCTAATATAACCGAATTGAGAATATCGTTAGGCTTTATGGTTTCAGATACATTGCCATAAGTATCTGGAATCACGAAGTTGCAGCTAACTAAATGGGAAGGAATTTCAATAACATCTTGGCTGTAATCTGGAAATGTGGGTAAAGTTCCATTACAAAGAGATTTAAGAAATTCAACGAATTCAATCTCATGAGGTAAAGCTTTCATGTTTTGAGTAAAAGTTATTTTGTGGAATTTTGAAATTTTGGACCATGAAGTAAGGCAATAAGTGGTATCTCAATAAGTGGTACACGTGTACCGTGAGATGTAGGTGGCAATATTCGTCAAAAATCGCCACAGAGTAAAATAGTCTTATATCCGAAAAGTTTAGTTGGAGTACCGAATGAATCGTTTACTGAACAAAATTTCCTAAATAGCTAATAAAGCACGGTTCTATGAATCATTTTCTGAAGAGTTTCTTAAAAATTTTTCACACATGAAAATTTTGAATTCATTCCAGAAATCTGAAGCATTTGTAGGAAAGTTCATACCACAAAAAGGATATGGCAACTAACTCTCTTAACTGCTGAGAGGACTTACACTCTTTTACTTCTAATAAATATTCACGCCACTCTCCATAATTTCATGCGATACGTCGTGCATGTGCTGAAAATGTGCAGTAAATAATGTTCCCAACAGTACCCAAATCCTGATGGCACCTCGAACACGAAGCAAAATAGTCTCAAATGGAACATCTCAACATAAAACATAAAATAATGTAGCAATAGCTCTACTACTTCCTCTTTGAGGTTTTTCGATTTCTTTTCTTTATCTACCTAAATATAATGTATCGGCGTCTCTGTATATAGAAACTCGGAAGAACGAATTCGATTGATTTCATAGAATGCATTCAATTTTGTTCTTCTGTGAATTGTAAGAGCTTGCTGAACATTTCCTTCCCTAAAGACTACATTTTGCCGGTGAGGCAAGTAACATTCAAGTCGAACTATAATATATTACGTAACTGGTAATGCATTGGATACTCATTCATGCGCCAATTAGCTTCCGTAGATCCAACATAGTGACCGGACAAAGAGCTATTGATTTCATCTATATAAACTTTGCCCTCAACTCCACCTCAAACTCTTGCAAACTGTAATGAGGCCCAGTCGTAACTGTGCCAAGAACTTCCACATTTAAGTAGCAATCAAATTTCGCTAAAAGATATGGATTTTAAGGAACAGCATAACGGCTGTCAACAGAGTGGCCACGAAAGTCAACTGTTATACCATTAACACGGCGCATCTTACATTGCCCTAAGTTGTATTGTAAAAGTCCTTAGAAACGCTTTTGCTGCATTTACCATCTCTGATACAGACGGGGATACGATTCAATAAACCACATGAACCGTGGATCATGTGGTTTTTAACTAAATTATGAAGTTGTGGGAAATACATTGTATATTGTAAATAAAATATATCTGGAATTTTCGTACAAACGTACCAACCTTCATTTCCTACCTTTTCTTTTTTCTCTAAATTGAGATTTTAAGGGCGAGCAGACAAAAGTTTGGAAATATGATATAATTTCAGATTTTCAATTTTAAACAGTTTTTGGCTCGTAACGGCTAAATCAAGCATTCTGGGGGGTATGACCAACCCCTATTATTTTTGCATTTCCCAACTTTTGGCCATATATTATATATCTCTAAATAATGTTTTAAATGTGGGTCCATACAAAAGTTGGGAAACATGATAAAATTCAGACTTTCGTTCGCTTTCCATAAATATTCGTGAAAGATAACTTCGCGTTTTCTAGAAATAACTGTAAAATTGTGATTTTCTATATTTTTTGAAATAAAATTTGCATATATTTTTATCAAATTAGCAAAAAACAATGGTATAAATAAACGATGGCCTTAAATTTGTCTGTGGTAATGCATCCATATTATTGTCTGTGGCCATATGTTCATTGTTTCGGCTTTTGCCTGGAAGAATGCAATTTTATTAGTCAAAGATTGCCTTCTTTCAGGCAAAAAGCAAACAATGAACATATCAATATTGTCTGTGATATGGCTGCATTTGCCCCTCACATTATCATTGGCATAGATATAAGGTTTGAGTGAAAATAATGCACGTATTTGACATAAATGGTTGTTTATTCAGTCGAACGTATGATCTATGCAAATGATAATGTTAAATAAGTATGTTCTATATTTTAGTTTTTTCGTAGAGGAATGCAATTATATTTTAATTCTTTTGGTTTGTGTCACCAGTAGAAGATTGAACCATTTGGTTTGATTTTCGACTAATTTAGTACTTGTTATGCATCGGGGACACAAACCAAAAATTCACATATGGTTGCATATCTCCAGGCAAAAAGTAAAACATTCACACTCACACATTCTTCCCAAAAGCATCATCTACGCTATACGTGTGCTCAATTCACACATACTATCCCATTGAATTTTTTAATTTCAATTTAAAATTAAACTAATTTATAATTAAATTTAAGAAAAAAAATTAGGTGATGCACATAGAGGAAAAACTAATCTTTCGAATGGTATAATTTTTATCCTGGTAAGTCCACCTGGTTTCCTGTAAAAGGGATAATAAAAAAACGTGTCGCCTATTTATATATAGATATAATGCGTTCAGCCAGTGCTACCAACATAACGTGGTGACTCCAACTGAAGACAGTTTTCAAATCAAGAAGAAGCAAACTTCATGCGGGAATAAAAATGAGATTTGAAAGTCAACATATGATTTAATGTTAACGAAAATCCGCTTTGAGGTTAGAAAATTTTCAAAATTTTACTTCCAAATATTTAATGATATAAAGAAATTTGAGCATTTTTGCAGAACAAATGTTGTTTCATTTCTTATAATTTAGGTATTTCAATCATTAAAAAATGGGGCCCCCTAGTTGACTTTCTCGCCCCAGATTTTCTAACTTATCTTTGAATGTTAATCTGCGATCGTCTTCTGGCTCAATGTTTCCCAAAGGATTCTACGTGTGGTCAGTGAGTACCCTCCTGAACCGTTTTTATTCTAGGATCTTCCGACATATGTCCAGGAGTCTTGAATTTTCTTCATTGACTAAAAAACCTCTTCTAAGGAAATTCAGCTAATAAGTAAACTTTATCCCTCCGCACCCCAATTGATCCTTTTATTGGAAAATATTTTCGTTTCAAAACAAAAAATCCTTTCGTTCTGCTACAATATGTAAGTATCCTTGAATGTTTAAGGTCGCACAATGGAATTCAATTTGTTATTTTCACAGTTTCTCGAGAAATTCAACTCAACGTATTTTTCCACTACCTTTAATGTATAAAAGCAATGAATATTATATGAATAACAAATCTAATTTCGGATCATACATATCCTTAACGTAGCCTTTATTCAAGTAAAAGTATAAATATGTAAACAGCACGAGATCGATAGCCTCAATTTGTTGAAACAGGTGGCAGAATTGAAAAATGTTATAAATTTGATTTGCTCCCTTTCCAAGCAAACTTCCAGAGAATTTTTCCTATTCCTTATATGTCCTTGGCATAATATATATATTTAATGCAGATGTCGGTGCATCCTTCTGGGACAAGCTTGAGGATGTATCCCTCTGATGGATATTGACGGTTTCTCGCTTAAGTTCCGAGAGTCTTAAGCAACTATTCGTTTGAGGTGAAGCATCTTATTGAAGTCAACTACATGGGATGGTGATAAACTTCAAGGATGTTGAATTTTTAATCAGAACTTAATTTGACAGGAACTGAATTTGAGAAACATCAAATTGTAAAAGGAATTCCCCACGGCTCCTTTTAAATCGTTTTGATTAAAACACTTTTAGAAAATTTTTTGTTAACGAAAATGTCTTGTACAGAAAATTTTTAAAAATAAATTACTCAAAATGTTAGTATTCATAAAAGGGTTCTTGTTTGTTTAGGATAATGTGTGTTATCCTTTTATCTTCTTGATTCATGCCAAGAGCAAAGTGCACATATTCATGGAATGTGAAAAGATATTCATACCACGTGTGAAAATATTTTGAATTAACGAAGTGACACTAACCAGAAACATGTATTTCAAAGTCCTTTCAAATGATAAATATCTTTGTAATAAGAGAAGTGTCTCAAAACAGGACTTGCTGAAGGAAATTTTAAGTTAAGCCCATTACTAAACTTTAAATCTCATTATCCTTATTAGCTTCTACCCTCAAATATCTTTCATTTTCTAATAACATTAGGTGTCCTTTCAAGCGTTTAAGGTAATAAAATCTTAAAATGTTTCCAAGAGGATAAATTATTGATATCTTTGGCGTTTGACCATGATACTCCATGTAAGCCACAGACTCAATAGATTTTATTAGATTTAACTGAATAAAGTGATTGTATTACTTCAACATTAAATGATTTCTGGAAAATGTCAGTATCCAATTTTGGAAAATATTTATAAAACATATATCTATATTATCCACCGCAGAAGGAACTCCTTCGAGGTTGTCTATCAACAACGATAATAAATCCACTAATGCGAAAATCTGACTCTGGTTCGAGGGAAGATACCAGGCTTTTACAACTCACCATGAAACTAAAACGGCAGGATAACGTTAAACTGGTAGCCTGCCGGTTTAAGACGAAGGTATTAAAAGGTTTGATAGGTATTTGCTTGATATTACCTTGTTAACCTAAGTCACTTGAACATCTCTGAAATATTGAGCCTCATTCCAAGGTGATATTGTAATATAAATTTTTGAAACCAAGATAAATCCAATTTGACAAATTACTGGCTCAAAGTGATTCCAATAAATCTTAAACGGAAATTTTTTTTTCGAAAACAACCTAAAAGTAAAACAAAATCAATTTTAGTGCCTAATGCTTAAGCACAGGAAATTCTGGTAAATTTCCAAACAAATGAGGCTTTTAGCCTGAACCTGAAATGATAATGCCTTGGCCTGTAATACAATCAATTTTGTGAAAGATTCAGGTATTGATTTTTCGAGTTAATAGAATGTCGCCTCAACTTTGTCATCGCTGAAAATCGTTGGAGTATGAGTTTTAGGAAAATTCACCAGATGGTGATTAGGGCTTTAGGGTCTTTTGAAACCCGCAGCTTTAACTGTCGTTTAACTCTTGTTTATGTTAATATTATACAAATAAAATTAATTATCGTCATCCTTGAGAGCTTTTCAAGGGAATTATCAATAGCACTTTGTAAACAACGTCAAATTCAATTTGAGAGGAGGTTCATATCGACAGAAAGCCTCATTTAAAAATTTGTCAAGGATAATAATCGACCACGGTTCTGTGACCATTTCTGGATCTAACTTTTTGCCTATTTTCAACCTTTATGAAAGCTCTAAATTGATCAATTTCTTTAGCTTTTATCGTAAATCTTCATCATATTGATGAAATTATATCTCGTGTATTTGTACTACAATCAAGAGCTAATATAATCGAGTTTGATGGGATATGATTAGATTTGCTTTCGAAGAAGGTTTGTGGGTTCACTCAAACATCACTAAATGTTACATAAATCAACATGGATCCATATCAAAAATTATGAAGCTGAAAGCTACATATATGAAAAATGTCATAATCATCTGATATATGGGTATACAATATAACTGACAAATCCTTGTCATGTTTTTACTGAGTTTTAATGGGAATTTTTTCACACATTTCAATCACAAATTTTGACGTCGGTTTGTTGCCCATACACATTTTATATTTATCAAATGTTCACGAACTTTACAAACGAAAAGGAAGAGAAAAGAAGTTCCTTGAGGAAAGGGAATGGCGAAATGTTGTCACAAGTTCTTTTGTTTTCGATTTTCTCGTCGAATTTCAGTGCGATAAACAAACGTTACTTTCGATATGACACAGATGCTTTTCAGATTAATAATAAATATATTCCAGGTTATAGTAAAATTCGTTTGAACAGGGTATGCTTTGTAATTTTATCATTGATGATGAATTGATGAGAAAACTAAGATACACGGTCTGACTTCAGATAAAATAATAAAACACTGAGTGAGAGAAATAAATCGAAATGTTTGGGATAATGTTTAGCATCGATAGATAACAAGGAAAAATTAATATCCTTTGGAAGGATATTGCTACAAGAAGGAAGTATTTTCGATAAATATCATTAGTACCCGATGCCAGCACCGTTGAAGATTGTCAGAGCGAGTTAAGGATCATCTCGAGGATTCTGTTGAATCATTAAATCCATTTCAGGATAATCCATTCCTTCAGAGCTTATCCTTACACAAACACACACATATAAATAAAGAAAAAATCGAGTCATATTTTCGTGTTCATTAAATTGCTGTCGTTAGTAGAGTCTCATTATCACAATTTATTCAACGTTCCACTCCTTCTCGGCGTAATGTTTTCTTGTCATTTAAGGATATGTCATGCTAAAATACAAATACGTATTGGCAAATATACAGGACACTGTAGTGACTGTTTTTATGCTGAAAGCAGACACTTTACTCCAATGAGTTCCTTGGAATTCCTTGGGTAAATATGAAATAAATAAAGATGGCCTGACGGCTCTCAAGAAGGCACAAACGTCGCAAATAAGGAACTCGGAAGTTGTCTATACATAATTCATTGGATTTTAATGCCCCTCAATAATTCGTGTCCTTTTTCCTGTGAAGGATATTCTATTATCCTTCAACTTATAGTTTCTGCAATGTCTGCGTTAGGTTCCAGTTTGTTTCTAGAAATAAGCAGGTCGATCCCATAAATTTTAGCTATTCGTCTTGAAGAATTCTCGTCCTCTCGAAGGATGCAGGACACAAAAATAGGAAAAATCATTCAAATAAATCAGCTCCCATTGATGCATGCGAATTGAAATTGAAGACGAACTCTGGTCTTGATCTTTCGGGAGTTTCCGAATTGAATTGACTTTTGTACATGAAAAGGTTTGCCAGAACCCTTAATCTTGTTTGACATCGTAGAAAATTCGAACCCTTCCAATGAGTTTGTGATTGCTTTTGTATTTCATGGAAATTCGTTCATCATTTTTGTGACCCTGGGATTACCAAAAATGGCCAGCGATGGTCTGTCAATGAGTCTTTATGGGATCGCATTTCTCCAATGTCCTCATTATGAAGAATTTATGTGCTACTTCTTGCCACTATAATTGAATCAATAGCACTGGTCCGTGGATGTCAACGTCAATTAGGAAGACGTTTTGACGTGGTTATTAAATATAATATCCTCGAAAACACATTAAGAATGGAAGTACGGAAGGTAAAGGTCAGTTTGCGTTGAAATTTCACTTCCTCCGTTTCGTAAACGGTTCAGAACATTCACGTCAAGTCGAAATAATTTAGTAATTGAATATAACTACACAAGAACGAAGTTGAAAAGCTGCTAAAAGCACTTACCAATAATGAAACTTTGTTTAGCTTTTTCGTTCAAACGTCCATTAGTTCCACGTGAATTACCTGAAATCAAAATGTAATAATATTTATTTAATATATTTTTTCATCTATTTTCGTAAGGCAGTTGACATTGAATTTATTGTGAAACGAAAAATGTCAAATTGATCGTATCGGGGTTCTAGTGACAAAAACAACTGGATTGGAAGCAATCAAAAGCGGTGTTGTATATCCACTTTTCTGGAAAAAATTGTTTGGGCTAGGCTTAAATCGACAGTAATATTATGTTTAAATTCTATTTCTTGTTGTCTGCATGCTGATTATTTGGTCAATTTGCTATTTATTTCTACACCGAAAAATTTGGACACACAAACAGTTATAAATCGGACCACGTGATTTTTTTCAACCACATTTTCCCCTCTTCTTTTATTTCTGTTTCGTCGACGGAAATGTGTCTTCAAAAAGTTCAACCAAAATTTCTTGCGGCAAGCGTAGTGCGTACTTTCGTTTGAACTGCATACTAGCAGTGTAAATGTAACTTAAGGAAATTTTAAAATATAATTCAATTTTATTAATGTATATTGAATAACCACTAGTTTCCCTTCGTTTCCCAGACCCATAATTGTAGATTTTTAAAAACTATTCAACATTGACAGATTGTCAATGGCAATCTAATGGCAGATGAATCAAAATTAATTTTGCACAAATGCGTTCGAACTATCATGGACGAACCGAAGCATCCCTATAGGTGGTGTCAAATATAATTCCAATCGTGTCGAGATTCAATATCAACACAAACAAGAATATTTTCCCATCATCTGTCAACGGATTCTTGTGAATTTGACAGATAAATTTCTCTGGCAACCCAATTCCAAATCGGGTGAATTCAGCCACTTTGAAAAAGGATAACCGTAGCACTTTTTATACGTTTATTTTTAAACATAACAACCTTTTTAAGGGATATTAAATAATTTATAAGGGTATGAATGATAATTTGTAGATTTTAAAATTCATAACATGTTTGACGATATAATTTGGGCAATTGTTTTCAATGAATATTTTATAAATTCAAAACGATTCCATTTGCCATGATGAATCGTTGGCACGAGTCCTGCGTAGATGAAAAAAAAATTATTTTAAGATCAAAATTTTCTTTGACGGATTTTGTATCCTTTCAAAGAGATGAAATGGAAATGAATCCTTCTACAAGATAGCAATGCGTATATTTTGCTTTTTATATAATACATGAGATATTAATATCCTTAAGTGTTCAATCACGTTCAGTGATTTCAGATAAAGATTCGAGATATTTAAAACATGAACTCGAAAAAATTTCCATTCTAAAGATTCGGAATGCTTAACTAAGATTTTCAAAGGAAAGATCAAGGAACGATTTGACGAGTGGATTGGGTAACGAATCATTGAATAGTTCCAAAGATTTATTCAAGGAATTTCGGAATTATTTTCATGAGAAAAATTCCTCACAGCTAATTGCGTTAAAGTTTGCGTTTGTTGTTGTGCTTTTTGTAGGGATGAAGGATAAGGAAATACTTAACCATATATACGTTTTTATTCACATAGAATATAAATGAGAGATTTCTACAGGGACATGTCATCTCACAATTATGCAGAAATTCCAATTATGACGACAGGGATGAGAGTTATGGGTACACGGAGCTTCAGGAAGAGTGTATCTCAAAACAATTTCTGTGCTGTCCTTTTTGCAGTCGTCCAGAATAAGTCCTCATGAGCTGCAGAATTTCAGGACACCTTTGTTTTGTAGCTTTCTTACGTCTTCTGTTAGGACTCTTATGAGATCATGCAAAAAACAATTTTAATATAAAGTTGTGTTGGAATTTATGAATTTGTCCTTTTGTGTATCTGTGTCGTCCTTTGAAAGGTACAAAACTGTTTTTGTCACATGATACTAGAGGGCAAAGGAAAAACTCCTGGGAATTATTAATTATGATTATTGAAAAATTGTTCAAAGGGTCGAAAGGATATTGCGGCAATTGAGAAGGACAAACTTCTGAACAGATATTCAATAAAATTACACTTCTTGGAATGAGGTATTTCTTGAGAAAGTATTTTTAAAATTTAAGTTTTATGTAATTCTAAAGTTTGGTCGAACATTTTTATTGAGGACGGAATAAAAAGGAATAGTCGTTGAAAATTAAGGGCTCATTGTCTCGTTTCTGTGTCCTTAAAGAGAAAGAGTCCCTTAACTCAAATCAGGATTCATTCAATAGAAAAAGAATAAGACACTTGTGGTATTCACAAGTTCTCGAAAGCTAGTTATCATCCTTCCACTCGTCCTTGATTCGAGAAACCCGTTCAACAAATTAAGGACACGCAAAAACAACTTGATGTCTTCAGCTATAACTTCTTGGCTTATCTTCTGTTCATCAGCTAAACTTGCGAAGTTAGTTAACATTTTTTCCAAAACAACTCTCTGCCTAGTCCTTCAAAGATAGAAAATGGCTTCTAGCCATGAATTTGTGGGCCATGGCGCTTATCTATAAACATGGTAGCACAATTCATTTGAAAATTAGAACAATTTATGTTGGACCATGTCGATGTGTATCAGAAAATGGATCCACAGAAATTGGGAAGTCTATTGGTCTTTTTATTAACTTGAACTTCGCTGCTGTAGTTTTTCTTAGCTGGAAGAAATTTTCAAAGAAACTTTTCTTCATCTTTCTTGAAATTCTCATTCCTTGGTGTTCAGTGGCCTCTGGGTTTTTCATGAATAAATGAGAGGCAATGCCGTTTGATTTTTATCTCTGGAAATTGACAAGACTCTATAAGGCATTATATGTAGCTCAGGAGGTTAAACCTCATAAACAAAAAAGGACACACATGTTAACACAGAGAGCCTTTCAGCTCCTCATTTGCAGTTTGAGTTGCCTTTCATTGACTCGAGTGTCTCGCTTTGATCGTGATCCCGAGATTGCTGAGTAGTTCTGTGCTATTACAGATCTTTCTGTCTTCTTCATGGTCGTAACAGTATCATTTATTCTCAGATAAATTAAGGCTCAAATGGCAGTAACAATTAAGGCAAATGCATTTTATATCATTATCAAGTCTGCCAGTGGATTTATTATTTCCATAAGTTCAAAACACTTAACTATTCAACACGTGAAGTACTTTAAAAAATTTCGCTAGCGAATTGTGTTTGTTATAATTCCATAAAGATGGCGTAAGTGCTCTAGCAATAAAACTGGCAAACACATCCCACACAGATATTTGAATAATTCCCTTTAATGTAACAGTACATTCCATTATGAAGCACTTTTTCTTTGGTTTTTTTTTAAGGACATAAATTGCCAAATGTAATTTAAATTTGCATTTCAGTTGGAGATCCTTTTTGTGCCAACCAAACCAACACAATCACACATACACACAATTGCCTCGTCTTCTCGCAGACTTTATCTGAATAATTTATTTGCGTTATTTGATGTTAACGTTCCTTGGCACTTGCTACAGATTTGATAATTTGATAATAAATTTCAGGAGTATATATCCACCTGAAGGTAGTATATTATAAGGACGACTTTATTGTTTCATGTGTATCAAATGGTTTATGGTTCTTGTACATTTGATATGTTCTCGTATACATTTCAATGACGGCTAAAATCTCGAAATATATAATCGTCATTAAGTTGTCGTAAAATCTTTAGATTTATTCACATGTTGTCTCAGTGATTTGTCAAGGATATCTTAAATTGTCTGTGTTAACACATTTCAAATTACGTTGGAATCAAATTAACACAAGGTTATTTCCAAGTGATATTCCAGACGTCAAACATAATGTGGAATTCGAGAATTTTCAGAACATCTTTGTCGACATCTTAAAGATGTTCAAGAATTTATTGTGTGAAATTCCAAAGAAAAAACATTCACAGAATTTCAAGGGGTTTTCCAGTAATTCATTTTGAGATTTAAAGCGTTGATGATAAGAGATATCGAAATGTAGCTAATTTATTGGATGTAACACCATGAATACTAACTATAATCAGAGTGGACGTAAGTGGTTCTCGTATCTTCCACTGAAATTAATCAATTCCTTTAAAGTAATTTGGTACATTTCTTTCATATGTTTTACAACAGATCTAAGGGATAAATTGAAACCTCAAGAAAGTTTAAATTTTGCCAAACCGACTTCTCTGTTCATGTTGCAAAATTTTATTTTTTGAAAAAGTTTCCTTCTGTTCATGGTGTCAAAATGTTCTTCGAAACTTAGAACGAGACATGTTTTCCTTAGAAAAATGTCTTGTGTCCTTAATTCCCTAAAACGTGTCAAGTCTTCCATAAAAGAACAAATCGGTTTCCCTTAGAATTGACAATTTTCACAGTTTTTTCAGTTCAATGATTTTTGATTTATTGAATTTATTGTATGATTTCTGAGACATCATCATTTCTAAAGATACATGAACTTTGTGGATTCAAAGTAGGTACCTTAACCTATCTCATTGAAACTTGTTATTTCTACTGTTGAGTTGAAGTTAATGAAAACTTTATAAAATTTCAATAAAGTTTTATGGAATGAAAACGCTGTAATTATTTTTTCTGTCCCTTGAACTAATTTGAAAGAATTTTTATGTAGTTTCACTAGGCAATGAATAGTCGCACAATCCGAAAGGTATAGATCCCTGTAACTCACAGAACTTTGTAAATAAACTCTCATTTTCCCATTACCTATATAAGAAACACTTCAAGATGTTAGAAATCAACATTACTGTTCTGTTTAACTATCAACAATTAAATAGAGGTTACAAAATTTTTGAGAATTTTCTCATTTCAGTTACTCGTTTGGTAGTCCTCCATATAAAATAGTATAAAAGAAGGGTTTCACTTTATGAAATCGAGTATTTTCAACCCTTTTGTACATTCATTCGAACGTGATTTTCAATTGTGCTACAGCTATTGACTCTCAATTGATGGTAAACAGAATCAAAGTTGAAGGGATAAAAATCTCCAAACAAAATCCACAAAACTTAATTGAGGGTTAACGTTTTTGACCAAAAAACCAAAATACGGCTATATAATATGACATGTATATGACCAAAAGCTTTATAAATGATTGATGATATAAAATTATTCAATTTGATGGATTGTGTCAATTCTGACTTTGTGGCACGTAGATATTGAACGTGATATCTGTCTGTGACAGATTTTTAACATGTTAAACAAATTAAATAATTAATTTAAAACAAATTTTTAATTTCGACTATTTTCGGTTGACTTTTCCGTGAAACTCGTGTCGATATCATTCAATGAATTCATTCGTTATTTATAATATTGTGACATTTCGTTGTCAGTTTGGGAATATTTTTGTAAACTAATTAATTTTCCAGCCTTGTGACTGAGGAGTAAAAATGTTTCGAATTTGGACGCTTTCCAGAAAAGCGATACTGTTAATCATCCGCGACACCCTGTGGCAACACCACCAATTACGGGTCGATGCTGACATTCATCATTTCCTTGAATTCATTATCCTTTGGAAGCACCACCTTTTTTAAATAATTTTCAAAAACTTCATCAAATGAGGTTTAAACGACTGATAAAACTTGAATGTTTGCCTAATTTGTTAAAAAGAAGTGATAAGATCATGTCCTTTTTTAGCTTTTCCTAGTGTCCTTGGAGACTTTCTTTAAACAAAAAGAAATATTAAAAAATTGTTGCCTTATAATATAATTTTAATTTTTCAAAACGAAATTTGATAACCTTTTGACAAGGACATTTTAATATTTCGGGGTTTCTCCCAAAAGGATAATGCCAGGTTATTTTGTAATCCTGTTAGGGATAAAATGTTGAGTCTCATTTTTTGACGAATTAATTATTAACCATTTTGTTTTGATGGTGTCAATTTCTTGGGTCCTTTGTTGACTTCGCTAGGGAGTGAGTCCTTAAATTTTCCCCTTCATCAATTTGAAAGGACATTGCTCTCAGCTGCGTCTTGTTATTGTTATTTGGGTTTGGGAATACACAAAACAATTTAAATTGCTTTTAATACAAAATGGTCCTTATTCCTTTTCTGATGCCCAAAGGACTTACAAGGACACATCTATTTCTATACGTTATTTTAATCATTTTTGCTACAAAATCAAAATCGATAAACCATTATAAACGTAGAAACGAATTCATAAATTTGAAAATGTCCTTTTTGCAAAAATTAGACGGTCATCTTGATCGTTCTTATGAAAATGACTGAAAAAAGTGTTTTTCCTGAGCTCATTTTAATTGCATAACTTTTTCAATTACGCCAGGAGTTATCCGACGTGAATGAAGTTGTTTCCTTTCAAAAACAGTGTTATACAGAAGGATAATCTGATTTTATTTGAAGGCTCATTAAAAGTATTTCCGGGTCATCAGGATATTTAATAGGTTTTTCCAGGAATTCTAAAGACTTAAATCAAGTGCTAAATAAACCTTAAAGTTGATCTACTATTCGATGCAATTTCTTTATCCGACGAAACCTGGAATGTCTGGAATTGAAAAAAAAATCGTTTCTCCTTTCAGGATCATCCCGTATCTATGTACGTCGGTGGAAGCTTTAATGAAGATATTTCATAACGAAATACGTGACATAATAAAGGACTTAATCTTCCCTTAATCCTCGGGATAACTTGTACGAAACGTGAAAATATAATGTATCGAATTTTTGGTGGAATGGATACAAAACCGGAAGTACACCTTTTTCTGTAGTCAACGAGGAAATAAAAACGAACCGGATGTGATAAGCTGCCTTACCTGAGGCTTTATGATGTGAACCTTTTTCGTTTTGGGATTGAAATTCGACACTTTTGGTGTTAGTGAAAATTTCGGAACTAGGCTTTATGATGCCAAACAACCTCATCCAGTTAAAGTTGAATGTTTTGTATGTAACACATCCAGTTCATGGTAAATAGGTCAAAATTGTTGGGGTTATAGATAAATTACATCGAGGAAGAAGTTTCTTTTATGGAGTGAAACCAATAAATGGAATGACAGGTATTCAATGTAAAGGAATAAATCCTTAACTGAATTGATCACTTATTTTCTGTAGCATTTCCTAAGATCTAAAACTGGAGGGAAAAGAAATCCCCGAATTTATTCCCTGAAATACAAGATTTTACACGTTGTAGCTCTAAGGATGTCTTCCCGATTTCAGTTCTTATTTATGGAATTTAAGGATCCCACAAAATCGAGTGTTTGATTGAAACTGAAAATTGTCTATGGCAGGATTTACGTTCAAGGATATCCCATCTGTTTGTGTAAAATCCTTTGCGGGATTGACTCACAAATAACATTGATCAGAACGATTTTATTTTCAAATTTGTCAACAGGATTCTCAGTATCTAACTCACAATAAAAAAGTCTTCAACAAAATGTTAAAAAACCATTCCTGACTTGAGACAAAGTCCTTGACACCGGTTAAGGTTCTTGTGTCATGCAAAACGATTTCATTGAATGACTCACTTGCGTGTCATGTAACCTGAAATCGAATTAACGATTCCACGTACCACCACATACTTACATACACAAACTTACACATTGAGTTTTTATTTTTAAAAGAACTTACAGAATTATCCTGATATTATCCTTTTAGAATAGCACGAAATGTTGAATTTCCATTCCTCGGTTTTACGTGATAAAACGGCATCAATTAAACCCCACTTCAAGGCTCTGCACAGTCGTCTACAATGCCGACATGCCGAAGTTACAAGGACTCGACACTGAAGGAACACAACAGACACTCAAACAACAACAAAAAATAAAAAATAAAACGCACGTTAGGCAAACCAATAAAAATAAAATAACCTTAAACCTAAATCCAGTAAAAGAGCCGCGAAAAAAAAGGAAGTTTTGTAAGGATTTTTCAAATTGAATTTTTTTTAATATCCTCTTAAACAGGATGCGGGATGTCAATTATTCAGAATTTACATTTCCATTGACAAAGTTTAAGTATAGCTCTGTGGTGATTCACATTTTAATCCAATTGAAGGATATCTCATAAAATTTTCACAGGAAGATATTGAATTCGTTAAATCACTTGCACAATATTTTTAAAAATTGATAACTTCTTAATTTATTAACTTATTAATTTATTATCTTGTAAGTGATGTCTCAATTTGCCGTTCGCGGACAACAAAATCAAAATCGCATCACTTCGCCTCCAAGTTTAGCCCGTAACTGAATTATGGAAAACTTTTGATGTAAAAGTTGAACCTCCTCGAAGCTTTGGATTGGCGTTCTAGAGTTTGCGCTACCCAAGGCTGGAGGGGTGAACCTAGAGGAGAAGAAACTTTCTTCGGAACTGGGGACTGGTCGCACTCATTCCCCGTTGTTTAATGTGCTACTTCTTCGCAGATTTGATCTGCTGGACATGGATCAACCATAACCTCAACATGTTCTGAAGAGAGATGGCTCTGATAAGTGTCACATACTGCACCGGCTGTCAAAGTTATACTCATATGGTGCGATGTGTTATTAGTTAAGCATCTGCTACCTGGATACACATACGTGGATGTGGTTTCTTTGAAGTCCTGTTTGTTGTTTGCAAAATGTGTATGCGGAAAAATCGTCACTCAACTCGGGATTAGGATCATTCACGTGATGATTGTCACGGGGATGTGGCTTGTCACGTTATGTAGGCATGTATGAATAATTTTTTCCTCATAACCATACGTTCCGTATGTTTATTACAAAACAGCTCGACACGCAAGGACTTCAAAAGCCAAATAATAAAACCACAAACGTCGTACATACAAATATCAATGTAAGAAATGTGTAAATCCAATTTTATTTTACAACAAAATAATAAATCAACAACAATGTGTGTACTCAGAAAAACAAAATTAGATAGAGACGAAGTTCAATGCTCTCTTGCGAGTAGGGAAACATTTCGAGCGGTCACAGGGTGCTCCATGACTTTTGTTTTTAGGTGACATGCAATTGTGAGGAAAATACATCCATTTTGTTTATGAATAGGTGTTGTCATTCGTTTTAATTCAAGGCTAAACAAGGAGAATGGCTGTGAATCCTTGCGAGTCACTTAATTGCGAAAAACATTAAATTGTCTCCTCGAACCTATTAAATTTCTCATTCACGATTACACATTGTTACTACATATAAAAATATGTTAATATTTCACAAATCCACTGTTCTGCTATCACATTTTCGGACATGAAAATGGTGACTTGGAGGTGCGTGAAATTTGTTCATTAACTCAAACAAAAAGTCGTCCTTACAAAGGAATTACATGACAGTGAATGGACCATTATGTCAAAAACTTTTGTAATAAAGCCAAATTTCGGGATTTCAATATCACCATGAGTTGTATCACACAAGATATGACATACCAAATTACTCGATATACTGTGAATGTAATAAGCTAAAGAGTGATGTGAGGGAAATACACATCCTGTTATCAGTATGTTGTCAAGGTTGATACATGATATCTCAAAATTCTTTTACAACTCATTAGTATTATATTTTTGAAAATTGCACTTTGTTTCGAAATGCATTCAGAACATTTTCTTTTTATTAAACAACTCTCAGTGGCAAATTTGCGGCTATTACACTTTTATGTAAAACAATTTCCAGGACAATGCTCCACCAAAAATGACAGGATTTTGGAAACACGTTTCTTAAATTGTTCCTAATTAGAAGAAATTAAAATTCAGTACGCTAGACCACAATTAGCGAGTTGGAAATGAAAGACATAAGCTTCACAGAAAGGGTGTTTTTCCGTTTGATGTAAAACAATTATCCATTTTTGTCGAAAATTTCTTATAAAACCTTTGCTAATGGTGTTATTTTCGGAAAAATCAAAATCTTCCATAGACTAACTGATTTTTTATCCAAATTGTTGTACAACTATTTATATTTCAAAACTTAAAGTCAGGAGCTAATGACATGAGAAGCGAAACTTTTTAGGGAACCGCAAATAGTCTTCAGTGACACTGCTCGGCGTCTTCTTTATGTGCGGATTTTCGTATATTTTTTCTGTCTCCCTCTCGCTAGTGAGAATGTGACTCTATATCGCAAAATTGTGTAGTGTCGTATAAGAAGCTTCGCTTCAATGATAACTCACTATTATCATTGTGCTCAAGAAACGTGAACTGCAGATCAGTGTTTCAAAGAAAACGAATATAAACATTTAAATAATATCCTGGAATATCTCGCAGTATTCTAGAAACTTGTAGAATGTCCGTGATTGTGTTTGATTACACGAAAAGATTCAAAATCCTCTTAGAGAAAATTTTGTTTGAAAACAAGTTACTCATGCAAGTCTAGCCTTTTTATTTTTTGCAGTAAGGAGTCACTTCCACATTGAGCTTTATGTTTTCCAAGATATCCTTTCAAGTTTGTTGAAACAACCGACTTAGGCTTCTTGTGAAACGCCGTCTAAAGGTTCAAGTCCTACAACCTTCAGTACGTGGCAGGTGAAGGTTCTTCTGAAATTAACAAATTTTAGCATTGCATGCATGCATGGTTAGGTTCTATAACCTTTTCTCTAAAGGTTCCTTCTGGTATTTTCCGCTTAGAACGGAGCGACCCAGAGTACGTGACGTGGTTTTCCTTGAAGTTTTTCATATTTCAAGTTTTCAGAATCCGGGAAAATTGAATCCTGGCACGCGATTGCAAGTTTTCCCCCTCCAACCAGCGACTACGTGCCGATTGCTCTGAACCTTGACATGACCCGAAAGTGTTTATTCCTCTATGACATCCACATGATATATGACAAACTAGCACAAAAAAAAATTGCTTTCGAATTGAACGAATTATGACCATAAATTTTGAGTCTCCTTGAGTCACGTAAAACATTTGACACAAAATGTCCAGAACAGCTGAGAACACTTCGAAGTCTTTTGCAGTTTTAAGAAATATCCTGGATTTATTTGTCTACAAAATCACTGAAGGACAAATGTCCTTTTTACGCAAGACAATTCCATGTATCTTTCAAGAGTTCAGCAACAACAATTTCAACTTAAATCACGCTCTTAGTGATGAAGACAAAAGTCCAATCTCAACCCAACACAAGTACCTTCAATCAATACACTGTAATTATCTTGAATCCGATAAATCCTTTCGTTTCTCAACAGTTCACTCATGCAGTAGGTACTCGTCTTGCACTCATCCAGAAAGTGGAATCACTATCTTGGCCTGGCCAGAAGTCAATTTTTACCAAAATTGTTAAATGAACTTGTGGCTGGAACCTTATGTTGGATAATGGATATACGTCTGCACTAACCGAAAGGAGTGTTTTAAAAAAGGATTGTCAAGGATCACAGAAATTAATCATCCGAAACAGGTAGAATCTGGAAAGAACTTTCTACTCAATTTTATTAACACTTCTACTTAAATTTGAATTCCTTTTCTTAAGAAAATTTAATTCCATCTGGGCTTAATATGCATTTGCATATTAACTTATAGTTTTCAGAATTTGGGAAAGAGGATTTCCTTGTTTGTTTAAATTTGTTTTATTAAGAAAATAATTGAAGTTGATATATGACCATTGATTGAATATTAAGTTGATATATGACCATTGATTAGAATTAACCTGAAATACACAATCAATATTATAATTCGAGTTGCATTGTTACATGTAAATACCTGCTTTGATGATCCTCACAGAATTATGAAACTATTTGCGTTGAATGTGATTCATATTACCCGCTTAATTTATTTATAAAGGCTTCTAAATCGAAATAATAATTATTCCAAAAACAATTATAGCGAATAACTTTCCGGCGGAAAATATACAAAATTATTTGGACTTGATAATGTTACACAATATAAGCTGATTTGGTCAGGAAAACAAATTTCGCGTGTTTATTCACACAATTGTGGCTTTTAGTGGGTTTTGAAGGTTTCCTCTTGGTTAACCAGAACGGTGGGGTCTGTGATCAACGAGTTTATTCCTGAATTTCGTTAATTGGGAAAATTTTGTAGAGTTATCGGAGTTACTCAAGGTATAGATTTATAAAACGCAAATAGTGTATTGAACTGTTGGCAAAACTACAAAGCTACAAAAGTACAAAAGAACAATTTCAATTTCAAAATGAATCCAGAAATCAGTTGTATAACCATAACCAGAAGCCTATGCGGAAATCAGTTGTAATTGCTGAGATAACCAGGAAAATACGGCTATGTGTTCATTATCCATTGCAGAGTATTAAGGCCAAAGTTTGTGGCGCTACAGGCTTCAGAACCTTAACCAGTTTCCCGCTTTAATAACATGTTACAAATGTCATTAAGATAAAACAACACGTCATCATCTATCTATGCGGAAGTTCTGCAAATCCTGCACGAACCTCAATACCACGACATTTGTTACATGACGCAAATTATTTTCCCTTCTACACCCAACATGACACGTGTGTATTAGGAGTTTAACGGCTGCCTCGGCTGGTATTGTTTTCTTGTTGATATTCTTTAGCAGGAACTCATATATTACGTGACGAATATTAATGTAGAGTCTTCTATGTTTTCTACGGCACACTCCATTGTTGGACATGACGACGAGCTTTTGGTGTATAATGAACAAAACTTCTCAATTATTGGGGGACTTTCGACACCGTCAGCTGCATGCGACAGGACTTTTGCACGCTCGAAGGATTTAGGATGTTCTAGGAATTGTTGGAAATACGGTCAGCTCTTGTTGTCACTGTGTAATTACGCGTGAGCAATTTCGGAAAAACATTTTATGGTGATTTGGACAAACCTTATTCCAATGTTGTCACTTCAAAGGGCGTAATGTGTTTTTGGCAGTGATAAATTTAAGGATTTCTTAATTAAGGTGCTTTTCAGAAGTTCAAAATTTATTCTGTAGCGACTCAATATATGTGGGAACATGAACGTGCTCGGGATAGCTCAGTGGTCAGAGCATCAGTGGATTCCGGTCTCGAGCATTCAAAATTTTTCTTCGTCCATGTCCCACAATTCAAATGCTCACAAACCTTACGACACATTTCGCTGATTGACGAAAACATAAAAAACAAACATAATGAGTTCAACTTTATAATGTGCGAGTATTACAAAACATACATAATGTAACAGTTGTTATCGAAAATTTCAAATGTGAATTACGTAGTCATACTATTCAAAAAGAGCTGAACTTCAACAAAAAGTGTTTTCAGGGACACACGAAAAAATTAATCAACCAAAACCGTCAGTCCATTCAAGGTATTGACCCGGGATTCAAAGGATTTCTCAATAGACCCGAAATACACGAATCCATTAGGATTTACGTAAGCAATGGGATCGAAAGAGTCCATCAATGGGGCTACGAATTTCCAACTAGGCTCCGAGCACCTAATTAACGAAATTAACTCTTTTGCATGAATTTGAATGATTTGACCTGAATTGCTCTCCATTGGATTCATGGAGGATTCACCAGGTTTTGGTAGGTCAAGGATACAGAGTTGTCTTATAAAATTCAATAAAAAGTTTGGATAAACTCATCCTTATGTAACAATTCCGCAAATCCCTTTTTGCAAGGGTTGAATATAATTCAAATCAAACCTGGATTTGCTCAATGTAACAGTGTTACCTAATTTTATTAACTACAACAATTTATTTTGGTCACAGATTTCTGCATTAAACTGTTTATTCAGATACGGAAAACCTTTTCAAACCTTTTTCGTACAAACAAAACAATTCCATTTGCCGTCAAATTAATTGCATTCCAAATATGCAAATTTGCATCGATCTAACTTCAATTATCTCTTGAACCTCAGGTTTCATGTTATTTGTTTGCAGTGCACTTCATTTGCAGATGCTAGAGAAAATCAATACGAATCTCTTTACCTTCGATTCTGGTAGACTTTTTCTAGAAAATGAGAGAAGATTAAACTGAAATTTGTTTGTATTATGAATCGGTTTTGTGCACTGAAGTTTAAATTTAAAGTTAGAAAATTAGATCTATCGAAAACAAGACTTTGGGATGCATCAAGAAAGGCAAAATCTTTCCCAGATTTTTAATTCCTAGAATTTCCTTTGAACCACTTTGAGAATTCCTTGAGAACGCTGAAAAACTCACCGTAAATGAGTGGATGTATACCACTTACTTGAATTGAATTGAAAATTTCAGTCACTTCGGAGTCCTTCAAACTAACCCATATACTGGAAATCACAGAGAAGCCTGTTTCATCACTTTAATTCAAATTAGAATCCTTTGATCACAAACCAAGCGTATTTTAGTAGCTTGGAAACAGCGTAATTGTGGCAAATTCCAGGAGCATAAGATTTTAGCATCAAAGGATATTTGTGTGTGTAAGGGTTTAACAGGTGAATACCTTGACCTTGACACCATTTTGTCGCCCATTCAAGTTGAGGAGGACACACTTTTAAATAACCATCCTTGGAAACTTTTCAAGCATAACAAAATTCAATTCAGGACTTTTTAGTTTTGAGGAGTTTTTCTAGTCCTTTCCTGGAGGACACTTCGTCAAAAGTTTGTCGTGTCACGGCGTGGAAGTCTCCTTAGGAAATCAATCCAGTTGGTGACATTTTCAAGGAGCCTAGTACTTTTACAACTCATGCTGTTATCTCATGAAGTTATCCAAACGATGTCGCACCAGATTTGTGAAGTTTATCATGTTGTCTGACGGAGTTACAGGAAGGAGTTGCTCCTAACGTCTGAAACTTTTTAGAATGTTGATTCTTGTTAAGTCCATGGAATGATGCCATGCAGTTGTCCGACAGAAGTCAGTTGCAGTATCTAGAACTTATAAGATGGTTATAGAGTTAAGGAGAGCTTCCATCTCCATTAGGATATGGTTTCATTTTGTACAGATATTTCATGGCGGATGCACTAGAGCAATCAGGCTCTTGTTGATTTTATCCAATCCAAGGAATTACATCCAGGCTCTGGAATATTTAAAGGAGTTGGCTTCGCGGAATCATTGAGATAATGGACTCATTTTGAGCAGGCCGTTAAAGAACGTACTTCCCTTGATTGAGTTATGTTCCTTGTTGATAAATGCAAAAGAAGATTGCATAGAGCCATCTCAAGGAGCAAATGCAATCTTCTAGTGCCGATAGCTCAATGTTTCCCGGAATTCTCTCGTTCCATCATGGATTCGTTGGCCATCCATCATTGAGAATCCATAAAACGAATCTCTATCAATCAGATATTGCTGGGTTATATGCTGCAGTTAAACAGTCATTTAGTTAAATTGATTTCGAAACTTTTGAATCTCCACGAACACTTCAATGAAGCGAAGAAGTTTTCTAGTTTAACTTTACAACTTACGAAAAACTTTTAATATTATCCTTCACATTTTATTGATCGGTTGTCTAATACAAACGAATGAATGTGAAACTTTTCCAGGATTCCAACATTACTTTCAAATCAATCAAAGGCCAGTTTCTTTATCCCAAAAAAGTTTATCCCTTGTAAAGGGCTTTCTTTATCAGAAATGTTTTTCTATGTGAAAGTAAGTTCTAACCTTTCTTTTACCAATTCTTGAACCTTCTGAAGGGATCTATGAGGATATGAACACTTGTTGATGAGTTTTACTTTTTTGATAACCAGTTGAAGGAATTACTTCCTTGTTATGGCGTTTTGATTCCCGTCATCCTGCTATACTTGTTGCGGATAATCAGAGTTATGGAATTATTTAGTTTATTGAGATGGAACTACTCAGAATTAAATCATAAAAACATAGGAAAAGTTGGGCAAAATTAGCGTAAGTACTGACGGGCACAACGACCTTCATGTGTGTGCGTTTCCAATGCCATTTTATGTTCCGCTCGATTCGTACCTACGTACTCCGAGATATGTGCCTCTCTTGCAATCTGTGCTCAGCGTAGAGTGAAAATACGATGTATTTCTATTTCCAGTCTGCAGTGACAAGAAGCTCTTTGAAAATTTATTTCGGAGCGATTCCAACAGGTGGTCGCGACAGGATCATTCGATTCAAATGTCATTAATAGTCCAAATATGGTTAATGTGAGTGGAAACAATATTACAACTTTCATAATTAAAAACGACTGAAATTATGTTCGACAGACGGCAAATTATCAACAATAACTTTTTGTTACTATTAGTTCCTAATCAAGTAAAATAACATTTCTATAATCATCATTAATCATTTTAAAAGGGGATTTATCATATAATCTTATGGCAATCAATTTCTTCACTCCACGGCTACATAAGGATTATTCTCCTTTACAAATGAGCAGTTCAAACAAAAGAATCGGTCGGTTTCTCAAAACAACCGGTAGCTACAGGAAGAGAGGCGGCAACGAAACAGGAAGAGAGCCGATGAAAATTCTTTCCAAATATAACAAAACTATGTATATGTTCAGTAACCTATGGTTATTGCTCTTGCAAGATACATGCTATTAAGGACGATATCAGTGCTTAAATTGGCATTAAAGCAGTCATTTTATTATCCTTCCAATTTATTGTATGGAATTCCGTCATGCGAAGTCCTTTAAAATGGAATTTTTTTTTCATAATTCATGACATTTTTCCCTTCTCAATTTGAAATGTCACGTAGTGTGAGAAGGTTTGTGCTTGGAACGGTGCCAAATTCATTTTGCATATGGTCCTTCATGAGAAGGAAACAAAATTTTGTTGCCAAAAAGATGGCGCTGGGAATATTAACCATTTTGGTAAAATAGAATTTGTGTTCGTTGCCAAAAATTAAGGGCACTCACGTGCATATGTTGGTATCACTGTAGGGAACTTCAATCAAAGTTCATACCGATCCTTGTGAAATATCTTGGGTCACAGTTATTACCAAACTTTGCGTACCTTCAAATTGAATCACTTTAAGAATTCTTCCTTGCAATGCCAATCAAGATAATGATTTAGAAGACGTCCACGTTTGAGAAATTGAATGATAAAGGCTGCCACGCAAATTTGCATCCTGTGCTGTCTTTGTGGAGCGAAGTTTGCAATTTCATTGCACTGAACTGAATTTCTCAGGAGGTAAACAAAAGTTTTCACAGAACTCCACAAATAAAAATGTTTTTTTCAACCCGACGAACTTCATTTGGTTGTGTTCAGCATTTCATCCTTTGTGTAGGATCCTTTCCCACATCCTTTGAATGCCAGCTTTGGATTCTTAAAGCCCGAAAACAAACAGAAACTTTTCTGGATTTTATGTGAACGAATAAAGGACGTGAAAAGGAAACTTTTAAAGTAAATCATGTTGCACTTTTTGTCCTTAAATTGTATTCCCAAGGATTTGAACAATGAATGCAAATATCCACTTCCTACAACCAAGATGGAGATAGTGGTTCCATTATTTCGTGAAATTAAAACATCCTAGTGGCAAAATTCTTGGACAGAAAGAATTTTTTTAACTCCACTGAAAACATTGTGAGGAGAAATGCCCACTCCAATGGACACCAGAATGGACGACAATTTTATACGACTCCACAGTTAAATGTAAATGGGAAGTGGCTGTTCACCTGATTCTGATTACACCGTTCCAACAAAAAATTTATGAAGATGTTGAAGCAAGAAGTTGATTAATCTGTTTTAATCACTGATTAAAACGTTTGGAGAGTGAGTGCAAATCTAAATCACAGAAATGTTTCAAGTTCAAATTACGAGGAGACGGAGCTTCACTAATGAGGTTCTCTTAAACCAGAGTCGTCCTCATTGTTCATTGAATAAAATGTCTGGAACTAATCAGAACAGACGGTTATCTGGTCAGAGATCATTACTCTCAATCAATCCAACACAAATACAAGTCTTTCTTTTGCTTGTTAACTACTACTGTACGTAGTCGAGCTAAAAACTAGTTTACAACAAAACTAATTTAATGGAGTGGCTTACATGTTCCGCTCGTTTCGCACCCACGCATTCCGACATATGCGCCTCTTGTGCAATCTGTCCACTCACCAAGCACACTCCACTCCAAGCTGGCACTGTTAACGCGTATGAAACCACATCACCATTCTCTGTCCGTTTGTCATTCTTCACGAACAATATCTTCGTAGATCGTTGTGAATTACTTCAATATCCTTTTTCACACAGCGACAAATCCTTGGAATTTACTTAAATTCTCAGAAAATCCTATTGCTTAGGAATTAATATTTTCCCAATCACTTGGAATGTCCCAAATCATTCAATAATGTCTCGCAAAACCTTGAGCTAATAAATTAAATGCTTTCCAATAAATCAATCAATAATTGAAGCTTTAAAATGAATTTAACGTAAGACTTTTAGGCAGTTCCTCGGCGTGCGATTGACGGATGGCGAGGAATTTCAAAAATGTTCCCGAATTAAGTCTTGTGGGTGACGAGTTCATTTGATGCCTGAAAAGAAATTTTTCATCCCCTGAATTCCTCAATAAAATTAAATATACCAGAATGGTTTAATGGACTTTAACTTTTACACAAAGTTTTGGCATGTGCCGCTATTAACGATTTTTTGGACGTGATTTCATGACGTATAAAGTTATGTCAGCTTAAGGACCTCTATCTATTACTTACCTATATAATAACAAATACCCATTTCTGCTTCCAAGAAAGTCATATAAGACAAAGGAATTTCTTCCAACTTCCAACAGATGGTTCTCCTGCAAATGACATCTTCATTGAGCTATCTCCCCGTGAACCCACAAATGAAGTGTGTAGTGACAGTTGGCTACATAATTGTAACATGTCATTGTCAGCAATTGAAGCTACATAAATCAATATCCCTCAACCCAATATTGTTCGTGATATTAATATCCGAATCTATTATCTGCTGAAACCAAATTGCCGATAGACACTTGTTACTGAAGTGATTATGAAAATTGAAAGCGTTGGCAAATGCCTTAATATCGAAGCGTTGAAACAGATTTAAGCTGGTATCAAGCCAAGTGTTTATTCCAATAGTTGGCACAATAACCAGATACCATGAATGGTTATACTTATGTACCTATACCATATTTGACATTCACTTATGAACACATCGATTTATTTTGATTTGATAAAAGGGGAGAACTTGAGGAATCATTGTCATGTATTCATTATGGGATATATGGAACAATTAGGACGTTGATAGCATCACAAAGAGCCTTGCATTTTCGTCAAGAGATTTGATCTCTGGAGATTCAATTGTTTAAGAAACAAATAATACCTGCATCTTTAAAAATCAAAACGTAAGGATTTCCTCATCGTTGTTGCTTCTAAGGATTCGCTCTTCATCTTTATTGCATCAAATATGGCGACAATGACCGTCGAAGGATAACATCAATTTCCATCTTCACAATAACCTCGCATTTATGCATTTTAACTGGTTTCATATGCTATGCCATAACTATTATTCAGGATCCTTGATCCAATATCCTTTTTCTCAATAAAAATCTCAAATAAAATTCATGAGCTGTAAAATTTTCTTTGCATTTCAAATGAATTCGTGTCCTTTGAATAATGCATTCTACTGAATCATGTTGAATTTACGAAACAACTTCGGAAATCCTTTTGTGTTTGAATCATAACTTTACGGTGGATGTCCTTTTGCCAACTGGCTATTCACAGGATATTTGCACATTGTCCAGTCATTTATTTGTGATTCTTTTTATCATGATTGCCTTCGAAAACTTTTTGATTTTTCATGCTAAAATTAAGATGTCTTGTCGGGCAGGAAGGATGTCCTTAATAAATTCTGTACCCTATGTGATATAAAAAAATCAAGGTTCTTAAATTCATGTCAGTCTTAAGGTCAAGACAGTGTTGTTATGTGGCCTTAAACTTTATGTGATTCTAGGCAATTCCAGCAAACCTGGCGTACGAAACCTTCTGTTGAAAAGGACGAGGAGTATACTGGCACTCTTAAATCCACAAATTCAAATTGGTTTTTGATTCCATTAAGCTTACGTAAAATTTTTATGGAACTTTTAGAAAGTTGCTGATTTGAGAGTTATGCAATTGGAAAACTCATTGGAACTGGATGTTGAGTCTGATTTTGATGGAATCCATCGCTGACTCATGAAATTTTTTACTTCATTTACAAGCGAATTTTTTCAACAATTTAACGAGATTACCTTACATGCTTCTGAAGTTTGTATATCCAGTAACCAGGATACGTCGAAAATTCGTAATATGCTAATTCCCATAAAAGCCTTTGGATAGAAATGCGAAGTTAAATGCAAAATCCTTTGTAAGCCTTGTTTCTGCATGATTTCGAACCCACATAAATACCATTTCGGTTCCAAATCCTTTATCCTTACTTTCCACCATTACACACAGAGATTTGAAACAATATTTTCATGTATGTGACATTTAGTATGACACGACACTTCGATAAAGCTCGAGGAAAGTGTCAAGGATTTCTTGTCAGACACGTGTTTATAATAGCTTTAAAAATGTTGAGTCTACCGACTGAATATATTATAAATATATTTGTTCTAGTACAACCCTAACGTTCATATTATAATTCAAGGAAACGTTCATTTCAACCGCAGAACTGAGTCCAAAGGTCACGTTCAAAAGAACAGTCGTGCCAAAGTTCAAAGTAAAAACAAAAATGGCGGAAACTATTTTCTTTGTAATTTGCATCCTTCGTTAGCAATTAATTAGCACCTTGGCTCGTTTTCTACGTCTTTTAATTAGTTTAGTTCTAAGACAAGAAATTAGCTTTCATTATTTGTTTCATGTAAAATAAGAATGATGGATCCTGTTTCGTTTTTCACGACCTGAACACTGATTAAAGCGAGACAAAGATTTAAAAATGTTTGAATAAAATGAATACTAATTGCAAATTGGACCTGATGACCCTAGTGACCTTTCATGAAAGCATGTGCGAATGAATCAATCAAATCATGTTGGCTTAATTTTGGTTGACTCAACTGCAACTGAGTAAGCGTTGACTACTAAAACCAGCTGTTGCATTCAATGCTTTTCTTGACTTATTTATTAATCTATTAATAAATTAACTTAGGGCAAATATGTTCAATAAACGAATAATTTTAATTTTCGCTTTAATTTTGATGACGTGTTCAGCGTATATCGTGACAGTGGAGCGTCGCAGTGAAGAATGTTTCTTCGAGAAAGTTCAAAATGGAACCAAACTTGGTAATTTCGAATTGAAATTTTTATTAAATATTACTCTTTAAATTCGTATTTCATTGCTAAGAACTTTATATTGAAGTCTTAAATGGAGATTATGACGATATCATCATTAGAGTCAATGGTCCGGGAAGAGATGAACTGCAACCAGGACACAAGGCATCATCGCCGATATATGCATTTTTCGCTGAAGAGAATGGCACCTACACATTTTGCATGTACAATAGGGCGAAGTTGGCTTCTAGAATGGTGATGTTCTCTTTGGAAACCATCAGTTCAACAAGAATACAAAACGCCACCATCGAAGTGAATTCAGAACGCGCGAAACTGAGAGACACAATTCAGGAACTTGGTGAGGCTTTGAGAATAACCAAACGCAGACAGGAATATCTGAACGTAAGTGTTATTGGCACAATTTGTATAAAATTATTAAAGTTTTTCGACAGGTGCGTGCTTGGTATCATAAAGAAATCAACGACAAGACCAACTCACAGGTTGTCTGGTGGTCGGCCTTTGAGGCATTGGTGCTCCTTGTGATGAGTTTCGGCCAAATTTACTTTATCAAAACATTCTTCGAAGTGAGACGAGTGGTTTAACGCAATGAACTGTGAATTCACATTTAAAGACATAATATTATGTGAATTTGAATTTATTAGTTACCCTATGGAATAAATCATTCGTTGAAAACAATTCAGCTGTAATTCTATTATATTTAACAAGATTTATCCATGAATTATTCAGCACACTTCATTTGTAATGCAAGGAAAATTTTTCAAATCATAAACTTTCTTCTGAATTTTTATCAACATAATCATGTCATACATGGTTTCCCACTGTTGTAATACGTGTTATATAAAGAGGAAAGCGAAGCGAGAAGCGTTAATTTCTTTATGCAACGCTCGCTTCGGAAGTTGATTTATTTTTTATTCCTAAACACCCTAAGCTCATCCTATTTTACCGCACTAGTGCATAAAGTACACCGCCGGTGTTAAGTAACACTTTCTTACAGTCGTTGCTGCATTTGCGCTCGGTCATGACGCAAGACTTGTGTGGTTGTAACGCTCGACTTCGTCTCGCGGCACTTTACACCCTTGATACATAAGTAGCTATTATTCATCAATGCTGCACTGACTTTTGTGGTCATGAATAAACTTGACACATTTTTCGGTAGTTTCTCCTTCTCATTGTTCGTATTCTAGCAAGATGGGCATAAATGAAAACTTGTCAAACAGTTTGTTAAAATGAATTTCGTAAATTATTGATTGGACGCATTTATATACGTTATAAAATTTATGGTCGAATGCTGACAGGCATCAATCCATTTTCATAGATGTGACTAACATATCCCATCAAAGTGTATACTGTCTGTTTAATGAGTTGTACGGATATCAGTAATATATATTCTGTCCATTCTGTGTGAAATATCCAACGATTCATGTAAGGAGCTCATTGTAAACATCACTTTGACTCCACGGAAGCTCGTACTACGTGAGGTATAAAATTGTCCAATATCAAATGAACACTAAAACTCATCCGAAAGGACCTTAATATCAATACCACCAAAAGAAAACAAAACACAAAAAAGCAATAAAGGATATAAAATGGCTGTCATTAAAAACCTTTTACGGAATTACACACGTTTCCTTTTTTCATGGAGTAAGTCGAGTGAATAATTTGTCAAATTAATAGGAAATTTTGAAACGATCCTTTTTCTCTTTTGTCGAATCATTGACGTGGAAAGACACCGTTCACATATTGTCAATATATTCTGGTAACATTTCAAGATGTCCTCGTAACGGTTTTAATGAGAAACTCATCATGTTGTGATCGTAATTTAAAAAATGTTGCGCATATAATCGAAAAAAATGAAGTATCTCTGTTTTATCCTGTACCAGCTTCCGGTTGTAATTATGCACACATTTGTCGTGTTTCCTGTTTCATTATCTTAAACCCATAAACATTTGAAAAGGACTAAAAGCATAAAAGCAATATCGAAAATTCCATTTGTAATTACAAGGATATTGTTCCACAACTGAATGAATACTCCATTATTGTCCTTGGCACAATGGCCACAATCCACCATATTCCCTGGATGCACGAGTACGGAAGGAACTCGTCCTTGCAACACATGTAGAATGTACTAAGCTTCGGAGTCTTCTTGCAGGAACCACTCAGTGCTCCTTAATTAAGGACTCATGAGCTCTGAAGCGGACAAACAAGGATTTTCCGCAAATTCGCTCCCCGTTTATTGCTCCTGAGAGGTATTAAAGCATGAAGCCTTAAAAACAAATTGAGCTAGTGGCAGATTTTAGTCCTTTTAATATCCTTTGGAAGTGTGTTTGTGACAACCGAGGACAATAACAAATTAAATTGAAGACAAAATTATTAAATAACACATACTTTGTACTCTTTAATTTTAAGAAAAAGTTTTTAACTTCTTACTTAACAGATTTATAGAAAACTTATATATTAAAATTCATTTTTAATACAATTTGCTACTGATAGCACTATAAATACAAAGATTATCTCCATTAAGTAAAATTCGAAGATACCCAACTCCGAATAACAGAAAAGTTTCGCCATGTTTCTTGATTGAACAAAACATTTCCGTGATTTAAACAATTAAATGATGAAAATCAAAAACGCCACAACGAGGATATCACTTTGAGTGGTTGTAAATTAGTCAATTAATTGTGTTCATCCAAAATATTGCAGTTAAGAAGATATTAAAATGTGGAAAACGTCTTGCCTTGAAACTAGTCTTGTGGTTAACTTTAGCCAAGTACTAAACAGGAAATGCGTTATATAGATTAAATACTAAACAAGAATGCCACTCAAATCTAAATGAAACATGATTTAGCACTTTCCAAGTTCTGTCAAAGTTTTCCGTGTGAAGGCAGAAAATTAAACGGAACGAAATACTCTTTCAAATTCAACTAATTACATCTAATTGCCAACTTGTTGTCGACAACCCGATGAGATACTGTTAAATAAGTCAAATTAAGTATTAATCCACATAATAGTGCTACTTCAGGAGATTTGCAGATGATATCACTGTAAATCCTCTCGTTTCGCGTCATTTTGGTTTTTCTTCAATATGCCTGAAAACTTGATGACGGGGGGTTGTTTGTTTCGGAATTCAGACGTGTGAAAGTTTTGATGGACAACATCCACATGTTTCCGAGATCACATCTCTAAGTTGAATTTTGAGGAAACATTTTTCGAAGTCATGATTTATTATCTCATTGAATGTTCATGGGTTGTAAAATATTTAGCCGTAACGTAATAAAAAATAAAATAAGAAATTCAAAATGTTCGAAAAGGAAGTTTGGCAGTTCGAAAAATTCAGAGTGGCAAGAGAAAATAGCATTGGAAAGTTTCAACAACGGTTCGCCGGAGAGTTGGAAGACGCGAACGAAACAAAGATAAGTGTGAATGGAGGAACAGACTTTAAATGTCAATACGCTTTTGAAGTTTGTGAACATTTGATTAACTATAAAATTATATCAATATTCACACCGAATATCTCCTTACTGAGATGCAAAATGTATTGAATGAAATAAATTGAAATCATTTTCGTCTTGAATTACAAAATGAATTTGAATTCGAAAATTTTAAGACGTAGTCTTATTTAAAGACTATTTACATTTAATTTATATTTTATAATTACAGTACAAACCCCTAAAAAGTTAATACCATTCAAGTCGAAGATAGAAACAATAAAAAATTATACCACAATTCCATTACAACAAAGTTACACCAGTTCGTTACACCAGAAGTCTGTGAAAGAGATTCCATGATTGTTCAACCGAATCAATATTTGTTCTAGTTCTGGCATTTTATTTGAACCAATTAAAATAATTAAAATAAATTAAAATAAAATAGACTTGACTGGATTGTAAATACAAAATCTAGCCAATTAACATTCCAATCAAATAAATTTGCAGCTCCTTCGTGGCGGTCTTTGAGAAGATATCAAACAGATAACTTTGGTTAACAACAACATCGTCTTGTACAACACATTTTTAAATATCATTTCTTAAATGGTTGCCCAGCCTATTTGGAATTCCTTTCATGCATTGTGATAGCTTTCATAGATTCCATAACTTTAATTAGAAAAGTTTGTAAAGGATTTCTGTGGTTTGTTGGGTTTTTATCAATTCAATTATTTAAATATTCAATTTATTAACAGATTCCAAAAATTTGTTTCAAAGCAAATCATTGAAGATCATAAAGGCTAGTGACCAGATTCTTTGTTAAGACATCGAGTTAGAGACTCGCGGCTTGAAAACTTGTCTGAAATGAGGCAAATTCATGAAGATAACCAATGGGAAGACAAGTGGTTCAAGCAATTCGTCTCATTGTGGTGAAACTATTTGAGAGAATTGTTGCAAAACCCTTTTCCCAAAAAATTTGCAAATCGAAACGACTATTTCAGCAGTTTCCACTCGTCTAACAATTCAGCAGGTGATTTGGAACCACTCAATTGAAGTGGTACTTTCAAAGTTACGATTCTCGTTTAAATTTTTTTATGTTCAGGTTTGAAACCAATTCAAATTCCAATTACTGTAAAGAAAATTGCTTACGTGCTTATCGGTAAACGTCTGAGAGTCTTGGCAAACTCTTTTCGAACGATGAACGACGAAATTCCGGCTTCCAATTTTGGCATTTACCGATTTTAATTGTCCTTTAAAGAGGTACTGGCACCTCTTCCAAGTTCGAAGATGTTCAATTTTGTTGACATTGATTTGTTTTTATCAGTGCTAAGATTAGATATTAACTAGGACGTTCACGAACTATTTCATGCCGGATCCACACGTTTCGCATCTGCTGCAAACTCCAAATGTCGACAAACGTTTGGCTTGATTTTGCGGACCAAACATTGCCATCCGCAAGCTTGCGAGTTCTTCAATCTGTTCTGAAGAGGCAAGCATGACGGACGTCGAACACATCCATTAACCGCCAGTGCACAAACGTATGGACGTGTCGCAAGCGCTTGCGACAAATTCCTTTGATTCAAAAAACCAACACTCGATGGAAACGGCCGCAAGTAGGTGTAACCCAGTACATATCTACACATGCCAAGCCAAACGCTTTATTCACACGTTTGAAATTGTGGTGGCTTGTATAAGTTTGGCAAGCGTGTGGTTAATCTTGCAGATTTAAGCAGCATTTAGCGTTAAACCTTCTGCAGCCGCTAAATCTAGTAGACTTATTTCGGTGTAGGTAATTGGGTAAATGAGTTTTGATTTCCAATCGCGTTATACAAGCTCAGTAACAAATACAGGGCTATCAAAATTAAAAAATAAAATTTCACATCACATGTGTGACATCGAAATATCAGGATTCAGGACATTCTCTGTTACAATGCTAAACACGTTTTAAATAAGGCTTGTGGCACATCACAACATTTCATGAAAATGTCGAATGACCCATTAACGTGGTTTGATTTTCATGTCACATTTGTTAGAGTTCTTGTGTGACATTTTAATGAAGTTATGGACGAATTAATGAAATTGACATTCATTGATAATAATTTTCATTTAAAATTATGAAGGACGAAACTCACTAGGTTATGGATGCACACAATAAGGATTACAAGGTTTTAGATTAAGGCAACCAATATTAGATGCTTTTCGAAAAAGATTAAGGAAGTTTACGAATCATTTGCAGCAGCATTCTTCTGATATTTCAGCTTCAAAGCTGAATGGGATCTACAAATTTGTATTCCTTGTTTAAAGTAGTTTTCATTTTCGCTTCCTTTTTGTCTGCAAAATTTTACCTGTTTCAGTACATTATGAATAAAACTTCTGTTCGAATGTAATCCTTAAAAGTTTATCAAACTTTATGATGAAGCTTGATTTTTGTTTCCAGGTAACTTTGATAAACTCTGAAAGCTTCATTTAGATGGGATGAGAGATTTGGATTTGCGTCCAAGGACCTAGAAGAACATGAAATGGGAGCGTTAACATTTATTCCAAATACAAATTGCTTTGGATGTTTTGATAAATTATAACGCCCTCACCAAGCAACAGTCACACATTTGGTGTCCCTTTGTGACTTTTTAGTCTGACATTTTAATCAGTTCTTACACAAAAACTTTTGAACAACTGTCACAAAACGAAAAGGATTAAAGGACCTTGTGTAGCAACAGATTCTGACCAAGACTTTCATTATAAAAGATGCAAGCATTGTAAGTATCTCAAAGGAATCCCTGACAATTTGTCAAAGTATGTGTGCTAAACATATGATGGAACTTTCCGAGGGAACCTTTCCACATGTCATGACATAACTTTGACTGTTTTTGAAATCAAACGGAAAGCTTTTCCCCTACTAAACATTCCCGTAATTCGGACAAACGGAATATATGTATTGCCCCATCATGTTTCCCCAAACAATATCTGGAGACACAAAGCTTTTTTACAAGGTTGAAGGTAATACAAAGCCCTATGAACTCGTACATAATAAAAACCCCAGACCGCAAAATTTCAGACTGATATTTTCGTTCTACTTCAAGGAATTACCAAGCGTTTCCCGAATAATGTCAACTTGTTTGAGTTCAGTTAAACACAACCACAATATCACATATATCTCTAATGGGATATCCTCATTTTCCTAATTTAGTTTATCCAACTGACATTGTTGACGATGACCAACTGATGACGTAAAATGCGTTGATCATCTTTCATGTCTATCTGATAACCAAATTTATAGAGTCAATATCTCCTAGAACAAATATCTCCAGACTCATGAGGTTATCTCATGGTTTCATCGTTTGATGAGGACAATGACAAAACTCTTTTGTGACATGAAAATAGGGCAAAGACGACACTAACTTTACTTGGAAAGAAGTTATCACCTCATGCTTCAAGGATAACCTCATAAATCAAAAAGTAAATTAGCACGAAACAAAGTCACTGTGAGTTATTATCTCCGACAATATCACTTTGCTAACGAGCTTTGCCAACAGTGCATCTATCCAGAAGGTTTTCCTTTAAAGTTGGAAAATGTTTCAAGACTTTGTGTAACCTTGAGATGAAATTATTTCAGATGTGGATCTAAGAATTAGGAAATTTTAAAACAAATATTTAAAAAATATCAAAAATAAAACGTCAAGTAAATATCCTTCAAGGATCTAAATTACCCAGACCGCATAAATCATGATTCTCAGAACGACTTAAAATTTCCCATGGGAAATGGTTTGTATTTCGTTTTCTTTTTCCGAATTTAATTTGTTTTTTGTTTTATTTTCTTGCCAGGATTCAGTAATTGACTGCAGGACTTTGAACAGTATAATATGTCCAAAAGGAGAGATTTGATGATATTTTTACAAGACCAAACCAAACATGAAAGCTGTGTTTGGCAAATAAGTGGGGATAAGGATTTCTTCTATCAGGACAACAAGGATGTTAATCGTGCCAATCTCATTCAGGTGATTCGCTTAAGGACACAAGGAGATTGATATTTTGGTGATAGAAATGTGTCGCTACAGGACAAGCACGAATGCATTTCCTTGATCTTAGAAACATATTATACTTCAAAGGACATTTTGAAGGACCCTACATGGGGTTATAAAATACCCTTTCCTGCTGTTATTGGTTCATTGGGTTTATTGGGAAAGCGTCGAAATTTCTCAAAATAAAACGAATTTAATGTCAAGGACATATGCTTTAGCTAAGGACACGACTACACGAACGAATCTAAAGACAGACATGTCTAGAATCATCTTGAAATTTCGAGAAATCCATCTTAAAGGATCTGTTGAAGTTGTCTTACTAAACAAACAAATGACCTTTTTCTGGACATTAAAGCTGTCCCTTTTTCTTAAGCACAACACCAACAAACACAAAGTGAAGTTTGCAAATTCCGTTCAAGGATAACGTTAACAAGTAAATAAAGTGAAATAAGACGATACAAATTGGTTTTCATCTTAAAGGAGCAACGAAGTGTCAACGTTCAAAGTTGATTTGTCAACAGCTTAAGAAGAATGTTGAGAAGGAATGGAGAAACGTTTGTGTTTGTTAAAGGGATTAAAGGGAGGAAAAATGTTGAAGGATTTTAAGAAACTTTATATTGGTAAAATTTTCAAATTAAATTTTCTTATCCTGCGCAAGCAAACCGAGTCCCATACGTTTTGTAACGAAAATTTTCTTGTTAATTCGGTTAAATTTAAAATTAGATAGCACAAACTTTACCTGATCCATGTGAATCCTTACGAAACTTCCTTTACACACGATGAAACACACAAGAGCAAGGATAATCCAATCCAATGTGGTTAGGATTCGTCAAAGCGCTTTTCGCAATCTCGTATGAAATGCAAATAAATTTTCCGCAAGTATTTCGAAAGTGTGGAAAATTTTGATCCTTTTTCCCATAGAGGGAGCAAAAAAAAAGTGTGTTCCACTTGAAATTTCCCTGTCAACAGAATAAAAATTTCTCATATGATTCGCTAAAAGCCTTTCGAGGGTTCTCCTTTAACCCTTTTCGATAAAAATTCCTTTAAGTGTAATGTAGCGACTGTGAGGGTTAAAGTCGTTTCTGTTTCTGTTATGAGAAAGGACTCTATGCCTTCGTGTCCTTTTTGAAAGTGCTTTTAATTTGCAGAATTCTGTTGAGTTTGCGGAATTGAAATACTTCTAGTGTCGATACTGTTTGAGATGCGGAAGTAGCAGTTCCCCCTTCTCTGAATCGCTTCAAGAGCTCAAAGTAGACGTAACCGGAAAAGTCGCGCTCTACAGAACTGTTTGAAATGGGTAACATCCTTTGGAGTATCACTGCAACGAACCCATTGGCCTGGAGATTTGGCCAACTAGCGTTGCAAAGCGGAAGAACAAGCTCCACTTCAAGATTAATTAAAAACAGCGTTTGGAGTCTCAGTGGCTTTTGTCCTGGTTAGATTTGTCTTACTTGAGTTTTACTAGGGAACAATCTTTAGCGTTTCATTGAAAAGGACTCATTTCCCTATTATCTCGTCTCAGACTTACGTGCTTGTTCGAGATTGCCGCATGGCAATGACACTACAATGTCTAGATTTGACAATGATATTTCAAATTCCTCTGCAAGTATATTGCTCACAGACGTCCTGCTGGCTACTCATTATCCTGTCACCCTGCTTTTGGCATTCAATATTTGATTCCTAGAATGCCTAGAAATAGACAAGGAATAAAGGAATTGCAAAAGATAAAATTTTGAAGTGATTTTTTTTTGGATTCAGCAAGTAAATTGAATTTTCAAGGAAATTTTTGTTAATAATTTTATCATCCGATTCAGATATGATTTGGACGAAAGCCTGTGTCTCCCAACAAATTCAAAGCTTACATTTCAACGAACAAACTTAACGAAGAAAATGTCATTACAAGAAAAATTGATCGCGTGCAAACCACCGCCAGGCACAAAAGGTCTGTTCACGTACTTGCTCGCAGCGTATTGCAAAATATTTCGAGCATGAAATTGGCGTTTTTGTACTCGCTCAAACAATTGTTTTGAGAGAATTTAACGAAAAGTAACGGAGGGGAAATATACTTGAAAAAGCTAGATGTTACTCGAGTAACCTCAAGCTAGTTGGAAAATTCTGACAGGTACATGTAACAGACGTTAGGAATTCAAATGTCAAATGTCAAATTTATTCATGTTCGAAGTTACACAAATGCATTTTTGTACTATTCGAGTAACGAGAGAGAACTTAGAAAAATCCTCCCAAATTGCTCATGTATACCCGACTAAACTCTTGTAAAGTCAAGCTGTACGTGAACAGACCTATAGTCATGTTTGTTGAGTCACTGAATCGATTTGCATGAATATTTAATCAACCGGTTTATAATATTAAACGCAAGGTGATGTACTGAACTATAAACGTTAAATAGGGACAAAGGACAAACGATTTTTAATCAAAGATTCATGAACAACCAGCTGAAAAATCAGGGTAGAATACCAGACAGACAAACATGTCCCTTTCACGTTTTCATTACAAGTGACAAAAACAAAAACATTCAAGGATTAACCTCGTTACACAATTTTGTTGCTGATCCAGCTTTATTTTAACACGTCCATCCTGTCGGACTACATAACATATCTATGCAATGTGCGTTCAAGGATATAATGGTTTTCACGCTGTCTACATTTTGCGTATATTTTTGAAGAGATAAGACCTTTACATGAAAACGATAGTTGAACGTGACACGTGTGACATGGAAGGATAACGTCATATTCAGCGTCATGTGGGTATGAGTAGACGAATGTGTCAAACACGAATACGCATACAATTTAATTACATGTTGACACATTTCACGCCTTCACATTTCTGTATTTACAAAAATAAATATTTTGTCATGTTTTCGACTACATATCATTTTGTTTATTTTAGTTGCTATTAGTAAATTTTCCAAAATGTTACAACATATTTTATATTATGTATTAAAGTGAATTCTTAATGAACTGTTGATTGGCAAACGTTGTGGAAAATTTTCATACATTCCCTGTTGCTATATAGTAGTACCAATTAACTCAAAAGCTTGTACCAATCCCTTTTACCCTGGAAATGAAATGTTATACCAGGATAAACGGATTACAGTTTTGGCCAACAAACCATAGATCGATACTGCTTTCCAACCGAATTTTAGCCTTTTAATCGTTTTGTAATCCCTTTAATGAAAGATTTTGGTGAATGTGATACTTGTCGGATAATTTACGTGTAGCCGTGTAATTTATTTTTGGAGAGTCAATGATAGGGGATTATGAGAAAAATTTAAAAAGCAACAATATATAATATATTCATACAAACATGAATTATCACATATTAATAATTAGCAATAACAAATATTTGGTTAGGTTAGATGGACAATTTGGGATATACAGCTCTTTCGGACATGTTTGTTCGACAGTATGCAGTTTAACGTAGAATACAAACGGATATGAGTGATTTGATAATTTTAAATTTTATATAAATTAACCACGAGAACAAATATGAACGGTTAAAAATTTAGAATATTAATTACAAATGAAAACAAAATTAATAAATTTAAGGATTCATTTAAAACATGCTTAATAATTAAGATTCACTAATACTTGAAGCTTTACCAATCAGAACCAGCCGTTTGACAGCTCTTGATGATTACAACACAACTAGTTAAGCTGTTGGTACGTTGGAATTTGAGATATCTGAGAGAGAAAATGAACCAACTTCAACTTTCGTGCGGAAGATTTTCGTTTTCACCGTGAATGTGTTCCGCGTCGCGTCATCCAAGTTGTGAATTGTTTTAAAAAGTGCGGCAGATTCACGACGAAGGGATGAATCATGAGCAAAGATACTCTCTTCGCGGCGAATTAGTTCTGCACGCGCCAAACGTACCAGTGAATCCAGCTTTAATATGACACATTGGTGAGAGTTTGCTTGCCAGAAATATTTACAGTAATGACTGATGATAAATTGTTGCTTCTCTCGCGTACAATGTTGGTTGAAGTTAAAGCCATTCCTGCTGTTATTTATCTAGTAGGGATCTTGAGAAACTCTTTAACTCTGAACAAATGTTTATTAGCTTTATTTTTTTGCGAAAATCCTTCCAAGGGTCACGGGTTGAACAACACACAGTTAATGATTATTACACTGCCATTACAATGTAAACATCAACAGCAACTGAGTACTGTTGTAAAACACCACAAATTTATGTGTTATTCCACAGACGACATTTGCAAATGACAAATCGTTGTGCGTATTTGCAGAGTGCCAATTGCAATGGACATAAAACAAGCAGAAAGTCATCGTAACTTTGTAAATAGTGTTTGAATATGTAAATTTGTTCCCTTCAGTTATTTGCCGGTTAAATTCCATGTAATTTTGATTCAACTGTATACAAGTAGTCAATGTCAATACAAAACATGTTGATAATATCTCAAAGCGTTTTGGTGATAACATATGGACCATACACACATTGGTCTTATGCCAATTTCCCGAATAATCACAATGACGTAGTGACTTTTTGAAACATCAATTCATGGATGGAAACATCCTGAAGAAAACCTAATTTCCAATATTGGTTTACATCTAAATGAGTTGGAATGACTTGGCATTTGGTCAGGAAGTTGCAAATTCATCACGACTTCATTTCGACGCTATTTAAACTTGAAGTTACATTTGAAAGAAAGTCTATTTAACTAAAAGAATTCACTTTTATCAGGTGAGTTTTAGAGCAATGATTTAAGAGCCTGATATCCATTACTTAACTGAAGTTATCATCAATATATCACCAAGGAAACTAATTTTGTTCCATGTTAAATACATTTGAAACATCGACGAAAGTTAATCAATTATTACCAAAATCATATTGGAAATACTTAAAGCAACAAGTGATAAAGGTAAAGTGCTATTGACATATTACGAAGACATAATTAAAACACTTTTTTCATCAAAATTTTCTGTTCAATTTCGTACCAGACATTTTGGATAATAAATCACTTTAAGAGATATTCACGATTCATCTGAAAATGAGGGTAAAAATGAAAAATAAACAGAACATTCAATAAATTCTTGAGATAATCTTTGTATCCTCTTTATTAACAATAATAAATTATGAAAAACTCATTTCCACATTCACATGTTATAATAGATAAGAAAAATGGCGTAAAAGTGAAATATTCAAATATTCACAAAAAAACGTGATTTTGATTGATGGTGATATTTTGAGCCTGTTTTACATTTATCTGTATGTCTGTATGTGGTTTTGTGTAGATTGAATCCTTGAAATATTTACATAATTTCACATTCCACAAAACGTATTCCAAGACTTTTGGGAGTTACTTCTTAGTATCATTAGAATGAGAGATAATGAATGCGGTTAAAGTATATTCGGAGCCTCTAATCTCTTGTTGAATAAGGACGAAATTTCCTCGTAATCTTTAGGGATACTCATATCCCGAATTTTGTGGTTGCAATTTATTTGTTCACGTTTTGCGGTTTGGTTCATGCCAACAAAACGTTTCTCTGGGATACAAGGACGAGGACAATCTTGATTAGTCCTGTCACGAAAGTACAGCGTTCATAGAGGAATCAGACAGATTAGTTTTAGTGCATTGATGTCTGTGTGAGAGCGCAGGAGCTCAAAATAAAAATGTTTTCAACGTTTTAAAGTGTCAAACCGCTGAACAACTTTTTCCACGGAAGATAATGGGAAACCTACACAAACCAAGCGGCAGACCACAAAATACAAGATAGTATCATCACTGCCGGAAACAATTTTTTTTATAATATTTACTAAACTCTGAACTTAATTCGTGAGAAATCCTTTAAATTTCCCATTAAATTGTATCACTATTATGTTATGAAACAAATTTTGCTGGATTATGTTATGTTTTCTAGTTCAAAATACAGAGCACCCAATTTAGTTAATCATAATAGAAGCACTAGCACTTCTCCCTCTTTCTTTTCGTCTTCAAAGTGATGGCGTTGTCGAGAAGGAACACAGGATGCATTCGACCTTCCTCTATTGTGTGCAGGACGATGTGAGACTGAATACTGCCACTAACGAGAGTCTTAAGTCCGCCATCTTCAATTGAAGCGTTGCTAACGTGATAGTGGCCCTAGAGTGAAAACAAAATTTCAAAGAACATTTATATCTAAGACACAGAGAGAACAACTTCTTACCGGTAGGATCGGACACGTCTTAGGAAAAGTCTTCCATTCCTTGATGTACTCCAGTGAATAAGAGATGGCGTTGATTCCGGATCGTTCGCCTCTGAAGAATTTACATGCGTCTAAGGTATTGTTCATGATCAGAAACTTGTTTCCAAACATCATTCCGTAGGCTTCTATGCTGACAAATATTCTGTTTAGCGGCTTCAATAGCTCATAGTCCACAGATATTGTGGCGTCACCATCGCGCGCTGAAGATGTGCAAGATGGCACGCCGTACGTCGAATCAATCACGCTGCATGACACGTTGCTTGAAACTATGCAAAATGTTCGCTGAAAGTAGAAACAAATTATGTATTGATAAAACCCCAAACGGAAACCTTTAAATACTCCTCCTACTGAAAGTGCTTGAGAGCGGTACAGATTTTTCGGGTTTACTGAAAGAAATCCCAGCGTCAAAACTATTAAACTCTTCATTGTTTCGCCAAATGAAAACATTTCGTCGACAGACCAGAAAAACTTGACGAATTTCGATCAATTTTACGGACAATTATATTTCACGGTCAATAACTCAATCGGAATCATCAGCATTTTAGTTTTATTAAAACAACACGTTCAGCGTGAATTGACGCCATCAGATAAACTCTCATATTTAGAAAAATACTTTTGTCCATTACACAGATCTAAACCTTAAATAGTGTCTTCCCTCAATGCTCCGAAAATAAGTTAACCCACACGAATCGGACATGGTTAATTTATTACCCCCACATACTGAACGTCAAAGGTTACCCGGAGACACGAGGAAACCTTCCGGGAACAAACCACAAAGATAACATTAACCCACAGAAACATGTGTTCGAAAATGGGGAACCACGAAGCTATCCCCGACTTCGAAAAGCTGTACCTCATTTCGGAGTCATTAAAGCTTTCACCCACGTGTAACCAAGTTCTATCTTAACTTGAAACTTTAATTGATAACGAAAAAGGCTTTTTTATAATTAACTTCCTCTTCCTTATCCAAACCTATACTCGGTAACAGAAGCAGGACCAGTTGTAATACCAGGCGATACCCGGAATTAATTCCTTTCACAGGAGACATATCAATGCGACAAGTCTAACCCCATTTGCCGTCATGTCAAATGATTTGAGGAGGGTACAAAGCGAACGAGATATCAATTCATCGATTAAGGACTACGGAATTCCTTTTCATTCTATATCCTTGTGTATCCTATGTGTCCTGTGTATCCTTCAATAATGGGAATCTTCAATAACATCATCCAACTGCAATAAAACAACAAGATAAGCTCATTACGAGACTTTTCTATAGCAATTGTCTTGTATCGTAACAAAGTCCTTAGGACGCCATTTTAAGACACCAGTTTGAGATATTTCAAGGCGCCCCCTTTAAGGTACTTTAATAAATTCATGACTTTCCCGGAGGTTTCGTTGACTCCGGGTGGTTTCGGAGTCAATTTAATAAGTTTATGTTTCTTACTTATCCACGAAGACTTCTTTATCAAGAAAAATGGCGGAGTTACTAAGGAAAATATTTAACCCAGTTCCACTTTTCTAGGGGGGCGGGAGGAAACTTTTCGGGAAACACCATTATTTTTAATACACAAAAAATAGTAACCTCGAACCTTTTGATAAACTCAGTTCCCAGGGAATTAAAGTTTAGCTTAGCTTTGCTGAATTCTTAATATATTTTATTTATTTTTCACATTTTTTCACACTGGGATTTCCTGAACTTGATAAGCAACTGTTGCTTTTTGGTGGTAGAGGGTCATTGCCCTCAGGTGAATGTGGACTGGAATTTTTGATGACTCATCGACTCTTTTTTGTTTCATTAACTTCCTGGACACAGAGACGTCGCAATTCGTAAATTGAGGAGTGGGATATTAATAACAGGACAGTAGAGCTTTAGACACTAACAGTTATTCATAGTGTGCATGTGTACATGCTAGTGGCATTCTAATACATTGATTCTCAAGAAAGATTCGTCAGTGCGAGATCCTCTCTTGGCTGTCTGTTTGTTTGAATGCTAGAATTTTTGGTGACAAGTCTTTCTCTCGCTTACGTACGGTTAATTGTTTGTTTTATGTATAGGTGCGTGTTCGTGCTGTGCATATTTGCTGGTCGTAGTTCCTTTAACGTTTCATTTGCAGAGCTAGGATCGATTTTGAAGACTTCCGTGGACATCTGTCAATGACATTAGCAGGATGCGACCAAATCAGGAATTTCTTGTTGATTTTATTTTAAATTAGACCGTGGTAGTATCTGGTTTAATTGTTATTTAAACACAGATACATAACATACGAGTATCACGGATTGATTACTGCCATCTATGATAAATAACAAAACATCAAACAGACTAACCGTCTAGTACGGAAACTTTCAAGGAATCTGATAGCATAAACTGTCAGGAATAACTTTGAACCTGCTTTTCATGGAAATCGAAACCCCATAAAAATTTTATAGTTTAGGATAGAGGCAAGAGAATGTTACTGTCACTTAAGTGCCAGGTCACTTTTCAAGAAGTAATATTAGTGATTTGGGATTATAAAGTTTTCCATCTGTCAATTTTGTCAATCCACATTGACTTTCCTTAAAAATGTGAGGGGAAAACTGTATGTACAAATCTGAATTTCCACGAATTTCAATTGAAAAATTCGGCAAAACAATAAAACACAATTTTTCAATTTACGAATGAAAAATAAATATATTTTAAAGCGTTTTTTAACTCAAACGTGACATAAAACAAAAAATATTTAATATTAGTATATTCGACAAAGTATCCCTGTATGAATATTCGAAACACCGGAAGCAAATATTTATATTTGGTAGACCCAAATATCCACGGAAACGGAAATTCGTATACTATATATATATTCTTTTGGTTTTGTATATTTTGTGCTTTGTTTTGTTTTGCTTTATTTCGAGTCGAAAAACAAAACAAAACATGGACAAAATCACGAACCGAAAAATTGAATTAGAAGGGAAAATGTTGAGTCAGTAAAAATCAGAAATTCGAAAAAATCATAACGAAAATTTTATTTATTAATTTTGCTTGAGTAAATTCTTCTATTTTCTTCACCATTTTCATAGTGTTATTAATATATATTTTTTGCGTGAAGAAAATATCGAATCTTAAAGGCAAACCAAGTCGCGTCGTGAACGTTGAACTTCATTGTGGAATTTTTCTTATCAATAAATTTAAGATGAAAATATTCTTAAGATTTTTCTCACAGACACATCCTGCCAAGGATATATCCTTAGAAACTTCAATCAACATAAATCTTGTTGGCTTATATGGGAAATACCTTTCTTGAAAGTACATACTTTACAATCCAGGTGGGTTTAACTTTTTAGACTTTTCTCCGAGTCTCTATTATTATCATTGTTGTATCTTGTAAATCTGTGTATCATATTTTGTTATCATGGTACTTTAGGCAAGGGTTTTCTTTCATACAGTCTTTTAGAAAACACACGGAACGCATTCAATGTGGATAAGATTAAGACTTATGAGGATATTACAGCTTAAGCTGTTGTTATCCTCTTTTTATATACGGTTAGCACAAAATATAAGCTATTGGATTATGATGGTAGAATATTATTTCGTAAATATGTTTTAAGTGAACTTGCTGATTTTGTTTTTTTTTTTTGTTTTTTGTTGACGTGTAGTATGTCTTTGCTGCAATTTAAAATTCCTTTCATCACAGTGTGTAAGACTGTTGAACCGAAGACTTAAGGATTAGATACAAAAGGAAAAAATCTTATCAAGGATTGATATAATTCCCACCCTTTAAATGATGTCTTATTAATTATAATTATATTTATTTCTATACATCGTTGCTTAGCTAACAATAGCGTGTAAGTCAGATTTGCTGAGACGAAAAACTGCATTACATATACACTAGTGGAATTAATTCTGAACGCTTTTGTAAAACGTTGTGTTTTTTAAAGTTAAGACGAGACTCCATTGTAATTTGTACTATATTTATACTTTGTATTATATTCTGTTTTAAACTATTATTGGTTTTCCTCATTATTTCAATATAAATTTGTCAATTTGTTTTCAGTTTTTCCTTAAAAAAAAATTTAAAACAGTGCGTGTCCCAAAGAAGCATATTTCGTTTGAACCCTTGATATCCCAACGAGACAGTCTGAGAATGCCTTCCTATTTTTATTCACTTTTGTCTAATTTTGATATAGTCAGTAATTTTTTATTCTCCTGCATTTTATGTGTTTGAATTTTGAACTGACTAGTTGAATTAAACTAGATCATCTAGAACTGAGATCATATGAAATAAATACAATCGTAATGGATATATGTATAATAAACAAATGAAGAATTGATAAATTTTTTTTAGAAGTGTCCAGAATTAATTCCACTAATGTACATGGGTTGTTACGTTGTGTTGTGTTACTTTATGCGCTCAAATTGGATTATATTTCTTCCAGTGTCCACCCACTGGATGCGCGGAAAAATAATTTACGAATGGTATACAAAACGCCAAATGGTCAATTTTTGACTTACGCCGTATTGTTATCTAAACGACGATGTACACCCTTCGCATGGAGAAACAATTTGTTAAAAGCAGTGACGAATCAGTAGAATGGTACATATTGTGTACAGAAAGAGTTCGTATGATTCCGACCCTAATCTTTCTTTTAATAGATCAAATGTAATTCGTGTATGAACTGTATGTACAGAGAAGGGAAAATTTAATGTGTATTGGTTGTTATTGTCGACGCGAGTGCACAAATAGAACCAAAAGATAGAACATACTGATGGAAGCTACTGATAAAAACTACAGATAAAAGTTACAAATGGAAGCTATTGATAGAAGCTACAGTTAGAAGCTTCAAATAAATGTTGCGAATAGAAGCAGCAGATAAAAGCTACAAATGGAAGCTCCAGATAAAAGCTACACGTATTATAGAAGCTTCATATAAAAGCTACAAGTAGAAGCTACAGATGGAAATTTCAAATAAAAGCTAAAAAACAGAAACAGATAAAAGCTACGCATGAAAGCTACAGGAAGGAGCTACAGATGGAAGCTCCAGATAAAAGCTACACGTGGAAGGTTCAGGTAAAAGCTATAAGTGGAAGCTACAGACAATATTCTATCTATCTAGAAGATTATCTGTTGCTTATGTTCATATGTGTCCACAATTCCTTATCGCTGATTCTTCACTGCTCTCCCCTTCAATCTTGAACGGCATCGACGAGCATTAAATAATATCACCCACCACTCATTTTTACGAAAATAAAATCTATTTCCAGAACTATGTGAGAAAGAAATATGTAGAAATATGTGTACACTGAGTAGTAGCTTTTTCTCCGCTAGTAGGAGCATACTCGTGTTGTATATACCAATGCGAAATCTGATTAGTTGTCTGTGGTGCCATAGCACAGAGAGTCTGTGTTACCGACATTACATGTTCTCGCTAATTCTAGAAAATCAGCAAATATTTAAACCACGGTCCCCATTCCCCCTTTTCACGGACAATTGTCTCGGATAACACAGATGTCCAGTTCTATACAACCACCCTTTGGTAACAAACTAGGACACATATCCTTACAGCGGTTCCTAAATTCCGGAAACTTCCGGTAGAATAAGGGTAAAAGTAAATAGCATAAACCATAACCCTCAAGAACATTTAACTGTTTTTAGAAATCGTTGCTGAGTTGAGGACATGGAGCACTAGGGCGCACTTCAAGCTGGTACGACTCTCAATCAAGTTGCACGCTATAGTGGCACCAGATAAACATGAATTCATTTAATATTGTTCGAGAGATTCCTCCGGGTCAGGTTTCTCATCTCACAAGTATTGATAACTTTCAAACATCTTCACTCGAGGCATTACATTCATGCATGATGCTGATTTCGAAAGATTTCACGTTCTACAAGTCTGGATCCAATAAATATCCCCAATGAATTTTCATAAAATATGAAATGAAAGTAAACTAATGGAAATAAATATAAAATAAATAAATAAATTGATAGTAAATATAAATTTGAGCTAAAACAACATCATGAAATAGTTTTGAATCTCTTTATTGTCTTTAAAGGGCGCTCCTTATGTGATTTTCTTTCTTTTCTTAGTTAAATTACATAATTTTCACGTCTTGTGAAACTTTATACAAGTAGCTGCACTTTTACAATTTATAATTTAGTTCAACTTACTTAAATTAAATCTTATATATCCAAGAATTTATATATTATTTCATAGTTTTCTCTATTTCTTGTCTCATTCAAGTATTTTTCATAGTGAGTTGATACTTTTAAAGTTTACAAATGATTTAGGATATTTCAAAGTTTATTCGCAAAACAGGAAACGTTTTACATGATGCGTTATAAAAATATAATGAATTAAGTGTAACTTGTGAACTGTTTAAAAAGGAAGGAAAATTCTTAGGAATTGTATGATATCATATTATGTAAGTTGGCTTTATTAACAAAATTTTTGTAGTTATTAGTTCGAAAAAAGAACCTGCTGTTGCAAAAGGATTAATTAATAGATGTTGAATTACGAAACATTAAGTACTTTCATTACAGGAAGTATGTAGTATTATTGGTTCTTTTTCGAAAAGTATTTTTAGTATTTACAAGTTTTAATAAAAATTTCGAAACATTTTCAATGATTCTTACGAGGACTTCAACTGCAATTGTCTGCCGATATGATAAAGATTTTGCTAAAGGCTTATAGACTACCAAAAGCTAAGATTAATGCACATATACCGTAATGTTGTATTGTTTGGCCGTTTTCCTAATATGGCTATTACAAAATTTTAAAAATATATGTTAATTTAAGAATATGTCACGCGATTAAACTTATGAAAACTTTAACTTTAATGAAAAATTAATATTTGAAATCTGGTAACAATGAATTTATTTATTAGCTAACAAAATAAATCATGATCTAGAAACTATTAAAATTCGATTTTATACACCATAATTAACGCAAAAACATCTTAAACTCGATGATATGGCAATAATAAAATAAAATGTTATGATTTGACCAAAAATAAAAATATTCGTTTCGATTTCGTTTGAAAACTTTTGAACTAAACAAAATTCTTGTTTCTATGAAAATTCGTTTGAAAATAACTTAAAATCTAAAATTAGAGTACAATAAATATTGATAGACTGCTAGTGTAAAAATTCGTTGAAAATAAACATTAAAAATTATTTAACAACATCGGAAAAATATACAATTCATTTTGTTGAGTACAAAAGTAAACTTATTCTTTTATGGCTATTTTATTTTGAAGGCTCTTATCGCTTAAAACTATATTCTAACAAAACTTTATAACTTTAAATATATCAGTGCTTGCCACTTCATCATTATCCTTTTAAGAAGAACCACATGAAACATTCAGAATAAATGCAAGAAAATTTTGAGACTTTCAGGTAGGAAATTCGATAAGTAAGAAGCTAAACAAGTGTATGCCAAGTGTTACAAACTCAAAAATTTATTCATTTAAAAGCTATAATCTTCTCACTTGATGGTATCTTATTAGTCTTCTTGCATGAAGGCTTTGTTTTATCTGGTGCCAAATTCGAAGGATAATAATTGTAATGGCATGCACTACATAATGATTAATTTTTATAAGTTTTATACAACTTTATTTGATTTGATTTTGAATTACAATTGCTACTTGGCGTTAAATATTTATAATTAGTCGTGAGAAATATATTTTATTTTTATTTTTTGAGGAAATATGAAGTCGTATTTATTTTATTGATGATAATATTTATAAATAGCAATAAATCACAGATGGATTTCCATTAAACGTGCATGTTATCACAAAATATTATTAACATGCTTGTAGTATATAATAAGTTACCTGGATAAAAACATTTATTTAAGTGAATAGTAAAAATGCAGATACAAAATGAAATAAAATTGATTTGATATTGTTTTGCACAAAATTTTGATAAAATAATTAAAAGTTTTAACTGTTTAGTTATTAATTACTTATAACACAAATACATTGAATAATATATTTATCTGCAAAATATATAACATGTAACATGCAAATATAATATGAATTTTTCACTATGCTTTTTGATTAGAAAATAAATAATTGTTGGACGCTGTATAGTTATCGAAATAAAGAGAGGAATTACATGGTCAAGCGAGTGTTTTACAATATACAAATGTATTGCAGCACTTTCAGAATATATTAACAAACGCTATCAGAGTATCATAATTTGAGTCATACTATTTGTTTATTTTAAATTACTTCAATTTTTGTCATTCTCGTAATATTATATTTGTCACTTAATAAAATTTACAATTTACTTATCATATTTCTACGATCGTTATCACTAAAAATAATTAAATTTCTCACATTTTCTAACATTTTATCCCTAAAAATATGACACATTTCAGTATATTTACATTGACTTGATTTCGAATAGTATTTCTATCGTTATTATTATTTATATAATTATTAGTTTCTAGTACATTATTACTAATATTATTGTGATGATCATCAACATTGACACTGTTCCTTAGTTTGTTTCCAGTATTGGTGTTTTTTATAAGTTTCTTTCGGCCGTGTCGGTTACGTTTTTTACGTTTTTTAACCCAATTTCATGAATTCGTTGATAGTTCTTCTTTTAGCCATTGTGGAATTGGACGTGATCCCAACTTTTTTAAGAGTTTAACTAAGGCCGTATTGTGGCTTAAGTAGAACCTAAAACGATAACATTTTAATCATTTATTCAATCAACATTCATTAATATAATATAATTTGAATAGTAACAAGGAAAAAAAGCTAACTCAGGAGATATCATTAACCCGAACTAAACTAGGTATGCTCATCTGATTTTGAAGTTGTTTCAACTACGTAACTATTGACAATTGGCAAAACAATCGAATTTGTTAGAATTTATTCTCCATGATTGATTCCAACACGATTGACAAATATTATCCATCTTGTTAAACATGAATCTCAAGCGGAGATGGTCTGTTTTGGTTTAAGAAGGTGTTCAGGTGTATTTGAATATAACAAGTAGTTACTGGAGAATGTTTGTTTGTTTGCCACACCTCATACTTCCGCAATGACAAGGATGACAAGTTGTCTCAAGGAGTTGTGTTATTGTTGTATCTTGAAGGACGCTATGAATATGGTTTTATGAAGTTGTTGGTAAATTAGAAATCAACTATGGATGGATAACAAAGTTTGCAACGAATAATTGGTCTGCATGTGGTTGGTAGCGGTAGAAACAACATTGCAAGTCTTGAAAGGATGTTTGATTTTTATTGTGAAATGTTGAACAAATTTACTATAGTAGGTACTCTGGAACGGATTATGACTCACATTGAAAATTTCATGAAACGAGGGAACTGGTAGTACTTACAACATTCAATTCTGTGAATGCTTGAATGGTTTCATTTCAATTCCTGATAGGGAAAAACTTTTAATAACTCCAGAATAGCTTACGGAGAAGTGCAATATTGAAAAAAAAAATTGAAACTTTATATTATGAAGTTCAAGCAAAAGTCCATTTTGTGTCTAGTACTTTTGCAAACGAAAGCATCCTTGACTAAGGAGTAGCTTCTAGTATTTGGTCAGGACAAATGGTGTACATCGTTAAAGTTTTATAATAAGTTCAATATGCATGTAAAACCACTTGACTTTTGTGCTATTCATATAGAAAATTCTATTAAGTTAAACACTTCAAAATTTAACTTGAAGACAGAAGTGGATTCTAGAAGAGGGATGAAAATTTTAAAATTTAATTTTCAAATTGATGTAAATGCAATGCAATCAACTAACCTCTGCAGCAATTTAAGACTCCTCTCATCCATCGGTGGATACTGTCTACCTTTTGATTTACCTAGACACTTGTTGCGGTTATCCCCGACTACTTGACAGAAAAATCCCTTCTTTGTGTCGTACCTTAAATGCGTTGAAAAATCGTAGATCGGCTGAATTTTCAAGAATCGCTGTAATTCATTCATCACATCAATTGGATTGGACTTCAATTGTTCACCATCGATTATGTGAAGTTGTTGAGCTGGATAGAATGTCAACCAACGTTCCAAGTGCTGGGCGTATTTTCCAGGATTCAAACAACGATTACGTAAATCCTTGAGAGCTTTAGGCGCTGAATCACTTGCTGTTATCACCTGAAAAGTTCAATTTGTATTAGATACGTTTTTTCCACCTTTTATCACTTCTAGTCTATTGACATTCTTGTGGTTTTTGTCAAATGAATCTTTCACTAATTGGACGAAGCTGTATTTAGCGGTTGAATCTTCGTTCCATGCAAATTAAACAAGAGTGCGATAAAGCGCTTCAAATCCGCTTCGGTAATCGATTTTACTTTTTTATACTCGTAAAATGCCTTTCTGAGGATTATTCACTACTATTTACTTTCGGAAAATGGAACTTCGATAGAAATTGCCAGCTGGAAAATACGTTAAGCTGCTTAAATGTTTAATTATTCATTTAATTAAAAGGCTCTTGACGTTACTGGGTGTTCATTGAGTTGCTCTATGACTGTTACTTTTCTATTAGGTTTCATTCAAAACATTTGCCAAGTGTTATGAGACAAGAATGAGTTATAAATATCAGTTAACGTACTAACCGTTGATTTTGAGAAATGGTTATCAACTTGTTTGTACTGTAGGATGAACGAAACGTGACTGCAGGATGGCCAGAAGGACATTAATTCAAAAATGTATTATAGAGATGTCAAATGGATAATAGATAGATAGCAAATAAGCGAATTTTATTCAAATGAGCGCTTTTATAAGAAGGTGCTATTTTCGAAGATCATTTATATCCATCCAGACCACTTGACATAGAAAGAAACTCATTTAAATGACGGAAAAAGGGTAACTTTTATAGAAGGCATTTAATGTGTATATGAACTGGAGTTATTCAGAATGAATGTGGACTGTGCCCTCAGGTGGTGAAAGTTCTGAATAAATTATTTGTTAGAAAAGAGAAAATTTTCCAGTGGTTTTGACGAAAGTATAGAGTTCTATGAAATACGAGAAAAGCAAATAACAATTATAATAATAATAAAAGCCTGGAAAAATGATGAATAAAAAGGAAACGTTAAGAAAAGTCGACCCAGTAAGAGCGCAAATAGTACGAGACAACGAGAAAACATAAAGCAATATAAGGAAAAATGATATAAAAATTATTATGGAGAATGGTTGTATATAGCAAATAGGGTAGCCTCAGGACAAAAACGTGATGATTACGATTAGAATGTCGACGTTGTGTGGCATTTGATGGTGATGGTGATATGGCATGTGTCAACGTATCAAAATTTATTTGTACAACATAGAGTACATCGTGGTTCTGGTTTGAAAATAATTTATGCGCACTACAGAATGTATTGTAGGAATCATACAATGGAAAGGATGTTGATCTATATTCATATTTTGATTAGACAATGAATAATTAAACAAGGAACAACCATGAAATTAGGATAATGCAAAACAATGTTCTTATTCTTGTTCAACAGAATTTCAAATCTCAATTGTATGCTTTTTTTAAACTATGTACGAATCATTCATTGTCGTTAATGGATATGAATTCAGAACGAGGTGATAACTTAATGTGATACAAAACCATTGATACATTTTTGCATCCGTTTAATTCAAGAAACAAACTCCGATTGATATTTATAACATAAACAAGAATAAGATATGAAGATGTTATTCAAAAGGAGTTGTATTTTAAATTACTTCACAATAATTCCTCTTACATTTGAAAACAGGAAGTAAATTGAATGCATTCTATACAAGTGCGATACAAGAGTGTTGTTGAACATAATCCAGGCGTAGTAGTTGTGTTTATTGAAGTCTGAATTTAATACAACTCAATGACATATCACATTCACTTGTATGCAACACGAAAGTTTTGTGATAAGGAAGAGAAATGCATTTAACATTTCCGGGAAATTCATGTTTGGCTTTGGTACATTACTCGGAAACAGGATTGAATGAATAGAATGTCGTAATTTCCTGACAACTTCTTGAAACTCGTCATTCATTTGTATATTCTATCTAAGCTTTAGCACAAGTACTCAACACATGAAAAGAAGGATTAAGTACTATAGATATAAGATATATAAAATGCAAAGTAACAATTCAAGGAGAGCAGTATGAAAACCATTTAATGATGAAAGGTTTAGGATTCACTTGAGTTAATTTCAGATGTTACTAAAACTCACAATGAAGTCGTTGAGTAGAGAATCCAAGAGAATCCTGTTCGTAGAACATTTTCTATTTAAATTCATCTCTAGTAAATATTCATAAATCATTTCAAGGATTCATAAGAGAGTCAAGTTCTCCTGATAATATCTACATCACAACTAGGGCGGAGGTAACATAGTATAAAATGTTAACTGAAGAATACCTTGTAAGAAACTAATTCACAAACGTTTCGTGTATTAATAAACAAGGATACACGGATGATATGTGATACAATTTATTTAGGATTTATTAGCATTAGTAGGAACATTTCTTTAAGACTTAAATTGAAATATGGTGAGGGTCAGACTATAGTTTCTTCGTTCCCCACGATGTAAGAGCTAATAAATTTCTAAATTCGATTAACCCAAGATAAAAAGTGTCCCTTTTGACGGAGAATTGTGGTTATTTAAAAGGATCATCCCTACATGGCAAATCTAAATCTAATCTTAATCTACGTTTGAGGATAGAAAAATCCATTTTTGTGTGTTGTTGTACGGTGACAAATGCTGGTTGTTTTCGGATACACGTAATAGATTCGTTTTTCGGTTTGTGAATACGAGTATAACATATAGAATTGTAATAAATTGTGAGATCGAAAAGGGTTTTTCCCTATGTATTAGACTCCTTGATAAAGATTCGTATCGAATGTGTAGAAGGGCCTAAAATGAAAGTGGCATAGTAAATTGTTTTCAATCTTAAATAATTAAGATAAAATTTATTTCACTTTACCTGATAGAAACTGTAATTATTAGCAATCAGATCTCCATGAGCTTTAGTGTGCTGATACCAGGAATAGGCTCGTTTAGCTGGTGATATTAGTATTGTGACAATTTTAGCATGTGGCAATAGAGCGTGAGCACGTTTCGGTACTAAGTCACCATCGAAATATGTTGCTGATTTTTCGAACATATATCTTGTTGATGTATTTGCTTGGATTGGAAAGAAAGTCATGTACCAATCTAGACCACGATAATAGTTATTGCCATTGAAAAATTGAATTTCTTCAAATGTATCTGCACTTGGTTTATTACTAGCTATACTTGGATGCATACTTAGAAATGTATATAGTGCTGTAGTTCCTGTTTTTTGTGGTCCAATGACTAGAAATTTCGGTAGAGAATCACAACTTTTATTTTTTGACCAAATTTTTATGTGTCTAGCATCATCACATGGATTTCCCCAGACAGGATCGACTTCTTCTGGATGTAAACGGAAATATGTTTCACCAAGTTGTAATGGAGGTGCAGAAGTTAGTTTTAAATTAGTCCAACATCTTAAAAACTTTATAACCGATTCAAATGTGTATAAAGCTAATCGATCCGATCCATAATTCGACATGTGAGTCATGAAAATATTGATTGGATTGTAGACAATTGTTTGAAAAAGTTCTCCACCTTGTATTGATTCGTCTAGTTTATCACGTCCTCCTGGATATCTATCAATGTACATGGTATGCGTAAACAAACCACATGTTTGACGTGGTAAAACCATAATGTTTCGATGAATAAAACCACGACGCAAACGAGCTGGCCTTAAATGAGGATACTCTTCTGTTGATGTCACTTTGATATTCCATACTTTTCTCCATGCTACATACAATAGTTCATGAGCTGGATATACTCCAGAATGATGTGGTGACACTGAATATCCAGAATCAGTTGGTATACCATGTTCTTTTGCAAATCCATGATTCAACATCATTTCATTCATGAGAATTGTTAAGTTATCATACAAGTGCGGTTGCTGATGGTTCCACATGTGTGAAAACCAATTGAACTCCTGTACATTACGCAGAAGCATATCATCTCCAAGATTTTCGTCATGTGTCCCATGATGGAAGTATTTCCCCGAAAAGCCAAGATTGAATTTAAAACCAGGTACCATGTCGGCGATACGTTTCTGTGTTGCAATTAAAGCTTGAACATCATCGGGACGTAGACGTGTGCCACGTTCACCAACAAATATATCATCAATATCAACAAGCATCATACGATTAAGACTAAGACTAAGCTGCCCATGGCTAAGGTACGAAAGCGCGTCCAAAAACAATAAACGATGCAACCAAAATCTTAAGCCGCTACCAAATAAAATACGCTCAATGTGATCCAATCTACCATGATCCTGTAGAATAGTTGCCAACGGAGGTTGTATTTGTCCGTCCGTTGGAAAATCCTGAGTATTTCTTTGAGCCCATTCTAATGGCTCATATGTGGAATGATTATGTTGAAATATTGCCCAATCATCACCCGGCAATGGACCCCATGCTGTATCACCAGCACGAGTTAAGCGTAATACAGGCGAACTAGGATTCAAACTAGCGTCACGCAAACGTAAATTTGTATGAACAAAAATTGGGAATCCCCGTAATTGTGCTGCTACTAGAGTTTCTTCACTTGGACTTACAAAGCCCACTATACCAACGGAATACTCTCTACAATATTTATCTAATAGTTCACGATTCCATTTGTCCATGTTTAGATATTTGTCAAGATTTTCAAATATTATAACTCCATAACGTCCTTTGTCCAGATTTGTTAAGACTGGTAGGCTCTTACCAGCTACTTCTATTTTGTATCTGCAAATAAATGAAACAAATAGTTATTAAATTTATTTTTAAGGTAATAAAAGTTTTACATTCATAAGGATTCATTTGAGTTAGAGAATCCTGTGAAACTGAGATTTTATGAAACTTTTTTTGAAAATCGGAGGACCTGTAGATTTTCAAATGAAGAAAAGGTAAAAGGTTATGGTTGAAGGGTTAAAACAATTAATTTAGTTAATTTGGGCTTCAATTATTCACAATTATGATTTAATATAATTTCCCAGTGGCTTTCAGAATGGTTCCTCTTATGTTTGGAGGAAAATAAAAAATTTCCACAACTTTTCGCCTCAATTGAAATAATTTTTCCGACTCTTCACTTGATTAGTGTTTGCATAATTGATTTTTTTCCACTTTCAAAGAACCACCCTGTGGGATTGAATCCACACTGAAGACGATTCACCAGAAAAATTCGAGATCATTGCAATAATTTTCCATCATGGAGGAATATCCTGTGGTTTGCACTCAGAAATTATATTCCCTTCACCCTCATCTAACCTCTTGGAAGGATATTTTTTGAGAAATTGCGATAAATAAACAAAAAAATTACGTTGAGAAACTTCATTTCAAGTGATACTATAAAATGTCTATGGAAAAAATTTCATAGCAGACAAAATTTCTCCCAGAACTGGTAAAGCTTTCAGGCCATTTATCAGTGAAGTTAGCAGGAAAATAAATTCTTTTTCTACTTCCTCAACCGACATTTTCTAAATTCAGTACTTCCTCCCTACCAAGATGGTTTCATTTAGGAACTTCCTGTTCGTCTTAGGGAAAATATTTCACAAGTTCACTTGACGTCTGCCATTATTTCAAGTAAAATTTCTAAGATAATTGAAAAAAATTGTAGCAATATGTAGATCTACTTGCGCGTAAAGTGGAGGACATAAAGTCATATAGAAGGGAGGAATATTAAGTGAATCACGTGCGAAGAAATTGTGACACTTTTGAAACGTTTGTGCGAAATGAATAGCAGAGGGACATTTTGAAATCAACCGAAAGCATTAGATTTGAGGATTTGAGAGGAGTTATGGGTTTTAAAATTAATAGTAATACAATTAATAATAATAATTCAGGACGTGTTATATGCATCATGACAAGTGTTAAATGTTCACTACCTCGACTTGTCATTGTCAAATTTAGACAGTTAATGACGTCGTGATTTTTATTTCAGGTTCCTTGTTTTGAATGATAAAACTGAGATATATCAATGTGATATTAAGAGGTTATGACATTTGAATGTGTCATTTAAGAAGGTATCTTAGACTAGAGGTGTAGCAAATCGTATGTGTTCGGTACTTCGAGTACCATCGAAACTTTACGCCAACGCCATTAATTTTACTACGAGTTGGTATTATGTTCCATACGAGGCTATTGCAACTATTGTCACCCCACCGGTTGCACGGTGTTTCTAATCTACACAAACACATGTGTGTGTCACACACGCTCTCTTGATAGCGTGACACCGTATGTTGACTGTTGGTTGCACAATCTCGTGTACATGAATTTGCCTAGCTTCGATTTTGAAATTTTGACTTTAGTTTTAGGAGTTTTGAGGAATAATTTTCTTCAAGTGATGATTTTAATGATTTTTTAGCTTGTTGATGAAATTGAAATGTTAGATAAATGGACAAGCTGTGGTGTGCTATTGATTCTCAAATAATTTTAATTTGTTTTCAGTGCACATTAGACAAAGACAACAGTATAACCTCGATAATTGCAACACTGAACAAACGCAACTAGCTATGGCCAAGCACATAGAGAGTAAGGAAGCCTAGTTCAAAATTTCAGATTCTTTTAGCAAGGAATAAGATATATATTCATGTATATATATGATATATAGAGATGAAAGCAGAAATGTATGTATAAATTGACGTCACTTTCTTTCTTTCTTCTTAGCCATTGAAATGTGTTACTTGGTTATTGCAACAACGGTTGGTTTTCTCTTGTCTTTGTTAAAGTAGTGGGATTTATGATACTTCCATCAATAGATTCTGTTGTAGTACAGATTTGCAGGAGTGTTTGGTTTGAATTGGTTTAAATAATTAAACTCGTCTTATCGAATCTGAATCTAAGTAAATTTCTCATTCACCACGTTCAACCAATGTAATAAAATGAATTTGTGAAAGCAGGAAATCTAATGAAAATGTTAATAAAATTGAAAACAACTTCATTTAGTGAAGGAATTGATTTTTTCTTAACGAATATCTCAATAAACCTAAATTCGTAAAGAGAATCTCGTTCAATCGTATTGCAATCAATGTTTATTTTGAAACAAAAAATTCTTTAAAATAAAATAAATTTTTAGTGTCGCTTTGACTGAATTTTATCAGTTTCAAATGTAAACTTTAAACCCATAAACTTTGATGACGAAAAATATTACACTAAATGGTACCAGCTGCATTACGAGCAATCTGTTCATTAGGTTTAACAACTTGGATGCTCTATGGTTTGATCAGATCTATCACGAGCACATTCCTCTAGTTTCAAACAATTTCAAGATTTAATGAGACATCACAGTATCAAACAAACACATCACTAATGAATGTTACATCAAAACCTGGCAGAAAATTCGATTTCGAACATTTTTGGAACGGGAGTTTCTATAAAAAGAAGATAATCACAGAAACACCTAAGAGAAAGAGGATAATGATTATCACATCATTCGAGCCGGTAATGAGACAATTTGTGAAACCATTTTTAATCCGTTAGAGGTCAGCTAATTGAACCTGTTACATCACATAACATCATATGACATAAGTTCGAAAGAATATTATCAAGACGATGGTGTTAAAGGTTTATCAAAGAAATTCCTGATTTTTTTTGTTTGAACGAATAAATAATGAGGACCATATCAGTGAACACGAGTTAGCAGCTATTAAGAGCCGCCTGGTTCCTCATTAACCCAAGAAGTCGTCATTTCTGGGCATTATAGCCGAAACCACATAATGTGACAGAAACCCATCTGACCAAATTGCATTCTGTGGCAATTAATTTTATGGAAATTACCTAGAATTCCTGTTCTTGTGGTATCGAATTTTTAAACGTGTCATTTCGTATTTAAACGACCATTAATTATTGTACTTAATTATTCACGGAATCACTTTTTAATGGAAATTAAACACACAAGGAACGCGACACAGGCCGGACGCCATTGCGACAAAACTGTTCCTATTCGAAATAAAATTGTTTGGATTTTTCTTTTAAATTAACAAAATTTAAATTATTCAAAAAATTCCATTTTATTGTGTTTATTATGCAAAGGAAAATTATAAGAAAATCAGAAAGAGTTCAAAAGAAATTTTTATGGAAAATTCTTTTGAAATTAAGTTCCTCACAGAAATCTCTGTCAACTGCTATGGAGACATTGAAATGGGTTAAATCCTGGAAATTGTCATGAAAAGAAGTTTAATTGAACGGATGGTGAGGATTATGTTAAAGTACAGAGCGGCATGGAGTTTGCATATCCAAGAACGACTAAAGGCAAAATGGCTTTCATCAAATCAGGATCAAATCAGAATCACATTGATGTGGTTATAGCTTCGAACATTAGAAACATTATCAAATTTCAAGACCCCAAACCATGTAGCTGTCTTTTGAAAGTTAGCAATCCTTAATCCTTAATTTGGATCAAAGTTCACGAATCAGAAGACTCTTGAAACTGAATCCCTCCTGAAGTTGACATTAAGATTGTCACAATAAATCCTTCGGGAAATAGGATTCAGCTTTTATAATCTTCTTCCTTGAAGCAAAACACTAGGACACACAAGAAACTTGAATAAAGACTCAAGCAAGTTTGAATAGTAGATCTAAGTATTTTGGTCCAGACAAAGTAGACACCAATTAGAGCGACCCGAAAGTTTGATGTCATGAACGTGATTAGTGTCAATGCGATAAATAGGAAAAAAGTAGACTTAATGTGACACCAAAGCAAATAACTGATTTGTCATACTGGCTCGGAGTCACCCTTACTGTCACAACAAGATTCATCCACTCCCTAAGACATCCAAGTTTGTATCACGTTTGGTACATAACGAATAAATTGAGGAAAATTGAAAACACTTACTTGATACGGTTGTAGACTAATAACTCAGCAATGTCACGTCCCAAGCGAGAATACGTGGTCTCGACAAACACCAAAACCTTTGGATCAATTCGTAACCTTGCCTCGGACCTATGGTCAGGTGTCTGGGATGGTAGCAAAGGTTGCTTACCATTCAACATGCGGCAATGAATCAACGGAGCTGGTCTAGTGTCACGGTGTATTAATCTGAAACAAGAAGAAGAGGAAGTTTTATAATTAAGACGAATAACCAAAATAAAACAAGAAACTTTCTGATATCAACCTAGGTAAACTCACTAATGAGCAAAACTTTTCGCGTAACTTAATAAATTAAAAATGTTCTAATAAATAAAATTAATAACAAAATGAAGTGGAAGTGCAGACAAGAGTTTTACAAAATGTCGTTGTAATGAGCAGGGATTGGTTGATCTGATAGAAATGATTTAGAGGTGACCAGGTGTGCTGTGTGTAAGATTTGTCACCACTTGAAGACGATAAAGTGCATCTGTGAGACATTTGAAACACTTTGTGGCATGGAATGTGCGTCAAAACATTTTTTGAAAAAAAGGATTGACTTTATTTAAAACAGGGATTAAGAGGAGTCAAAGAAATTGGAATATTTTTTAACCTGTCACGTTGGATTATGTCGACATTTTTTGAGGACTGTCTTGATTATTAAAATAACTTTTAAATTTATTGTAGTTTCACTATAACCTCATTTTTCTTGAAGATATTCCAGCGATTCGAGAACGTTTCCAAGAATTTTCTGAGGCGATTTTGGTCTCAATTGATTGACGGTGCTTGCATTTTTCGGGAGATTAAATTCTTACGAAATCTGAATAAAATACGTCGTCACACAGTCAAAGGTAACTAACCTCCTCATATTATCTATTGTTATTGAAACACAAAGTTATGCCATACATGAAAGTAGCTCCGGATAATAGATAAAAATATCGATAACAATATCACAACAAATAAGCCTCCGAACTGATGCCTCCCACGCCAAGCAATGATCAATAAATAATAAGCAAACACTTATAAATATAAGTCAAGGAACTAAAAAGTGCACAATTGTAAACAGTACACAATTTCACCATGACACAATTTATTATTGTAATGATCATAAAATTGGTTTTCGTGTTATTACGAATTTGTAGAATGTATCTAAGTAATAGGAAAGTGGGTGTAATACCTCGAATCTCAGTATAAGACAGTGCTTTAAAACCACAAGGTACGAAAAAAGGCAACTGAGGTAATAATGGTGTGTATAGAAGTGAGTGAAATCCATTAAGTTGTGTTACTCAATAAGGTTGATATTAACTTCAAGTTGCTACTATTCACGAACATGGTTGACGGTAACAATAACAACAAATGGATTAATATATCACATAACATGGTTTTCAATGAAAAACCTGATATTGATATCTTTCAATGCTGAGATTAAATCAAAATTTCTCTTACAAATTATATCTAAACAAATTTTGTTTATTCAAGTATTAAATTCACTCTTCCGAACATGCGCTTGAGAGTCTTATAAAAAGTGGTACTATGACGTCAAGTTGGATTTAATAACACAAACATTATGAGTAACCAACATCAAGGGATACACGAATAACTAATAAGATAAAATTGTTTTCCGGTTTGGTGTTTACCAGGAACGGGATTTGATGAAGCATTATTCATCAAGAATTAAGGGATCACTGATATGCAGGACACAGGACAATTACGTTTTAATTAACCTAATGATGTCATGAGGTAACATTTTGATGGAGTATCAATTTCTTCAATTGTGTTGATAAGGATAATCATGGGATGTTGATAAGAGCAACTCTATTTTTATTATCCATTATATTGAATTAATCCTTACACGAAATCAAGAAGTCTGTGACAACGTAATTATTTCCACAAATGCCACGCCGCACGAAGAAGGAAGAATGTACGAAGAAAGAACAAGTTGTCCGTGAGCGTTCGTTTCCGTGAATTGAATGTTGCGTCAAAAGCCGCTGCCATCTTCTCTTCTATGCAATGATTTGTCCATATGAAGAGAACTTTACTTTTAATCAAGTATAGAAGATAAATACAAAAAGAAGATACTCAAGAATTAGATAAAAATGTTAGACAGAATTTATAAAAATGGAAGAGTAAGTTTGAAAAAATCAATAAAGGATTATTTAAGGACATTCGAGTTCTCATTGTCCTAGAAAACTTTTTTCACAGCACATCATTCTGTAGAATATTTTTATCTATTCCCTAGAACTTCGTTTTCACAATCAATTCTTAAACTAAATTTTATTTAAAAATATACGTAGAGGAGTAGAAAAGTTCCCAATAGAGCTTGATTCCCTTGTTGTCTCCATCCTCATCGTCTTCTTCCTCATCTCAATGGAATAAATTTTCCTGTAGGTTCAAATAAAATTCTTTAGTGATTCGCCAACGCCTTTCCTCAGGGATGTGCATAGATGGAGTTAGTATCCTTCTCCATCTTGGCTTCAAATTGCTTTTTCGTTTCAATATATATTACAATGTATGCATATTCCGCTTTCCGGGAATATTCCGGAAGCTTTTCAACACTTTCTTGAGCTTTTTTTTACTGTCTTTTCCAACTTGGACGGAAAATTATGCAAAAGAAAATGAAATGAAAAAAGAAAAATATAAAAAAAACGAGAAATTGAGAATAGCAGCCGTGCCCAGAATCCAAAATTCTGAATACAAATTTACACTGCATTTCGAACCAATACTCTTGGGGTGGTTCTCCCCGTTGGAGCTGTTCTCAATCGATTGGTACGAGTACATGGCATGAACAATTTTTGATCTGAATTTCCAATTTTCGTGTATAGCGTCTTTGACAAGCACCAAAACTAAGACATCTTGTTTTATTTTGATGTTCGTTTTTATTTTATTTTAATTTACATATAGTTATATTTCGAGTAAATTGTTTCTTGACGATTCAATTTTCAAATTCAATTTTAACCGTGTCATTTTTCCGTATTCAAATAACCATCCAGTCATCCCAGAATTTTAAGGATAAATTAAAAACGGCTTGAAGTTGTTGTTCCTGCGGTTAATACATCTATCTAACAAGTTATTTGCATGTTAACATATAAATTATACAAAACTCCTCAAGTTTTACGTGTTTTCCATCCAATTTGATTTTGTAATAATGCAAAAACGTTTAAGGAAACACGACAACCGCAACATGTTTGTTCCAGATCGGTTTCAGCAAGTTCCATTAGTCAAATGACTGCAATCGAAATTGCAGGGAAAATAAATTAAAAGCTTTTTGTAGTAAGTATTTATGCTTTTGGGGCTTTTCGTTGGAATGAAGATTAAGTGGAAATGAATTCTGCTGTAGGAAGTACATGTTTTTCATTGATGCATCCGTTCAAGTGTGGCATATTATGGAGTCATTGTAGAAAAATGCATTATTAATTATTCAGCAGGTGTAACGATGCATTGAACGTCGAAACAATTCAGTGAATTCAACGTGAAATGTGCAACATGTTCTATACAACTTCTGATTGTTATCTTCTACGTTTTTTTGCATGTTACACGTTACTCAACATCAGTGAATTGATGTAGATTCACCTGTCGATGCGAACAGAATTGTCACGGAAATCGATAGCACAGTTTTCCGGATTCAAAATTGTTACTAAATCCACGAAGAGATAATTAATGCGGGAAACCTAAAGCGACTTGGTTATCTTACATACATAGTTGTTATATGATTTTAAAGTTTTCATCTATAACCACACACATTTTTCATTTATAACTCTTCCCTAATAAGTGAAGCTGGTCTCTAATTCTGTTTACACGAGCAACATATCTACAGAATTGCCTTGGGATTCATTGAAACCCTTAACTTGATTGGCATGACTTTCAAATAAACCCAGTGTTCCAGGGACGTTATAAATTAAAACTTTTGAAGGAGATACTCTCGGTGTCTGGCTGACGTTCCTTCTCTTCCCTTCGTAGCCATTACCAGGCGATCTTTGCAGAAAGGATTGCAACTCAAAACAATTTTTCATCAATCAATTTCATGAACAGTCTCAACCTAGTAGCAGTGGCAGATAATAATTTTAATTTTCTTTCGAAATGGACAAAATGTTTCCTTTAATCAGAGACATCTGGAATGCAATTTTTAAAGTTAATCGGGATGTGAGTCATAAAACGAAGAAACTAGAGTTCCTTCTGAAGTTACCGTCATAAAGGGATTGGACTCAGGGCAGCAACATCGTAACACCAATATTTGTAAGAAATTCTACTGACTGTGGACTCGTCCAATTTCCTTTCCATCCATTGACTAATAAAACCACAAACAGATGGACACTGTCATGAATCGAATGATCCCAATACCACAAAAAGCCAATACAAAATTTTTACTAAACTGTACCAGATTGTAATGTAAATAAGGACATTTCGTTTTGATGAAAACCCTTGTAAGAAAAAGGTTTATACCATTTGTCAAAAAGGGTCCCGGCACGTTTCCAGGAACAAATGTTTGTCGATCTCATAAAACCTTTTTCTCGAAGTCACTGGAAGACCGGGAGTTGTTATAATTAATGCAGACAGCTCAGTGACATTTTAATTTAGTCAAGTTCTGCAGGACAAGACCGACATATTCTTTTTAGTTTTGCATTTCCCCATGCTGCCAAACTTCCAACGTCACGAACTGGTCTCCATATCTTTTTCTATAACTCACTTTCAGACGTAAACGCCTTCTAGAATTTATTATTTTCGAGTATAAACGGCGAGATACTTCTGGAATACTAACTGGATAAATTAGTGTGGAGCAAAATTAATGACTGGGCAGCCATTTTGGTTTCATATCACGTTGGACATTGGAATAAAATTTATAAAAATACGTAAAAGCGTCACTTTAAGACGGTATGGACTTGTTAGCAGCATTAGAAGGAAGTCTGGTTATGTTGTGTCTGCTGATTAATTCAAGAAAAATAATTTTTCAAACGTCTTCATTTTATATTCTCGTCAATACAGAGGTCCTAGGCAAATCAAATGCCGCCTACAGCGGTTTGACATTTAATCGAATTTAAATTTCCACCGCGTCAAAACAATCGATCAATTGAAACGTCGAGAGAGAAATATTTTAACGAAGATACAAAGGGGAAAAGTCTGGAGGAGAAGCGTGTAATTATTTTTTGTATAGATTTAACGAACAAACTTAACGAAGGAAACATCAGCACAATGATTAATTTCGAATCGATTGACAGATCCTTTGTGCATTTTGTGTTGGCGCGTTTTCAGCAACGCAATTTTTAAACTTGTGTTTGTGCTCATCATCAGACGTTAACATTCATATTTTCAATTATTTCTGCTTTCTGTCCCTCCATTCAATTCAGCATTTCAAATTATAAAAGGATATCCACACAAAGGACGAACATAAAAGTGATATTACGCAAGAATGATGACATTATTGAATTAAAATTGAAAAATTAATAGTGTTGCCATGAAGTTTTATATTGAACAACAGTATAACGTGGTTTTAAATTTAATAGTCTCATAAAGAAAGGACTGAAACTTAAGACCTGTCTGCGACTGTGATTAGTTGCATAAAAACATCGTCTCACAGGGTATTAAACAAAATATTACGATGCGATGCATAAAATCCAATTAAATGAAAATCAATTAAAAAGGTTTCTTAACTTTAAGTACTTACCCAACAAAAGGCCCACTGTCTGTGTAGTGAGTGTAGAACAGAATAGTAAGCAGAGTCACAGCAAAGAGGAACAGGACACAGCGTCGAACGTTGATGTGTTTTAGTAGATGAAAACAGCACCGTGTCATAATGTTGCTTCCACTAGACGATGTTATACCAATTCCACCGTTACTATAGTTCGATATAAAGCTAGAACTATTGCTAAACGAATCCACACCTTTACCACATCCACTACTATTGCTAAGAGGTATTAAAATTGTTGAGGATGTTGCTGACAAGGATCGTATATGACCATTGTTATTATTGTGATACATTTGGTCCTGTCCAGTATCTCTGTTGAATTTGTGTGATGCTGTTGTTAAAGCTGTTAGCGACGATAAACTCGTAGCTGTTGTGAGTGGCGCTAAGCTACTTCCAGTAATCCCTCCATTTGTGTTACTTGGATTACTCGTTGATGTACCACTGCTCTTTTTCGACTTCCATAGAGCCGTTTTTTCCGTCACAGTCATGACGTTTCTCTTATGGCACTAGAACGTATGGAATGTTACAAATCTTAATATTATTTACACAACTGATTTGGCAAGATACTATTGCCAATTTTATAATATACACTTTAAAATTAAAATTATTTCTTTATAACTTATATCTTAACTCTATAGTTGCCTTGGTAGTATTGTGCGTTTTCAGTATTGTATTAAATCAAAATTAAGTCACAAATTATTTAACAAAAATTCAATTGCTTTATGAATTGTTTAATTTTAATTATTAATAATATATTATTATATATTGTATTATATATATTTATTATTGTTTATTGTATAATCACAATCAATGTTTGATCGCCACTTGATATGTTTCCAAATTTTATAATAATCACCAATTTTTTTCAAACCAGCTGTAGCCATTTTGTTTATGTTTCAAATTTAAAGTTGAATTTACAACTGACAATGGCGAATAGACGGATCTTAATTTTTGTTTAGGACAATCTTTGTCAACTTCTATGACACCTTGAGGTTTATATGGCACAAAGCTCATCATTCCGTTGTGTTTCTATATCTCTATCTTCTTCAGCTGTGAGTGATATGTAGAAGAGTTTAAAACTTGAGACTCCGTTCTTACGTTGACTTTCATCTGAAAATAGAAAAAATGTTTTTGTTAATATGTAATTCATGTTACAAATCTGTAATCTATACTATAATTCATACGCAAACATAAATTTTGTGACCCCTCCTACGGGCAAACTACATGTCCGATTTTGATAAAAATCCACAATTTAAAAGATATTTTATCGAAGAGGTGCAGAATATACTTTTAATTCAAATTGGTCAAGTAGTTTACGCGTAATTAATAAAAATAATATCAGTGCATTTGTTGTTGCATTGACCGCGCATTGATAAGAAAGTTCCGAGTTCAAATTGATTTTCGAAAATATTCATAATTAAATCGATATCTCCTGGAATATTCGGTATATCACCGTGAAATCAACTGTTTTAGATTCGTTAAGCTTCAGACTTTTATTTGAGATACAAAATATTAAGATACGAAGAAACAAAATTTTTTCATAAAAATTTCGCCCATGATTATTTTTAGGGCACAAAATTTTTTTTTTCAATGATGATGTTAGGTACCTCATTCGAAAGAATATACCTTCCCAAATGGTAGAAAATGTGTATCTTTCTTCTACGTATCATAGTTGTGAAAAAATTCGTAATTGAAGTTTCGTTAATTTGTGTCTTTGATAAATTATGTCCTTACATTTTACACTTGAATATATTAATAATTTTGAATCATATCGCAAATATATCTACATAACTACCTTAATTTGTCTATATTGCTGTCATATAAATTGGAAATCATTGTGATTTATTAAAATATTATAGAAAGTTACGAGTTCAAATTGATTTTCGAAAATATTTATAATTTAATTGATATCTCCTGGAATATTTGGTATATCACCGTGAAATCAACTGTTTTAGATTCGTTAAGCTTCAGACTTTTATTTGAGATACAAAATATTAAGATACGAAGAAACAAAATTTTTTCATAAAAATTTCGCCCATGATTATTTTTAGGGCAAAAAAAGTTTTTTTTTTCAATGATAATGTTAGATACCTCATTCGAAAGAATATACATTCCGGAATCGTAGAAAATGAGTACCTTTGTTCTACGTATCATAGTTGTGAAAAAAGAAATAATTAAAAAAAACTAAATTTCTATTTTCCAGTAAACTTGAGTCTTTTAATTTCTAAAGTACGCAGTAGATTTCCGACTGCCACGGGCATTCCTAGTAGTTATAAATAATTCAAATTTAAATTTAACAAAGTGTGTTTCGTTGTCCATTCTATAAAATATTCAAGTGTTTCTCATGGGATTCCAGCTTTTAACGAGTGCATTAACAAGTGTGATACTTGTTACGTGCTTTGTGGACAAAACTTCGTTACCAGCGGAACATGTACTTGAAAAGTGCATCCTGAAACTCACTAGTGACACAAAGTGAGATTATACCTACTATCACTCACCAATAACAATATAAGCTCTTTATTCATAAGTATCGTATCATTCCCGAGTGGTTTCAAGAGAAACCTCAAGGTGAATTCTGTTGATTCCAATCAAAAATAAAAATGAATTCAACTCTAGTGAAAAGGACTAGACTGTACCTCCACTGGGAACCACTTCATCAGCGTGGAAGTTAGTTCTCTTTTATTCCTTTCATTTCCTAGAAATTCCAGCAGAGGCGCCACACAACTGTGGTAAATTCATCGGACTCGTGTACTCTGGAGAGTTCCACGAATTCTTTTGATATTCCTTAGCTTCTGCTACTGACACGACTCCCGTTTCCTGTAGCTTTTACTTCATCGGTACTACTCGAACGATGCTAATACTTAACACGCTCAAATGTTTTTGAATTTTACGTAATTATTTTCATAAATTTCGAATAATAAACTTCTTTGAGTTGTCAAACAAAATTTTCAGAATTTCAATCTCGCACGTCAGGTACATATGCAACAGAAAATGTTATGAATAATTCATTATTTCAACAAAACAAACTCGTTAGAGATGCAAAAAGAATCAGGTTATCCACTTTATATTACCAGTTTATCTTAATCATTTAACAGACGTGCTAACAAAGTTGCAAATATTTTCATTGTGCTAATTATAATTGAAGTGGATCCTTATAAAATTGATTTTCAAGTTGTTACGTGGATCAAAAACGAATTTGTACAAAAATGGAACAATCTGTATCTCAAGAACTTAATTTGCCCCTTACGTTGTGATTCTTATATAATTAAGTAATTGTCAGATCCTTGTCAGGACTTGTGAAATAATAAGACACCTGTAAGAGTCCAAGCCACACTTACAGTGCCATGGTCAAGTGGATACATTTATAATGGTGTTCCTTCATTGTTTCATTGTATTTGACAAGAATGTTTACACTGGAATACATCATCACACTTCTGCCCTTAAAAGCAAACTTTACTTCGAAAATGTCTACTTTATGCTCCTTAATTAAGATGTAATGAAAACAATATCTAGCCACACAAAGTCTAAGTTTAAATTCTTAATATCATGTTAACATTCACATGAAAAGTTTGGGTCGATATTTAGAAATGTTTTTAAAATTCCCATTTGAATTTATTTCCAATTTTCACATAAATAAATCTCCTGCGATTGACATCCATTACAGGCGGATTCGACCCGAATTTCATATTTGATCAAGCAATTATTTACGCAAAGTGTGCCAAACATGAGTAGCTCCAAACCAAATCACAAAAGACTGATATGTTATATAACTACATGAAATTTCGGAGAATCAGTATTGCCGTTCACCTTTGATGTTAAATTACTGTAAAAGTTTACTTTGATTCAATTATAAGGCTATTAATATTTAATTGATTTCGATTAATGACAATAATTCGATGAAACTAACCCAAGACTCCGAACTTGATAAAACATTCAACCATCGAGGGTTTTAGGATTTTGATTAAATTTCATTCGCCAACAAAGTGCTTCTAGCGTATGTGTAAACCACATTTGTAGCCCAAAGGCTACTCGAACACTCCCCTATAATTGATTGAGTTTACCACATCAATCTGTACAATTCCTAATTTGATATGGAAACACCAATTAATATGATTGATAAAAGGGTTTCTAGTTTCAAGTTGGTATTAACTAGTTTCAAATTAAAGTGAAAAGCGTCAATTCAAGTTGACGGCGTTAATTTATTTGATTTGATGTAGTTTAACTAATTGTTTGAACAAATGTGACAATACTATTAACAGAAAAATACTCTTTCTCTGCTAAAATTCTAGCTTCATAAGCGATTTGCTCTTCTGTAGTTAGATGCCATTTCAGTGAATTGAAAGAATGTCTTCTGTCCATCTATTAAATTGACTGTAGACTTATGAGTTGAATTAAAACTGATTTAAAGAACGTGTTAACGACAACCTTATTCATAAACCACTTATATTACAGTTTTTCTCAAATTTTAAAAGTTGTTAGAGCCCTATTTGAACTGGTTCGAAAGCTGAAAATGTCAAAAGTTAATAATTATTTAACAATAGTAAGTGAATAGTAAGTTCATATATTCAATTATTCACTTCAAACAATAATCAAAGACAACTGACGTTGACAAGTGTCAAGTATACACACCGACAGCACAATTGAAAATAACAAATATGCGGTTGCGGTACATGCTGTGCAAAGATTGCAACATAGAAGATGCAAGAAATTTAGCGAGGGCACATTAGTTATACACCATTTATGAATAACGGAATTTTAAAACGTATTTTAAGACTAAAGAGAATTTTAGTTAAAATACATTTTAAAATTTTTTTTTCAATAACACCGTTGGTCTATAGCCGGATAAATCTTCACATGGGAACCAAAAACAACACATGATCACGATAGGTATTTCAAGATTACCAAACTTCACTTTTACAGCTGATATCATATGACATGTCAAAAGTCACCCTGCTGCCAACCTCAGGAAACACTGAACCGGAATGTTTTACTACAGAGCGAGATCTGTGTGGTTTCGTGTACACCTAATAAAACACGACTATCGTATTGGGCGGGATAACCAGATTTTCCATCAATGCCTTTAACTTGAAATTTCCTCTAACGTGAAATTTTTCCAGAGAATTAACTGGCGCTCCCTTCAAGTTTTCATACACACATTAGCTCTTTCTTTAACTCGAAATTCCTCCTCGAAGTATTTTCAGTGGCAACAGCGATTTGAACTCAGAGGACTTTGACTGTATACGAGACACATGTGATACTTTCAAAAGCTTTGGATTGACTAGTTTCATAGGAGGCCAAGGGGTTCTTCCAACACTCATGATTCAAGGATAATATTCCCTTTATCGTATTTTTTATCATAATGAAGGGGGAAAATTTGAATTTCAAAGTAATTTTTCTAAGATATCCTCATCACAAAAAATGTCACTCAGCATTTAATCTATCCACAGGAAACGCGGCAATCTGTGAATCTAAGAAAAAGCACAGTGTCGTCTTAAGGAGGCCCTGTGGTTTGAGAACTAATTAATGAAGTTACACACAACTAGAATGTGTTGCACAGTCCCGGATGATTTCGGTGTGACCTCAAAGAATTCATTAATTACGCAAATTTTAATTAGACGACACGCCACCACCTGTACACGTTCGTTTGTTGACATTCCCTCGAGCCGCATGGACGTGATTAATCAAGAATAATTATTTCCATCATTTGAATTGAAAACGATCAAATATCCTGCAGTTGTACAACTTCAATGTCGGCTACGTCTCATACAAATTGCGTACAGAAACTTATTTTTTCCTTGATAAGTTTTCAATAAACCCACATTTTATCCTGGTATCACTTCGCGTATGTGAGTGTATGATTTTGTTATGAAAAATGCAATTTTCCTGCTCTACAATACAACACGTCCCGATTGTCGTAATGGCTGCTTGTATAGATGACATTTGATATTCTTTTCATTTTTCAAAATTGAGTAATATCAGATTTTCCTGAGGGTAGTCCGTCTGAGCGTGAAATTGTCGCTGATGGAAATTATTTTCTATAGCCAATGGCAATACAGGCTTCTATTTGAAAATTTTTCACTGATACAATATCGAAAATAAATTGCAATAACGCCATGAAAGTGTTATTTAATTTATATTATCAACAGTGAAACGTGATTGGTATTGGAAAATATTGTTCACTTGGCAATCAAATGTCCTGGAAATTATCCGAAAAATAATTAAAGGTTTCCAACAAAATGTCAATTAAACTTTTAATAAAAATCATATCTTGATAACTAGTTCAAACTGCAATACCCACAAAACCTTAAAGAAGCACATCCTGTTGCCCTAAATACGCGACCTCAGTGTGACATGCACGACAAGTGCACCTTTCGGTGACACAAAATGGTCTTGTAACTATAAAAGTTTTTGTGCCACAGTTAAGAAGATAACTATAGTAAAAATGTGACAGATGTCCTGTGGCTGGAGTTCGATGGAGTTCGAGGGGTCAGGACTCAGGGATTGTTAGTAACTTTCAGAAAACTTACGTTTCTTGTGAGTTTTAAGCTATAACTTCGAAGAAATCATCTTGAAGAGTAGTACAAAAAAATCAGGACATGGATCCAACTCCAATAATTGATGTTGGGGATAGTGTCAAATGTGTCCTGACCTTCTAAATTGGAGGAAGGGTGAAGGGCATTTATTTGAAAATTCTCCTGAAGACACAATTTTCACAAGGGTAGTTTTGCAAGGAAAACTTTTCGAAGGATATGAATTTTCCAAGGATATAATTTTTTACATTTTTCATGCCAAACGAATAGTTTCAGAGAAATTCTCAGGATTGGGATGTAAAATGAAATTTTATGAAGTAACTTTCAAATGGAAATTCCTGGTTTTAAAGGAGTCCATTAGAAATGTTTGAAATATTTTTAGAGAAAATATTTTTTCTATTTTTGGAAAGGAACATATAAGAATATTTTGATTTAAATAACTTTAAGGATTTTTTACAAGAAGTTGCTGTAAATGCTGCTAGATTCGTGAATCGATCATGAAAATAGGAATTGATGGTCCTGTAAGATCAGAATTGAAAAATTGATCCTGGTTGCCCTTCGTGATCAATACATGTTAGGCCAAACATTAGAATATTGTTTTTTGCATTTTTCCTGAATGTTCTTTCCTTGACAATTCCTTGAATGTCCTGATTGATTGGAATCCTCCATTAGGAAATTCATGTACAACTTAGGAACATTCTCCGGCAAAACAATCTTCCGTTCAATCAATTCCGAAGTTGGCATGTCAGTTCCAGATGTGACACAAAATTGAAAACTACATGCACGATTTCAGATGTAATTACTCGAAGGCACAAAGAACGAAGGATAACATTTTAACCCAGTTCCAGCCTTTATGGTTTCTAATGGGTAAAGTATTTTGAATTGGTTCAATTATAGACTCTACCAGGACACATTCAGTAGGTTATCAAAGACGTCCTTATGGTTGTGGAGTTTATTTCTCAATCAATCACTTCAAAAATAGAGGACGAATTTGAATATGTGTTTCTTTGCAAAAAAGAAAGACTCTCCACACGTTGCTTGGTTTCAGATAACATTAAGGACATCCTCACAACACATGATTTCTCACTAAAAAGGATTTTTCTGGGTCAAGGGTTGGCAGATTTAAAAGGATAATCGATTTTCTGGCACAAATTCATAAATCCCTTGCAAGGACTCATCACCCGGGCAAAGGATGTAAATCTGTGAGGATGGAAATTTGAGTGGTGTGTGACTAGTATTGAGTTTCAACTGCAGTGGGACACTCAAGTGGTCATCCCCGTAGATCCTTATTGATTAGTTAGTTACGTGCTTTATTAAGGACTTTATTTTTATTCTTTTTTCCTTAAAAGTTGTGAATACGTCTTTAAGCCCTGCAATGCTTCGACACTGACCCTATCCAAGGTAATCCCTCAAATGGGAAAATATTTAAAACTTTGACATTCGTCAGAATGCTTTTACAACTGTCAGACTGATATTGTATTATATATAATCGACTAATTCGAGGCAGAAATTAATAACAGACAATATGTCTGCTTTTCAAATTCAGGATATACCTACAAGGTAGGCATCTTGATTGGAAAATCATGTTTAACATGAAAGGACTATTAAGGATAATTAATTCTCATCTATGTTGGAAAGGTGACCATTTGCCACGAACAGTTTGTTGTTGTATTGTTTATTTATAATTTGTACTACAAAACTTTAAGCTTGATACAAGGTCTACGGCGTTTTACAGAAGTAACTGGGATAACTAGCGCGATCATTACCCGACTGCGCCAGAAGGAGAACTATGTTTTTCGAGTGTATGTATGTATGTATATTTCTTTGGCACGATCTGTAGCGGAAACGGCTTGATGGATTTTAGTTCGTCGTATTTGATGTATTTGATGCCTCCGATTGCGTTTATGAACACTGTCAACCATGATAACAACTTGTTTCTATCTTTTCAGTTCATTTATTAAGTAAGTTTGAAACTTTTAACTTCACAATTTATCAGTTTACGCAGTCGGGTTTTTTGTTTTTTTCAATAACATTTTTATCCTGATTCTTTATTCTGGATTCATTTATTTTCAGAAATCATTACGGAAGATAAACTCAAAAATCATTATAAATTTCCATTTAAGCGGATTTTGGTGCAATATTTTCTAAATTATTTATTGTGATTACGTAATTTATCCATCATTATTTGGATTTGTTTAAATTAAAATTTTCAATTCAACCTTGTACAAAATTTCCATCTTTGAAGTGGCGACCGTGATATCCTATTTGTGATTTCACTTTGAGGATTCTAGTTTTGAAACATTTGAAACCTGATTAAAATACGATTATTACTCTTTTCAATTCGAAGGTGCGTCTCAAACGTCTTGCCAGCATCGTAAATTTCATTGAAACGTTTTTGGAATTACAGTCACGTCGGTCTTGAAGTAGATAATATTTTCCTTATCCACGTCTTTGTTGTTAAACTAACAGAAAAGTAGATACTTTTCATCGAAAAAAAGAGTTTAATAGTATTAACAAAATTCTGTCATGTACGATTACTAAAAATGGAAATCGATTAAGGACGATTTGATAAACAGAACGTCTTCAAGAGAACGTGATGTGAATTGGAGAAAAAAATTCTTGTTTTTAAGAAAATATAAAAATAGAAATGAGAAAATTAAAAATTAGTTTTTTGAATTTAATTTTCAGTTTCTAAATTGTGTTTCTTTGTCGATTTGAATTCCACAAATTTGTTTTTTATTTTCAAAACTTTTCAAGCGCCACACCAAAATTCCTGCAATGACGTCAATAGCGTCTTGGAAAATTTCATCTTCTTAAGACGCAAATGTGAAGCTTTAAAAAATAAAAGAAGATGACATAATCCCTCAAAATTGTTGGACACAGGAATGTACAGTAATATCCAAATTGCAAATTGACAGGTTTCCTAATGAGATATTGATCTGAACGGATATTGTAATGTAGAACTTCCAGCTCCAAATTTGTATGAACAGGACGACACTGGTTTGTTGATGAGTTTTCACTTTGACGTTACTGAGTATTTTCCGACTCCCGAAGGACTTCTCTTAATGGTACAGTGCTAGTTGGGCCAGCAAATCACAGACTTGCTGATTCAAGGCGCTTAGAGTCACAAAATTTGCTGAGCTACCCTCCAGCCACCTGGTACCTACTTCCTGCTTCTGGGCTTCTACTTTCAAGAAGAGAGTGAAGTCGAATTTCTAGAAATTGGAGAATCATGGAATGACATGAAGTTCAACTTTAGGTTTGTTCATTTACTATATCGTAATATATTGCAATATGTTTCGAGCACGAAATTGGCGTTTTTTTACTCGCTCAAAAAATAGTTTTGAGAGGATTTCATGTGACGTCATGGAGGGGAAACGAGCTCGAGATTGAAAAATTTTACTAGACAAATTCTGTCACAACTGTTAAAGTTTTCAACTCTCAAGTGATTCTGAGATTAGTTGAGAGAGATATCAAAACTTCCTGCATACAATTTGAGTTGTTAAATTGATTTGTTTGACCAAAAATGTGTATAAATGAACAAATATCGTTCCAATGTGTATGAAATAAAAATTTCAATTAACTTTTTTTTTAATTGATTGATTGAAAATAAATTCAAATGAAAGTGTGAGCAAATAAAATTATTTGTTTCAAACGTATATCCATCACAAACCAGATGGGAGCAGCAACTGAATAGATACATGTTGTTGACTCAATGAAAATTTAATTAAAACTTTGAAATGTTAATTGAAATTTTTTAGTTAAACCAATTTTTCTGTAGTTGTGCCAAACTATTTTGTTAGTTAAATGGTGGAAAAAAATTTTTATTTCATTTTAGAAATGAAAAATATATATTTTTTGGCGCCATAACATTCTAGACATCATCTCGACACCATCTCGAAACTATTGCTGACAAATTTGTTGAATTTATGAGATTCGGGGAGAATTTCGGTGATATACATGACATAAGAAGTCATTGATCAAAGATGGGAGTGGAATCGAGCTGTGGAAAAACGAACTTCCGACATTATTTATCTCCGGGCACTTCCTGTGGAGTTATGAAATTCATGATGGCGACGACATGTATGTGGTGACACGCAAATGAGGATGGGTAATGATATCCTGTCGAAGGATTTGTGCAGGAAGTAAGGGAAGAACAATTGCAAGGTTTCCTGAAAACTTCACAGAACTAGAAGTCCTAGAAATCCTTGCAGGAACGAAGTTATATAACAAAAAAAAATTTCTTGCAATTTCAGTTCAATATCAAGTGAAGTTGGGGACGTGCCGTTTTCCATCCTTGTTGCGTTGCTTTCTTCCAATGGAGGAAAGAAAATTCACTGACCAGTGAAAAAGGGATATTTGCAAAGTTCGCCTTTTTGGTTTGGTAATAAAAGCTCGTTCCCAGGAAATCACATAAGACTGGTTTTATTACGATATTAAGGACGAGAGAAATGTGATTTTTATAATAAGGGCGTTCAGCATTATACCAAGCCTTTTGTTATATGTAAAAAGGGATACTTTTGTTATTAACCATGGAACACAATAATAATAATAAGCGCATATCCTTTGATTGTATTTTCAATTTAAGTCCTTGATAACTAATTGTCGACTCTTTTGCAGGATATTAATATCCTCTACAACGATACAGGATTTAATGAACAAAAAGGAAGTTATTTGCGCAAGAAATACAAGAGACTTTCATTTCAACAGGACACTATTTCCTCTTTTTACCCTGAATCCATTCTATTATATTTGGATTTTAGATTATCTCATGGATATTAACACAAGGATATGCTGGAGTTTTGTATTATAAAACTGTAGCAAGTTGCTCTTGAAACTTTATTCTTTATCCTCCGGGTTTGTCCAATTGGCAAATTTCCGGGTGCAAAATGTTTTATTTATTTGACTTATAGCATTGAAATTAAGTTATTAAAATACAGAAATATTTCATATTTGGACGGAATGCAGTGAGCTTTCTAATTATTCTAAAAGCTTTTCGTGATATTCATTTTATTTTAAACTATTTGGACCTTTTGTGTTGCTGTAGGATCCACAACATAAGAATGACGGACCACAGAACCAGGCTACCCCAAATATCTCAAATAAATTCCATCTGGACACAAAGTTATGCAACGCACAAGGCGTCTTTTAACCGCTGACGCATGAATATCAGATTAATGTAAATTTAAATTTGTTTTTTAGTTATTTAAATTTTAACGCCATTAAGTCAACGCTCCAAAATCCATTACCAAGAATTCCAATGAGCTTACACGTGTCGAAGCGTTGGACGTCGAAGAAGTTCTTGTTGAAATTAATTCTAATCAGAAGAAGGCAACGCCTAAAGGTGTGTGTTTTATTTTATTGATCTCAGGTGGAAATTTCGGCGAGAACAAACTCACAAAAGCAAAACCATTTTTGGTAGATGCCCGAAAGGTGTGTCTAAGTCATGAGAACATGTCGACACTAAAAAGGTGTCGTTTTCTGGAAATGTTTGTAACGTTTTTTCTCCGAATGATACCTCCTTCAGGCCAGTAGAATCATGAGATTAGATTTTATCTCTGGGGAATATAGTTTGTCTTCCAAGAAAGTGATTTATTATTCATGCAGCACATTTTTGGGTATGAGAAAATTCGGATGATACCCAGGAGATCAACGGAACACCCCACCCACGCTGAGTGGTGTTGTTGTGGTGCACGGGTTAATGGGAATCACATCAAACATGACATTTATCTCTTATATGTGCTCGAGGAGAAATGCCTAAAAGCCTGCGTAGGTGCATCTCAAATAATGCATCACGGGCATGTTTCTAGTCTGGCCACGGATGAAAGCCCAGCATGCCGGAAGTAGAAGCAGTCGCTACCTATGAACATGTTTTGTATACCCTATGAAGATGAATAACCCCACGCAAAAGATGAACCTACAACAGAAAGAGTTCCCAAACAAAAATCAAATCCATTCCAGGTCAATTCCCTGACGGGAAATGTCCACATGCACGACTCATTTGAATCTGGTCGTTAGCCTTTATCGTATGAAAGGTTTAAAAGGTTTGAAAAGTTCGATGGGTTTAAAAGGTTTCAAATAACTACCAGATTTATCAAGCTTCAATTATTCATCCAATGGTTTTGAGGTTTTCTACAGACTTCTATGGATTGCAGTTTGACCAGCTTCGGTCCCATGACAAATACTATTAACCTGAATCATCGAACAAGGATTTCTGATCCACTTCACGATGCTATAGCATAGAATAACGAGAAACACGGGTTTTGCAGAATTTAGTCAATTAGAGACACAAATCGGAATCTTCAAGAATCCATACGATTAGCTTGTGATGTGACCATAAAAAGAATCCTGCACTCTTGAATTTTTCCAATTTTTTCATTGGGAAATTTACAATAAATATAAATTGGAAAATACCTTCCAAGTGAAATGAACTTGAATTCGATTCAACTGAACTACAGGAAGGTAGACACGTTCTAACAGAAAATCACTATGCTCTCAATAAGTTAATATTTACAAAGAGATATACAATAAGTATTTTAAAAATGTGAATTATATTATATTAGGTCTGTTCACGTACTCCTCGAGTTTACTAGAGTTTACTAGATTTTACTCGAGGAAAAATGAGAGGTTTGAATCAATTTCGCTCTGTTCCTCAAATAGTAAAAAAACGCTTTTGAGTAACATCTAGCAACATCATAAGCGGCATACAAGAATTTGACATTTGAAATTGTCAAATTCACCGCATTTTCCAAGAAGCTTGAAGTTACTCGAGCAAATGTCTCGAGTAACATCTAGCACATTCAAGTAAACTTCCCCTCCGTCAGTTTTCGTTAAATTCTCTCAAAACTATTTTTTGAGAAAGTACGAAAACGCCAATTTCGTGCTCGGAACATGTTGCAATATGTTCCGAGCAAGTACGTGTACAGACCTATTGTATCTTCAAGCCAACGAGACACTTACCCTCAAACACAGTGTCAGCACATTGTCTGGGGGGTTGCTATCTGAAACATAATTGAAAATAAAATTAATAACTGCTGTATTACAAAATAAATTTCAGTTCTAAGAAATGTTGTCTCAAATCTCAAAGGTTATAACGCAAAGGTCATGCATAAAATGAATGTGTGAAAATGAATTTCTTATCATAAAACGTTTTGCGATTAATTAAAATCGTTGCGCTCAAGTTCAAACATTCGGCGAAGATTAAAGAAAATCGAAAAATTCATAATAAGTAAAAATAAAATTAAGAAAACAGAACTCGTTCTAAGAAAATTTTCTTTAGATTAAGCTATAAAAACAAAATTTTTTTTAACGATAATCATTCGATAAGTTCAAAACAAAACGTTCGTCAAATTTACGGTTTTTATTGGAAATTGCTTTGAGACGTGAGCGTTTTTTTATATGGTAAATTTTGAGGATATTGAGACATTGGAACGTTCGATCCTTATTTGAGATGTTATTGAAGAAGTTATTGAAGACGTTATTGAAGATGCTATTGAAGAATGTGGAGCTAACGTTTGTGTTAAGTTTGTCGTGTTTCTGCATAAATTTTCATGTCTTCAACGCTTTTCAAAAATAACACCCAACTGTCGGGGAGCTGAGGGATGCATGGCGATGAAGGAGGAATCGTCAAACTACAGACGAACGTGTACTCCAATTTGTTGGGGAAACATAAATTTTGTGACACCAAGCCGGGTGTCATGAGCACGTCCTACGCTCAATGCTTAGCAATTCCACTGATAAGACAACAAAATGAGGGGGACAGCTTCTACTTCATCATGGGCTCGAATGTCATCTGCATCTTTCCTGGATGATGACACTTTAGCTTTTGTTTGTTGACACACGAGCGTAAAATATGCGTCTTAATTGTTGGTGGCTCCCGGTTGGAGCCGATTGTGTTTATTCACAATAGATCCACAATGAAAAGGAAATATCTGGGGAAGGTTTTGAAAAGGTGCTTTTCATAAAGCGCAAAAATGTGCTCCAGCAACTACTCGTCGCATTAATGACGAGTAAATTCCAAGAAAATTTCCTTACTTAAATCTTGAATTTCTTTACACAAATACTTCATCTTTTATTTAGAGTGGAGAAAATATACAAATTAACCTTTTGCCTACCATGAACATTGGTGACTCCATGAGAAGACACTTCTGCCCTCAGAAGTGTTGCATTATGTTTTGCGCTGTCTCAAGGTTTTATACTTTTCTGAGCCCTTTTAAAATCTTTAAGTCACCAAAGTGTATAACATTGAAGACAAATAGAATAACACATAGAGGTCTTTTATAGACTTTTTGGATGGATTGGCTATTTTCAAAATTTTAAAATTCTTGAAGATTCGAGAGCAACTGTAGATGACACTACGGTAGATCGTTTTAGAATCACCTAAATCTTTGTTACGCAGCGCCCTTATTAATAGCCTCATCTTATTAGAGGAAAAATTTTTAAGGGAATTAATCACTAACTGCTGCCCCCTATTTCCATGTTTACTTGTTGCTTAACCAACAACCGAGCAAACAAACAAACAAGATTTTCCAAAACGCTGTTACACAGAAAATGTCTTGTAAAAAATATGTTATAACATATAGTTAACACAGTCCCCCTTGGGGGACATGTGTCTCCACTGTAAATTTCAAATTGGGGAATCAGGAAATGCGGTTCCGAAATAGCTCGGTTTCCGAAATTTCGAGCTAACCAAAATTAGACATAAATGATTCACAGTCTGGATGAGTTGTACTCTGTCGGTTGACCCTCTTAGTTGTAACCTCTCCATGACCTTATAGCTGTGACATCTCACGAAAAGGCTAATCAACTGATTAATAATTGGATTCAATTACACATGTTATAGTGTTTAGGTGTTTTGTATCACTAGGACATAATAAAGAAGTTATGAAAAATTTTGAAAGGTTTAAGGTCAAAACGATGCTCTTTGACAGACTGCTTTTGCATCGTTAATGAAATCAGTATGAGTAAAATCATGTAATTAACGAAATGGTAGCTACAATTTCGTAGGCGCCTTTTTAAATGTGAAGATATCACATGCTAATTTCTTGTATACTTGTTAAGCATACGATAAAGTGTACCACTATAAAATATCAAAGAGATATAGCGCCATGGCATGTGGAAAAAATAAAACAAATAAAAAATGTTATGAAAGTGTCATGTTTCTTGGTTTTAAATTCAAATGTTCGTTCACGGTGTTGTGGATTGTAGATTATATAACACAAAACATATCACCAGAGGATAAGCATAAACTACACTTGGGATAAGTCACAATTTTTGAAAAAATTTAAATTCCCTCGGTGGACAATTTCAATCCTGCTTCAGATATCACATCCACAGAATCATATGAACTACTATATATTACCAGAAGCTGCACTTGATATCTGGTACGAAACCTGATTTTAGTTGATATTGTTTACGGCAAACTCAGTTGGGAATTAATATTTAAATTTGTTAATTAAATTGCAAGTGGGCTGTTGCGATTATCATGAATTCGCTAAATGATTATGCTATTAAAAAGGTTATTGAACATGTTAAACGTGAAGTAGGATCAGTTTCACTTAGATTCGTTTGTCACAGCATGTCAGTTTTTATTACAACTGAAACTTGAAACTGATTCCGATGTTGCTGTACACAAATTTAAATCCGGTTTAAGTGCATTTCAGAGATATTTCTAGTTGAAAAATATTCATTGAAATGATCATAAACTTCACAGCAAAACATGTTGTCGATTGCGAAAATGAAAATATTTAAAAAGGCAAAAACAGTCAACTGTCAAATGCATAAACCTGAAGTTTGATGACATGAAAATCCTGCATTGCACCAATAAGTATGCAGTGCGAATTTATTTAAGCGACATCTATTTATCGTTAGTGTTACCATCAACGTCCACTTGAAAAAGCTTAAAAAACTTTTTCTTTATTTACCGACCTTTCAACTTTCAACTTTTGTGAATTGCGTTTGATTTTGGACAAAACAATTTTGACTGGAATACAATATCACAATGCTGCTTTCGACATGTGTCAACCAAACGATTAATTTGAAAGCTTCGAGAAACATCGAGACGAGTGGGCCTTAAAGCTTAACCTTCTGTTAGTGACAGCTTCTTGAATGGAGTACAAATAAAATTTAAATTTAAAACAAATATGTTTCGTCATATCCGAACACCACGTCCAGGTGATATTAATTTTAGGCTATTTCCACATCAGTTTCTTCTGATTCCAGATCAGTTGGGGTCCAATTGGAGTCATGCACTAAATTACACTTAAATTGAGGAAACGTCACCTTCTATTGTCTTCGATTCGGAATTCGTTGTCTTATAGAAAAATAAATCATCTATTGTTCGCCAGAAATCGCTTTTCCCACGTGAATTCACGTGAGTGGGTGTCAGCGACTTCCGTAACCACCTCGTCATGATGATTGGCTTAACAATATTTCTTAAGATTTTCTGAATCACCTTCGAATAGAACTTCGGCCACGCCTTGAGTTAAGAACATTTGTCTGGGATAACCGCATTTAGCTCAATTGCTCAAAAATAAACCTCACCTGTCCCATTCACTTGAAAACCCTTCCAAAAACAGATTATTTCCTTTTTCGGCACCACAATTTCTGCCAAATGAATTCCAAAAAGGTTCCAAGAATTTCAAATGAATTTTCGGAAAGCAATAAGAAATATCCGAATTATTTCAAAGATTTTCGGAAAGAAGAAAATTTCAAAAACAGAAATAAAGGAATTCTATTATAATTGCCTTCGAGGTAAAAATTTTGCACTTCTTCGCCGCTTGCCACCTGCCGCATGTTCTTAGAAGAACAAAATTTGAGAATTTGAGGGTATGTTGGTGTGTCGGCATGTGCTTTATAAGAACAACAGCAACTACAAAGGTACAGAATGTAGGTTCCATATAAGCACGGTTTGGATTTATCCTGACAACAAAGGTAACATCCTCATTAACGACCTGTCACAGAGTGTTGTTGGAGCCGTTTTTTGAGATCCTTTTTACCGCTGTGAATTATAAAACATCACGTCTTGTGCCTTTGGTAAGGTTTTATTAGATTCTTCACTTTATCTTCCGCTTTTTATTCTTCTCGCTCTTCACGGATTCGACAATGTTTGTTAAACAAGGAAAACTGTATCTGAAACATGAACCCTTCAGGAAAAGGTCACCGAACCCGCAATCGCACTTCTGTGTCAGTTCGTCCACATTTCTTTTTTTCTAATTACGATTTTTCCAACCAATTCAGAACTTTCCCTTTTCCCTGACAACCATGACATGTTACATAAATCCCTCGTTGTTGGCTTTAAGAACTTACCATGAATTCCCTGACTTTAAGAACCCGGTGAAAGTGGAACAATTTTACTGGAATTGCGTCAAGCAAATGAGAAATTAAATTTTCCGTCTTTCTTTCATTTGTGTCTCAAGAGGAACCTTAACCTAAACGAGAAATGGTTATAATTATCCCTTGAGTTTTACTTGTTGATGTGTGTTCAGCTTTTTTCATTTAACTAATGTTATCGTGAGTGACTACTTTATGTTTATTGTGACACAAATTGAAATTTTTTGAATCATCAAGGTAACTCTTGATTTACGTCAAAAATTCGAAGTTCTACGTTCTGTTGTGTAGTCTTCGGTTAATCATTCTTACAATACTTCTTTGAGCAGCAGTTCATGTCGCTTTTAGACTAAAATGAACATACTTAGTGTCCATGAACATCTGTTATAAATATAGTAACAGGCGTTGGCCAATTGCTAATGGTCTTAGAAGTGAAACTTTTTATGAAAAAGCAAAACTGTCATTCTCGGCATCTTCTCTTTGTGTCTCTCCTTCTATGTTTCGCCAACTTAACTATTTCTTGATATTCTCCTGTATCGTTCCTGCTTGGTGAATTTTAATTGTGAGCCATATTCGCTTTCTTTAAGTTAAGATCACGCCGAGCAATATAAATTACTTCTGGATTGGATATTACGATGATGGCTCCACTGAACTAGATCGTTGATGAGAAACTGACATAGAATTTGAAAATGCAGGAAATAATTTTTTACATAGAAATTTATTCGAATTGTTTTCATAAAATATAATTGAATCAACGGCCAACTTCATTCCTATGGAAATGAATGCTTTTTTCTTAAAATTTATTGCGTCAATGGAACAAAATCGTCAGACAGTACCACTTGAAAAAGCGTCAGGCACCGAGTATCTAGTGTCTAGCTTCTAAATAAAATCTCGCCGTTGAAACAAAACATTTAAATTGATTAAATTGTGACCTCAATTGGTTAAAGTTATTGTATAATGGTATCAGAAAGCTTCATCTATATTTAGTGGAATCGTTTATTTTTACATAAATTCAAGCTCAGCAAAAATAAAAGCTTCAATTGAAAACTTTCAACAATTTTGCTTAATTTAAACCGAAAACCAAGTCATTATCACTTTAGTTTTATTCATTTTTTATCGCATCAATCAAGTAAAACGTTTCTTAGTGTGACGTTTATATTGGCTTTCGTTATTCAGTGAACTGATATAGTTACATACATGTGGATATTATTTAGTCTGATGTGATTTGAGGAAACAATAAATGTGACAGTGTCAGGTGAGGGTGAAATTCATTAGTTTCGATTTGGATCGATGTTTTTATTGGTAGCTATAAATACAAAAGATTTATAAGTGATACAACAAATCAATCTGTTTTGTATCATCTCCTATAAAATGGAATTAAGAAATCTGTGTGACTAGAATTGAGACATTAACATTTGAATCAACTCGTTTTTGATATTGCTTATTTATTGAACCAAAATCACTTACGGGTGATTGAGGGAAGGATAGCCGTCTATTTGAACTAACCCTATCTGTAGTTCGTGACAAGAAGTGTTGTTCAACAAAACCCTTCAATCAAAATGTGAGGGAAACTTTGAAGGAGGTATTGAATAACTTCTAGGGACATGTGTCATGAGTACGGTTTCAAAATCAGAACTAAGGATTCGTTTTCCTAGAGAACCTTCATTACACATATTGAAAGGATAAATTTGATGTTTTTCTTGTGAAAATATTTAATAAAAATAAACTTGGAAAAGATCCTTCGAATACCCTTAAGGTGTGTATAGTTCCTTTTTTTTGTGAAAGGAGTTCTTCAAGCCAAATATTGAATCATGAAATATTATTTAAAAAATCATAACCTTTGTTATCCTTAAGAGTTTTCTTTGTTTTCCATAAGTCCAGGAATCGAACACAGGCATATGAGGGAAGGCTGAAAGGGAATAAATTTCGTAAGGATGCTGAAAGTCTTAGGGATGTATTGGAATAAAAAGGACTTTTTGTAAAATTGGCCCTTAAAACCATGAAAATGGAGATTTTCCAGCTGTGTAGCACTGAGGCGCATTAGAACTTATCCTGAATCTTAAATCATCCCTATTTTGTGATTTTTTTTTCTTGGAAAAAATGAAGTCTTTCCCTTACCAGATGTTCGGCCCTTAATCACAGAATGTCTTGTGGAAAGGATTTACAAGGATTACACGAAGTGTTAATGTTGTCGCGCCAATGTGGTCTGACACAAGACACAAACGACTGACTTAAATCGGAAACTAAGGCTCGGCTTAAATTTTGATGAGTTGAAAAGGCAATAATCTTGATATACGTTCCTGCTTTATTTGGCTACGTAATTTAATTTCTTTGTATAAGGAAAAAGTCTTTGATTTTTACGACATTTTTAAACAAGGATTTTGCGGGGCAAAAAGGATTTATAGATTAAAAAGGGTTTTTTCCGAAGAAATGATTTTTCTTTTGATTTGAATAATTCTTTGTCAGCAAGATTTTTTTGGGTCACATGAAGGTTACAATGGGTTTAACTCTTAAAATAAAGAAATTTTCCATACAAGGCGGCAGTCACGACTTTTACTTGGAACACTTAGTTGACACTTTAATAAGGATGTGACACTTGACACTTTGAGGACATATATACAAATCAATGCCCTTTCATACAAATCAGGCATTTCCAGAAACTCCTTATGATGGTTATACAAGAACAAATACAAACTCCTATCTCTATGGTAGTTAATAACAAATGATTCCTTCCACCGCACAATTTTGTAATTTGTTGATAAGGAATTCATTAAATCCGCTTATTGGGACCTGATTTAATGAGGACATTTGTCTCGAAATAAGCTGTTTAAAAAGTTAACTTATTTAACCTAATAATAACCAATTAGGGACGAATATCTAAGCATTGAAACTTGGTCCCTTCTAAAATTCTGGTATGATTTGTGACATTCTTGAAGATTTCATGGAAATCATTTTTGTCATTGTACTTAGATAAGGAAATATATTTATAATATAATACATGAATATTAAATTTAATGCATTTGTAAATTGAATACTTGACATGGGATACAAATACATATCATGTGATACAAGATTTTCTGGTGTTGTTATTTTGTTAAGGAAAAACACATAAAAGCATGACAACAGGATAACACGAATTGTATCAATTTAACAAATATGCTATATTACATATCTGATACGAGATAACATCAAAAACATATCGAGATAACATTGTAGCTTTTTCAGAAACCTTTGTCCAACACGATAAACTAAAGCAGCTTATTTTATAGTAAATCGTTTGTTAATCTTTGGATTTTGTTAATGGAGTAGTAGGTTGTATATCACCCTGGAAGTGATATTAGGTTATCGGTGGAAGGAGATTACCAGATAAAGGTGTATCATGTTATCTAGCTCGATTTCAAATTGTGTTAATGGGGAGATACTTTCATGTTCTATGATATATGTTGATAAATTGATGAACATCAAGTAGATAAACTCTATAATAACAAATAATAGAAGTAAAAATTAATTCAAAATCTGATTCAAAATGCAATTTATCTACGGAAATGATGAATCAACAATTTCCATAGAATAATTTCATCAAGCACGAAATCTACATTGAAAACGTCATTTCCGGCAGAATGTCAATTAAATTTGCTATATTTACTTACAAAATATTCCATATGTAAATTGTATTTACCTACTTTCTATACCAAGGTACTGTAACGTAGAGAGGTTATTGAGTTTACTTGACACACTTTGATAGTAAATGTTTGACCTCAAATGGAGAAGAAACCCAAATCCTTCAGATTCAGGTCGCAATCCAAATGTCCTTTGAAGGTAAGAGACTTTCGATTTCATGAGAATCCTTTTTGTTACAAGCACCTATTTGACGTAGGTGCTTAAACTTTGAACATACGAAGGTCAGGATCTTTGTTATTTTTAGGAGCTTTTGATGGTACAAATGCCATCAGGGACCCAATAGTTCCAGATCAGTTTTGGCGATGTCAGCTTTTATCAATCAAATATTAGTTACACAAAATTTTTAAACTTCAAAATACAAAAGCTCGGAAATTGACAGGGTCTAATATTTTAAGAAGAACAATTCCAATGTGTGTTCTCGAAAAATCAGGATTTTGTATCATTTGCTTTATGTTTCTTCTACCAGAATCTCCCACTGAATTAGTGTGTCAGGAGCAAGGACGAGAGGAAGAATGGAAATTTTGTATGCTCGGCCTCTCGTATGGATATGGTGGAGTTGTTAATATCAAACAAATCAAAATTTAGTAAAACATTTTATAGAAAGAATCCTTAACTGTAGTTTTTTAGGAGTCAACTAGAAAAGAAATCAAGTTGATAAACTTTAAAAGGATGAACCTTTGTGACAGAGATTTCTCAGTGTCAAGACAAAAGATTTTAGTGTCCCTTAAGTATGTTATATGAAAATATATATATCTAGCACAAATCGAGTTATAGTAAGATGCACCATATAAGCACCACTGGAACTATAATAAATCTGTCCTTGTCTTACGAAAATCTTATTTCAGATACATTATCTCCATAGAATGCAAGAGACAATATCACATTGCAGTATAAGATTTATGAGAAAACTGTCAAGTCAACCAGAATTTATCAGATGTTACATTCTATTTACAAGAAATGGAAACAATTTTCCAAGAAACTGTATGAAGGACATGTGTGAGAGTGTTGCAATATCATCAAGTTTCAAGTTTCCTTCAAGGATAATGAATTCGTGTTGTAAGGATAACGAATTTATGATTTAATTCAAATGAACGACAACTTTATTAAAATTCACACCTGAACACATACGAGTGTTCTTTCATACCTCGTGCTATATTGTATACTTATATATATATATATGTACTTACAAATGTACAAGGATTAACAGATGAGTGGTACACTTGTACATGCTACAAATGCAAATCAGGTTTGTGTGTTTCGTTTTGTTGTCTACATCAAAAACGAAACGACGAATGAAATCAAGAAAATTTTAAATAAGGATTCAAGGATTCAAACTAATCCTGGCACGACGAAAGCTCAAGAATGTGACCCAAATTTCAGAGGAATCTTTGTTGATATTGATTTTGAATGAAAACTCTATTCAATTAACCTAACAAAAGCCTCTTTGTCTTTTGATATTTCTCAAAATTCAATTTGTTCACTAGTTGTACCCATGTTATTAGTATAAGTTTTGAGAATTTAAAGTAATTAAGAATGCTCCATAAGAACTTTGAAGATACAGAGTAGTTTCGGATATTGGAAATTTTTCTGGCCAGCTTCCAGTTTTCATAAACATAAAAATATCTTTTCAAACAAATGATTTAAAAAGTTTATTTCACATAACTATAACATGTCATACATCACAAATGTCAAAGGGATTGCAAGAAAAATCAATATCCTATTAAGGACATTTTTAATTTTATTGTGTCGCTGCTATTACACTCATTTCGATTTAAAATTGGCTAAATTTTGGACCCTTTCCCTGTGCTAAAATGACATTTTAATAACAAAATGTCGTCGAGTCTATTTAGAGCTTTCGACGAAGTCTGCGAAATCGTGGAGAGGTAGATATAACTACCCTTGAATGGGTTCAGGCACGTTGGAACTGATGTGGAATAGGAGTTGGTGGTTGTTTGGAACAAATGGTAATTTCAGGTTTCGGGCTAACTAAACCGTTTCGACAGACTCGAGGAAGCTTTCCGGGAATTTCTCATTAGGATTATTTGAATCTGGATATTGTGAATCTATTCGGAGTGATTCGGACAATTACACAAATAACTTTTGTTCTATGCAACTCAGCTCGCTACTCGTTACTGTTCGAAAATATTCAGAATTCCTGTTCAGAGGAAATGAACTTCATGTGAATGGTTTGGAATGTTTTACAAATCCTACCTGAGCATTGACCAGCTCTGAATGTTCAGTATGAAATTTGATAACTGCAGAACTTAATAACTTCAGTTATGCAGTTCGAAAAATATTCGGAAATTAAATACACTTCAAAACTATCTGAAAATGAAACAATAGTTATCCCTCGAAGTTGGCATCAATACCAGCAAAAAATACTCAGTGAATCTGTGAGTTTGTCCATAACCTCTACAACTTGGTAATAACCATGACAAAGTAAATGTTATATAACAAGCTGTACAGAAAACAGCACCAAAGGGTAATTGCCAAATTTTAAATTTGTTATTTCCGCAATAAATTTTGTTAAAACTTTACCAAATTGAATTAAATTACAAATGATATTTAATTATTTCATTTTAAGCATTATATTTTTGTCTTAATGAGGTGATATCTATATCACTTTGTTGAATTCTGGTTAATTTATTTCATTTCCCAAATCACCGTGAAATGTTTTTTCCGGTTTTAACGAGGATTATCCGCATTTGGATAAAATAAGATGCTGGAGGATTGAGTTTGAATTTATAATAACTTTTACAACAATGTGGATATTTGCAATTTAGATATTTGGAAGGAAAGCGAAAATGCTAAAGTTTACTTGAGACATCAATATGATTTTAACTCAATGGTTTGAAGAATAGCTTGCCTCTATAACTCCATGTAAAAGGGATTTTGCTATAATTAATCAAATAAGAATCCTTTTAAATATATCTGACTATCTTTTTTTCATCGATTTGCTTAGCATTCTATTGGAGCTGATGTCTTACAAGAAGGTTACCAATAGGGGTATACATTTCGAGAGATTTGTGGGCTAAATATCATAACATTCATGTACAATACAACTCATTTCGGATTGAACTCCATTTGCCAAAGCAATTAGAGCTAGAATCACAGGCATTCATTTGTGCTGAATCAAAGAATTCTTTGCAGTTCATGTGAACAACTTTTTCATGAAACGATAAAACGGTTTTAACGATAAATTTGATGCTGGCGAAATGATATCTTTCAAGATAATCTCCAGGACTCTAAGTCTAAGATTCCAGGAAATGAAGGAAGAATCCGGAATAATTTTCGTACTTACCAGCCTGAAAAAGAAGGAATATAAGCCACGTTAATTTATAAAGCAAGGTAGGGGATACGAATAATGACATGATAAAGTGACTTAATAACTCAAAATCTTATCAATTCTAATTATCACACGCACACACGCACAAATTCAAAAGTGATATTTTGTTGGTGTTAATCTTGTTAAACGAATAATTCGGTCGAGAACCCGACCGGAATTCTCTGTTGGGTAGAAATCACTAAATCCAGTTTATTCCCTTAATTTGAAAACCACGAAAATTATCATAACCCTCTTTTCATCAAATTAGGGTAATTCAACCCGCAGAACGGAATTTTCCTTGGTTGCGGGTCAAAGTTCATGTAATAAGCAATTTTTGACGATTTCATTTAACTGCGAATTTGGAAAAATAAAAGTGCTGGGTGTGCCCTTAATTTGCTGATGTACAACTCAAGAAATTACTTCGTGGAAATCGTGAACTTACTCAAAGGTCATTTGAATTTGTTTAGGACAAGTAATTAAAAACGTAAAAGGGAAAATTTATTACCTTTTCCACTGAATTATTAAAACACTGTGGACCCAAGCCCTTTATTTTCCGTTTTTATTTGATTTCAATTTTGACCTGCCTACTTGAAGGTATTGCTTTGGTAATAATTTTGTCTTGTATCTTCCCAAATGGCATTCTATATTACCTCAAAAAGGAATATTATCTCAATAGCTTCTTGTTATCTTTTCGTATTCATTTTAATATCTCAAAATTGAAACAGCAAATTGGTAAAATTTTTGTCAAATTATTACTTATAAATCATTTCATATTTTTTACCGAGAAAACGTTAAATGTTAATGACATGATAACTGACAGTTTTACACCATTTGAATCGCAGAAAAATTCCGTAGTTTCAGGTGATTCCCAGCACCTCCATGTCACGTTGATGTGGATTCAACAGATGCCTTCAGTTCCATGACTCTCTTATCGAGATAAGAATAAATCAATTTGTACAAGACGAGCTTTAGCTAGAACGTGCAAAAGCATGTAATGTTTGTAACATTACCACCATCATCATCATCATCATCATCGTCAGCGTCATCTCCTTGCTCGGTTGGGTGATATCCCACTTTTATGGTATCTCATAACGATACCTGCTGATGAGAGGAACGAGGAAACATTACGATAGCTTCCATAAAATTGTTACGATAAGAAACAAACATTTGCTGGGAAACATGTCATATTTGTGTCATCAAATCAGATGTGATTCGCTGCGTCTCACCCGCTACTCTTGTTGATTCCTCATAAAAAACAAACTCGACAGCATATTCCTGAGAGCTGTAAAATTTAATATAACTTTTTGCTTGTTGCTAAAACCCACGCGACAAATCCTCGATGAGGCTTCTTTTCTTATGACGCCTTTACGAAGCAAAGTTTGGATTTCAGCAGCAACATGAAGAATACAAACGCGCGGATAATGACTTTCCAACAAATACTCTGAGATCCATTCCTTAGTATTGCCTGGAATAGGGAATTAGGAGTGCTCATAGGGAATCACAGAAAAGACCCACACCGAGATGGTGACTATGCAACAAGCGCTACAAAATCAATCTAAGGAGTTACCTAGAATAGGGAATTAGGCGTTTCTTAACGTCCTTTTGGCCCACCTGGGGCCACTAGGTTATGGAGGTGTACATCGACCCACAGCGAAATGAGGTATGACCTTCAAACAAATCAACCCTCAACCTGAAGCCTTTACGATTGTGAAGTGTCTATCAACCTACACCAGGGTAGCGTCCATCAACGAGTCCGATTCTAAGAACACACAGAATTATGATTTGAATCTGGCTCCAGAAACACTGGCCTCCCTAATTACAAAGTCCTTCCAAGAAATCCACTTTGAAGAAATTCTGAAGAAGATCTGAATAAGTTCCACACCTTTGAAGGGAACCTTTACTTTATTTTCTCAAAGCTTTTTCATACAAAATTCATGACTTAATTCGTGCATTTTTGATCCCTAACTTTGAAATTCAAATTTTCCACTTCCTCTCATTGTGGAACGCTTCAAAATTTTTTGGAGAAAATAAGAAGGATTGAAGCCTTTAATGGAGGGATTTCTGAAGCTTTAGATTCCGTTCAATCATGGCACATCCCTTCAATTACTGTTCTATGTCCTGCTCTTGTGGCAGTTTCACCCAATTCAGGGTGCACATTTTGGGAACCTTTTACCCTTCAATGCCATGAAACAAAAGAGATGTTATGTGGCCTCAAATATTTCATGTTTGACGAATTCCGTTCCAGAAACGCAAAACTCTCCACAGAATTAATTCACAAATGATATGCTCCCAAGCGGACGTGAAAAAATTTAGAGGGGTTTTTCAATCAGAACTTCCTGAATTTGGAGATCCGTTTGAGTCACAAGACCCCCAAGTGTGGTTAATAATTTTTCAAGTCTCCACTTTCACGTCTGCACGTCTAAAACGAAATTTATGACACAAAAAATTCCGTGACATGAAAATTTTTGCAACAAATGAATTTCCATTTTGGGGAGACTTAATAATAACGGCTCGTGGCACATTTACACGCGTTTTCAAAGTCATCCCGATGAATTCCTTTTGAATTCCAGTTGATTTTCTGTTTCTTCTCCCCAACATCAAGGGCAGTTATTTTTGCCAAATTCTAAAAACAAATTTCTCTCATTTCTCGAAAAAATAAAATGAAAATAATTTGATTTACGAAAAATATGACTCCATCTTTGGCAGGATTTCGTAAATATTTTGATGGCGAATTCCGTTTGATGGAAAATGCTTTTAAATTTATATAAGAGGGAAATGTGGTCAGGGGGATATGGCGTTTTTCCCAAACATCCCACGGATGTGTTTCCCAATTAAATTTTTGTTCACAAATGTTTCTCAAGTTTTTAAGGCAATTTTTTCGTTATTTATGTGTCTCGTCGCATGACAAGCGTCCTGTTTCCTCGGCAAATTGGTCATATCCTCTATACAGATGACTCTCAGTGACTCATCTGTGTCTGTTCTTTGTTTAGTGGCTCTTGACGGGGATCTGCTGCAAGTCATTTATCTTTGGCCTATGACATCTGAGATTCACCAGAACCAGTGTCTGAGCTGCAACTGCCACACGGAGAGTGTTTGGTAGCTGATAGTACCGCGATTTTGGGGACATTTCTATCACTTTTACTTAACATTAAGATAAGCATAACACAAGCTTGATTTCGATATCTTCGGAAATTGATTTCGTACGAATTTCGAGACATTTTAATCAAGACACTTCATGCATTGCACGATATTATACTGTGTCTGGGTTAACACAAGGGAACACTCAACTTGAGAGACACTTTACTTCTGATATCTAATAGAATGTATAGTAGACAAGGCAAAAGGCTACCAATGAACTTTAGGCATTTATTAGGCACACAAGTGGACGAATGTCTCAGAGTCAATAGTTTTGAGGGAAGACAGTTGTTGGAGACATCATTGCGACACTCTGTTTCTTATATCTTATCATAATCCATTCATATATAACATCAACAAAGTGCTATTTTCTTAAACAACTGATGACTGATAAAAACATTTTTATTTTCAAAAATCATTTCGATAACACTTGAACATGAAAATTTATCTTTTAATAATCCAAAATTCACTCCTTTATCAAATCAATTCTCGAAACAGCGGCTTAAAAACATGATCGCTTCCAAGAGTGCAAACACAATTTTTTTTAATTTTTCAAATTATTTGACTTGTTAACAGTCAGATCAAAACATTCTTTATATAACATAACAATAAATATTTTGAGTTGTTTATTTATTCGAATTTCGAGTTAATACCTTCAGTGAATTTCTTCGAATAACAAAAATAAATGAGTGATCATTTTCAGGGACAGCCAGAAGCCACATCTCTGTCTTGAATGAATGTTTCTGCGCGACAATAGATGGCGATGGAAGCATTCCAGGCATATCTATGATATCTATAACAGGATGACATTGTGTTTGGAATGAAAGTTAACTTTTAGAGACGCTCTAGTAATCGCAAGTCTGATATTTTGGTGGCTATTAAACTTATGTCCATACTGGACGCACACCTGGTGGGTCTAGTTTAGTTCTGCTGACAGAGTGTCTGGAGTATTTTTGCAGAACGCTATTTGCGAATATCTCCAAGATAATTGATATCTTGAATTCAAAGTTATTTGTGACAGCACAATGTGGGCACTAATTTCTGAAAACAATAATAGTAAAACCAGTCCCAGCTCATGTAGCAGAAATACCTCGATTTGTCAAATCCAAATTTTTAAAGGGAATAATGCCTTCAAGGCGTCACAATGTGATATAGTTAAGTTTAAAGGAGCGTCTCGAGACAATTAATAATTAAATTTTTATTCCGCAATTAAAACGAAGAAATTCCATTGAGTTAAAACAATAAACTCATTGACAAAAAAAATTTCATTACGATATCTTTTAATTATCCATTAATGTGAATTTGGTTGAGTACGTGACATTATGAAATAAAAAATAAAATGTAATAAAAAATAAATAATAATAATAATAACAATAACATTCATTACTTTGCAATGATGCAAAATTACGGAGATAATGAATGTTTTGTTCCGAAATTTCGATCCTAATTAGGTTATCTTGTTCGTCATACACGGTAGTTGTGAATAACACCAACGGAAATTAAACACATTTGTGAATGTCACATTCTTCCAGGACATCCGGCACTCTCCAGCAAAAGCTAGATTTCTGTATCGTTTTCAATTCAACCTAGGATATGATATCAGTTTCACTGTATAACAAATAAGAAACATGTGAAGTCAGATCTGGTATTATACGGTATATTTCCTTTATATCACCTACTGAATCACCACGAACAATCGAGATAAACCCACTGTGACAAATGACTTCCGAATAATACGAAAAAAGCAATTTGGAAATGCTTATAGTTACACAGTAAATTTCGAAAATCTCCACAAAAAATTTGTTTGATTTTGAAAACAGTCGCCATTTTGTACCACGTGCCACATTGATCGCATCATTAACCAAACGCCAACGCTAAACTCGTATTGAGATAAACAATGATAATCATTAAAAAATGAACGAAGACATTGAAAAAGCAGCGGACCAGGTTTGAAACTTTCACAAGACCGAAAATTTTACACGTGGGAGTAACCTCAAAACCCACTCCAATATCACTTTGTTTTTTACGAGATTTTAAAAGTCTTGAATGTTTTAAAACTGCATTCATAACATTTAACGATATCTTTATGATATCCCAAGAGATATTGGCATATTTTTAGTGTCAGCTGCTTGTCATAACTCAAAGAAGAATGAAAATACATGGAGCAATTCATGGTTTTAATTGGAATCTCTTCGGAATTTGCACAGTACTGTTGACACTTTTGATATCCGCCCATTTGACGTAAAATCAACATCTGGGATTTTATTTTATATGTATCAGCTAATCGCCATCTGTTATACACAACTGATCGTGACACTTTCCAACGGAATATTAACGACGTCGATCAATGGCGGCGTTTGTGATTATTGTTCAATTGGAATTCGCGGTGTTTCATTCAATCACTACTTGGTCTTCATAAACAATTGACAATTAATTGTTCTTATCATGTTGGTACAATTGTCATACCAATCATTTCATGTTCATGCTTGTTACAAGACGATCATTTCTTACGTTTCTGGCATTCAAGATTTTTGATTCATCGTCATTTTTGATTCATGGGAATCAGTTGCAGGAACAAGCCTGGAGTCACTTTGGAAGATTTAAGGAATCTACTCTAGAATAAGGATAAAGAAAGAAAGTCCAAATCCAAGTTCATTCAACTTTCACGGAAGGTCAACGTTGGACTCTTCATTGTGGATCGTGGGAATCTGGCTCAAGAATTTGAGATGCTCTTGACGTCCATCACTTCCCACGAAGCTGCAAAAGAACTTTATTCGCGGTACAATTAGTTCCACAAAATGATCGGTCAAAAATCGAAATCGAAATCGAAATTCTTGAGCGAAGCTTTCGGACAAAAGTTTTAATTTGATTGAATTTCAGACAAGAAAGACATGATATCCAATTCGGTTAACGATACAAGGGAATCCGATGTGTCATGGTTAGTTTTTGAGCAATTTTCTTTGAGGAGCTAGATTGTCTTTAAGATGATTTTCAAGAAAGTTCCTTTATGCAGATCAACCATCCATGGAATTCGAAGACAACAAAGTCAATACACGAGGAGGAATTTCGGTGAGACTCAATTTTAATTTACATTCCAAGAAAGGTTCGTGTTCAGGTAGTTAGTTGAGAAATTGAAATTTTCATCCCAATCCCAAAGACAAATTTGCAAATTCCACGAGTGCCAAAGACGTTCTCCAAGACACACTTTCGATTTTATTTGATATTTATTTATTTATTTTTTCATTGCAATATTTATCAGAAATAACTGAAGAAAACAAAATTGATTAGCATAATTTTGTAGGCTTTTATTTTTATTTTCCTTTTTCTTTTTATCAAACATAAAGTTAGCAAGTTATCACGGAGTTAATCGTATGCAAATGACGACATAAGAAGAAAGAAACAGTTAAGACGTTTTCTTGCCTTCTCGGAATTTTTGATTCGCAGAAGAAGCGTTTGTTTGGCTTTTGCATTTACTTTCAAAGGAAGACCCAGAAAACGGCCCTAATTTCGAAGAATCTGGTTTTGATAAAAGCGAAAGTAGAATGTTCCGCAAGTGATCATGGACAGAATGTTGGATACAATAACCCAAATTTGAGGGAATTTATATTGATTTATTGATAATTATTAGTTATCGGTTATTAGTAAAGATATAGTTTGATTGGAATTATTTCTTGCTTATTTGTGTCAAGTGCTCATTCATAAATCAAAGCAGCGAAAGCAGCACTTATCAGAAATAGTAATCAAATAAAGTTAGGTAACAGTGAACAAAATGTTAGGCAAGAGATAAAAAATCAACTGATAAAAGCGCCATCTTATAAATCTTAACTAAAAGCAAGCAGGAAATTTTAATGATGGTCCCTTACGAGTTATTCCTGGGACAGGCGGGATAGTTTGGATTGGTCCATGACATCAAATTTGACATTTTTGAACTAGTTCAACGCGTGCGACAGACGAATCATTTTAAAGTGTGTTGCTGTCGTTAATATTTCGACAAGCAAGTGAGTTTTGACAATTAAAATGGAACCTTTGCCAGAATTGAAATTACTATTTTTCTTAACGAAAAATTTGAAAAGGCAAAGTTCTATTCGAACGAGTGTCTCTTGGCAAGTAGAAGTGATAAGGAGGAGACATTTCGGAATAATTTTAACTTTTGTACTCTTAGTTTTCTCGTAAAACAGACACAAATATGAGACGATCTTTGAAATTAAATGTCACTAGTACAATTTTACAACAAATTTCTAGTACAATTTCTGATTTTCTCACTTCTCCGTTTTCTGGAAAATGGCGCCAACATGATTGAAAACTCTCTTAAACCCGTTTGAAGATGGAGATTCAAAACAGTCGAGGTGCTTGAAAATGTCTGTCACAACTGTCAAAGTTGTCAAAATTTCAAGTAATTCTACTGGATGCTAGTCAAAAGGAGCGAAATCCTCTCAAACTTCTCATATTTCTTCGAGTAAAGTCTAGGAAACTCGAAAATTACAAACTAGTTGAAAACACTGTTCCTTTTGTTTTAGCAATCTATAATAACAAATGTTTTAAGAATATATAGTTAGAAGTTATATAACCTGTAACTAACAGACTTATGGCCCTATAATTATAGATTCATTGTGATTCAGAAATTGATCACAAAACAAAATTAAATTTAATTAATAAGAATTCCTGCTTAATTGCTGAACATTAGTGGAATTATAATTAATTCGAGAAAAAGTATTTAATCTTCGAAACAGAATGGTCATTATGGTGTGATTAAAGACGAAACCACAAATTCAATAGAAGGTGTAAACTCGTGGTTTCATGGAAGAATTGTTGCCATTTCATGAACAAATGGACTTTTGTACTGAAAACTTTAAACTAGGATTAGGAAACTTTACCAAAATTGTGCTAGGAAACACGGTGTTTTTATAGATCAGACAGGATACTCAGAAGACCATCGATCATCATAGTATATTCATTTGTTAAAACGCCTTTAAACGTTTAGACAACTCAACAATTCGCAGTTTTACCTGACAAGTGCAGCAAACAACACATCATCATGTGCGTGGTGCTTTAGGAATAAAATTTCAGAACACGGAGTCAAGTTGCGTCGACTCGTTCCGGTTTGTAGTACCTGGAAAGAGTTCTAGACGCGCATATGGATCTGGATTTAGTCGACCAGATGAACCAGTGTGATTTACGAAGTCATTACCCACGAAGTGTGATATGCGGTGGAATCAATTCATCACCTCGTCGGGAGTCTAATCCGTGCCCGGTGTATCCCAAACAGTTTGTAAACAAAATAGGGTATCTTCAATAATTTATATGATTCCCATGACATTTTTCAGATTCTTCTGGTCTCCGAGCACCCCAAATCCTTTGATCAGTGACACTATTACGCAAATAGAATCATTTCAATCCTGCTTTTATGTTTAACAAATCGAGTGGATATGCTAATTTATTGCGTTCGGGATTTGGAGCATGAGGGTTTCCTTTGCTTCTTCGTTCTACTGACGTTCGCAAGGAATTTCATAGTCGACCTAGATTTGTTTGATTCCATCAACATCGGGATTAGTTTGTTTTCTAAATTGTGCAATTACTACATGAAGTTTTAATGACTGAAATGCAAATGTTAAAATTTCAAAGGAATACTATAACCTGGACGGAACCTTTGCCGAGGTTTAGTTGCTAATCGTGTGTAAATAAAACGAACCTGCCAGAAGGTGGCACAGCAAGCCAGCATTGGTCAGAAGAAGAAACCATCGAATTATTGACACAACCCGATTCCAGTTTGGGTTTTATGACTCTGAAATGCAGACCACATGCCGAGAGAGAAAACTAAAGAAAATTTTGTTTAACGATAACAAACTTTGAAAAAGTGCGTGGGTGAAGTTTTTCAGATTTTTCAGATTTTTCTACAAACAAAAGGAAGTCATAAAATTTCGGATTTCTACGTTTTCCACGAATAAGTTTTAAATTCGATTTTAATTTGAATGTTTTCTCATGAAATTCAGTAGAGAAATAATTGAAGTTTTGACTTACAATTTCATTTCTTGATAAAAATCAATTAAAACATCAAGATTTTCCATGAAAACTGTGGGAAACCTCAAAACATTCTTCGTTCGATCTGTCAAAATCGCGTTTTGACGTTTCACTTTAAAAATCCAAAACATTCACAAAACGATTTGACACAAAAACACTTGCACCGCAAAATCACCTTAGAAATATGCAAATTGAAACACTTGAATGGTTAAAAATTGAATACATGTCGTTGTTTGAATGAAATCAACAAATTTTCTTATCATTTCCTTATCACAAATTCAGGTGAAAACAAAAAATTTTCCTCGAATTCCTCGTCACGATGCATTATTTTCATGTAAAAATTTCTACTGCACTTTGCGATCAACCTTTTTCGCGAATAATTCCACTCCCGGTAAACATTATCACGGAAATTGTTTTCCGCACCACAAACACAGTAAATTTTCTTTGATTCTGGGAAAGTCACGTAATTTCTGGGGTTTTTCGTTAATTATTCTAATTAAAATAAACACAATTTTCACGGGAAATTGTTAAATTCCAAATCGAAACAATGTCGCACTCATAATCTCACTGCAATCGCGACGAACGCACCGAACGGCGGCAACTTCCCGAATGTCAAACTAACACTCAACGACGACGGCCATTTTAGCACTGAACTCGAAAAGTCCTCGGTTTGACGTGAACCGAGGCTGCTAGAGTGCCCGAATGGTGTTGCTGCGGTGAGTAACTTTGGCTCGAATCGAATCCGAATGGGAAAAGTGAGTTGCCTGACGTGGGGAAATTTTCGTTTCGTCTTCGAAGGCGGCAAGTTTGAAAAGTTTTATGAATCGTTGAAACTTCTTCACAATTTTCGCAATTTTCACATGGAAATTTAATGAAAATTGAACCGAAAACACAAATTTCATTTCTAAATATAATAATTCTATAATTTTGAGGCAGATTGCACTCTTCAGAACCAAATTTATTACATATTATTCAAGAAAATTAGAAAAGTATTAGTGATTTTATTGGAAACATTCTTGTCATTCAAGAAAATTTGTTCTGTTAATCATTGCAATTATTACGAAAAAGCTAAAACTTTATACAAGTTCCTTAAATTCCAGCCGATAATTTCAGGAGGCAATGTTCCCAGACAAACATAATAGCCGTGTTCTTTTGATAATCGTTATCGAGTGGTAATTTAAACTAGCAAAACTACACCATCTGAATGAGCAACACCAGAAGAAATAACTAAAGAAGGGAAAATCAACGGAAAAGGTATAGAAAGGTATGCAAATCTCCTTCCAGATGTGAGTGCCCTTTTCTAGTAGTAGTCTGGAATATGATCCATCAAAATCGCATTCACCAACCAATAATATTTACTTTGTTTCACAATTTCACATAATCTCTTACAATGACACAGTCGATATCATCTGAAATTTGGCAATAATTTATAATTTTCGCTGATCAATACAAACTGTTTTGACATATTGAGGAACTTACTAATACAATCTCACACAGAAATACAATTTTTACTGTATCTAAAGGAGAACAGTAATTTTATTGAATAATGTTGACCAATATATATTGACCAATCAGGAGCACTTACCTACCACATGATGAGCACTACAAGGACAAATAACTAACCGCAAGTGCAAATTCACTACTAGAGACAGATGTTTTAATACATTGAGGAACAAAATATATAAAAAATCAAAGTCCAACCAATCAAAAAGTGGATTTTACATATAGTGAACCCTGTTTTCCCAGCATTTGCGATTTTTAGGGAGGTGAAGATTGGGAATTTATAATTATAAGGAATTGTAATTTTGTGGAATTTAAAAAAAGTTTTCAAATCGCAAGGAATCGCAAGGAAGATGAACCAGTGTATAAATGTATGGGATGTGACAGTATAGAATCTACTATACTGTAGATAGACAGTCAACTCAGGAAAGTTAATACTAGATGTCAAATAATTATACAAGCCACTGGATTTAGTATTCCTAAAGTAAGGATCTCCAGTCTCTTCTCTATAAGGAATATCTTCCATCGAGGACAGGAGGACAATTAAACTGTAGATCACCGTGGACATGAAAGAGTCCTTGGAGCTTGATAAAATGTTTCGTACCGTCATGAATTCAAAATTTAAAATCTGAACATGTACCTTGTGAATATTTTTCCCTGCAGATGGAGCATAGTATTGAAATCTGAAATGAAAATTAATTGACCAACGGAAAATGTCGATTTAAATATAAAACAAACTTTTTCCATTGAATTAAACATGAGTTAGCTTTTCTATTGTCAACTGAATAGAAGAGTTAATCGCTAATTTCAAACTCAAGTCAATTTTACTAATAGCTTTCCAAACGCCCTCTTCCTACACAAATTTCACCCTAGTTTACCCCACAAAATGTCGACGTTTAATCGTTGCAGACTCCTTCATAGCCACCCACACGAAAATTCCTTTTATGGATTCAAAATGTCCGTAATTTCGAAGCGTTAGCTTCCCGGGAAAGTTTGCTTTTCTTACTAAAAGTCTTAATTACCGCCATCGTGTCCTGGTGGAACTTTGTCCAAATGTAAATTCTTGAAGTGTTCACCCAAAAAATAAGAAAAAATGTGAGGAAAAATTAACAAAAATCCACACAAAAAAGGCAGGATAATTTTTGTTTGAACGTTGGACGATAAAACCCAAACCCAACTCGACCTGAATAAAGCGGACTCCATCTGATAGACCATTACTTTTTATAGTGTAATGGTAACAGAAAGTACAAAGGAAGACGTTAAATACATAAAAACCTCCTTGAAAAAAGCACTTCTGCCTCAATGAGAGAAGGTATCCTTGAGGAAAAGGTTAGTCCTTTGACAGACCGATTCCGACAAAAGGTTGGACAGAATCTTGTTTACTTATTGGTCTTGAGTCACTTGGAATTCAAAGGCGAAATCCTTTTGAAGGAACTTTTAAAATGTAAGTCCAGTCCTTAGACGTCACGCTAAAGACGCAAGGATAAAGCTGACGTGAAAGCACATTTAACAACATCTGCTTTCATGGTTTGAAAATGTGTCTCAAAGGACATTTTAAGGATTCCTTAATAAAGTCAAATGGAATATTAACTGAAACGTAAAGCACGATGAGGGTTGTTGGTCGGATTTCACCCTCTTTTTGACAAATCCGTAACAGGTACATTTGGCGTCACAAAACTTGTCGGTTTATAAAATTTTATTTTACTTCAAAATTATTTTCATTAGAACAGGATGTCGTTCGTTTATATAAAAATGATTGGCACTTGTGGAGTAATCCAAGCTCCTTGCAGATGGATGTGATGTTTCGTATGTTTCCCTCGTATGTTTTTGGGGTTTCCAGGCGTTCCCTTTTCGGTAGTTAAACGAAAATTTAAGAATTATTTTATGCAAAATGAAGGAATTTACTCGGAAAAGTTTTTTCCGTGGATTCTAGAGAATGTTATACTCAAGAAAAACATTTAATTAAGGAAAAAATGAAAATTTTTGAATACAAAATGACAAAATTAAAAATTTCTTTGAGGTTAACGTAAAATTGCAGGAACTCATGAAAAGCAAAAAGGAGGATATGTTCATTTTCAGGTTTTTTAGCTTAAAGTTGTTGCTATAATCAGGAGAACCTTATATTTTAGGAATATTTTAAGAAGCTTTGATCCTGTTTTTTTCCACTTTTTAACTGATTTTTTTATTAAATATTTTTAAAGCTAAATTTCCGAATTTGTAGAAAAAGGTTTTCAAACTTTATTTGAATGAGAAAAACTACTTCCATGTCCTAATTACCTACTGTACTTTATCTCCATTTTCCTTAACGATTTTAATAACACATAACTCTAAAAATTGTGAATATCTTATAAGAACCGTGGTTTAGTGTTTTCAGATAACTTTCAAAAAAATATTCCTCTTCCTCCTGGCTTGTAGCACCAAATGGAAACTTATAATTTACACCTTTGCCGAATATATTATATAATATCCTGTCCAAGTCATAGGCGAACTAAATATTTATGAAATTAAATGTTCAAGGAACTACAAACAGCCTGATGCTGTATATCATTGTAACCCTAAATATATCACTTGTCCTGTACACCTCCTTGAAACGTTTGTATTATTAATGGTCTCATACCGCTTCCAACATAGTTGTATTTGACCTTTTGACCTGCACACGTTATCTGATATTCAGTGTTGCTTATGTTGTTTTTTTTGTTTTTTCTTCTGTTGCTACCGAATTCGTTGATAAATGACCAAAGGCATTTTTGTAGAATTATCTTTTTATGGCAACGCATTAATCATCGTCAAGTGATTCTGATATATAATTTCTGTTAGTGCTGTTGGCAGCACTGTTTTAGGCGTAGGGCCAGTCTATGGAATTGTCTTTTCTTATTGAATTATTTTACTTAAGATTATTTCAACAGTTTCCCGATTTATTTAAATCAAATTTTCCACATCTACAGTAACTATGGAAAGAATTACGTTACAACAAACACTAACAATTTCGCAGCAACAAGTGCTTTGCATCAGACTAGAGGGAACCTCGATTAGTTACCTCATTTCGTTTTTTGAATTTGTCGTTATTGTTAAATTTAAAACAAACAGCGCGACAATTTTATGATAAAATACAAGTTGATTTGCAGACACTCTGCATATTGCATATGATTTACGCTTCAAAAACATAAAATACATTTTACGTTGTACAGCGAGGCATCTGGCATTTTCTGACATTTTACAAACCCCAAATTTGCATTTATTCATTCAAACAAACATATAGCATGTGAAATACGGCATTGGCGTTGGTGGTGGACGGTGGTAGTTATAGAAGCGATTTCACATTAAATCTGTGCTAGATAGATATTTGATAGATGGATCTTTTATTCATATGTGGTCGAGGAGGTTTTCAGGTATACCTTGTATAAAATTAGATTTCATGTAGAACGTGGAAGTCGAATGCAAACCACGACATTTGAATTTATGGTCATTTACGTGGAAATTTGTTTTACAAATTTGTTTATACGTAGAACGAAAATGCACAAATGTTGAGCGTACTGGTGGGGTGCGTTTTAAAGTTTCACTGATAAACAAGTTTATAACAACAATATTTCGAAATGAAATAAAATTTACTAATTTTATGTTCAACTGTAGCAAATCATGTTTCTCAACTTTAAGAGCAACGTGAATACTTTTATGAAAAAGGCAACAGCAACTTTGACATTGAATGATTGTGTAACTTGCTACGAAGTTCGGATAGAATACATAAAACTTGTTTTTGTTTCGTTCGATTGTCGCTAGATGAGATCGCCTAACCAAACTTAACATGCACACGCTCGTTTTTTGTGTGGAGAAATAATCTTTTCGGGATTTCCCCTTTGGAATTTAATTTAATTGACCAGCAGATGCTTAGTTACAGCGATTCTAAGATGTGACAGATCAAAGATTGATCGTTTAAGCCTCATGAACATTTTTATAGACAAAAACTTAAGTAAAATGCGTTCTGATGTTATGTCATGTCATGAATTACGAGAAAACTTTATTTGTCAGACAAGAAAAAATTTCCTTCGGTTTTGATTAGAAAACTTTTCCAAATTCTTGTAACTTCTTTGACACTGTTTTGATGAAATTTGTGAAAGAAGATTTCCCTAAATCAAATGAGAACAAAACGAAAATCCGGTAGGGGTAGGATAGATAAACCCCACTGGATATGGTCTATATCATACCAACAAAGGGATATCACATTAATAACTAACCAAAATCAAGTGAATGGAAGTGACAAGCCTGTCATTGTCTCTTAACCGCAAATGCTGGTTAAATGGCGTGGAACAAATTTATATAAGACAACTTCATTGTAAAATACATAAACTTAATTAAAGGCCCATAAAATCAATATATGGAAATGTTATGTAGATAAAGGTGGTGCTACGCTACAGAGTGTTATCCTGATGCAACGAACAAACTTAACGAAGAAAATCTCATTCCTTTTCTAATGAAATTCTTGTGCTTCAGTTGATAAAATTACTAACGGTTTATTTGAAAAACAATTCAAATGGCTCCACTTTAATATCGCTTTAAATTAATTTTCGTTCAAACAATAACACAATTTCAACTTTAAAACTAAAACCAATTTAGGTACATCGAACAAAATTACCTTTATCACGCACATTTCCCATTTATTGACTCTATTATCCTTTATATCCTTCATATCCTTTATATAACTCAATTACACAGTGGCGAGTTTGAACGCTACTCATAACTTGTTCAGACTTTAATCAAATGTAACAGCAAAGTAAGTTAATTGAATTGAATTTTATATAATAACCGGGCGTGAGTTTGGTTTAGCTGAAAGACAGAAAGTTTTATTGTATTATTGTGTGCTGTATCCCATGCGATACAACATTTGAAGGATGTAATTAATGTTAAAGTTATACGAAACTTTATGGCAAAATTTTATGATTACTAGCTACAATTTTTTAGGGTTCACCAAAAAACCATGAATTTTTTGTAGTTGTAGCACAATTAAGTTTCGAAAAATGAATTCAGACTTCCGACAAAAGTTTTAATTATATATACTTTTGCAAAATTATGGATGAATTATTGAACTTTAAATGAGATACTAAAATTTCATTTCCACAAAAAACTTCTTCCTATTTTACAAATGTTTCGATCAATGAACTAGTAATTATGTGGAAAGTGCAGTTTAAATGGGCACGTTTTTCCAGAACTGTGTGCAAGTCAAACTATGTAAGGGACTTTGGTAATAAATGTAGAGTTTGGCTTTTCATCTCCTTAGAAAGAATAATTTATTCAAACGCCTTAAACTCGTTCCATAACTTCAAAAATCTCAAGCGTCTAACATCATGAGATGAAAAATTCAACAGCAAAATCATTCGAACGAGTCACATACGAACCTTTCTCTAACGCACACGCAATTTTGTAGTTCATGACTATTTGCACACATATACAGTTCACACTGTTTCATATACAGTTCACCGCCAACAATTTGTGACTAATAAGAAACGTTCATATCCCAACGTCAACGTGAAAGTGATTTTTTGTCCCTTCCTCACATATGTAGTGATGCATCAATCCTTCTCTCTTAACTAGCTGAAAGTTAAAGTGGAACTGTTTCCACTTTGGAAAGGAATAGGTCACATCCTTTTTTCCTCTTTTGAAGTGTTGTGCAAGATGTTAGTATATATAGAGTAGTTTCGGGTATTATGGCCTAGTTGGCCAATATGGCCTAGTACTGTTTCTCTGAAACTAACCAACACTCACGGTAAATGTACCTGCCACGTCCAAGCAACACTGCCCCTCATCCCTTCAGTTAATCTCCACTCTACTTCTAAGCCCCCCCGTGTGCTGTGTAGCCAAAGATCTCAAACTGCATATTTCGATGTTATTTTTTGTCAAGTTTGAACCATTCCAGCTTCTCAAATTGTGAGTGTTTTCATATTGTTTGTGCAAAGTTTTGTAGGATAATATATAATCTGCAGTGTTGGTAAAGTTTTTTTAAACATATTGTGAACTGGATCTTATATTAGACCTTGTTTTTCAAAAATGTTCCTTCGGCCAATATGGCACACCTGATACAGGGCTATTCAGTGCCTCTATTATGAGCTATGAAAAATTATGAGCTCAAGAAAAATGCTCAGGAGTGGAAGCTGATACCTTCTTCAGTGAAATTTTTTCCGCAAAATGAAGTGTAATTGATTTTATACCCTAGGCGGGTAATATGGCTCACATCATATACGGCTAATATGGCCCTAGGCCATAATACCCGACCATGTTTAGAATTTGATGAATGTTCAACTGTGGGAAAAAATGTAGTTTTTCTTATTCTTTGAAGTTTTAGAGTCTTAAGCTTTTAGTTATTGATTCCTTATGAATTCTACAACGTGAATAACTAAAAAAGACTGGTTGATATCAAACACTTAGATTTTTATAGCAAAAAAGGCTTATGGTGTGCCATATTACCCGAAACTACTCTAATATTTGTTTTGAAAGTTGTTAATATATTAATTTGTCGTCACATAATATTCAAGTGGTTAATTATGGATTCAACAATGGCGTTCACTGAAGAAGTGCACTTTGTGAAAGCGTAATGGGATGCGAAAAATCAAAATTGATTTACCAGCGAAGAGCTATCACTATTCACTTTGATGGGAACGTTCCTATAAGGTTTCAAAGGAATTGACTAATTAATTAGAAACTTTCAAACACGATGCGTGAATTAGAACAGCACTTTGACTTTGATTCACACAGATAGCAGCACATCACCACAATTGAATTTCATTTCCTTGATCATCGGGTAAGGATTCTACCACTTGAAATTTGCATTTGCTAAAGAAAATTGATATTAAAATTCCCTTAATGAGAACTATTAGCAAAAATCCCTACTCAATGTTTATTGAGATATCAACATCCCTTAAGTCATATGTTGAAAAGCGTCTGAGTTTATGCAGTTACAGATACGATTTGTTGAAAAATCATAATTCAAGCACTTTCATCGGATGAGAATCGATGTAATGCATTTATTTGCATCGTTGAACCAAATGATATACGATTGTTTGTCTATAATACCATGAGCTATTGGAGAAGGAAGATACCATATTGTCATTCGGAATATATCCCGAGGAAATATTATTGTTGGAAAATTTTCCAAAACCCATTTCATTTCTGGTTTAAGCTTTTAGTCCTTGTTTGCACATCAAACAAATATGAGAATTTCTTAAATCCCTCGTGAACATTCAATCTTTATGACCCCACGCCACGAGACCAGGATACAGGACACGGGATACAAGATACTGGAATTTGCATGATGCCTTAGATGTACATGCTACGAGTTTGCAGTCCTTATTCCCAAAGTAAACACTGCAGCATCCATAATGGTGGTTTCTCCAAGGAAACATCTGGATAGACGACAGAGTGCAATAAAATTCATGAAACTATCGATTAGTTCTATTCGATACTGATCTCGTTTCACTATGACACAGCCCGAGTTGATGTTTGGCAGACATATTATATTCGCTTTTTTGTTATATTTTTCGTTCAACAAATTTCACTCTACTTCATTCCATGTGGATGTTGTCATATCTGTAACATGACCCAGAAAACGTTCTACACCACAAACATTTATATTACATCGGCAAAAAAGGATTGTAATGAAAGTCGTTATTCCTCTGGGGGTTTCCCCATAGCCTCACATTTTTTTACGTCGTATATGAAGAAGCATTCAGTTTTAAATTTCCTCCAAAAGCTAATTGGATGAGTTCCATTTTTCATTTCCAGTTTAATGGGCAATTTGTTTCCGCGACAAATGAGCTGTAATCAAGAACTTTTCATGGCTTCGTATTTTTTCTTGTAAATTTTCATAAAAGTTTTATAATGAAAAATTATATTTCTCATTCACTTATATAAAATAATTAATAAGATCTTTAGTATGTCAAACCGAGTGGGAGCAGCAAGGACCTGGGAGTAATTAGAAGATTCTGTCGCACATACATACATAATTCTGTACCTTCACATTTTCTTATTTTCAAGACTAAACCTTTGTCAATTGTATCATTAAGTACTATGATTTATTTAAAAATGGGACGTTTATTATAGGAATGATACTCCTAACACTGATAACAGGTTAAGTGCTGCAATCAAGGAAATTCTGAATTCTTGATATGAAATTGATTGTTTTTCAAATCACGAATATATGTAATTACATTTCAATGTACTACATACTATATAATACTCATATATGAATTTAGAATTATACTTAAATAAGGAGCCAGACAATTAGGAATTATACTAACTATACTGTACTTTGTTTACTTATTAAAATGAATGTTATAAAAATAATTTTTAATTTCACAATAACAATATAAAACAACGACGTATGGATTCACAAGGGTGGAATTGCTTACCAAGCCAAATGCTAATTAGCTTAAATAAAGTTATATAAATGAAATCCAAATATTCAGACTCTGTTATATAAAACTCAACATTATGAATTTCAAAACCACCACAAACGGAAAAACAAAACTTTGCCAACTTTCAAATCATATAAAATGTTAAAATGTAAATTGTAACAAAAACACCAAAAACGGAAAACTTAGGCTAATAAAATGTTTGTAAGCTCAACAAAGCTCCACCGCAGCAGGTGAAATATTATTTAAATTTTGTACAAACTTTAATTTTCATAACACAATACGTGCACGTAGCTTATATAAAGTTATTTTTCTATTAAAGTCATTTTGTAGTGAGTTAAAATCTTGTTTGAATAAACTCTGTACGACTTGGTGCTATTGGGAGCGATGGGGAGCTCATGCCATAAACCTATTGTGGTTTTATTGCTGTTAAAAAGTTTCAAAAGTGGAGACAATTTTCGAGGGTACGTGATTTGAGTTGTAACTTTAATTTAGTGGAAGACAACGTTGTCCGGAGTTTTGTCCAACTATCGACTGGTGTAAAAGTTCAGCTTTGTCCTATTTTGCTAACTTTATTTTGAGTAAGATATACTTCCTCTACGAAAGGATATATATAATTCATGAAGTTATATGTTTGTTTTATCACACAAAATTTTGTTCAGTGAAAAGGCACACTTTTGGCTCAGAGAGATAATACACATGTCTGTCATAGGAGTCAACACCGGTTTAAAATTTTAGGTTGGGTTATTGACGTCATTTTCTTATTGTTCCGAGACGTTCTGATAGTTTGTTAATGAAATATAATTTTGACGAGAAAACGTATTTCCTCTCGTTCAGTATGTACATTGATAGCCAGTCAAACATTATTATGTTATAAAATACCGTCATATTTCCATCGCTAATAACTACGAGACCAGTAACACAGTGGATTTATTGTGCAGTTTGTTTTGCAGATATCGTCCCATATCAGTCGTAAATGTGCGCCGAATTGAATAAGACGCATATCAGCGAACGCTCCCCTCAAAACGAATTTTAAAAAACCTGAAATGTCCAGTGCCGAGCAAATATCAGAGCTGCGGTAGCATCAAAGGAGAAATGAAAAAACGACGCCAAACAAACTTGCGATTTATCTATTCTGTAAACGTACTACCCTGTATAAGCATTGTGTTGAAGAAACTGATTTAAGTACATGCTAATAAGAAACACTTATTATAATTTTATTTCGACGTTTTCACGGAAAATCTACGGCGCGAACTTTGATTACGCCTTTCGGCTTTTATTCTGTTTTGAAAATGAACTTCCACCCATAAAGTTGCCGCCATTCCCATGAAATATTATTGCATCACGGATGAAATGTCAAAGCAATAATCTTAAAAACGAAATTTAAGAACTCACTCAGGATGGTTCAAGGACAAGCTAATTTTCTTTTCTTTTCAAAAATAATTATAGCACGTAAAATTTGTAGCAGCTTCACTTGTAATTTTCATGACATTAAAATCAAATTTGCGGACAAAATGGCGCGTTACCAAAGCCAAGAAAATTTTTAACATTTATTAATGATGAAATTTTCGTGCAATTACAATTTAATGGTTTCTACTAACGATGTAATTTTGTTCTAGTACTGTTGCTTCTACTTGTTCTAGAATTTCCACTGGTATTTGTACTTGATTTCATAAGCGGTTAACCAGTAGTGCAAAATAGAATTTTAATGGGGAATTATTTGATGGTAATTTTCAAAAAAATTATTATTAATTTGTTGTTCAAATGCGCAGATTATACTGAAAATGCTGTTGAATGTTGGAAGTTTTGTTATTTGGAGTTAGCGTTTTCATTAGCAACGTTAATAATTCAAGATTTAAAAAATTTATTTCAAAGAAATATCGTTGCACGGTTTTTGACATTTTCACAACATTTCCAAAGCGTTAAAATTAATAACACTAATTAATTTTAACGAACTCAACATTTCACAATTTCAATTTAAAATTTCATTTTCTTTTTAATTAACACTAAACTTTAAACAAAATTTTAAATTGATTATAAAGTGGATAAAAACTATTTTTTGTATGATATTAAAGTGTTATTGCAACATCGATTCGTTGATCCCTGAAATAATATCATGTTGAAAGTCGAGTAATATACAATTTGTAAAAGATAAATCAAGGATATCGAATAAACTAATTTAATATTGCTGGAAACAATTTGCACGAATGAATGACACGCAGTTGACATAGACCTGACGTGACTCATTCTTGAATTTTTCGCATTTTCCATGAAACTCCCAAACAAACTTGAAGTCCTACCAAATTCCAAACATATTTCAATGCTTTCGATAATAAACGTCTTTCAATATAATAAGAAAGTTTCCAAGAAAAGCCATTAAAATGAATTTTCCACCATCCCCCATGAAGATATCAGGTAAAGCATGTCGTAGAAAATTGAAAATGGGACATTAGCGCCGTCTGGACGGGGAGAAGACCCTGACTAGACGGCAAACCTAAACCTAAACCTAAGCACTTATGACGTTGTTGATGTTGGTGTAGTTATACAAGAAAAACATTTTGCCGATAAGGGATGCATGAACTTCCTTTGTTCCTTAAAGCTTCCGGTTTCGGAACATGTAAGGGATATCCAATTACCACAAGGTTCAGAGTTCAAAAGGCTAATGCGATGTTTGTGTTGAAGGTATCATGTTTTCATGTATCAAATAACTTTCGTATTTATGTTATCATACTTTTCGGTTACGGTACAAGCAGGTAAATATCTTCAGGTAGTTTTGGTTTTGATTACATGCACTGAAAATCGAGTACTGAAATTTATGACTTCTCCTGATAAGAATAGTTCCTGTTGTGGTCGGAAGACTTTGATATATTACAGGCTAAATTTTCTCAAGAAATTTGGACAAGATTCTTTCCTAAAATTACCTTCATTCAATGAACTCTATGAAATAGAAAAAGGAAAGGAAGGAAAAACTAACCTTTCATATTATCCTTGCAATCATGCGGAATACAAGTTTCATCATGCAGTGTATCCTTGCCAGTAAATATGTATTAGATGTAATAGATCTTGGCTGAAATCTTCTAAAGTCCTGGACATGAAACGTTTTTAGAGAAGTTGTAGAAATCAGATTGAAGAATGTCATCCAAATTCATTAATGTCCTCCGAAAGGATCTACAGACACAGTCATAATTTGCTTTAGAAGCAAAATAGAATTTGAATTAATACTATTAATGATAGAAAAATGGATATTGAATGCGATTAGAAATAAAATCGAAAAGAGAACTAATTTTCCATCTAATTAAAATTGCTTGCAAGTGGAAAACTGTCAGAATTGTTGAATTTATTGATTCAAAGAAATCGAAAATTTCCTCGATATCGATTTGGCATTCGTTTGTGGAATTGATGGGTTCAGGTTTCTGTGCCAGGAAGGGAGAGAAGCGTATAGAAGGAACTTTATTATACGACAAATTGAAGCTACAGGAAATATGTCCTTAAATAACGAAGTTTAGTTCTAGAATATTTAAAACTTGAATGTGAAAGGACATTTTTGCAAAAGAATAAAATTACTTCAATATAAAAAGGACGTGCTAGTTAAGAAGGCATTTAGGATTGGTTGACGAAAATTCGAAGTATCAGCTTTAAAACACTGAAAGGATATTTCCTCTGAGGATGATGGGCATGAGTTGAGGCAAGATTTTTTGCCACAAAAAAAGGGACAAAATGAAAGGGCTAGGATAACCACAATGAACAGCACAAAATTCGGTTTGTCTTATAAGTTCCAGTTGAAATCACGTCCCAGACATATTGATTTTTGACCAAACCCAGAATTTGCTCCCTGAAAGCCTCAAGGGGACCATGAATTTTGGGGAAAATCTCAGTACCTGAATTGAGATTATGACTACGAAATGATGTGAAAAAATTGCTCTTGTTTCAATTCAATTCAATTTCAATTCAATTCTCTACTGGATTGAGTCCTTGTTCAACGACACGGCAAGAACAATGTTCAATGTTCAATGGACTATTCATAAAGTTGAAATGAATTTTTCATATATGTACATACCTTCAAGGATTTCTTTCACGACGATTTGGTTATATTTCTGCAAATAGTCCAAACGAATCTTATAAGGATAACACATCCTACTGTTGCATGTCTGTCAATTTCAAATCAGGAATTGTTTCCGAATCAAGTTTACGTTTGATTCTAAATGGTGCACACATGACAATCCCAAAGGAGTCGTTTCCAGGACATTTCCCTTCTAAATTAGGGTTTGTTTGGAAAGAGAAAATTATTACGTAACATAAGGTCTTATATATGAAAAGGGTTCGGCACAATTTAGACAAACTTTACGAAGACAAGTTGCCAAATTAAGGGACTCATGAAATTTTATTGTTTGACAGGATAAGTTTAAGGCATAGGGGAATGGCGTTTATCAAATTATATAACGTTTAAAAGGGTTGTTGTCTTCTTTGATTAATTTCGTGGCCATCTTATAAGGGCGATGTAATTTGTGTGGCAGAATCTCAATTTGACAGTTGGTAAATAAGACACATTTCTCGTATGACAGGAAATTAAGGACTCAGGAGTTTGCGACCTACTTAGTCGTACATGCGTGGGACCAGGTGTCGTTATCCGATTGATGTTGACACATTCACCACTGTATGCCTTCATTTTGTAAATCCAGAACATAAACAATAATTCAGCGAATGGTTCACAGATGGCGTGCTTTTTATATCGTTAATCAAATTTCTACAGTTCTTTGTTGAACTTCTACACAAGTCCAAATTGTCAATTGGACAACCACTTCCACCATATTTTGCATATTTTCAATGGAACCTCAATCCTTGCAAGGATCCAAGGATAAGCTACAATTTACTGTTCTATTCTAAGGCTGAAAGTTGAACCTACAGAACAAAAAAAAAATATGTTACTGCTATATGGGAATTCAATTTTTGAAGATATATAATACATATACTTAGAAAAAGTTTCTTAATTTCGACCTCCAACTTTTTTTACGTGCTTTCGTTTCTCATAAAGTTTTATTAAAAAACCTCTCATCTGTATAACACTGCTTTCATGTTTTAAAAATAATTTTAAATTTTCGTCTCATCATCCAAAGGATATTGAAAAATCGTACAGGATGCCAGGAAACATGACGCAAAGGAAGACTGGAACAATATCCAATAAACAGCACATCCTGTAAATTGTAATAAAAGTAAAAATCGCTTACCCTTGTTGTTCCTTGCCTTAGAATCAAATGGCGTCCTTTGTATCCTTGTTGTTTAATTAAGCTATTATAGATACAAGACGATTTCATCACATCTTATCTGCTCCTTGAATCTCTTTGTTTCAAGCGCAGTTCTCAGGATTCTCGTCGTTTAACAACATCTTGAGGAGCGGAAGTCCTTGCGTGGAAAAATTCTTGTAAACAAATAACAAAATTCCGTTTCAAGAAGTGTCGACAAAGGACGCTACTAATGCTGTTTCAATCAATTTTTATATTATGTAAGCGATATTACACGTCATGTTGTCCTTGACATGTGTCATCATATTTTAGCTAATAATTGTTACGAATTTTTAATCTACAGTAGAAACTGTTTTACGCGTCTCTCCATTACCCGTCACTTCTGTTTACTGTCACCGAAAATGATTATAAAATGATTGTAGCTTGTAGCAAAAAGAAAAGAAAAAAAGGAAAAGAAATACCAGTTAAAGCCAGCAACACGGACGAATTGATTTTGCGAAGATTGCACACTTGTGCGATGAAAGCAAGGGAAGCACAATTTAAACTGACAAAATTAACCGACATTTTGCCATCACATTGAATATTTCTTTTCATTTTTACACTATGTAGATACATATGTATACAATTATTAATTCGTAACTAAACATATCTCTTGATAAGCTTGTTGTTTGTGAATGTATTCCTTCAAAATCTAGGCTCAACTCTTTCTTTTATCCGTTAAAGAGGTTTTACTGTATGTAAGTACTGAAAATATACGACTAATAATAAAATTTCTGATATTGCCGCTCACAACGAGAAGTAGAAAAACGGATATTTTTCAGGATAGAGGTTGAAGGAACAAAATAAATTTATAAATTTACATACGAAAGCAAGTGTTCAATTCCTTGGACACATTTTCAGGATTTATAACCACTTAAATGAATAAGACAAGAAATTCTAAGACAAATAAATACAACAAAAATCCAAGAATTTTTGTCTACGAAGGTCAATCACAACGAACCTGACCTACATGTCATTCAAAGTAGAGGCTTTTGAGATGACATTTGCCTGAAGGAGTCTATGTCCCATGCCGCTCTAACAAGTAGAAATTTATAATCCAAACAACAGATAAAAAGTAAGTTTTCCCGGAAATAAGAGATTCCTGAAAGATTAAAAAACACATGACTGTCAAAGTACTTAGGTACATGGATGAGCCTTGAATGAGGAAGCTTCCAAGGCATTAAGTTTGGGCAAGTGAAACTTTCATTGAGGATTCCTCGGGTAAACTGAAGATTACCTTGGAAATAAGATGCACCCTCGTTTCACCAAAAGACACACACCCTACTTCGTGTACACAACATCGTTTTAAAGGCTGCTTATCCTTGTCAGACATCCCCATAAAAACTTAATGAGAAAACTCTTTCGTCTTGATAATTACAGAATTCGCTACAAGAAAACTTTTGCAAACAAAATATTTAGTTGACATTTATAAAAGAAATTCAAAAAATTTATTTTTGGCTTACATATAAAACCTTATGAATAAATGAGAAGATGAAAAATTTGCATATTTCCAGAAATAAAAACAAAGTTAAATGAAATTCTTTAAAATTCCTTAAGATTTCTTAAGTAAATTCGACGACTGAATTACGTTTTGCATAATAAATTTATAGAAAACTTAATTTTCAAGACCTCCAGGATGTTACTTTGAGGTTGGATGGCAGTTTTGTCGGCTAGGGAAAACGATCATGAAAACTCAATCAAAATTTTCAGTTAATTTTGAATGATTTCTGTATATCATTACTTGGAATCCTTGGGCGTAATGAAATCATGGTTATTCTTGAAGCCGCAAATTAACGAAGAAACCTTCATGCATGACGAGCTATTCATGTATGATTTATGTGAAGAGTTTACAGCAATAAATGTTCATGGAGTGTCCTTTTCCACCTGTTACACATGAAACCTTTCATGTGACAGATCCTTAGAGCACTTGCACACAACTAAAACCAACAAACTCGAGACACTTCTTGGGAATAGCACTTTGTGTATAACACTTACAATAACACTTGTCTAAATGGAAATTGTGTGATATTGTAAAATCTCCAAAATTAAATCGTTACGACAAAATGTCGAGTGTGTGTTATAACAGAAGTGACTCAAAAGTCTTTGGGGATTTATTATATAACCGAATGTGACAGATTGAGCACATGGTTACATTAATTAATAATTCTGGGAAAAGTGTTTTTGATTAACCACGAAATAGTTGAATACTTAATAGAATTTGCAAAAGTTTTTTCTAATATTCAAGAAAACACACAGGTCGTCCTTTGAACGTTTATTAATAATTTGTCACACTTGTTAAAGTGTAACGATGCGAACAATTTGGTTAACCGATAGTGGGTAAAATTAGTTTTATATTTTACTTCTCAGTTTGAGGTTTTAAATTACATTAAGTCCCAGAAAGTTCCTGTAAGTCTTCCCTAAAATTTCTAAAACTGATTGACGGCAATCAAAATCCCAATGGATTTCCTTAAACGATTACTAAAACATATCCAGGTAAACAAAATCCTATAGCGCACTAACTCCATCGGAAACCTGATTAATTAAGCTCTACTACGTTCCGGACAATGCGACCTGCTAAGTTGAGTCACGTGTATGCACAAAAGGTCGAGTTCACATCGACAACCAGTATCGATTAGAACTACCTGAACTCCCCCAGGGGCTGTAAGAAGTTATCCAACAATAGCTTCTATCGATACCATCGCATTATCCTTCTTGTAGCTCCTGCTAGGTCTGATAGCATTCCAGAAATCGATTTATTGAATCACAAGACAATCCAACAAGCTCCCGTGGCTGTATTTCAAACAACACAAGTTCCATAGATCCTTTATCCCCAAAGCTGTATTAGGTTAAATACACAAACTAACTTGATTTGTGCGTACAAAAATAATACCTTCCTTGCGCTTCTCCTATACAACACACTGTTGACCAATAAAACACATCAAATCCCTCATTCCAAAGTTGTTAAACCCTTCCTCAGCACAAAACCTGAGGAAATAACTGGAAAAGCTTGATTTATCACCTTCAATTTCCTGGATCCGGCTTTCGTTCTATTGAGGGGTACAAAAGTTGAATACTGCTTTGTGGAATTTTAAGTGATTTGTGTTTTTGAAAAGGGTTAAAGCGTCTAATTTGTTTCGTCAAATCATTAACAGGAAAGAAAGGAGTTATCTTTTCTGGTTGTTATTTGTTGTAAATTTTTGTTGCTCAAATACCACTTTAAATACCATCAAAGAAATCATCAATTTTAGCAACAATATATTTTGGCATATAAACTGTTCCGAAATTTTAATGTTTACAAAATTGAAAAAATATTTTGATAATCAGCAACAAGACAAGCGTGGAAAATTTTAAACAAAGAAAAAAACGGCAAGCGCGAGTCGGGTTCCGCACCAACATAAAAAAAACCCTATAGCGGCCATAGTTGTACACACTCTGCGAAAATTTGAAGTGTCTACCTATTATGGTTCAAGCAATGCAGCCCTGTGACTGACGGACGGTCAGCGAAGTCATATTAAAAGGGTTCCGTGGTCACCCTTTACAATAAAATCTGACAGTGCATTTCATTCGAACCATTTTGGAAAATTCATCATTTCGGCCAGTTTGAAAAGTCAAATTTGAATTTGAAAATTTAAGAAATCACAGCAAGTTTATGATGAAGCAGAAACCAAGTTCAGACGAAACGGAACTAGTAAATTTTGGATTCCTTTCTTATATAGAACAAACGAAAACTTTACATATTTCCTGTATCCTTTGTAGCTGAATTGTTACATTGTTCGAAAGTTTTCCGTAGATCTCAGCAATTTTAACATTTTCAAAAAGTTGAAGAAAACCAAAAAACTTATGTTGCCAACACAAGACAGACATTTTTGAAATATCTAAGTCATTTGTTTCCCTTAAGATGAAGGGTTTTTGTACAACAGTGCCATAGAATGTTGTGTAGAAGAACTTACTGTAGAACAACTTGATGCACTCCTACGGGATAAACAAGTTAGTTTCTCGAAGAAGAGTTACACATTCTAAGTTTTCTAACTTTTGATCCTTACAAATCTTCAAGAAGTTGTTACATATATGTACGAGAAAGTTTCCAGGATGTTTGCAAGTTCTTATATTGCGTCATGTAAATATTTTTAGTCGGGAATGTTGTACGAAAACTTATTTATTAGCATAACTAATTGAGAAGCTAAAGTTTCTGGTTGGGATATTAATAGCCATATGCTAATGGCCATTTGACTTCAGGCACTTTCATGACTGTATTCGAAAACTATTTTGAGAAATTATTCCAAACCTTGGTAGAATTTAAATTAAAAGATGTTCAGGATATCCGTAGATTATCCAAACAGATTAATTAGAGTGAGTTCTCGCGCGAACATCTCACAAACATGGCTGCCAGAATGGCGAAGTCAATTCGCCTCAATTAGAGTCGTGAATGTATCCCGAAAGTGGTACGTGATCCACACGAATTGTAGTCACAAAAACGAATTAATTGCCCCTGGAAAACGTGGATATGACGAAGCCAATTCCCATAAATCTTTTTTAATTGATATCACCAAAAAAATATAATGTTGTATTGTAGTATATAATATTCACTCGTATATAATGAATTTGTGATAAATCCGTCCGAGGACACTCTTGGAATTGTGATTCTCTGGTTTCTGTATAATAAAACGTGCTTAATTTATTTTTTTTTTCGAACATGAGGTTAACGTTAATCATACTGATTAAATAACAAAATGGCGATATGCCGTCCATATTTGTTTTGCGATTTATCGTGGTTTAGTGCAGCCGGAATTAATTGATTTTCCACAAATCGTACGTGATTTTGTTTGGTTATCATTTGGGAGTGATATTCATTGGTTTGATAATTAAAGATTCTATTATTCAATAAATCACATTAATTTTGAATTTTAGAGCAAAGATACAAAGTGAATTTTAAGACATTTAAATGTTTTCAAGTAACCCCGGTTCCACCAGACATTCAGGCTAACCATTACTCCGGAATAAAATGTATATTGAGTGTCCCGTACTTGAGTACATTAAATTGGAGGAACGGTTCCTTGACACAAATATGCACCGTTTAGGAGTTACAGGGTGTTCAATGTTCTTCGACGTCGTCTTAAATTTTTACACATTTTTCCGTAACTACTTGTCAAAGAATAATCAAATAAGTGTTGTGCTTTACATAAATCACTGTCAATCAGTATTTTCAAAAAGAATGAACGTTTCCTTCAAAAACGATAATGGAGTCAATCATTGCCAACGCCTCTGTGATTAAATATCAGCTGCCATACAAAGTGTATGTGTCCATAAAACTTAATGTAACTATAGGACAAATGTTATTTTATATGAAATATTTTCCTTCCAAGAATCATAAGAAGTTGAGTTAACCGATACTGAGTAAAGGATCTCAAACATTCGGTCTTTCAATACAAGTTTAAAAAATTCCTGATATAGAAAATAGATGATAAGAAACAAACACGTTCCAATGAAACTCCTTAAGGACAATACCATGTTTGCCCCGTGGAAACAGACTTCATTTGTGTTGTTGAAATTTTTTGATTTTCGTTTTTTAGAAGTTGCTTTTCAAACATAAAACAAGGAAAATGATTTAACAGATTCAAACATGACATCCTTTCCGAAAGTGGTTACATAACTCGTAAAAAAAAGGAATTTTGTGTAAATAAAGTTTCCTCTCACGTAGGAAGTAGATATGTCCAAAAAGTTATGACAAAAAACTGAAATAATCCTTGGAAAAAGGTAAAACTCTGAAAAAGATATGCTTGAAAAAGGATGTACGGAATGTTTGATAAAAAAGTTTTTTAGATTCTCCTTTTTTAAAAGATTTTCTGTTTATTTTTTCGCAAAACTTACCAAAAATTCATGTCATGGTTAGCTTCTCTTCAAAACTTGATAAGTTAAACCTAAAGTTTTTTTGTGTTCCTCATGTGATATTTGCGAGGATATCCTGTAAACTTTTTCCTTGATCTGATTTATATGACATGCTGGCAAACACGTAAAACTTTATATTTAATCCCCTGAAGGCAGGAAGCCTCTCTTTATTTGTAGCTTCCAGGATTCAGTGAATCCTCGAATCAAAAACATCACGATGTTTACTCTACACCCAAAAATCTAATGAGATATCGCTAAGTGACACAGATATCCACAGAAACCAATAACGTGAATAGCATTCTCCAATTGTATCCACAAAATTGCCTGTGTAACAAAATGTGATAAAGAAGGTAAAAATAGAAATCCCATGTCAAATCCTGCTCCTTGGGCAATCAAATTGAGGTTTTTATGATTTCAGAAAAGGAAAAAATTGGTATTCCTTTTTTCGGATAAGATTCGGAGTTGGCCATATTTTCTTTGATAGCATATTATCTCACCTCGTTTTGTGGTTTCTCATTTCTTATCGGTAATGATGATTGGTTAGAGGTTACCAGGAGCTAATCTCTTACACGATTATGGAAAGAATATTACAAATGTGCTTCGAATATGATGAACCTTTGAAGATATTACTTATTGGGTTGGCTTGGAGATTATCTCCACTTCAGCTTTGTAACGGAGTAACGAATGGTTTCTTTCTAAGTGTTTGAATTTCCACGTCACTACACGTCTCCGGTTGTCCCTGGATTTTGATTCTTTTAATCACAGATGCCTCAAAAGATTAGGGGAGTTATTATCTGCTACTATGGTCATTGGAATAACTCCCGTAAACTAGGAGGTATTAAAGATTTAATTTTTTGCTCAGTAGCTTAATAAGCTGAGTGGTACAGACATTCCCATGAAATCTCATCAAGCAACACAAGTCACTCATGGCTAGAGTTATGAATCTATTATCTCCAATGTTACACGTGTAAAACGTTGTTAATCCGTCTTTTGTGATATGTGGAAGGTTATTTGTATCAATTCAGGTATTTTCCTTAATTAGTTTAGGGATAAAAGTACCCATAACCACTTACAAGTGTAATATAGCACAAGAAAAGGATTTGTGCTTCTGAGGCAATTTTATGTTATTAAGAATTATTTACATATATATCACGAAAGGCTGAATTTTGTGTGGTTGGGGTTAATATTTGAGTTCACTTGTAGTTTAATCAGCATTCTGTAATTCTGTCCCTCTGGCAGGATTCAAGGTTTCTGTGGATTTCCATTGAGAGTGCATAGACTCTTGTGCCGGGTCAGACCAAACATTGCATGGCTGTGACATTTAAACTAAAACAGGCGAAAAACCCACAATTTATTACCTCGAAATGTTCTGACAACATATTTTCGAATTGTTCATTACAATGAAAATTTATATGCAAATTCGAAAATGTTTATTCAAAACCAAACACAACAACCACATTTATTTCATACACATGTAGGGCGTTGCCGATTAAGTGGTTTATTTGGGATAACCCAACAAACTCAGTCATTTCGAAGTAAGGAGGTTTCTTTAGGAGGAACCCAAGAAAACTTTTGCAATTTGGAACCGAAACAAATTGGCTCAAAAATTGAATCAAAATCAATTTCCGCGGTATGATAATATGCTATAGAAACCGATATAACGCTGGTTCTTTTGTACTTCATCCCTTAAAAGCGTCATAGCAAACAAGATAAAGTCACAACATCTCGAAATGCTTTTGTCTCACGACTTGGAACAACAAGTCGTTAGTGAGTGCTTCCGAATTCAAGACAAATCAATATCAGGAAGTAATAGTGACAGTGCCAACGATGGAACCACCTGATATCGCGTACAAGACTCCAATAGCTTCAGGGAATGTTATAAAAGACACTCAACTGTTTCAAGGTACATACAGGAATCAAAAGGGACTTGACGAGTTCAAAAGTTTTTGTCATGTTTGCGTTTTCATGAACAAGAAATTCCAGGTTTTTTACACGTTAATCTATCTCCAGATATTGTGTAAAATCCTGTAGTTTTAAAAGAACAACGAATGTGTACTCGAAGTGGCGCAAAAACTATTGCTAACTACAGCAATTGTAAACCCTTTTTTGTCGCAAAAGGGACATTTCAAAATCAAGCAACAAATTGTCGTCAGTTTGTCAAAGTCGCTTCAATGCAATAAAAAGGGACGGATCCTCCTATAAGCTGTCTGGTATATTGTTGGTGTAACTTGAAAAATCCACCATTTTTCTTATCAAAAAAAAATGGAAAGAAATTTTTTAGAGGTTCCGTAAAAAAATCCTTTCTAACCCTAACCCGAAAAAGGACACGTTAAACTCAAGGAAAAAAGGCTTAAATCTACCACGGCCATTTCTCTCGCGTCAAAGTTCTTAATTTAGTCGATTATTCAAATGTAGGAGCTTCATATTTCGTCAGGATATTGAAATAAACATTTTATTATCCTTCTTTTCGGTCTTTCTAGGTTTTGAGGTTGTATCAGGATAGAAATCGTTTGTGATTTAGGCAGATGATACACCACAATATGTCTCAACGTCTCTGAAATATTTTGTCGTTCCAAAATCAAATCCCTATTTCTAGTAGGAGATATTGTTACAAACATTTGGAAGCTTAAATTACACTTGAATTTCGTGATATAATGGGACTAATAGCTTGTTAACTTAGAAAATTGTATAAAAGGATTAGAATGACAAGAAGCCATTCATTAGAGGATCATGTTGTAGCTTATCATATAACCGCTCAATGTTACACTAATCAATTTAATTGTGTTGTACATTTTACATAACCATTAATCAATATCCCAAATAATCAACTCTAATGCTTTAATGTCCTTTTGTTAATAGTATTTCCGGGATAAAGGCTTTGACACTTGAAAGACAAGGAACCAAATATAAATGATATAAACTTAGTTATTATCACGTAACAGTAACGTTTTTCGATACAATAACCTCAAAACAAGAGTCAATTGTATGATTTCGTGAGGAAGTTAAACTACCATCATGTCTTATAAGAGTGTGATATTTATCTATTTGAGAAACTTTACTCCCCTGGAATTGTAAGTATACATTTCAATATTTGCTACGTTCCATTTACACTGGCAAATCTACCCTTGCTCTTGTACGCGAGTAGATAGTCAGTGGTAATTGGGCTACGGTTACAATAGATGCGAATTCGTACGCAAACTTGTACTGACGTGTACGTCCCAACAAGGCGGTTATGCTGGAATCAGTGGTCCGTTCGGCGCGTGGGGAACTAATTCATCGCGCAGAGAGTGCCTTGGGTCATGATTCATTCGTTCGTCATGAATCTGGCGCACTTTTTAGAACAATCCAAAAATTGAACGACGCCACGCGGAACACATTCACGGTGAAAACAAAAGTTTTCCGCACGAAAGTTGAAGTTGGTTCAACTTTGGCAGAGAGAGAACTGAATTCGCCGCAAAATGACTACGGCATGAGAGTTGTCAAAACTCAATGTAAAAAAAATAGTTCCGCGCACGCCGAACGGACCAGTGAATCCAGCTTTACTCTTCAGTTTTTGTCAGTCAGTTTTGTTATAGGTAAATGAACACAGCAAGTACCACTGGGTTACAAGTACGACCCGCATAATTAAAACTTTATTTAACACCCATTTTGTTTTCCGCTCCGGACGTTTCAATTTTTGCCTTTCCTGCGTAGTTATTGCAAATTTCGATTCAATCGCGTCCAGAGAAAAAACACTTAACTGCTGTCCTAAATTATGGTAATAATTTCAGATAAACCCTTATCGGGATCCTTAAAAAATTAGGATCATAAATTTTTGCTAGAGCTATAAAATTAGTCAATCCATGAACCATCATTCCTCCCCGAATAAGAAAAAAATGAAGGAAGCTATAAAAACCAAGAGGATTTGTAATAAAAAAAATATCCCTAATCCTGCGGCAAAACATTTTCCAAGGATTATAAAATTATGTCACTGACTTTATTTGAAGAACCTTAAAATTTTCTGTACTAAAATACAAAGGATAATATAAGTTTTTACGACCGTTTTTTGAAAAAGTCCTTGAAATTTTTTAATATTTTCTTTGAAAGGATGTAAGAAATTGATATTTCTTCAGTTCTCATGCCCATGTACTATGCTGCCACCTGTTTAGCTGAACTTTAAACCAATAATAGCTTCCAAGAATATACTGAAACTAATCCAGATTATATCTGGAATTATTTAATAAGGGTCGCACGTGTTTTTTCCATTTTAATATTAAAATTATGTCCTTGAAAGTTGGACTCAAAATGACCCGCAAGCGTCAGGGTTCAAGTCCTTTCTGTGTTAAAATTTTTCAATGACAAGGAAGTCGAAGATCCATCCAGTGATGTCTAAGGTAAAAAGTCCTTTATTCCTTGAGGATACGACCAATCGACAGCCATTATCGAAGTTTCATATTCAATTAAGATGGCCGAAAAAATTGATGTCTTATCGATAAAAGAAGAATGTGTTTCTGAATTTGATTGGAAAAGTTTTATTAGTACGCACAGAAAATCGAATAAAAACATTTTTTTTGTTATCCTTAAAAGCTTTCCAAAGTTTATTTATCCTCAGACTTAGTGATGGAACAAAGATGGATATCGATTTTATTCGACCCTGATGTATAATCAGATATAACTTTGTTTTTTATTGAGTTATCATTTTCTCGTACAAAATCTTGTCTTGCCTTGGAATTAAAGTGATAAAGATTAATGTATTATCCCGAATTCAACAGGATAAAGGAGATGGAAATGATGCTTATTTAAAAACTTCAGTAGATATTATCCTTTCAGAATATGAGTACAGAATTCAGTTTTTGCTGAAACATTCACGTTAAGGCTAACTACAAAGAAATGTTGCTGTCATAAATTTAAGTACGTTTGTATGCAACGTTGTGATATTTTATGTAGACAGTTTTTACGGTTCCGTACCAGGGGGTGATAACGGAACTCTATTAATATGACTTCGCTGTCCGTCCGTCTGTCACAGAGCTGTATCTCTTGAAACTCAATAGGTAAAGACTTCAAATTTGCACAAAGTGTGTACTAATATGCCCGCTATAACAACGAATAATAAAAAAGTGTTGTTTTTGTGCGGTGGTACAGAACCCTTCATGTGCGTGTCCGAATCGCTCTTGTCCACTTTTTATTAGACTTTTCATCATTTCTCTGTTTGAAAGTTTCGTTTGTGATGTTTGTCAACATTTGAATAATATTATATTATTGAAATTAAGAAAGTAGAATCAAAATTGAATGGTTCTTGAAATTCTTAAAGCTTTAAAAAATTTATATAACAGATTCAGTATCCTTCTGTGGTTGAAAGAAACCACACAAGTAAATGGGGTTGCTTTGCTTTTAAGACCGTGTCCAAAGATGAACAAATAAAAAAAGGTTTGGCATAAGAATGGGAACTTGCCTTGTAGAAAAAAGGTAAATCCAAAGGATGGGCTGCTCCAACTAATCCAATTCCCTCTGCTTTGTTGCCTGATTTAGCTGTTGTTTGAGTTCTAACGAGATTCACCTATTTGCATTTTTTCTTTTCTTTTATCATATCAAAGTTTCGTCCCTTTTTCATCGTCCTTTTTGTGTCCGGTAAATTAGTTCAAACATTTCTTTACCTTTCTGGAAGTTTTTTAATTGTCCCTATTTCAAATACGTCCTTAATTCAATATGGTCCATTGATTTGTTTTGTTTGCTGTTTTTTTCAGGGCAATTTCATTTAAAATCTTCCTTTTGTTGAGAAAATTTTTGCATCAGAAAGGAATCTTATTAAACCCTATTGGAAAATGTATTGCTTTGTTTATTTTAAGAGTAAAAAGAACTTTTCTATCAAAGTGCTTTAATTATCAAGAAGAACTTTGGACTAATCAATACCAGACTGTGACGAAAACTCAAAATTCTTTCATAGGTGGAAAGAATATTTTACATGTAGCTTATACAAAAATTACAGGATAAAGCCGATGTTATCCATAACCCATCTCTGAACATGATATCATGTATGTAACAGGGGAACAATATAAAACCGGATAAGCTCACAGTAACCAAAGAGTTCTATAATATCATGTCCCAGTGCAACAGTATGCAATAGTGCTTTTCCACAAGATATTCACGGAAAAATATTTATTCAAACAGGATTCCACACGGGAATCTATCCCACAACTACGCGAGGACAATACATGATACTGTAAACAAAAATTTATCATAAACCCGATCACAGTATATAACATATGTGATAAAGTACATATACAGTCAACCTCGTTCTCGGATTATCCAACGAAAGTATCCACTGTACAGTAATGGGGGTATACACGTTACTATATGCAATATATTTTATTGTGACATTTAGTTGTATTAGTGTCTGTAGTGAATTTACATTTGTAAAAGCATCCTTGTTGATTTGTGCATAATAAATTCACTTCACAAGGATAGCACCAACAACACAACGTTGCCATCAATTTCAATAACCACTAATGGATCGTTGTTATTGTGTTGTTACTATAATAACTGCTACTATTATACAACAACTACTACATGCTTCCATTGGACAGATATTGTACGTTCGATACGAAATCATAAAGTGCGGTCTTTTGTAGGATAACGTTAAACAGGCATATTGGCATACAGTGAATTTAGTTAAAATTCAAAATATACTCCTCTTCTATGCTACATTTAACAAAACACTAAATTTTAATAAGCCCAGAATAACATTTACCTCTTTAATGAGAATAATTGGGATTTCCATGTATTTGGTACGTGCGTGCCTTAGGTTATTCACACTGAAATGTTTTTAAAGAGATATTCAAATGTTTTCTAGTCTGCTAAAGTTTGACTCATAATTAAGTACTTAATTAATTCATTAGTAGTTAATAACAATTTTGTAACAAAACAAAAAATTCATGGTGTCTAAAAGAACTTCACAATGAAAGTGCTTGACGCTATTGAAGTGGTTGAAATTTCTGTAGTTCTAGTATGAAGTTTTTGTGGAAATTATGTTTTAGCAATTAATATATGGTTGAACAGCGGTGCATTGTGAAACATTATTCACAATAACTTACTTAACACAACAGGATTATCTATTATCTTTATGATTACTTAACGAATTCGGATTCAAGAGGATATTTGGTTAAACTCTTGATTTTATGAAAGGCTTCCGAAACATCTTCACAGAACTTCTTCATTTCCATGGAAAGTTTGTAGCACCCGTTGCCTGAATTTGTGGGAAGTGTGTTTGGATAGAAAAAGATCTACTTTTCTACATCGCATTCAATTTGATAGTTTGAACTTTCAACTACATTCCAGCTAACTGTAGGTTATGATAGCGAGAATTTATCTGCAAGACTAACGTTTCAAAAATTTGGAAAAACTTTGGAATAAAAGTTAAGCACAAAACTTTTCGAGGTTTTCCAAGAAGAAAAGCACTATAAAGTATATAATACTTTACTTTTAATATAAACAGAAACCCGAAAAACCGTCACGAATAAACATAAGTTTAATTTTAAAATTTTTTAACTACAAATTTTTATCTAGTTTTATGCTTGAAACTTTGTTCATATAAAGCTCTGGAAAGTTTAACTGTTAAAAGTCGAAAATGAAAACTTTCACAGCTTTCTTTGTGTTGAAAATTTTCTCGTAGAGCTTAAGCACTGTCCGCATTAAAGTTTTCCACTCTTGTCTTCTGCAAAATGAAAATATCTAAATTTCGAGTTCAAGTTTCTAGGATTTGTTGATAAAATTTTTATCTGTATCACTTTGCAGGATTATTTAGCGGTTTTGAAGGACCAAAGGATCAAGATTACGACTTGGATACTGCCTCGAGGCTTTCATGTGTATCTACAAATTTCCAAAAGGCAGTAGAACAGTTATTAGCACAAGTGATCAAAATATAAATGTTTCTCTAAGCTTGGGGTGTGTTCATGCCGACTCTGGCATTCATTTCCAATACCAGAGTGGATTGATTCCACATCCATTTGTCGAGCATAATTTCAGTCGTTTTAATTATCAAAATTATAATATTCATTCCACATTTAATACATCAGGACTGATAATTTTTCCTACTAAATTAATTACAAAAATTCGTTGCATACTTCGAATGATCTCTTCGCGGCCACCTGTTGGAATCGCTCCGAGATAAAACATTTTGCCACTCCAGAGTAGAAATAGAAATACATTCTATCGTGCACACGCTGTGCACAGATTGCACGGCATATATGGCGGAGTGCGTGGGAGCGAAACGAGCGGAAAATGTAAGCCATCACACTCCACTCTAAGCTGGCATTGGAAACGCGCCTTACTGCTGTCGGTAAGCCCACCATTCAACTCTAAGAGGTTTCATACCCATCCGCGACTTTATTTTGTGGTTGTTCATGTTGTTTCGAATGGCGTCTATGAAATGGAAATAAAAAAGGTTCCCTTGCATGTTATATAAACTTTAACCTTTGGATGAGAATAGGAATCACTTTAATAGCGAAAGGGTTGAACATCTAGTTTCTGCAAGACAAACCCTTAAAAAAACAAAAGAGTAATTGAGGAAATTCACTCAGCAAGAGGTTTCTTCAACTAAAAGCAATACTAAAAAGGTTCTCAAATTCAAACCATAAATTTCATGCAAATGACATGTGAAATTAATTTTTCCCGAATTTTCATTCTTTTCCGTTCGTTTTTAATTAAAACTTTTCACGGTCTGAACTGTAAGTGACAGTAAATCCTTTCAAGTTTCCTTCATTTCTAGTTTCGTGGCAAAATGGTTTTTTCAAATTCTCGTAGTTTCAATCTTTTTAAGGTTTCTCATTATCTTCTTCCACAATTCTTTGCTATAGTGCTGTGAATCCAAATGATTTTTCATCTCTAATTTGTATGTCCCGGAAATGGTACTGTACTGTATCTCATTGCTTTAAGGATTCATTATTAAGAAGATATTCCTTCCTCCCTCAGTTATACTATCCAAATTCACAAAACTTTTCCAGCACTAATGTAACACTAAGGAATTCTTCTTGGATTCTGATTGTTTCTGGATAGAGAAAGGTCACACTTCTTGTGAGACTACAGAATCATGATACACCTCATGACTTCTGGTAGAGAATCCCTGACATCTTAACACCCATAAAAGAGTATTTCGACATTACAATGAGTGTATAATGAATGCTGCTTCTTTATAAACCAATTATTCTTATATAAGAATCATGCTCAAGTTGGTAGCATTGTATCATACAGAAGATGTGACATAATGAGCAAAACTAACAACAAAACAGCACAAATGTTAATGACACTTGTCAAGTTCAAACAATTATTACGTGATATTAACATAAAGTGATTTTAATATCTCGTTATAACGTGACTAGCAGTTTGTGCTAATGAAAACTATAAATTCAATTGTAAATCTTCAACGAGAGTTTAGTTTATAGATATTGATCAATTAAGATACACCAAAGCTGTGGAGTTATGAAACAAGTGAGTCACAAATCACAAGAAAATAACTCGTTGTAAATCTTTAAGTTACAGCACTTCTGCTTTTGGCTACTCGTAACGAGTGTCTACAGTTTAACTACTGAATCATCTACTGTTGGTACGGAAGACAGAGGCGTCGTAGACGAAGATCCAGTAACGCCTCCAACAATTCTTGTTCCACCCTTGTACATGTAAGCTATTGAGCGTTTAATAAAGCTTGTTAAGCGTTTTGTGATATTTTTTTGACAACTTTCAGATCTCGCGTTGAGGAGATACCTCCCAGAGATGACACTGTTCTCACTGTGGGATTGAGCGTCGCGTTGGAGTACAATATCAACGTGACTCAGAACGAAACGTACACGGAAATCAAAGTCTTTCGAGATAATGGAAGTGGAGTCGATTCGGTTGGGTCACATACCACTAGTGTATCATGAGTTTAAAGCTCTCAAAGATCTCCAAACAAACTGTTGAATACAAGAGCAAAAAGCTTAATTAGAAAACTCCGCATCCTGCAAAGTTTGTCCAACTCGAAATGAAGAAATGAAAACTTGAACCTCTTCTAAATTACATTCCCCGCTTTGTTATATCTTCTCATGTTAACAAAATCATGAATAAATTAACTAAAAATTAAGTAATACTTGTTTAATTGTTTTATAAGTCTCACGATAAATCTAATTGGAATTGTGATGAATAATTAAATTCTTAATTGGATTTTTTTCCATTTTCTTTAGATTTGGCCGTTGGTATTAATTATGACGGTAACCTTAAATTATTTAACGAGCTTTTTATTGTAATGGTGAATTATGAACTTTTAGGACTGAGAAATTTATTATCTGATTTGGGAATGGAGATTTATAACTTGAAACTATTTGTGAGTAAATCTAAGTAATGAATAAACGAAATTAAATGGAACAAAAGTTTAGGTACCTGAACACTCTATAAGAAATACAGGACAGTCCCTTATAAACTTGGGTTTGGGGAAGAATATGAAGTTTAACCAAATATGTTTTGCAACGATTTGCAAGTAATTTTACCATTACCATATCATATGTATGAAAAGTGAAAAATATTTTACTTTCAATTGGTAAGCCAACTGCCACTCCTGCTGTTGCTGTTATTTTTTAAAAGGACAATGACACTTATCACGTGATTGAAAGTTTCCGGTTAATGTTGGTGTCCAAGGAATAATCCATCACTTCGGTGTATACGATACTCCTTTGCATAGTATACGATACGAAAGCCATGACGTTATCATGCAAGTATATATTCAAGAATTTCGGTTATTAAATGATAGCATCCTATAAGCGAACATCACGTAACTCTGTAATACTCGTCATGTTTAATATAACAAAGCATGATGTTCGTATCATGTAACTTATGGCGTAGTTGTTTGAAAGTATTTAAAGTTTATAAATTTGTGCCTGTTTTAATATCATCACAAGTTGTTGCCTGTACAACTCCTTTCCGACTCCATCTACGGAGTTGTGTCATTATCATCACTTCTTAAATTAAATAGATACGACACGCCTTCAACGTTGGTTTTATTAAACGACGAATATATAGAGGATGCTCATGTGAGTTATGGCACCACTTTATGATGAGAACATTCCTTCTATTTATAGCACCAAACCGTTGTATTCTGTAGCACTTAAGGAAATTGTTTCAAGTTAGAATAACACGCTGTCAAATGTGATAACAAAAGTTTGGTGTTACAGTTACTGTTGTACAATAAATCAAAAGATCTTTTACATTTCCTGAATTATAAAACTTTAAAGACTTTAAGCGTTTTACTTTGGGAACGCAGGAATTTCATAGAGAAACGGAAACGGAAGTTAACAAAATTTCTGAAAATCATTTAACTCCGAGAACACAGAAGTTCTATGAATTTTTCAACCTTAAAATTTTTGGGTAGGGCGTTTTGAAGGCAATTTTGAAATAAGTTATACAATAAAATGAATAATAATATTTTATATTAACATTTAAAATCGAATGTCGCTTTCATGTCGAACAAATGAATATGTAGATATTGTAGTCTTGTGTACTAGCCTTCTGTTTGTACTAATCCGTACCCGGACAATGTGAAACCTATGTATATTGTCATTTAAGCGTACTGCAGCCCTCTGCCGTATTTAGTACTAAGTATTAAATAAGTGTTACTGTGTTAAGAACTTAGGTTCCTTAGTGTACATAGTGTCGGTAATTAAGAATTAAGTGGCGCGCTGATAATAATACAGTAACACCTCGACTAACGCTACCCCAACTTACGCAATTTTCAAAACTCGTCGATTCATCTTTTGCTTGAGCGTCACACAAGTCTCGATTATCGATTATACGCTTACTGCCTCCACACTTTTGCCTTGTCGCGCGGAATCAACACATAGCTATATATTATTTTGTGTTATGTATTTATTTCTTATCCAGTGCCTGTTAGTTATTACATTGCGGTCATCGCTCAGTTTCACCTGTCGCATAAGTAAGTGTATTACTGTGCAGTCCGCCTTCCGTCGAGTGTGGTCGCGTCAGTTTTTATAACGGTCATCTTCTTGTATCTGTGGATATCCTTATGCCGCTTAAAGTTGCATCTATGGAAATTCAGCAAAATGTAGATAAAAGTCCGCATTCGAATGAAATTTTTGTCCTACTTTGCAATTTTGTAAATATGCAAATGAGTCTGTCATTGTAGAACTAAATAACAGTTATGAGTTATTTGGATATCTGCAAAACAATAAAAAAACTAAAAACATTTCAAAATATTTCTGTAACTGATTGCATAAAATCAATCACATATAACTCCTACACAAACGTGCTTAACCCATCCGGAATATGATTAATGGACAACATTTCAAAGTGATATTGGCATTACGATAAAAAATTGTTTTGTTTAATGTAATATTCTACATTCGGGTTATGTTCCCATGACCGGGTGTTCCGTCCCATTTCAGGAAAATGAACTTTATTTATTTTATAATAAATTTTAGTCATTGCAGCATCCTGGAACTTTACACCATGGCAGCCATGATTTTATGCAAAATAGCGTTTGTTTTGTTTACGATTGGTCATATTTCTTTTTGATGAAATGTCAACGGAAAATCTCAATAGTTTGGTACCGTGCCTGATCCAGATGTAACATAATATACTCTGATATAGCTTTCATGTGGTACAACGTCTTGTGAGATTTTTTACTTATTAATTGTAAAAATCATCTAGTAAGTTATATTCTGGGCTGAATTCATTGTTGAGGGTGATATATGTATCCGCAAATGGGTGTCTGCATGCAGCTGGTATTCCCGTCTTACTAAGTTCTCTGCTTCTTGTCCTCCTGGTTTATATGATTTCTTTTCTTGTTGTTTTCTCCTCTCCTTGATTAACGATCTTTAACCCAGTCGATTAGTTATCGATTGATTATCTTCATCTCGCTTACTGTCCGGGGACTTCATAAAGCGTTATTACAATTTTATATTGGTTATAAAAAATGGAAGTTATTTGGATATAGAAACAAGCTCCTTTTTATGATTCAATAAAACCAGGCCAAAGTGCATCTGATAGAAAAATTACTTTGAGGTCACGTTTCGCTCGTTTTTCTGTAAGTACTTGCCTAATATCCCATTCCAGCCCACGGTCGTTATCCGTTTTGTGATATCACTTCATCCTTAACTGGAAGTGAACTTAATTTGATAATAATGACTCGTCGTTCACATTTCATTTGGATATTACGATATCATTAAGTGATATCATTAACCTTATCCGAATTACGATGAAGATATGAATATTTTGACGATTTCGTTGGTATTGTTAAATACATATTAAAAAAGACATCGAGAATAAGGTTATATCCTTTCTTATTCATAGCCAGCAATGATTGAATCTCTAGAATCAAAAGATGAATCATTTTATTGTGGTCAATTGAATGAACTTTGCACTCCGGAACATCCGTAGAACGGCAGTGTTCATTCGTGAAATGCCACGTAATATCTTTATCACACATGGATGTCTCTGTAACCTTTTGAATCTTCTCCATTTTGAAGGTATCATCATAAAATCTTTTTGTGCATTCAGACGACGAATAAATTCAAAAAGAAAATTGAATTTCGAATCGTTGGAAAATTGAATTCCATATTCACGTTCTTTCCAGGACGAGGAATCGAAACGGAAAAGGACAAAGACCAGGGAACCTCAAGAAGCCCATGAAATATTCATCATATTCCCTTTAGAATTTACGACAGTGTATGGTCTGACGTCTTACAATTTTCTTTTTTGGTGGCTTCTTCGCCAGAAATGCATTTTTCGAAATTGAAGGAGATTATCCTGCACGATTATTATGTCTTCACAGCTTCGCAGACATCCTTAGAGCATCTTTAAGAAAGGTTTAATGAAATGATAGAAACTAATTCTGACTATCCTTTTGTCAGAAACCGTAAACCCATCCGTGAAAGGAGCTATAAGTCTTTTAGGGTTCTCCTCATTTAATCCTGCCGGATGTAATTCCTTGTGATTTTGGATATCATTTTTATATGTCCGACAACATCGGGATTATGGATGTTTCCTGTGATTATCATATGCAAATTAAGGTGTTTCTTGTTGTCGACACTATATTCGACTTGCAATTCAGTCAACACTTTTAAAAAATTACTGCGACATAAATAACTCGGAAATATCATGCGATACAGGAAGTAATAACTGCGAATGGATGGAACGAACTAGCACTATGTTAAATGTATTTTTGTTATATGCATTAAAGTTTAGTGTGATTTCTGGTATGAAATAAGCTATTCAGTTATAACAACCAATTACAACATGCAAATTAAGTGACTCTTGTTGCCGACGTTGTAGACACATACAAGTACTGAAACATTCAACAAGATTGTTGCATTCCACTTCCGCCGGATGAAGTTGAAAGTACCTTCTTAGCAATCAGGTGTACAGTGGAAGTAACGAGGAATTTTGTTTCTTTCTTTGAAAATTTCATGCTTACCGAGCATGATATCAGGCAATACCGGAACTAAGGAAAACGTTGTCCACATACAAGCGCTAAAGGATGTTACACACAAAACACGATTATGAAGACGCTTAGTGTTCTTATTAACTATAAAGTGAACGAATTTGTGTAAAGTTTGCTACATGCGTGTTAGTGATTTTATCGCAGTATTCGTTTGAAAGGTGAATGCCACATATAAGAATTTTTGGTGAGTGCATGTCAGAAGCACACACTTTGTTTAATCTTACACCCCAAAGGTAGTCGCGTGTGGCAAGTTTGTACTTTAACTGCCTGGTGCCACATTACATGTGTGTTAAGGAAAATTAAACCAAATTTTGAAATATTGATTAATTTATTATTAAATAGATTACTGACTCTATGAGTTCTTAATAAAATCGAATGAAACAGAAAATTAGATTTCACATCAGTTATTGACTGTCATGATTCAATTAGTATCGATTTACCAACTTTGCAGTCCTAAAACTTTATCGCTTTTATAAAGTTTCCAACTTCACATACATAATAAAGAATTTTTATATCTGTACACATAATAAATAATTTATGAAACATCATCTAAGGGTAATATACTTTTCTGTTATACCCAGAACTTTGGTCGAAGGATCACAAGGATACGGAAGTAAAATTGAGAATTGTTAGGAAGGAAAGCAATTTATGTGAAAGAAAAAGTCAAAGTTATTATAGTGTTTTAGTTGAAGCTATAAAGAATAATGGGAGTTTGACCACCTGGTGACAAAATTTATGGCCAACCATTCACTCTGATATTGTCCATGTACGAGGATATGAGGCTTAGTCATTCAGGAAATGTGACAATTATTAAGACCACGTAGGTGCTGTGAAACACATCCTTTACTTTTATAATCATACAATTATTATAGTTTGCGTTGTCTTGGGGCAAAGGTCGCGAGATAGTTTTATTTATGCGCTATTTATAGCTGTGTTTTTATTTTTTAATATCACATCGATTTTATTCTTCAATTTACTGCATCTAAGAGATATCCAATCAATATGAACGTGCTTTCTTAGTTCTCACAACTCAATATATAAGTGTATAATATTATTTTTTTTAATTGAAATACCAAACGTTAACAGCGAATATATCGAAAATGTTTAACTCGTGACAGTCGAGAAACCGAATTAAAATCAACCCTGCAAATATTAGCTGTCAATTCAGCTTTCACTGTCAGTACTTCCACATATTTTATAATCCCCATCAGAGTAAATTGAATTTTTCCAACACTCTCTACTTGAAAACTTTACTCTGAAAAATAAAATTTAAATTTATGTTTCATTTTTACTCTTTGCTATGCCCTGCTTTGCATTTAAATAACTTGAAAGGGTAGAAAAGGTTTATCCTGAAAAGATTCGTAATTATATTCGCATTTTTATCCTGTTAGATTAGAAAGGGTATATTATAATCATGGCAGGTAAAATTCATGTAATTATCACCTTCATATTACTATGATGTTCATGCCTGAACACTATAGATCTGTTCGCGTACTTTTCGATCTTACTAGACTTTACTAGACTTTACTCGAGGCAAAATGAGAGATTTGATACGATTTCGCTCTGTTGCTCGAAAAGCAAGAAAACGCTTTCGAGTAAAATCAAGCATGATTACTTGAAAATCTGAGAACTTTGACAGTTGCGACAGAATTTTTCAAGCACTTCGACTTTACTCGACCAAATTTGTCAAGAAACATTTTTCAATCTCGAGCTCGTTTCCTTTCCGTGACGTCACGCGAAACCATCAAAAATCTGCTTGAGAAAGTACACGAACGCCAATTTCGAGATTGAAACACGTTAGGCAAACAGGCCAGGCCTTATATTTTAATTAAATCCAATAAAATTCTTCGGTTGTTTTTGCTCAACAATATCGAAATGGAAAACTAACGACGTCTTAACATTCCTCTGTTAATTCAAATATCAGAACATTTATTAAATGAGTAGACATTCAAATATAAAAAAACACTCTGTGGTATTGATATTGTAGAATCCACAACAGTTTCATAAGGAAAAAACTTTTATTATTTCTTAATGGAATAGCACAGAGTTTACTGACAATCGCACAATTTCAACAAAAGTTTATGCTCATATTCAATAACGTGTTTTTCTCATAGTCTCGTTCTGTTATCCTTGCCTTCAGGCTTGTTTTAATAAGAAATTATATAAGAAAAGCCAATTGACGAAGAATGGAAGTTAAACAATCAGCTACACGTGCTGTTATCTAAGAATCTCAAATTGAAAAAGCTTAAATAGTTTTATATGCTGCTGAAGGACATGAGAATTTAATTAATTTGTCACGTTTCAAGCAGAATATCTTCTTGAATATTTAAGGAACAACGAAGCAAATACACTCAAAGAATTCTTAGTAGTTCTAATACAAACAAATGCATTGTAAGACTTCAAAATGTTTATTCTTCCATGATAAAAATTCCTCTACTCCTTCTTCAAATTCAAGGAGCTCTCCATCGTTGAATCGTTGCATCGAGAAAATCCTTGCAATTCTTGAACGTGCTTGACGTAGCCAATTAGGATATTACGGGAAGTGGTTTTATTTTCCATCATAATTTCTGTTGTTTCACAACCTTCAAGTGCACTCAACGCTGCCACCCACCTCTGGAATAATGGTTAGAAAATTGCTATAAGAAGCAGCAGGTTTTCCTCCCATGTTAACGGCTGGCAATGCGCCGGAACTACTGGAATTTTCCGAAGTATGTAAAAGTAGGTGTTCTACACGCGATGATGAGCATCCTGTTTTCCTTGTGCAAATTTCGCATTTAATTCAATGTTTGCCTTCCTGAAACTAATTCTCCCTGACATGAAACTCATTCCACAATTTGAAGTCTTAATTTAGGTTACGATTCAGGCACGAGCCTTAGTTACTAGACAATGCAAAAGTTTTGATTTAACAATCACGAAATTGTTTTGCACAATTTCTCAAGATATAATTAATAAATACATTCTAAGATGACGACCATGCAACAGTAGAAACATGAAATTGCAAGTGTAGAAGTAAAATTATTGAAATCTTTCATTAAATTTGGAGATTTATATTTATCCTTTTATGCCAAAAATTCAAAGAACTTACTCTAGGCAATGTTTATGTTACCTTTGTTTTAAAAACACATTATTATAATTTTCATCTTAACCTCTGTAGGAGGAATATGCAAATATCCATGACAACGTTTAGGATCATGTAACTAACTATTCAAAACATTTTCAAAGGACTCCTTGTATGTATGTACATTCATTCAGGACAAGTGACTCGTTTTTGTGGTGATATTCATGTCTTCTATTATATATGCCTGTTCTCTTCCAGGTAATGTGGCTCATATGGCTTTGTGCTAAAGGCAAAACAGGACGTTTGAAAGAAATAATTAAGGATAATGAACCGAAAATTCTGTGAAATTAAGCTACTCCACATAGAAACCCAATGCATAATTCACAAACTTTATTCACATACCTGTCCCACAGAACATACCATGAAACGATTGTAACCTGCATAATCTGATAAAATCCAACTTATGTGCAAGATTACCATTAAGATAAATTCTCCACACATCATATAACATTTATGGCTATAGATAACAGACAAAATAATTTAAGTCACATGAATGTCTTACAAATTTTATTTTCTGTGTATGATATAATCACACAAAGGATGTTCGTGGTGAGGGAATGTTGCTTCATCCCGTCACAGAGTTTTAGCTTAGTTGAAGAATGTGCTTTGAACTTGAATATACAGTAGAACCTCTTTTATCCGTAAGGCACGGGACCAGAGGTGTGATGGAAAATCGAAATGACGGATAATGGAAAAGTTCTAAGAACAATGACTTGAACCTAGATTTTGAGAAAAGGAGTACATTCACAAACCACAAACTTAACGAATGATATGTTAAGTGACAAATTAATAATTTCATACATATGTATTTACATAACGAAAAAATCAAAAGAAATATTCAATGTGTTGGTAAAAAGTCGGTTAATTTTGACAGCTTAAACAGTGCTCTCAAAATCAATGCGTTCGTGTTGTTGACTTTGACTTACCTTACATACCAATCTATAATTTTTTGCAAATTATGAAGACATCTACGACATTTTCGGTGACGGATAACGCAAAGACGGATAAAAGAGGTTCTACTGTAGTTGTACATTCACATTTTTATCAATTGAAAAGTAAACTTGAAATTCTTCTTAAATATTCATTCTTTTTGACCTGTTAATACTTGGAATCGAAATTGAATTTTATAAGCGATCTATACTGTTCACATAAACCAAAAGAGGTTTATCATCATAGTGAAGCAAAGAGATATACCTAGATGAACGAAGCTTAATCTCATTTATAATTTAGATGACATCTTTCTTATTCTTTTTGCAAACTTATCCATTTGATTAACGTTAGTACTTACATCAGTCAGTGCATATCCTGAAAGTGTCAGAAGGAAGCCATTTGAATATGTACAGGATTGATAGTAAATCGCAAGGGCTGCATTAAAATCTAGGTCGACACGAATGTTTAAGCTGATAATTTATGGAAAATAGTTAGAAACTCAATTTATAAAAGCATAGATTTTATGAAATTTTATTTGACTTTGGAAAGATGTCACTATTCAAACATTCAGCATATCTTGAATCTTAGTTGGACAGAAACTTCACTGTAATGTTGAAAAAGTTCTTATCGTTTTATTTCAAGAGTCTCGTAGTTGAGAATATCGTTAGAACGTGGGAAATGAAAAAAAGGATTTCCTCAATTTATAACTTTACCCACTAATTGCAAAACTTTGTTCCTTTTTTCTTCTTAAAACGATGATAAGAAGGGATGATGACGTTTGTGGAAAACTTTAAACATTTGCACCATGTCTTTCATTTTTCCGAGATGTTTTCGGTGTGAGAAGTAAGTTCTATACTCGAAACACTTCAAAAAGGAACTTCCATATTTCATGATGAAGTTTAATTGCATTTTTGTAAGTTTCTTAATAAGTTAACTTTGATTTTTCGAGCGAAAAAAAATTAGTTTGACAGATTGGAACTTCTCGAGATCTTCAAGATTCTGGAATGCCTAAGGCAAAGCAATGAACTATGTATGCTTGCACAACAACATCGAAAATGATGAGTTATAAGTACGTATTTCCTTAAGTTAGCTTTGGTACTTAGATACCACTTTTCAAATTTGTAGGGTGATTCTTTGATCCAAAGTATGAGATATAGGTATAGTATAAAACTGAATGCACTACTAACAATAGGTTGATGCATATTTTATATTTGCACGATATTCGCTTTAGCTGCGAGTGGATAACGATAAAGAACCTTGGTTCTCACATCCATAGTTTTCGTGAGTGGATTGGAAGCAAAATGAAACCCCACCCCGGATATCACAGCTAAATAGCCTTATCGCTTCACGCTTGTGGCTTAAGTTAGGGAAAATCAAAAAAAATAGACGCAGTTTGTTGGTGACGAATGTATGTACTAAATGGAAATAAAATTGTTTATCTTCATAAGAAATTGTTTCTAGAGATTGCTACAGTATTAGTAAATAAAACCCAACAATGATACGTCTTAGCTTTTGACTGATTAGGTTCACTGGATATAAAATATATAAAGTGTTACAACCTCATCTCACAAGAGTGAAATAAAAGAGATATCCTATAAGTATGTGGGTTAATTGTATCGAAGTTTATACTTATGTTCAAGCAACATCCGTTGCCTCAACCCAATCTCTACAGAACATTCACTTTACCCTATAAAGGTAATCACTTTATTTCAAAAGTTGCAACAAGGATAGTTAGTAATAGCATGCAAATGGGAAATGTCTAATGAAATTGTTTTTGCATAAAAATTAAAAAGGTGTACATGCAAAGTACTTATAAGTTTATTATCCTCGTAGTGTATAGCTACCGTCATCAGCATCATCATCAACATCGTCATCGTCATTTCTATTAAAACCTTTCAAGTCCTACGCTCTAGCAGAACATTTAGAATGTTGGGTGAATTGAAAATAACACTCTACGATAAACTTAACTTGTTCACATGTAGCTTTGTCTACATCCTGGTTAAAGGGACTTCCATGCCGATGTGCATATCTAAATATATAAAACTGTTTAGGGTATCACGTTTGTGCATTCTACAAAACACTCGATAAAACGTCCGTGATTTGAGGGCATATGTATGTACGTTAGTGTTTGAATAATTTATGGTCAGTTGAACAGTCAGGACGATTACAGGAATTCTATTGTACAGCAGGAAAAGTTTTATTTTTTATTTAAAACAGTCACTCGTGTTGCTGACATATAAAAGTTTGGAAAATAATAGTTTCTCTTTTGCAACAGGACAGAGTCAATTATGAGATAAAAGTTTTTTGAATTGCAAAATTATTGTGTTCTATTATTCACATACCTACATAACATACTTTGCTCGATTCGTTGATCCTAACAAGCTAAGTACTTTATCTAAAATATACCATCGAGTTAGTTAAAACTGTTTGGATACCTTTAAAGTTGATTGCCTTAAGGTCGTTAACAAACTCCTAGAGGTTATAGAAAGAATCCACGGAATCTGCACAAGGAATGGACCAAAATTTTATTTTATCAAAAGCTAAAGGAAGGTAAGAATTTATATTATAGAAAATAATTATCGATTAATACGCAAGAAAGTCGGGAGCTATATATTTTGGTTCCATAGACATTTTTTATTTTAAGCTATTTAAAAGAAACAAATGTAGATATGTAGGTTCCATAGTGTTTCAATTGTTCAAGTTTTTTACTTGAACTTGTTCAGTGCTTGATAAACCTGGTTGCATAGTAGTAATCTGCATAGTATTGACCGGATTGGTTTTATTTTCCAATTTAATATTGGAATTACTCGTCTCTTGCCTCATGCTCTCTCTATACTTTATCAACAACATTATGATCATGTCAAGAAGGTTTTCAGTCTCCTGTTTTTGTTCCGACTGGGATCTGTAAAATAAATGATTGGAGACGAAAATTATGCAGAAGCTTTGAACAAAGTTTGAAAAATACCTGAAATCCGACTGCGATTGAAAATTTGGAGTATTTGTCCCATATGAACCCTGTTCCTGTTGTGCGTTGAAGTACGGGGGCCGGAAAAAGTCTGAAGGTCCACCAAAACCTGATCTTGAGTTCGGTGCAGATTGTGATGGATAGCCGGCGAAACGGTTAAAGTTTGGGTAACCAGGGTACCCACCGAATGATCCACTGAACTGGCTTGTAACGAAGCTGCAAACGTTCAACATCATAAAAATCAAAATCTGTGGGAAAAGTCAATTGAACAAAATCCTTTTTATTTGCGTAAGATTTATCCCCAACTTACCAGTAACGACTTCATCTTGTAGAAGATTCGATCACTTTAGAATATCTTGTTAAGGAAGACTGACGGCTCCAAGATCATCCTCTGCCTTTTTATTTGGATTTTGAACGATAATTGAAATTGGAATTAATTTGAAAGACACGACTTTTAGAGCTCAGATAGTATTTTCCCGGAACCAAACTTAATAAACTGGAAAACTTAACAGACCTCACTTAGTTCTAACATGTTATTTATCCGTTGCAATTGGTAAACAGTAATTTGAGTAAATCAAATAACATATACTTTGCCATTTAATGTAGCTACTTATTTAAGCAAATTTTCATTTTTGAGGCGTGCCATTATAGTTTTGAAGTTCTATCAGTTGAAATTATTTTGAAGTGTTCCGAGAATTAGCTTCGAAAATCGTAAAAGGAGGTTATATCTCACACAAGAGAACCGTGTACATAATAGGTCACACACAAATCTTTAAACACATAATGTAGCCAGGATATCATTCAAATTCCATTCTAGCGTAAAAATAACAACACGAAAACTACAATTAGAGTTATCAAGATGCCATGGAGTTGATTACCTTTGTCACGAGACCATAGCATATCATTTTAATATATCTTTATTCTAACACCATTTGCGTGCAATCCTTCCTTTGTTTGATAGTTCTGATATATGAATACATGAATTATCATCATTAGAAAATCTCATGTAATGAGAATGTTCCAGTTGGTTTGTAATTGTGAATGACAAAAAGTGCGTAAAATTGAAGAATAAACCACCTTTTTCCTAATCATATACTAGTTTCAAAATCAAAATCGTTTTATTATTAATTAGTACAAAAAACGTTCTTATAGTCCTAGAAAATTCAACAAAAATATATATGTATTCACATCAACAATATATGTTAAAGGTCACTTAGATTCTATGTTCATTCAGGAAGGTATCATAAGATCAAGATATTCTCGCCATTGTTTAAAAACTTCTCCATAATCATTTTCCAATTGGCCAATTAGCTTCTTCAATAGCATCAAATATTTCAAGTCATTCCGATAACGTAGTGCAACTTCGTGGTCAACCAGTATGCCATCAAACGATGTTGTACAGCTCTCATCTGCATTTTTACGTTTTTCTAATCGATCAACACGTTTTTCGAGAATATGAATATCTTTCTGCATTTTTGAGAGATCCAACGGCGAGTATGCAGCACATGATGGTGCTATTGGCGTAATTTCAATAGAAGATTCTTCACTTGAAAATACTTTCGATATTCTTTTGATATCGTAAACATCACAATATGCATTCAAAGCACTTAATAATACTTTTAAATAATCCTTTCTAGAAATTTCATCAGCCTTTGGCCTTTTCAAACTTTTTTGATCCACTACTGGATACTTCTCCTGTTTACTAGTAACAGAAATGTTTTTCTTTGGCGTTTTGTTGATGAAAGCTTCATCTGGTCGACACTCACGCAACCATCGTTGAATGTTCAAGTCATTAAAAACTGTCTCGACATCAAAAGATCCTTTCGTATTGTTTAACAAATTCAACACATGCGAAACAAGTGAAAATTTTATGAATGGTGCTTTGATATTTTCAGCAACAGCGAAGATGAATCGCAAATTACGTCCCATTACACCTAACAAATAAATTTCAAATAAACTATTGTATGCCTTTGAAAATTTAAGCAAATACCGTCAATAGTTTTGAATATTTCTTTGGTGAGTGTTTCACATTGACAGGAGAAGAACGGGTACTTTATCCCGCCTTCATTTGTGGCTCGTTCACATAAATAAGTTGCATGAGAAACCAAGGATACCAGACGCTACAATGAGAAACATTCAACATTAGTAACAATGAACCAACTATTGTTCATTCATAACTAACCGAAGTGATATCAATAGATCTTTGCGGGTATGAGTAGCAAATGCATTTAACAAAAACCGAGAGTGACTTTTTCACCAGGGTGGTGATGTTGTTACAACTTCCATCAAAGAATACGTAGGTTACGAGTGGTTTCTTATTGTCATCATATATCCTTTCGTATGTAGTTCGCAAATGACGTCGAATCCAAATGGGTAAATCGTATTCCAAAATTTTAATTAACAACTCCAAGACAATGAATAGTCTATCAATCTTTTCTGTGCGAGATTGTGAATCAAAACTCGCAGGATATGTATTTTTCTGTTCAAACTTGTCAAAGGAAATGTATTCGTCGTCTTCATCGGACGATTGACTCACATTCTTACGATCATATTCATGTATTAATGATTCAAGTGTTGTTAATATGAATTCCATAATGTTGAGATTCATTGTGTTTGCTCCTTCTATATCAAACTTGCTTAAGAAAAGCTTGCGATATGAGTTCTGGATATCGTACCAGCATGGAGGAAACTTATTTACAATGTTCATGAATACTACTGAGCTCTCTTCGATGATAGCTTTAGATTCACTTGGATTTGTAGTAGTCTGTAATGAGAATCGGTTAGAATTTCTTATACTTGATTGATTTAAGATTATTTTATACTAGAATCATCCCCAATAAATTGTGCATTAAGTCTTCCCCGGGAAACAATTCACGAAAACAGAAGTCTTCAATAAATTTTATGGAGTTGAAGTGCCGATTCTTTTTCGACAAAAATGTTGTTATCGAAATCATTCGATGTCCAACTGGATCAGGACGTTCGCACTTTTTCGAATGATTCGTTTCACAAAATTTATTGTCTACAACGCATCTTGGTGCCATATCCAATTTAAGACGATTTATTACATCTACATAACTTGTACCCAAGGCTTTACCAATTTTCCTGTACAATTCAACGTAAGATTCCATCCCTTTTTCTGTACGTTCAGGATTTGTACTTGGTTTCTCCTCACTTTTCCTTTTTAACCTCTTGGGCTCATCATCGTGTTGTTTGGATGATTTGCTTGACTTTCTCTTGATAGATTCCTTCTTCTTAGAACGATCCTGCGTTTGAGAAGAATTTGTCGCTTTGGACACATCTTGGCCCGTGCTTTCCTCATCGCCATTCCGTTCCTGAGATTTGTTGATATGTTTGGACATGTTTATAAATATTTTCCTCGAAGTTTCACATGGACGAAGCACTCATTCTTGACAAATTCACTTATTAAATAGTAAATTACTTTAGTACTTTAAATCTTCCGCGAATTGTTTATGCTTCCTAAGCAGCCAACGACACATATTTGACAGTTCAAAGAAACCAATTGCGATGACACTTTCGCGCCAACCGGAAAACGTACTGCACATTGATTTTGTGGCAAGTATTACAATATAATCAAAGTTTATTTGATTTCCTTAATTAGTTACACATTCAACCGATCAAAACAAATTGTAAATTATGTTTTATTATAAATGTTACTTCAATTTAAAATTATTATTATCCAATTTAGGTAGTGTTCAGAAGAAACGATAGACTCATATCCACCTGGTGTTCACGGGCGTCATTGTCAACGAACTATACGCGATGGATCGAGTATTTGCTTGTTTGAAGGTTCGAAGCAATTCTGTTTTAATTTAATTAAAAATTAAAGTTTAATTATTCCAACTTCTTGAATTTATATCAAAAATAAAAGGTTTTATCTCTAATATACGTAAATACCTTAGATTAAAGAGGTAAATACCTTAGACTTAGAGTTCTCTATAATCTAAGGTAAATACGAGCAATAAAGGTGGCTTCTGACCATTGCATTGATGGAAGGAACACTTATATTATTGGTATATTTAAAGCATTAAATCATTGATAACTTTTTTAATTTTGTAGAATTTATATCTATCCCACAAAATTGAATAATTGGAAAAGTATCACTAAGCTGATAACTTCTTAAAACGCTAGAGTGTTCCTTGTAATTTGCCCATATTTATAGTGTAACTTCATTCTTGAGGTAAATGAAGGAATAACTATATAAACTACACAACAGATTGATTAAAATTAAAATATCTGGAACTATATAGATATCAGGGAAGTGCTCTTGCCTGTGCTGGAAACGCAGGATTCTTAGATGGAAACAATCTATTCATACAGTATTCTCAATTGGATTCAAAATTGAAGAAGTCAAAAACAGTCAAAGACCAGGAGGATCATATCTACATATCAACCTATTTTGGAATCTGTATAATTTTATTACAGAAAAGCCTTTTTAGCAAAAACAAGGAGATTTGAATGTATAGGGTTGGGGAAAATCATTACGAAAACACTCACAATTAATTCTAACCAATTATTGTTTTCATCAATCAAATATTGAGCCATTTTTGAGTCAATTTAAATCAAATTGATTTCGTTTTCGTTTCACAGGAAGTGAGTTGCCCTCGAGTGTCATTGACTCCACCAAGAAGTGAAAATATCCCCAACTGATGGGAGAGAACAAGTAAAAACGAAAGTTCGTCTAGTTTCTAGTCCTTGCTCTGTGCACTATGTTTTCCTCGTACAGTATAACGTCGACTTACGCGAACCCGGAGTTACGCGCTTTTCACATCTCGTCGATTCGTCTTCTGTTTGAGCGTCACACAACCATCGGCTCTCGATTATAGAGCTACTGCTTTTCTGCAATTCTTCATTTAATATGTATGTTCGCACTTGTCACGCGAAATCAACACATAGATACAACTGCTTTTGTGTGATGTATCAGTTTCCTATCTATGGAGTGCGTATTTGTTATAATATTTTTATACCCCGACTTACGTGGTTATCACTCAACTGTATCTTGGTTTGAAAATGGGTTCCATAGAGCTACAGAACTTCTTGAAGTTACAATTCCGTTGGAGGTATATTTAGGTAAAAGAAATTCAAAATGATCGTAGATGAATGATTGCAGAACTTGATTGATTTGTCACGTTTGTAATTTTTAATAATTTGCATTTTATTAATTAAATACCACTATGTTAAATCGAGGTCAGAGATTCAGTAACATGTAATTGCCTTGTCGGTAAAGCTTCTTGAGTAATTCAAAGTACGTAATCAAAATTGAATGGTTCTTCTTGAACGTCTTCGTAGGTAATCCAAAGAAGTTTCATTAGCATTGAAAAATTTAATTAAATAATTGCAATTTATAATGGATTTTACATTTATTAAATTTACTTCAAATCAATTTGCACTGAGTAATTTCCAAGAAAGGTGTGAAAAAATAAGAAAATCTATTTCTTCCGCTTCGGTAACTGATTTGTGGGTTAGTGGTGTAAGCGAAAAATTAAATAGAATTTGAGTTGTTGCAAATTTGAATTATATCAGACTAAAGTAGAAAATGTAAAGGAAATAAAACAAAATTAATTTAAGTAAAATAAAATAAAAACAACGACAACAATTTTGATTAAATTGCGTAGAACTGAGCATAATACAAATTAAACAGAAAATGGAATTTTCAAATTATTTGAGACTGTCTACAGAGGCTTTCTTCGTATTGAAAGACAGTATCCAATAATGAAGGAAATTAGTTTAAAAAGTAAGAGTTTTTAACTGTATAGTATCTTCAATACTGTCAAGTCAAAGCCAGCGTGAATAATTGCTTTGATTGTTAAGTAAGAAGTCTATCTATAAATAAACTTGGGTTTTGAATATCCATTCACAGTTTAACTCAAGTCTTATTGCAGTGACCATTAAGGATTAACTCGAAACAGCATTGATATCATAAGGATTATGACAAGGATACAAGTACGATAAGGAATGATTGATGAATCTGCTCATAACGAACAATTTTTCTTCAGACATTACCTTTGGCAGTTGTCATTCTCGTTGGAATGAGTACAGCCAAGCCAGTTGGATTCTCTTACACAAAATTCAGTGGACCAGTGAGTGGACCTGAGAAGGAAGTCTATGTTCACAATGAGCTCAGCGGCAAGGCTCACGTGGACTATGTAGCCCGACCTGATTACCACTTTTCTTATGGAGTAGAGGATCCTAAGACACGAGTGTTGCAAAACCGCAAGGAGTCTCGAAATGGTGACACAGTCACAGGAGAATACAGGTTGGTGCTTTTTGTTATAGTGAGAGTACTCAAGTGCAGAAACGATTTCTTTACAGTGTCGTTGATCCAGATGGAACGTTGAGAGTTGTCAAGTACACTGCTGATAGTATAAATGGTTTCCAAGCAGAAGTAATAACAAATGGCCAAAAGGAGTTACATGGACATCATTCTCCTGCTCCAGTACATCATGAATATCATGTACCAGCTCATGAAGAACAAGAATATCATGATGAATCGCCTCCACAGACTCATGGCTCTTCGTATAATACACATGAAGATGTGAAAGAAGACGATGGAGACGATGAAGAAGATGAGGATGATGAAGAAGACGAAGATAGCTACTAAATTTGATATTAATTGTTTAGGTTGTTACTTTGTATACTAGCTTTGTTTATCATTTGTACTTAATTAAAATCTAGGGTTAATTGTACCAATTTTGTATAAACGTGATATAATGTGAAATAAATAATAATTAATAATAAAAGCACAAAGCATCTCGGATGTCCCACTCTCACTTACATAACCCTTAAGTGTGACTTATGATGCTGTACAAGAGGTCATTTAGTAAAGATCGCTTAACAGTTCTCAATTACATTACGTAAAGTCGAACACAGAACTTAACAGCTATAATTTACATTTCTCTTGCATTGAAAGGAAAATTTTGTCATTTGTTAAGTCTGCAGATTACATCAAAGGTCGGAAAGAAAATACCAAGAACCTCTTGGACCATGACGCCAAACTGTTACGTCGTCCATTGTTTTGCTAAAGACTTCTTTGCCTTCGATCTCGGCTTCTGCAAGTTCAAATTGTGGTTAGGTTTTGTAATGGTGCCATTCATTGCTCTGTTGCAATACGTGTCTCTTCCGTATAAAAAAGTGTTTTTCAATTTTATTTGGACATTGCAAAATTATTGATCTGAGCGTGACTTGATAGTTTTTAAGTTTTCTGGTGGAAGGCTTTTTTTAAGGAAATTCAATGCACAATTACTTCGTGATCGAAAGTGTTAAATTGTATTTCGTTTTATTGGGCAACAAATTATTTGGACTTGATAAGGATTTCTATCTTGAACACGAGGAAATATGTTCTTTAAAATAGAATAACAATCTAGGGCTAGGGTTACTATGCACGCGAATTGGTACGAAAATTTTTTCTGACATATTCTGATCAACTCGTGCGAAGAAACAAACGTCTGCTTTGCGATGCGAGTGGTTATACTGGCAGCGAAGAAAACGTCAGAACACGCAAGAAGTCGTCAGAAAAAATTGAACTTTCAAATCGGTTTGATTTTTGACGTACTCGTCAGAACAAATTTCAATACATACTTGCTTCGTTCCATTGACCCAAAAAATGGAAAATGGAACGCACTTTTCGGTAAAATGGCAAAACCTAACCTGAATTTTCTCTGTCAAGTTTTTATTTTTTTTTTTGTGATAAGTTTGTTAAAAATAAAATTTCGGTTTTTGACTTTAAATTGTTGCTACTCTCTTCCTATTTTGAGAGAACTCAATTCAGTTTCCATTCAAAATATCAAGATTTGACGTTTGTCATAACCCGTAAAACCGGTTATCTATCCTTTGTCCAAATGTACTTCAAGTATTTCATCTTCTTTGTAGGCTTCTTTACATTTTGTCCAAGTACAGTGTTTATAGCACATGTACATACGTTTCGTGTACTGTAAATTTCAAGAATATCAGAAGCGAGTTTAATTGGCTGTACTTGTAAATTATCACTAGCCACCAAGTACTACAAGGTAACGCACAAGGTGGAGTCTTATGCTCCAGTGATTCCATAGCCTTTTGCATTAACATTATCATGATCAAGGATATTTCAATGTTGGGTTATGTAAGTAGGTGGAAAGATCAAGGAATAAAGTCTGTATATATTTCTTGGTTCACTGAGCACAGTACAAGATACTGGAGGTCTTCCGTGTTGTTCCTGACATTTGAGTATTTACGTTTTACCACGATTTGAATTGTGAATGGAAAATATTTGGTGATTTTTTACCTTAAACAGAATTTTATACCATTGCAGAATACAATACAAAACGTGAATTAGGTTTATGTTGACACCCACTCAATGAGACATAAACGAATGCATTCAAATGTTGTAAAATTGAATAAACATGTTCATTTAAATCTCAAACATAACCTGAATGCAACCGAAATTGCACGATGGGTTAACATGTTTAGTATTTTATTATGCGCTTCATTCAAACGAATGGAACAAAGGAGATCTAAAGGGCACCTTCTTCAAACTTCTAGCAAACAACCAACTCCACACCTTGATTCACCTTAATTGATTGTTTCTGAAATAGAATTGTGAAGTTTTGTACTGGTGTACTTGTTCACGTGGGAATTCACTGACTAATGTCATAAAATTGAATGCTTTTATGTTTGGTTCTTGTAGATTTACCGATTGTTGGACCAGTGAATTGGGCGTGACATGGTTCAATGGAGCATTCTTGAAAGTGGAGCATGTCGTGTCGGTTTTTGCAACTCACTACAAGAAAACCTTCAAAGTTCGTGAGGAGTTCTGAACTGTGACTTTGTCTGAACTTTCGACAGATAATTAGGTCAACCTTCCAAATTCGTTGACATTCAATTCATCGTCTAATCTCTCACCAGTTGATTTCCTTTGAAACTATGTTCATTGTAACGTCTTCATTATATCGTCGGTTTTCATGAAGTCTGTATTATCTCAGAAAATAGCAAATCGAGCAAAAGATGTTTAAAATTTTTCTGATGTGAGTGCTCTGATGTGTTTTTCTGATGTAATTTCAACTCTCTACCGGAATCTATTAGAAGTTCACTTGCGGCGCATGTAAAGTTTACGTTTTTTGTGAACTCTCTGTGTGAATAACTCATTTTCACGAAAAACAGAGATAATACAGACAAAAAAGCGACGATATCATTTAGATAAAATTTGCATCGTCATATAGTCATACACCGATGTCACCCAGTATGTCTCTTAGTAATGAAGTTATAAGGTCTTATAAGTTATGTATATCTTATCGTACAGAATCTCAAATAGGCAGAAATCACGCAAAGTGAAATTAATAATAATTCAATCACAGAAAATTACTGTTCATAATTATCATAATTTTTACTTTTTTCTATTCGTTATCGATTCCTTGTTGTTTGACAGTGTCTGGAATTTTTACATAATTGAAAAAGAAATTACACTATTGCAAATAGATAACTCGTAAATTGCAAACTAACAAGTACTGGACTCGGTGAAGTGCACGTTGCCTGTCCATTAATAAGCAGCGTTCAAGTGTTCCAGTTCGGATAGATTTCGCTTTTATATATCCACATTTTTAGCTCAAATGAAAATAACGCATAACTTCTAATATGTAGCACAACAGTTGACATAATCGCGAGCTCCGTCAGTTTGAAACCAACAAAATGGCAATTTTTCTTTAGTTACGCAACACCATGATCACTTTTAGAGTAATAAGAGGAAATTGATGGAACAAAAAGTGCCTACATTTTAAATCTGAACATTACAAACCCATCAAAAAGCGATGTATAGACAGCTAGAAGACAAGGATAGTTTTATTTCTTAATAAAAACTGTATTAACATGAAGTCTGATCTGATTGAAATTTATTTATCCATTATCAGGTGAGCTTGTACTAGAGTCTAGAGCCGTTGGTGGATTATTTTAATCTACTTGACCGAATTATAAGCTGGTTTTCAGTCCACACCAGGAACGTGTATTTTGTAACGATAATTAAAAGATAAACGGGAACTATTATATCTAACTGGTATCATATAAATCATTTCGATACTTTTACAATTTTTGCGGATTTATGTATTACTTGAATTAATTCGAATTTTCACGCTAACAAATTTTTATATTAAATGAATATTTGTCACAAAATTTCTTGAGCGTAGGTGGGTAACTGACTATACATTCATATAACTGCCGGATTAACCAAGAAACCTAACTACTAAGAGCAGAAGACCCTACGGTTAAAATGCAAAATGTTAAAAACACGATTTTGCAATGTGACACGGTTACCTTCTCTCGTATCCAATGTACTAGGGCCTCACTTAAACATATTACTAATACCCCATTTGACAGTTTAATTATATATCATTAACTATTCTCTTTGGGGATTTTGAAATTGAGCCAGACACAAAATTATATGTTAATTTTCATAAGCATAATTCAGTCATATGTTGATGTGTGTTCGTCAAAGTTTTGAGGACTGACACTGTTCTAATCTTGATGGTAATTAAGATATTCATTAGTTCGTTGCACAAAACCAAAACCTGCCAAAAGGTATCGAATCCAATTAGAGTAGATAAAGAGTACTTCATTAATTCAATTCGTACTTAGCGTCAAGGTGCGTTTAATATGGCAAAAACTCAATACAAATTCCAATTAAGAAAGGTTTTACTATTAGGTTTAAGATTATTCACTATTATGACATGCGATAGTATGACGGCTTAAGGCATAAAGCATGGAAAATGTTTTACACTTTCTGGCATGTAACTACTTCAAATTATGTCTATGTTTTGCACCATGTTAAATACGGTTTAGCCTGTTTGTTTCAAACTGAAATCGTTAAATGTTAAAATAGAGATAAAGTGAATAAATAAAATTATTGCAAAATAAACAACATCCAAAAGGCAAAACAATACGTAATCTTACATATATGTGATTTTAATTTGAACTATACAAAAAGGTACAACAAGCCTGATCCATTTTGTTGGCAAATCTCGTTTGAAGGAGGTAAATACTAATTTGGAAATTCGAAATACGAATTCAGTTCACCTTAAAAGCAAAATCAGACGTTTAAAAACATGTCTTTCAATTAGAAATATATTTTTTCACTTTTGTGTCACTTTGTTGTTAAAAATGCCGCCTGTAATGGATGGATAACGAAGTAATGCTGTTAAAATGCTCAAAATATTTGCTCCAGAAATGCAGTAGCCAATGACCAAAGGCAACAAGCTAGAAAGTTAACAACATTAGCCGTGCAAAACCTTATGCTGCAGGTGAATAGCGCACTCGTAGCTAATTAAAACATTATAGTTTTTACCACCTCAGGATGAATTTTTTCAAGCTTCCAGCTGTGCAGGCTAGTCGGCTGGAGGTTTTAGAATAGCCGTCAATCACAACGGACAGGTCTTGCATAGCAAAACCTTTAGCCAATGCTTCTAACTCCAGACGATGAATATATTCTTCACAAATTTGGCATTTCAAAGCACCAATTAAAATTGTTTCGTTAATTAGACAACATTTCGTCTGGTTGCTGCATTAAATTTGAGCGAGTTTTCGTACGTCTACATATCTTGGCTGTGGACCAAGTCTCCTTGCAAGCCACAGATTTTGTTTGTCCTATAACTTTATGCCAGCCAATTAACTTCAGTTTTGGTTAATAAGAATCTTGCAGACATTAGTCTTTACTTAAAAGGAAATTAAATGAGACTGAGATATAATTCTATGTTGCTACATAGAAGTACCCGATGCAACATAATGCTCATTAGGAAAGCGACAGTGATTTAGGAAGCAGCTTCAAAGTAAAGGAACGTTCACAATGTTAAGTGCAAGCGAAAAGTGACAGCTCTCCGCTTTTCGCTCGCCAGAAAGCGTTTCCCTTGGAGAACGTAAGAGTGATTTTTTATCCCTTTCTCACATATGCGGTGAAGCATCAAACTTTCTCTTTTCGCCGAAAAATCCATCTGTTGAACTACTTTTGGGTTCGAAAACAAGGATATAAGCTTTGTTGTCGAAAGTGAGCACGAACAATGTTGAAAATGTTCCACTTTTACATAAGATGCATAGAGAAGGAGTGATGCACCATTCCATATGCAAGAAAGTGACAAATCCCACTTTTCACTTGCACTTAATTTTTTGAACGTTTTAGCGGGGTTCACATCGCAACGTGAACGTGCAAGTGAAAGCTCTTCGCTCTTCAGAGAGCGTTTTCACGAAGACAACGTCTTCCATCTATTGGATTTTTCAAAAAGTTCTTCTCCGGTTCCAACACAAGGTTGTTTTCGCAATGTGAGAACGAATAAAGTTGAATCTATTCAACTTTCCCTCGAAATGCATCGAGAAGGGGTGATGCATTTCCCATATATACAAAAGGGACAAAAACCACTTGTACGTTCACGTTGCGATGTGAACCCCGCTTTCTTGATAATTGTAACAGAAGGGCAAGGAGACTCATTTCGATCTCAATTGCTAATAGAATCGGGAAGTGTTTCATTTGATATTCGCTTGTCAGGCTCATTGGCACCATGTGGATATTGTGGCTCTTCATTTTGAAGATAATCCGGCATTGAAAATTACTTCATTCCTCACTGTCAAAGCTATCTGATGAACTTGACATTTTCTAAATGTTTCTCTTCAGTCACGAATTGAAGATGACTGGCATAGAAGTCATGTTGGAAATAAAATTTCACGATCATGTTTAGAGGATATGTCTAACAAAAAATTTTATCTTTCAGATCACAGTAAGTGTCTTCAGGTGATTTCCGCTCAATAACTGAATTCTTCACAGTATCACAATCTAAAATACAAGAAACCCGTCGTAACATAAACATGAAAACGAAAGTGTAACACGTAGCTGGGGAATGACTGACCCACATCCAACAGGTCCTCGTGTCTAGAGATTCAGTGGTGGGCAGAATGTATGATAGTCAGTAAATGCACCTGGTTTTGAATTTATTTGGAGTTGTTCACCTGCATCTTGAGATAAATTCAGTTTTTTTGAATTGGCTTATTGACTGTGAGCAGTAAAGTTGATTGCTTGCCATTGTACCTGTTCATGTTAACCGTGTTTTTCCCACATTTCGAATGTATACTATAGAATTCATACTGAAATTAAATTCTGCTGCAGTAAAGTGTCTATTGTGCGTGTCTAGTGCACTTGTAATCACATTCCAGCATGCGACTTTGTGAATTCACTTGTTCTCATCAATCTAAAATATTTCGCAATATAATAAATCTGGTTTTAGGATTTTGTAATCAAAGATGTAACTAGCATCAATATGATATTACTTGATATGTGATTATCTGCCAGGACAATTTAAAGCTTTCACTAGTGCGTCGTGTTGCGTCGTGTTGCGTCGTATTCCAGTCCAAATTAATGAGAAGATGTTATTTTGTTATCTACTTCATTAAATGATAAAATCAAAAATGTTTCTTTATGATATTTTAGAATTATTTATCTCTTTCAATAGGTACCCGATAAAAATTAAATTTTCTTCTTACAGAAAAGTCATAAAACCTCAAGAAAGCCCTCGGTTATTATTTTAAAATTTACTATTTGAGCGTCTCACTGAAGACTAATGATAATTATCAGTTGGTGACTGACACTACACCAAATGGTACATGAGATCGAAATCTTTTAAATTGAGGAAACCAGTAAAGCGACAGCTTTAGTTGCTTAGACTATGTATTCCTACGTGTTGTATTTAACTGACCAACAAAACCGCATCGGGATATTGGGTTTCCGCAGTCACACGTCCCAAAACATTTACTTGAAATTGCTATACAATCTTGTGATGTCAATTGAATTGTTCAAACGAGAAGTTGCCAATCGTTTTAGTTATTGACAATGATTTATGAAAATTACTTTACTGTTGACGCATTTACATATCGTATTTAATCGATTAGGAAATACACCATTATCGTATAGCTCATGATTTCCTTTTAGATATTAATTTTACTTGTACTAGATTATGCAATTTGTTTCCTCCATTTGCCTTTGCTAAGGTCGCGTTCAAGTAACCAGCTGAGATGCTAAGGTTAAATTAAGTTTTAATAATCTTCAACTTGATTTTGTTATTTTGCTTTGTCTCATGTCATGCCAGCCTGAAGAATCATTCCAGAGATATAAGTTCAAAGGAATGGGACATAGATACCCGAACTGGACGTAAATGAATGAGGTTGAATTAAAGTTAACCTGCTAAATTGAGGAATGCCGACAAATCTTCTTGCATATCCTAAAGCAGATTAGCACTAAAAACCGTCAAAACAAAACTAATCTTGTGAATGCTTTTAGGAGGTTTCTGTTCATGTGCGTCCTCCTTGACTCGGACGGAATTATTCAATAAATGGATTTGATAAATGATATCATTTGGCTCAGTCGCAAAAAGTGGCTGAAATCATGATGAAAGGTGAAGCTAATGATATTCCCATGGAGCTCAGTACTTGATGTTCACAGATGTTAATGACACTGCAGTTATGTGAAGAGAATCGAACATTTGAAGGTAACAAGAAGATGCCCTGGAGGTAGGTTTTGAGATATCAAAATGATTGTTAATTAAATAAAGTGGATTTTGACATGATTTGAAGTATTCTTGGTTAACGCAATCTTAGAGTTGAACTGAATGTAGCCTCTTGAACATGATTAAAAGCGGCGTGGTGTCTTGTAGCCCCATTCATGACTCTTTTACAGAGATAGAGTAACCACATTTTTAAGAAAAACTTGAACAAGTTTAGGTTGTCGATGCAATCGGCATGAAGACTTGAAAACTCGTTCAAATTCAATGTAGCCTCAAGATTTGTTTGTTTGCTTGTCTGTGCATTGAACTGTGGATTATGTGGTGTACTTCTTGGTGTTATTGCATAATTCAATTTCACTATAAATCAGCAAAAACAACACAAAACCTACTTTAATCCAACTATCAAACTGGTTATTTTTCTTCGTTTTGCATGGCTTGTAATGCAAAGCTGGCCTTATCTAGACCAATAACACGAACGGATACTTACCAGTATGTTGGCGTACTTTTATGCTTTGATCTTATATCAACAAATCATTTAAATTGCGTCAAATCTAAAACTTCATTTGGGGTTTAGTTTTGATTAATTAGCTTTATACACTTTGAGGTATGTCCTTGGTGCAGCATGGCTGAATGAATTCTTACATTATGCAGGATAATGGAGGACGTAATTTATGTTACATTCATTATAATGATAATGTTATTAGACTCAACCAAAAACATTTATAAGTTTATATTCAGTTTATCCTGGAAAACGAGTTCTGCAACCAGCAATTCTATCTAATCCATAATGATATTAAAGGTGGGCTAAAAAGATAATAATATAAGCCTTTATTCCTGTTTACCATAGTTTACAGTAGAATACTACATGGGTATTACATTTATAACAATAAGTTTTTTCCAACAACAGCTTGTCCTTCGACAAAGGCCTCCTCACAAGACTTCCACCTATCTCTGTCTCTTGCAATTCTGATCCATTCTGGACCGGCAACTCTTTTGAGGTCATCTTCCCACCGTTTCTTTTGTCGACCTTTTCTTCTTTTGCATCCCGTCCATTTCTCCTTTCTCTCTTTCAGCATATTTCCTGTCTATGTCTATTTAAGTTTTTTGCATACTTCATTCGCATCTTTAAATTCGGTTTAATCTTGTTTTATTTTGCTTTCTTACTCCGATTGCTCTTCTCTCAATTCCATTTTACGATTATTTTGTTAGTTAGTTCCTCTGTTCAGGCCAATGTTTCACAGCCATTTGTTAAGCATGGCAAAATGCACATGTTATAAACTTTTATTTTATCTTCAATTGGTATATCTTTGTTTTCAATAACCTCGTTAACCAAAATCTTTTGGACGTGTTGGTGATTCTACTGTCAATTTCTATAGCACATTATCCCGTGTGGCTACTAGCTGTGCTAGGTATATACACTCGTCTAGATATTCTATTTCCTCCATGTTTACATATTTTATTTTTTCCATGGACTGATGCGCTTATCTTAATATAAAAAGCAGAAAATGAATTTCATTCCCGGAGAATGGGATTCAGTCTCTGATAGCGGGGAAAATTCATTTTATGTAGATCAAACACAGAATGCATATCTCTCCGCTTCCTGGAAATGAATTAAATTCATCGGAGAATGGGATTCACTCGAGCGGGGAAAATTCATTTTCTACATGACGTCATAATCATCTATCAATTTTTATTTTTGGCCGTATTATGGGCCTTTTTTTCCAGCAAGTGTTATAATAGAATTATTAACAGACAGTTAAATAATGCCTAACTATAAATAAATATTATTCATATTTAATAAAACAATGACTTATCATATAACTTATACGGTGCTCATGGAATTGTGTATCATCCACGGAAGGCGTAAAGTAAAAAACAGCTCCACAACCTTCGCTGCAAAATCACTTGGATTCTGTAGTCATTTGTGAATAATATTAATGGAATTCTACAATAATGTCTCAAGCAAATTGCACAGAGATGGCAATTATTTGTGCAAATTATTTTAGTTCGTCATATTTTCGCCTACGACATGACGGAACGACAATATCACAAAATCGCTGCGGGTTACTGACATTCAACGAATTTGCAAATTGTGTTTCTAATTTTCCGCAGTTGTTATATGAAATAGTTCAAATTTTTACAATATCCATAAATAGTAGCAATCTGAATGATATAATTTGTTCATTCGAATAAGAATATCAATGTCCAGATTTTCTTCGTTATATAATCCACTTTGTAAAACCTCACGATATTGCTCTAAAAATCAACAGCAACAAGAAAGTGACTTTAATGAATTATTGTGAGTGGTTTATTTTATATGGATATATGCATTACACACTGTCTTGGGATAAAATTTAAATTTTGTATTTAAAACAGTCGAAGGGAGATAGTGGATTTGGGTAAAGTGTCCACCAGTACAACGAGTGATATAAATCACATGATATTTGTTCGTTTTTTGAGATATAAAATATTTTAAAATCTAAACGTTGTTGTTTGCTAGAATTCACAACGTAATTGCATAAAAGTTTTAAATTTAAGGTTTGGATGAAATGAAAATTGAGTACGAAAAATGAATGGATATCTTGAGTGACCACAAGAGTTAACCAAACTAGATTTTCGTGTCTTTGAATTGATATTTCTTTTCTGATTTTAAAGCGTTACACTTTACGTTTTAATGGAAAGTCCGTTGAAATATTTAAGGCTTGCTGCTCCTTTATTTATAGAATATGTTGTTAACTTTAATATCAGAAAAATTTTTTATTAGTTTTAATTTATGCTTGACAGCTTTTTAAAAGTGATTTGTGTTCAACAAATATCCTACAATTACTGCTTTAACATATCTGAGTTAAAATCTATACGAAAATGTCGAAAATGTTATCACTACATTCAATTTATATTTTACCAATCCAAAATTTATCTGATTTGAAATGATGTTGCCTGGTTAAATTCGCAGACAGCTGTCTGGCAATTAAATGACTCCTAGAAAAATCGACCATTCCACAAACAATCGACGTTAAAACATACCCTAACTTAAGACAAATGACACATCTAAACTGAACTCACCCACCCGGACAAAGAAGTAAGAGAACGGCACTAGCTTCATAACAACAGAGATCCAAGAAAGAGAGCAATTAAAGGACTTCTCAAATGACTCGTTTGATGAAAGATTTTATGACGAAACAGCTCGAAAAGAGAACTTGAGATTAACTAGGAAATGAAATCAAGGGATAGCTTCGATATTTAACATCTGCGTTGAAGAAGAAACTCAAATGGTGTCCTTTTGAAGATATCCTGTTGTTATGAACCAAAACTTGTCTGAGGGGCATAGGGTTAAAATAGTATCAAATCGTAAAACAAAGTTTTGGTGCTTGGAAACTGAGTATCATTGGGTTATCAGTCTGAAGATATAGAAGCTTAAAACATCACAGATATATGGCACAGCTGACAGCTAAAATTCCATAATCAATGAATTTATCACATTGAGACATGCCACCAATTCCCAAATGACTATCACTTGATTAGAATTAAAAACTTAAATGCACAATTAGACCGGATGACAAAGCCCAAAAGAGCTTGATTCCCTGCTAGGTTTGAATGACATTTGCACCGCAGCACAACAGCTCTGCGGAGCTGTGAATTATCTTATAATATTTTCATGGCTTGACACGAAAGCCTTCGAGACTGTACCATTTGTCTGGCGTATGAAGAAAGTATGGGGGGCCATTCGAAGTGGAGTATGACAGCTCCATGGCATAACGAATTGCAAGCGTATTGCTACGAAGAGGACTGGATTAAGAAATACAGCTTAAACAGCTTATACAGCTTTATGACTAACAAGAAGTGCCTCTTGGGGTACAATCTCTCATGTTGGTTGCACCACAGAGGCACGTGGTAGAGGGGCCCCAAAAATCATAAAACTCGTTGAAGTAACGAATATGGCAAATCTTGAACCTACGTTTGTGTGGCAAAGAAACTGCATCAGAAGAGATAAACGTATGAAGATATTTGTGCAGATGGAAAGTGAAGCAAAGCTCAAGATTTTGCCGGAGTGAAGAATGAAGAAATAAACTAAAATTCCAAACGTATACGTTTATCCATTTGCGTAAAGGAGTCACAAAATAGTTGCATTCATGATTATCATAGTAAGCATAACAATAACGATATAGCCGTAACTGTATGTTTGTTCAACCACTAAATCGTATATAAGACGTTTTGGCTATTCAAACGACATCAGTTTAAGATATAACACGAAGTGGATTAAAACTGAGTGCTACGAGAAACAAGGATATTCTTAGTTGTTTTATATTTTTTAATTATTTATAAGTTGTTGGTATCCTGCAATTCTTGTAGTTATTTTATTTGTCAGTTTTTTGGTAATACTTGAAAGAAAAACAAAATGAAGGTATTGAAAGTGATAGTAAATGAAATGTGTTATTGAGTGTGATTATGTTTTGTGATTTTATTTACAGTGCTTCATTGCTGTCCTTTTCATTGCTGCCGTAGCAAATGCTGTTCCAATTGAATTGGGTCATTACCCAGGACATGCTTATGTCCACGCTGCTCCAGCTTTAGTTCATGCTGCTCCAGTTCACAAAGCTATCATTGCTGAACCAGTTGTAAGTGAAATGAAAATGTTATATAATTTTATTTACTTGTGTATATGGTAATTGAAAATCACAGGCTTATCCAAAATACTCATTCAACTATGGAATCAAAGACCCACATACTGGTGACATCAAATCTCAAGCTGAAGAACGTGATGGTGATGTAGTCAAAGGACAATACTCAGTTGTTGAACCAGACGGTTCAGTACGTACTGTAGACTATACAGCTGATGACCACAATGGATTCAATGCAATCGTACACAAATCCGGACCAGCTGTACAAAAAGTAGCTGTAGCAGCACCAGTTGCACACTATGCTCATGCACCAATTGCTCTTTCTCATTATCATTAACCATGAAATCGTTAACGACAAATTTACATAGAAACTATTTAACAACAGCAATATAAAGAAAATGATATTTGTACTATATTTAAAACTGTAATTCTATTCTTAATTCAAGCTAACTTAGAAACAAAACTAAGGACACACGATTGATGTTTGAACTACATCTGATGATAGAAACTGAGGTGGCATCACAATCAAATAAAATAAACAGCGTGCTTTTAAAATAATAATGAAATTTTAAAATCTCATCATCACATACATTCAATTCTACTTTCTCAAATCATTTATTCAAATCCATCAAATCAATTTCTAACGCCATGAGGAAGAAGGAAGCGCCATCATACCCACCTCATCATTTCAGCACAACACTTTCAAATTTTCTACATTTCGCGCCAAACATACTCGATGTTTCAATGAAACCATCCGATGAGTCTGTGAAAGATATGTATCTGAGAGATAACCCAATGGTTCATGGTGATATTACATCAAACTTGCTCCCCAAGAATGCAGGTATCTAGCCTTAATGAAGATAAGGAAGCGGGTAGTTCCATTATCAGAGAATGATTCATCACGAGCTTGAGCTTGTTACATAATCTGTAACACTCCAAGTTTCGATATTACGTAAAGATAGAAACTGGATAGGTTTAAGTGGACCTACATTCCATCGCCATGAACTATCGACAAACTTTATTCACACTCGCTACTTGCACTAGTGTCATCTATCGTAAAAGTAGCGAATGATGTAAACTTCGCGGCGTTTTCGAATTTCGAACATTTCGTTTCACTTTGAAGTGGTCTTCAGTTTGGCTCATTCATTTCATTCTTATTTATTAATTTATTAAACTTTCTTCTCATAGTTATATCAAACTATTTGCTGTAATATTTGTGCTTCTATGGTTTTCTCATTTCATTCTTATTCTTTCTAATTTCTTCGTGAATCTCGAGTATGCTGGACGAGGTAATTTCGTGTATTGTGATAAATATTTTTATTTTATCGTAATTAAAAACTATATTCACTTTATCATCTCATTTTTCATTTCATATTCTCATTGCATTCTCAATGGTGTTAAATTTTTTAATAATTTCATTATGATTTGTAAAGAACTGCTTGTTATTACGAATAAAATATATGAATATATTTGTAATTTGTGTATCTTCTTATTGATTCCAGTTTATCACTTCCTATATTTATCCTCAACATTGGCATCATTTAGCTATTATTGTGGTTCAGTGATCAACTCATGCTAATGTGATAAATGTGGATATTACCTTTCCAATTTAAATTATATCAAATCTTTTTTCCCTTTGACCTCTTAAGGTTTTCAGGAAAAGTTTGGTCAAGAAATTTACATTTACAAGACACACAATTCAGTTCATGTTGTATAAAAATCAGTTGAGATCCATTAGATAAAGTCATAATCATGTAAATTTTTGAGTTTAATGTGAAGTAGAAGCTATTAACATCTCGATGTGTAATCAAGATATCGGATATCATTTAGTTATATCTCACGAATTGACTTTAAATCACTCGAAGCATATAAATCCAGTAGAAGAGTTTATCGCATCGGCATACCGAATTCCACGTGATCTTAGTAGCAGATTGAAATGAGGAGCTTCCAGATATGAAAACCCATTGAAATATTTGAAAAGTTTTCCCGCTTTAAGCCAATTTATTCAAATAAAAGAAATGCTTTTAAAGTTGAAAAATGATTCTTAAGCCAATGTTTATGTTATTCACGAGTAAAACAGTTAAACACATGTTTTATAGAGATATTCATTTGTGATTTATTCATTCAATTAGCGGAAGAAGATGAGACTTTTAACCGAAACAATTTCCAGATTAGCTTCATTTCAAAGCGATTCAACTTTTCGTAACAAGTTCAAAGACATTTGTGACGGTTTTATTTTATTATTTACAATAACCACGTAATTCTGTTATAGCTACTTTGACGATTGACAATTGTGAAACACCTACGCGATATTTGTCACATTTCTAATGGAAGCTTATTTTCGCGCGGTCTTATTCAATTCTCAGATACTATCTCTGGGAATGCGATTTCTCTGTCCAGTGGACCATTAAATAATATCACACCACATTCCTAATAGCTGCTAGAACGCTGTATATGCATATCGGAATTGTATCAGGGAATTTTGGTTTCTGTGAAGTGTTCTCTGGAAAATTGTTGACACTTTCGAAACCGATAACAGCTTTGACACGAACTATTGAGCTTTAATTGATCATATCAACGTCATTTGGTCATAGTTTTGATGAAAATCACTTTGTTCTGGTACGTTGAACCTTTCAAGTTTCACCTAATCATGACACCTCCTTTGAAGTGTTTCTATTTCATTTGTTACTGTCAATATCAAGACCACACATTAGGCGAAGATAAGAAACTGATAAACTTGACCTTCACAGGTAATGACTGGAGTTATTTGAATGGATAATTCAACGACCTTAACACTGGAAGCTTTATAGCCCTTTCAAGGTTTTATTCATTTTCGTCGATTCGTTTTGAAATTTGGAACAATTTCGATTTTCTACTTAACAGAAAGTGAATTTGAATATCCATTTCCAACAAGGTAAACTAAACTAGAATGTTCTTGAAAACGCATATGACTTGGATATCCTTAATTACAGGACATTTGTACAATTTGCAATTACTGTAGCTAGGAACTTTTGTTGGATCTTTCTTGAGTTTCACTCTTGTGTCACTATTGGATACACGTTTTATTTTGGAAACAGTTATTGCATAATAATTTCTACAGCGCTAATTCTTAAAAGCTCGACAAACCACAATATCCAGCGTGAGCTGGGTAGTATTAGTTTTCATCTGAATATTAACGTGTTAATAAATCCGAAAATTTATGGGCTAATTTCTGAATTTCTTGCTTTCACTATCAACATCATCCCGAAGGTGGTTTGTAACTTTCACTCCATCTGATTATCCTTGAAACGTTTATCCAATCGATTCAAGCTGATTTAGTTTATCAACATCTGTGCATGACAGCAAAGTGAAGACACGCCTTAGACTAGTCGGAGCTGATGAAAGCAGTGACAATAATGAAGTGGTTTTATGATAATATATTTTATATATTAAAAATCAATTAGCATTTTTCACATCGCCGTAGAAGTCGAGTAGAGACCGTATCCGATATACTGAATTTGAAGTCTTAATCATATTGGGTGGATCTTCATTTCAGACAGTAACTTGTCTGTCTAATAAAAACACAAATTAATAAGAAAATATCTTAGTTATACACCGGATAGTTATGGTTTGTCATAATCAAAATTTTTGTTTGGATCCCTGCTGATGATCAACTCCGAATCTAGTCACAGTTTCGAGTTAAATTTGTTTTGGAGGAAGTTGTTGGATGATAATAAAATTTTGGTCAAATGTTCAATAACTAATGGTGATAAACGTTACAAGATATCAAAAACGCAATCATTAAGTTATTTCAATGTTATGTTTTATTCCACACCACAAGGTTGAGGTGTAAATTGTGGGACGAAAATTTTGAAAATTCTCAAATCTTACGTCATGTTTCTGTCCATTTACGCTGGAATTTTACGAATTTGTCCCAGAGAAATGATTTTCCAACAATGGCGATTTATGACCATTTTTATATCTTATGATATTCGAACTTTACAACAGTTTCAAGGGGAATTCGCACGAGAACCACTTCCTAAATCCGTCACAAACCAATTGAGTCGCTTATTTTTCATGGTCCCAGTTTAGGGCAATTCCGTAGACGTGAACTAAATAGGGATCAGTTGACAAAATGATGTCGTTAACAAATGAAATCGTTAGATTCTATGAGTAGGAGATTGTGTAGAATATCGATTACTGATTAATGACACTCTTAAACAGACGTGCCCAGATCAAACCTTTGAAGACTCACATCTTTGGACAAAGCCAATTGGTCAGGGTTAAGGTTGTACCTGAGTTGTTATCTGATTTCAGAAATCAGTACTAGCTGAAGAAAGATTCTTTATCCAGTGGGGAGTTAGATGAATATTTATTAGCATATCGTCTGAATTCATCTTTTCATCTTAAAGGGATAAATCCACTTTAACTAGATTTTGATTTTGGTCGAGCGAGAGTAAATATTCTTAGAAATGATATTATAAAGATTGACCGGTAAATTTATCAGGCCTGACTGTTCAAAATATTCCCCACTGTGCCTCAGATTCGACGGTCGAAAATGTGTACCACTGTACTTCAGAAGAATAGATGACGAAATCGCTATCGATCAAGTCGACTCGAAAAGGAACCCCACCATACTACAAAGTGTCATGCAAATGTGTTTCATGATCTTAGGGGTGCATGTTCATTATGTTGTCAAACGCAGTTTACTTGTCGATACTAACAGGGTTCAATAAAGTTGTAGATTTGTCGTTCCACTTCCGAAATTCAGAATTAAGTTTGAGATGAGCGTGGTTGTAAATCTTGGAAAAGAATTTACTGAGGTGGTATTGTACAAGATATGTAACCCAGTTTGGAAATTGATAGCTTACACAAAAAGTAAATATAATCAATAGTTGCACAATAATTTACATGGACTCACAGTATATTCTTTTCCAACTCCTTGAGAATAAATTCACAAGTTTCTGAAGTCACACCTTCGTTCCTCAATGATTTAGTGAGTTTAAACAAGTGAGAGATTTATAGCACTTCTGGATAATGAATCCACTTAACGACTCCCCTTTTGGGATCCGAATACTTTTTAGCAAATTTAAAAGTCATTCAGTTATAATTTTTTTTATGATTCTTTCATTACAGTTAAGAATGACCAAAAGAACGATTTTATAAAAATTTGGTTGAATTAAGTGTCTTGTACGAGGTGGTTTTAGTATGACATCTCCAATGAACACAGAAATTTTAGCTACTGGATTCATTCCAGCAACAGACACCTGGAATAGAGATACCTTTAAGTGTGGGTCTTAATGACTCCACCATCCACAAAATCCACAAAATCCACTAAAAGACATCGTAAAATCATCAATAATTCGATCAAAAAACAAATTTTCAACAAATTTTCCACCATTTTAACCCGATTTACTTAGCCATTGACCATAAATTGTCCCAGGAACTCGCTGTTGGAGGCAACTTAGTTGGGGCATTGAACGGAGAAGACCCCATTCAAATTGTTGACGGTAATTTTGTTTTAATTGCGCCACTTCCAAGTGATTCTGCAATTTTTCCGTATCCGGTAAAATGATTATATTTTCAAGACAAAATTGTCCAAGAAAATTGTTTTCTTACTTAGACACGAATTAATTGTGAATATTGACGCTTAGATTTTCACTTAGATTGTCTATAATTACCTGCGTGGGAATATCGAAAATGGCGCTAATGTTTTTCCAGTGCTTCAGCGCCCCTGAAAGTTGCATTCTGAACTACAAACATCTGTCAATTGTTTCCGAGTTAACACAATCGTCACGACAATCGTAAACATGACCCTCAAAGTTCTCCTCGCCCTGTTACACAAACGTGAGTTGGTAATCGAGTTGGGCATTGCAGTTCACTCTTTCCTTGCAGTGATTGAGTTCAGAAAAATGTATCTGCTATGTTCAGAGTTATCTGTGAGTTATTTATGTAATTACAACTAGTCTCGTTTTGAACAAATACAATATAACCTTGTGAAGCAAAATTTCACATCAACTGCACTGCAGGCCAAAATCGCAGTGCAACTATTAAAGAAAACTTTCTACAGCATTTTGAGGTTCTTCTTCTATTTCATACAAACTGGCACCTGTAAAAGGAATTTCCACAATTAAGTTCGTCAATAAAGAATATTCTAATACAAATTTATTTAATTTAACAAGAAAACTTTAAAATATAAATTAACCCTGACGTCCTACAGCGTTCTGCCCAAAACTACAAGCTAGCCAAGTTTAACATCTTTGGTCATTTGAGTAGATCGAAAGGAGAAATTATAATATGAACTGATTAATACAATATAATCAATTATCTAGAAGCTAACCACATGATGAATGTGCTACTGAATCATCGCCGCAATTGCCTTGTAGAGGAGAACAAAATGTCGGCGCTTCTAATTTGAAATATTCAAAATATTAAGAGTTATAGTATGAATAAATTTTTAAGTTATTTATTATAATTTGATGAAAACATTAATCGAATTTCTTGTGATAGATATAAAGAAGTTCCTCGGCTATAACATTGTTTCAACGCCAACGCGATTTTTAGTGTTTGACTATATTTGAGACGTTTTTGATATATTGGTTTCATATCTATTTGACTTGATTAAGCTATGTTTGTTTATTAGAGATGAACTGCTATTTATTAATTTCTTTAATTTATTGATGATGAAGCTCGCTTTTCCTCAGATCTTTTCTATTTCAAAGAATTAGGTTATATAGGTAGAAAAGCACAACTTTAAATACAAGAAATGAATGATAAATTAACCAACAATATGAAGTGGCTGCTTCCTTGGCAGAAAATAGAGAACATAAGAAAATGCCCTAAGCATAGTAGTTCACTTCAAATACCTTCTTAATCTTATCCCAATAACTACCAACTACCAAAATTACAATTTCTTCAAAACTTTCAGTTAATTTCATCTGAAAATTTGAAATCTGGGAATGAAGTTCATATAAATGTCAACTGAAGCTGGTAAACGTTTGTAATCAATTTGGTGTAAATCCGGACTGTTCTCTTGCACTTTGGATTCGCCCTCAATAGCGTTTACCGAAACACGCCCGACGCTTCGATTGACATTGTTTTGGTTAAAACAAAATTGAAGGAAACATCAAGGGGTCAACAGATCAACAGGAAATGAACAATTTCCAAATTTATATGTGCTCTGGAATTAGTGTAATAAATGTTTTGACACTGTTAACATCTGAAATTGATCACGAAATTTGTACCCTACGGGGTTGATTTGCTTAATAATGGTCTGAAGATTTTTGAAACCCTTCAGGACATTCAGTGGAATGAAAACGTGTCCGAACTATGACAGGAAGTGTGACGCAAGTTTGGCTAAAATTTAAAATTCCATTTCGCAATTTAGGCGCGGCAGAGATCGGGTTATAAAACCTTCGAAAATTTTTGTGAATTAAAATTGTTGGAAAATGCAAAACCCTCACGTCAGCTTGTTGTTTTAATGGGTTATTGAGTTTAATTATAATTATGCACGAAGTGATAATTGAAACGTAACAGCTCAAGAAATGATATCTTGTTGTTTTGATCCGCCATATTCTGGTGTTAACTAAATCCATTTAACAAAATTTCTCTAATTTACACTATACTGTGATTGCTTACGTTTGTTTTAATCAGTACAACCATCACCTAGATTCTGCTGAAATCATATGCAATCCAATCGGTTTCAATGGCAGCAACCCCCGTCACTGTGATGCAAGTATGAGGTCCTTGAACTTGCCAGCTTTAGCTAGGAGATTTCCTTGAGATGCACTTGAGTGGATAGATTCAATCTCATCTCCATATTAGACGTAACTGCAAATAGAAGTGATTGTTATTATTTAAATTATTGTGCAACTGTTTAAATAACTCTATTCGGCTAAAGGCCATGCAGTTGTGGGTAGTGGCTTCTATGGAATGCACAAGTTCTTGCAGTCAATGTTAAGTTTCCGCGTTTCTCATGGAGCTAAGCGTGGAAATGAATCGTCTTTAACACGAACATGGAAATCTCTCAAGTGCCAACTTTGAACCATGTCAAGTGGAGTCGATACTAAAACGCCTCTCATATCGAATGGAGCCAAAGCTCAAAGCCAAAAGAAGTTTCTTGTTAATGAGAAAGAAATTTTTCGATTTTTCTGATTTTTTGTTTTAGTTTTGAAAAAAAATTCTCTCAAAGATTTTGCACCAATCTTCAAGACGTTGTCCAACAATCGTATCATCTACAGAAGCGTTCGACTGGTCGCAGGTGGAAAATCTTATATAGGAAGACACACAGATAGATCAATGGTCATTGCGTAAGAAGGTTTCGACACCTTGACATCGTTCGCTTAAAGTTTTTGGTGGCGGAAAAGTTCTGATGGTTCTGGGAAAAAGTTTTCAAAAAATCGTTCGTTGATAAATAAAATTTTTTGAATAGTACAGAGCCGAAATTTGTTATTTTAGTGTTTTATTGAAGTGTGAAAATGTTTTGGCGGTATTTAGCTTTTTTTGTAAGTTAAAACATTTTTTAAATTTTCATTTTGGAAATTATCAATTGATTTCGAACTTTTGTTTATTTAAAAGTGAGGTTATGTGATCATTCATGCGTTGCTGATAGGATTTCAGCTACAAATTGAAGACAAGTGATAACATGTCAAAAGTTGAATTTATAGTTTTTGGATGTTCCATTTAGAATATTTCACTTGGAATTCTTTTGCAAACTTTCAAGAGATACAAGTTTACGTACACTTCTTATCGGCAAGCTTTCAAAATGACGAAGTGTATCATCTGGAAAGTCTTCATGAACTAGTGGCCTTATCAGTGAAATAAATTCTTGGTCAACTGACTACTTGACATATAAATCAATTTATTAACTTACTCCAAGAATATTGAATCTATTAGAAAAGAAGATAGAAATGTTTTATGCGTTTCAACTAACATTTCTTGAATGCAAAATTATGTTCGTAATAAGTATAACAGAGAGTGGAAAGTCTTATGACATATTGCAATATATTTCGAGCACGAAATTGACGTTTTTGTACTCGCTCAAAAAATTGTTTTAAGAGAATTTAACGAAAAGTAACGGAGGAGAAAACCACTGGAAGGTGCTAGATGTTACTCGAGAAATTTTCTCCATTAACTTCCGGCTAGTTGGAAAATCCCGTTCATTTGACCGGTGCATGTAACAGACGATAGAAATTCAAAATGTCAAATTTGTGTATGTTCGTTCATGAAGTTGCTTGTACTATTCGAGTAACGAGAGAGAACTTAGAAAATTTCTCCCACATTTCTCATTTATAAACTCTAGTAAAGTCAAGCTGTACGTGAACAGACCTATTTTTAGTGTTTAACTTCCAAAAAGTTTATAAATCATAAAATATCTTTTGGTGGTCACTTCTCTGTTCCATTTGTTCGGATATCCTGGGAGCAGTATCTGTTAAATCAGAGTTCTCTGTTGTACACATTCAAATGACCATTTTTGGCTCTCGAAGCACTTGACATTACCAACATTAATTCTTGGTCATTTAACCATCGACAGGTCTTTAATCCGATTGATTTAACAGTATGTGACAAATATTTACGAATCATATGTAAACGAAGTCAAAAACATCAAAGATTGTGGGCGATTCACGAAATATTTCATTGAATAACGAACATGTGGCGGTAGTTTCACCAAAATATTCCTAATTCCTAGCGCATCTTTATCTTAATCTTACTATATTTGAACGATCGCCAACAAGTAAGTAGCGATACATCAAATTGAGATACTTAGAAAAGCATTTGTCAAGTTTAAGTAAATTCGACGACAATCATATATCACCATTTGACCAAACTAGCCACGAATTTGGCCTCCAGTTTGAAGAGCTTATTTTGGAAACTCGAACTTAAAAGTTTAATTTAAACTTTAAGAAACAATTTCAGCAATTCCTCATTTAGACCGCCCCCAATGCTTTTCTCCAGAGACTCATCAAAAGACGACGCCAATCAAACATTTTGATAATTTTTCGTGATTTACCTATAATGACTCACAGGCTACAGGTGTAACCACGAAAAGTACAGTTTGAAAAATTTTCACGAAATATGGCAATTTGCAAGTCATTGGTTCATCCGTCAAACTGACGTTTCGTTTTTGTTCTAATCAATTATTCCAACACCTCAAGGTGTAATTGAAGACACCATTTGGATTTTCTCTACCAAATGATGGATTGAAACCTAGAATTAACCCTAGAAGAAAGAATTTTATTTTTGAAATTTTTAGTTTCAAATTTTCCATCATACTGATACTTATTTTGTTTCTAATTTATTAGTAATAAACGTCACATGTAGGTAGATTTTAGTTTTATGGTTATTGCATAAAAACCTCAAGTTGAACTTAATCCATCAATAAAAACGAATTAAAGCTTGATTTCCCATAAAGCTAAAATTGATTTGGTTTGATGGATTTGTTTACTATTATTCTGTTCATCTCAGGTGTTGATAAGTCACGTATAAGAGACATGATTGATAGATAAACTGTTATTCAAGTTAAATTCTGTTAAATTCCTCATTGATTGCTTTGTTTGTTTAATATGCACGCAATATAAAAGGCTTCCTGTTGTATGTAAATTTCATTTGCTGATTGAATCAATTGCCAAATTAATTCTTAGTAGAGAACCATTTGAACCACAATAGATATTTCAATATTTTTCACTTCAATAATTTCAATAACAATCCTTGTCACGTGCTTGATACTACATACATGCTCATTGTATGAAATATCACGAATCTCCACATAGAAAAAATTGTTGCAGGAAATGACAAACACCAGAAATAAGTTTTGAGGATGCTCTAGATACCTGAGCATCCAAGTGAATGAGCTTTTGTGAACTTCCTGGTTGTAATAATTGATTCGACATCGTATAGATTTACCCTATAATTAAAAGATCAGTTTATAAACTAATTAGTACATTCCCACATTTATAAATTCGATCAATTTGCATATGTCAAATGTGTACGGCTTTGAACTACTAATTGGCGAATTCCCCGAATACCTGCTGGCTTCCTTATCTCTAAATCAAGAAGTCGTAACTGAGTTTGAATTCAATACAAATAGGAAGAGACAATAAAGTTGCAGAAAGAAAACTAAAGTAGAAGACACAAAAAAAACACATAAGATTAAAATATGTTTGACAAATTTGCATGGGATCTTTTGGATGTTTTGATCAAAAAGAATCTCTCTTAATTCAAAACACTGAAATCGTACATGATTTATAGTTTCCACCGTTAGATGATCAGTTGATTTGATCATTTGACCAAAAAAAATAAAATTTTTTTCATAATTTTCTCGAGTTAATACTGAAGATGACCGTTCTAATGATGAATATGTCACTGGAGATATTTTGGGCATAATATCAAAAAGCTGCATGAAATAAAGAAGCTTAAAGAAACTAATCAAAATTCCAAAGTAGTTTTTCAACCCGGTTGATTTCATTTAACCGTTTGCAGCAAGTAGCTTAATGTGGGATTCAACACCGAAAGTGTAGCTTAATGAACATCGAGGGTATAGAATCAATTTCAAATTATAGCTAGATCCATATCAGGTGATATTGAGATCAGATATCATCCAATAAGTTGTGCAAAATTTCACGCTAATTTCACGCTGAAAATCATCATAAACTTTATGCTCCCAAATGTGTGAGAAGACGAGTCGATGTTCATATTAACAAAGGAATTGCGGTTTTAGTTAATTGATTAATTAAATCGTTAATGGAGCAAATTAATTTATGAGATTATTCAAATTAGATGCGAGCACCAGAAAAATTAACAAAAATTAGCCTAAAAGTATGCATTCACCAATTTTCAGATTTGCCTTTTGCCGCTAGCAGCGCCATTGATGAATGACTTCTCAAGCTATCGATCACTGCCTACACAAGCCCTGACACTGGCTGAATGGCCGTCGTACAATATTTTCGAGCCGAACGGTAGGCAATATTTAATGAGCTCCAAAATTTTATGATCCACTGTTTATGTTCCATTACAGGTCCCGGAACGTATGCTTTTGGATACGAGATCCAAGATCCACAATCGAACAATCTCCAATTCAAAGATGAAGAAAGACTTGCGGACGGGACTGTACGTGGATCGTACGGTTACCTGCGGCCTGACAATGTAGTCACAATCACCAAATACACCGTGGACAGTCGAGGTTACAGGTAAACCTGAAGATGGCTCTTATTTGAAATGTCAAATCCTTTATGGTTTTCGTTTAATTCTAGAGCGAAAACGGAGACATTTGATAGATCAACAGGTCCAGCAAGTAAACCTTCTTCGCCACCATCTTATAGACCGGCAACACATCCACCGACAACACGTCCTCCACCTTACACGTACACACCGCCAACGACAACGTCTCGTCCAATCCACGAAGTCGATCGCCAACAGTTCACCATTCCAGCTCATGTGGCCGAACAGATTCTGAGCCAGCACAAACTCACTCTCAATCCAACCCAGAGTCCTGTGACGGACACAAGCATCTTGGATCCTAATGCTGCTGCAGCAATCAGTGGTCAGAGCCATTTAGTGATCAAGCCGTCTTTCGACAAACACAAGAACAACAACAAGTACTCCCTTCAGTTTGTGAACAACTTCATTCCTCAATCATTCGGATTGCCCCAGTTTCTGTTGCCACCCAAACAGGATCCCCCAATTCTGCATGATCCTGTCAACTTTGAGTTGGCCGACGAAAACCAGCCTCCGATCACGACTACCCCAAAGACGCCCATTGTTAACGACCGCTTTCACGATCCCATCCAAAGGGACCTACAGCCCCCCTTCGAGACAGCAAGGGATGCAGCCAACACAAAAGAGGCTCTGTGGTTCAAGCACTTGATTCAAGACCGACGCCGGGATTACTTCGCCAAATTCGGAACTGACTACGACACACAGACAATCCCCCCAGAATACACTCACACCGGAGAGTATGACGATCACTCACATGCGAGACACTTCTAAGTTAGTTCTGCTTTAAGTATACAAGGATGTGATCCTGCACTTTGTAATTCACGAAGACTATTTATTGTAGCTTATTTGTATTAACCTACTTTTTTAAGGAGCTTTAATAAACTACTTTCAAGTAAAATTCGATTTTATTCAATATAACGTTGATCAAGGCATTATCCTTAGGGAGGATCAATTGTCAATTCGACTCAACGAGCTTCCACAAACATTGTGCCCACGATCATTTGAACTTCACCAATCAAAATAATCCATTTGACAGAATGATAACCAAGTCAGTAGCATTGAGTATTTCAAAATTCGAGTTGTCTGATGTCTGATGATCTAAATGTTAAATTATTTGTAATACCGGTAGCAAGGAAATTGTGGGTTTACGCAACAGTATCTAAGAGCTATAAGATAACACGTACAACTTCTAGAAAGATATTTCAAAATCAGTTCAATCCTGTCACACAGTGTAGACGACAGTGAACGTTTTTTGAACGAATCCCACGATCCATTCGCGTGCGCAGCCAAAGAAAAACTATGTAATCTCAATTATTTAACAATTACATCTGTAACATGTTAACTTATTAAGAAAATTACAAAATCATGAAGTCATTTCATTCAACTCCAGAAAAGTGTCACACTAATCCAATTTATAGTGAATTTTGATGTTTGCTCTGTCAGATCCGAGCTGGTTTAATTTTAGTTTTAACGATCTGCATCCTATGCCTTTTCGAATCTTGAAACCTGCACGCCGTTGTCGTTGGCGGTTTATTAACGATCCACAACTGCTACTTAACTAAACCACTAGTTATTGTATTTTCTTATTGCTGTACGTAAATACGTAAAAGAAATGAATATGAAGTAGGTAAGAAAAAATGCTCTGATGGTGTAATGGCTGTCTTCTCGGGAATTTTCAGTTTCACTTTTATGTCTACATTGACAAAGATTATGTTTGCGCATTAAAACTTCAAGTGTTGTTGCTTTACAATGTTTACCGCTATATCTAGTCGGAGTTTTCTGTAACACACATTGTGCTGTCGATAAATAATAATGCATAACAGGTTATCTAAGTTAACTATTTAATTTCATGCGGTTTTTTGTTGTGGTTTCCGTTTACGGAAACATAGTTAAATTTACCAGAAATTCGGTCGGATTCAATTATCTCACAGAATCATTTAATATTATTAACTTTATATGGAAAATGGAAAACCCTCAGACGAAAATTTAGATTTTCTTTAAGTATTTTTCAGTATCAGTGTAAACATTAATTTTCAAATGGCATTCCCACTTCGATTTGTGAACTCTTCTTATTCTCATACATTAAACAAAATTTGACAGCAGAACAATGAACGTCTTACTCCAACAGCAGCTAGTTTGATGAGAAAGCGTCACCTCATGATCGCCAAAGAATAGTCACATGCCACAGATGGACGAACAGCAGTGAGTGCTACACTGTTACACTACACTCTTATATCAAACGAATACAAGTGTTACAAAATGACTACAATCAGTGTCTCTTAATTAAATTAAAATTATTTAGATCAACTACCGGCATGATTTTGGAGACTGCTGGAGGTTTTACAATCACTACGCGAATGAATTTGAGGCCGTATAAATTAGAGTTTTAGCTAAAGATTGAATAAATAATTTTGTTTAATGAAGACTTTATTTTGTAAGTATGTGAATTTTCCTTAAAAATAAGTCTTCTTTTAAATTTAGACTCTGTGTCTTATCACAGAGATGATAACAAATTTGGACAACTCGAATACTCCATCTTCAGTTCAGTGAATCAAAACTTGTAGTTCAATAAAGTTTTTGCCTCCATTCATTAGGACGCGACATTGCTCATGTGATAACATGAGCCCGTGCCTGGTTTTGTACAATTCCTTTGGGTTGTGATCGTTGCGGATTGAGTATACCGTGTCAGTGCGGACAATGTGGCACTTGGATTTGGAGCTAGCGGTTGAACGAGACCACACAACTAAGCTGTAGTGGATAGGCAAGTCATTTGGCATGATACCTGTTAACCATATCATTAGGAACTGCTGCTGGAAGCGACGTACTGCTCCATCATGTGGTTGGCAGTTCTCATCGAGGAGCTCCAACAGACTCACTTTTCTGATCATCAGCATGAGGGGTAGATAGTCTTTTTGCTTCCGGTTCCCAAAGCCTCTTATTTTGTCTTTTATAAGAAACAAATGGTTGCAATTGGCCGCTCCATGTTGATGTGCTCGAGGATCAAGAAATAGATTTTTACAAATCCCAGGCTTGACAACCTCCACCGGTGTTTTAGTGTGATCAATCTCCATGTGGTATGAGTAGTCCGAAACAGAAACGTTCTTTCCGCATGCCGATATAGGACAAGTTATTGGTTCCCTGGATATCTGCATTTCGGACGCATAGCGAACTTCGGAACTGGGTGTCTCCGCGCGTAAAATAGAAACCTTCTTTGGAAGTAATTGTGGCTTTGGCTCCATGCTGTGATTGCTAGCAAGTGGAGAATTGGGATTAGCGTACCAATAAGCGATTATAGTCTCGTATCTGGCATCCTTTTTTGGTGTGGACACTGGGACTTGCTTTGCCTGCACACTTTCTTCGAAATGGTTCTGTCCCAGAGAGCTGAAAATAAACTCACGGAGGGGTTCAGAAGCATTCTCCTGAATCAGCTTAAAGAATTCTGTCATCAAATTGTCATTTATTCTTGTTTTCGATTCAATTTCATCTCTTACTGTTTGTGATCTTTTGAAGCCAAGATCCGGATTTGGGTCAAGTTGCGATGTGCTTCTCTTATGTACCAAACCAGGTTCATCTCGATGAATGACAAAACTTTCAGACATTTTCATGTCTGCGATGTCTTCTGTGCGATGAACGTTAGAGACATTGCTCAAAAACGTCGGTTTCGGGGATGATTCTGCAGAAGCTGTTTGACGTTCAACATTGTTGCGTTGGATAATGGTAAATGTATCCTTATTTTGTACCTCGAAAGTATCATTTAAAATGTCTTCTCGTTTCTCAACATACTTGTGTGCATCAACGGGAGAATCGTTGAATACCGAATAAATTTCTTCTCGAAGCATTGCACGAATCAAATCCCTTGCCTCGTGCAATCTCTGATTGCGCTTTCTGGGACTCCTCGGCTTCACTCTATTGCGTTGTGGTGGAAATTTTACCTTGAAAACAACATTCGGCCCAACTCCATTCGTCCCGTAGTTTGTTTCTGAGCTGCCACTTGAGGACAAGCTGGGCTTCCGAATATTTGGAATAGTTTTAGGCAAGTCCAAATCCGAGTCTTCGGAGGTCGAGGAAGGCGTTTTCCTTACCATCGTGCCAATATCAACGAAACGTTGATTGCGGAAATCACCCTTGTCCAATGACTCCAGTTTTTCTTGAATGTTTGAGGATTTACGTGAACTTGTTGCACTCTGTCGAATTGGTGTAGCTTGCTTTGCTGGTTGATTAAGTTCCTCGTCTGACATATCTTGCAAGGAGCTTCCAGCGGTGCCCGCATTTGACTGCAAAAAGAACGGCATAGAATCATGTTTCCTTGATCGCTTAGAAGAGTCATGTTGACGCATTCCAGCTATGATATCAAGAAAAAGGTTTCTTTCCTCTTTGGAGAAGTCGTCAACGTCAAGCTTTTCTGGAGTTACCGCTGTTTTGCTGTCAGATGGAGAGTTGTCTCGCAATTGTAGTAGCTCTTGGGATTTCTCTTTATTTACTTCTTCCGAAGACAGATCCTTCATCGGCATAACGTCTGTGTACTGAAAAAGCTTGGAAAAATTCCTGGACGTAATTTCGGAAACTCCTTCTGAACTAGAGCTCTGCAAGTCTGCCACTGGTTCCTCAATGCGCATTTTTCCCTTTGGTAACAATTTCATTCCACATTCAGGACAAAACTCAGACTTTCCAATAAGTGATGTGCATCTTCGACAAAACATGTGTCCTTCTTCACATAAATAGTTTCCTTCGACCGATGGATGAATCTCGTCAATTTGGCAATTTGTACAAATCATTTTATCAAATTTATAACTCAAAAATCAAAAGACACTTTTACAAATATGATAAATACAAATATAAATAAAATATACAAATATTTACTGGCAAAGAATTTATTATTTTTGTGTCATACTCATCGACTGATATCGCAACGACTGCTTTGTTATTATCAATGCTTTCGTAGTAATTATCCTTTAAGTATTATACATACATATATAAATTTAGTTCAAACCAGGGCTCTAGTTTTCCATAGCATATTGTCCTGCTGGTGTAACATCTCTAATAAAAAAAGTTGCTGATGAATAAAATAATAATAACAAATAAGGAAACAATGATACCCTATTTCGAACACAAATTTAGATTGTGGGTGCTATTTGCTGAGGCGACAAAGTTTTTAGTTATAAAACGAATCGTGCTTCTTACGGAAATGACAAGCATATCAGTTCACGGGGTTTCATCCACAGTATGGGATCCAATCGCTCCACCATCTGTATCGAATGATAACTTCTCCATGACTCTTTTGTGACTCTTCCGTTTGCAATTTAATCTACTGCAAGAAAGTTTGTAATTCAAAACAAAATATTTCTCAATTTGATTTGAGATGAAATGCTTGGATTAAGAAATTTAATATTTTTATCTTTACACAATGCGACAACTTCCTGTATTCTTTACAACTTCGGACAAACAAACATTTCTCTTTCATTTGAGTAAACAATTTCTATAACCGCATGTAATACAAATGATTCATGAAGTTTACAAATGGTAATGGTATGATTGAAGCATATATTTTACATCGTTTAAGCTTTTCAATTTGCTACTTTGTATCTCAACTAATTTTAAAGCATTCTCATAATATTGCATAAGCTTCAAATCCAAAATTGTTCGTGGTGTCGAATTTGAAATAATAATAACACAGTTAAACAAACTGAAGCAAATTACGTTGACATAATTTTTCGCGTCCTTCTGGTTTGCCGGCAGATGCTGTTGAGCTACTTTGAGCTACCACACACATTTTCTTTCCTTCCATGTTCCCACACATTTGAGTCGCCTCGGAATATTCAAGTTTATTCCAAGTGTAAGAGTGTTATCTTAAACGTTCAATAATTTTGAACGAATTTAAATGATTTTGAGTTAATCACAACAAGCACCTTCGTTGAATTGATGCCAATCTTTCAAAATATTGATAAAAAGCCACCATCGATTGCTCAACGTCTCAATTCTTGCACCTGCTAGTTAAAAACAAATGAAAACCTGTTAATGTTAGCTTATGGATATTACGTATTGGAACATAAGCATGCCTAGTAATTTATATAACATAGCAGGTTAACACTATAACCTAATGATGTTTTAATTTGTTGTAGTAGCTTTTTGTTCGTAAAACGAGCAAATAATGGAACCTAAGGAATGCGATGGAGTAAGAATATGATTTTTTTATTTAGTTTTAAAACTATAGTAAAAATGCATTTCTTTCTTTATGACGTGACTCTGTTGCATTTCGTGAACATGCACATGAGAAAAACCATAAGACTTCCTTAAAAACTACTGAAGCTTTAAACGAACTTACGTGAGACTTTTTATATTGCATAGTTTCTGTGTTAATGAGACTGCGAAATTTATTTTACCCAATCAATTTATTTTACTCAAGAAAATTAATTAGCTGTGGATCATAAAAAGCTACTGAAATTTTGCTAATTGAAGTAAACACCCAAGTGGGATTTTAATTGAGTTGTAAGTGTGACCACGATTATGGAGTTCATGCGACAAGTTCAACAGTCTTCCAGGGATAAAAAATTTTTGTGAAAGATAGTAAGAAAAAAGGTTACTAAAATGGCATAACGCCCTACACCCTCAATAACCTAACCTACAAAATGGTTAATAACGTAATTTCCATCCAGAGTTGCCATACACATTATGGAGAAGGGACACGCAATTAACATCAACAACGTGAGGACTATCAAAGAAGTAAATGATGGGAGGAAACTTGATGTTTACGAAAGTTTTATGATATCAAGGGAGAATCCAGAATTACTTCTCAACGACAAAAATGGGTGGTGCGATTCACCACTACTCAAACTAATTAAATGAGTTGTTTTAAGAAATTGACATGTTCACTATATTTATAAGCAATATTTCCATATTTTCTTTCATTTGTAATTACCACTGAGGAAGACAACATATAGTTGTCGAAACAAATTTGCCTGACATACGTAAAAATAATAAAAAGCGTGTAAAAGGAACCATATTTTCACTTTTAAATTTAAAAACAATTTTTTAAACGCTTTTACCAAATTCCACAAACAAACGAATCCGATGAAAATGATTGATTTTTAGTAGGTTCTTACAAGTCACAGGGATTATCTTATAAAACAAAGTCAATTGAAAAAAGCGTAAAAAATATTCGCTTCAAGCTAAGTTTCTCGCCGCTACTTAATCATAATCCTCATCTGGAGCGGTAACCCATGCAGAACATAAAATAATTTGAATTGCATATTGTACCACTTTAAATATGTAATCGTTGCAGTTATTCCGTAGATATTTTTCACTTTCTTCCTGTACAGAAAGAAGCAGAAGTTTACGTTTGGCACAATCTACAATGCTCTACTCGTTTTTATGTGATTTCCACCTGAACACGAACAAGGAAGCCAAAATCGATGAAGATAAAATTATACAGTTTGCTCACACGATCTATAGCCGATACATATATAATAGTTAAGTGATATACATACCAAAGTAGCTTTTCCCTATTGCGTTCTACAGCTCACTGGCCAGCTTGTGTCTTGGACACTTCTTGACACCTGTTGCTTTTACTCCTACATTCCTTGGCATGATCAAACGAGGAGATTAGCCACATAAGAGAATGTGTTATAGAAGTTATTGACTTGCAGGCAGCGTGAACTCGTAAATATAATGGAAACTGTGAAAGTTACATAACCTATTAATGATCTAATTTAAACGCATTGTGACCAGTGTGAGTTAACAACTAAAATCCTTTATAGAACAAAGTGTACGTGGCTTTAATATAGCCTCCATGAAAGTGAAGGTCTCTTTTGAGATTTCGTGTGGCACTTGGCCAGCATTTGGACAGGTGATTGGTTAAACAAAAATAGCTCAAATCATTCAAAAAATACTCAACATATTATGATGATAATCCAAATTACTGCCTGCAATTTTGTACAATGTTGGCTGGATCGTGACTTCGTGATGGGAAAATTTTATTGAACCAAATTGAATGAAGACATTTTCTCAGGCACATTGAACAGTTCATTGAATTGATGCCAAGAAATTTTCGCAAAATTAAATTATTGTTTTCTTTTTTCAATAATTAACTCCACCGGATATCAACGGATCTTTTTGAAAAGTATCGATTCCGTTCATGTTTGAATGACAATTGACAGTTTCTTGCGTTTTGTCTTACATGCCGGACAAGTGAATGACAAAGTTTGCCTATGAATACAAATCATCTAACATTTGCAACACATTCGTCTTATCTATGATGGAATTCCAGATGTGTAACAGATGCAAGTCGCTGATCACAAAATCTGTGAGAAGTTATCTACTTCCGAGAGCACGTTCCTTGAAAGTTTCATTTGTCTTTATTTTCAACTCAATTGAAATGTTTAGTACTAAGTACAATAAACGATGATCAATGATACATTATGAGTTATGATACATTCAGTGTAAAACGCACATCATACGGAGCAAGTTTGGTTACTGGGGTTTCCTCTTGATTACTTGCTAGCTTTCGCTTGGAATGATGATCACTAACAAATTAAAAATGTATGTAAATGTATGTAAAAATAATGAAAATCATATATAAAATATTAGAAGTTCTTTGATTTTCTCAAAATTGTTGAAATGAACATTAGTAATTTAACTTTAACCCAACTTTCGGCATTTTTTGACACTTCTCCGTACATTTTGATCAATGAATTTGTTTCGAATTTCCACATGTGTGCGCCCATGTGCCATGTTCCATTAGTAGGATGAAGAGTGCTTACATTTCTTTCTCCACAGCTAGTTCAATTGGCAAGTACAGTTGCCTCGTTGTATGCGGGCACTACACTTGTAACTGGTAGTTTTTATATACTTTGAGTTAAGTGTTTTGAGTCTCATGTATTTTACCTTGTGATAAAATCACTCAGAAATGTTTGCTGAGTTATACCTTCCACTGCGATGAACATTATTGATAGATAACCTTAAAAATAAATTTTATTATAGTGTTGGGAAGATGATTTCAATGTTCCCAGATGAGAGAATTTCTATCTTCATTAAATGGCTTCATGTGATTTTCACAACAACTTAAACGCAAAGTAAATATTATCATCATACAATTCCAATAGCTTTCTCCCAATACTTCCGAAATAACAATTGTTAAACTTGTAAATGCAGAAAAACCCATCGCATTTCATATATGAAAATTTTCATCGCCAAGACAATCATAACGAGATTGCAAAAGAATTGACTTGAGAAGCCAATTACGTTCAATGCAATGCAATTAATTATTGCATTTATGAACGAAACAAAATGAAAAAAATGCACTTTCGATGAAAACAAGCGCATCTTTGGATGTTTCCATTAAACCATTCCTCTATACGAAAATATATTCCGTAGAAGAAAAAAAATTGTTGACTTTACTTCCACTTCCATCTAATAAATTCACGCTTAATTAACATAAATGCATGAATAGATATAGATACCCGTATTAGTGTGGATGTATGACGAGCGTTTGGTGCCACATTATCATGTATTTCATAGAAGCTATTGAACGTAATTAGTAATACTAGATAGTTTAAGCGGATACGTGAATAGCTAAAGTGGAAGATAAACAAGGTGAAGTGTCTGGTTGGTGTACTAGACAAACTTGAATGGTATTCAATTCGAAACCCGGTTTAACTTTCTTTCCGATTTTTAAAAAGAAAAGACGTTTGAAATCCGATTTCAGGAAACTATCCAGATTTATCTGAGCTGATCCGACTCTATCACAACGCACTGTGCGTCACATTGCGGATGACATTAAAGTATCCATTACTCAAAATCGCTTGTGACATCTTATTTAAGATGTTTCTTGGAACAAAAATCGTTTCCAATTTCCTTATAGCGCTTAGTATTTATATAAGACATTTTAGAGTTTAATGTCAAGCTTATTTATACTCATGGAAACGTGTTACTCTTGAATTTTCCTTTTCCACATTTGGCAGTAGTGGTTTTTTCCATTTGCCTGATTCGATTGACTTCATAGCCTGGAATCTGGTCATCATTTTCCGAAATTCCTGGAAATTAGATTCCTAAAATCCCAAATACACTTTCACCTGAAAGGTGATTTTAGATGTTGAATAACAAAACCTACAACGACTGACAGCTATTTAACAGAGATTATCTGTTAAACTGAAACACCAACTTAAATCATAATAGAAGTAGCAACAATTGATCTCTTGGTCGAACACTTCATCTGCGTTTGACCGAGTTAACTCGAACAGTTACTAAACAAAATTCACTTTCAACTTCCGACCAAGAAGCGTTTTGTAGCTGCACAGTGCATGAATTACGCCATAAAAATTACCTAAATGCGCAATTGACATTTGTTAGCTGTTTTGAATAGTCGATGTGAACTCTTTAATGGCTAAACATTTGACACACATGACACAAACAAATTAGAAAACAGCTCAACGTGCTCAACGTACAGTTTCCTCTATGCCAGACTTCAGACCTTCACTATTCGATCTATGGTGAATAGCAGTGTTGTAGATTATGAGCAAAGACTCATGAATTTTATGGCATCCACTTAACTTCTGGCTTCCTTTCAATTTCTAACAATTTTCTGGCCACTTTACTATAGACTTTCTTTGACAGATTTCTTCCCATCGCCATGGTGTCATGGTCTATTTGTCAGGGCGCCATTTTTAGACCTGCTTGAGTTCTTTTTATCCGTTCACGCATATTTCTTTAATTGTTCGACTTGAGAAGCCAGAGCAATTAAAGTGAAATTAATTTTTACCTCTTTTGGACTTAATAACTGCATTCGATTGCGGTTATCTTATATAACTTGTACTTTTCAACACTTGGACTATATTACGTCAGCTGTTTGTCGATAACATGGCATTTTGTGCATTTAAAGGTTTTCTTTGTGAGCAAATGGAAAAATGAAGGGTTTTATTGGGATTTATTCCGGTGAATTAAGTTTTTGGTTGGACTCATTTCTCACCAGACCATGATCAATGCGGAAGTTGTCAGAACTTTTCTTTTGAGTTTAATGTTTATCTTGTCATTTAGATTATATCAATTCACTTTCTAGACACATATAGGTACTTTCTGTTATTTAAGATAACCAAATCTGTGTGACATACTTGAATTCAGGTTTCATACAATTTTTGTTAATGTTGTCCCGGGTAGAAAAATCAGACGGAAATCGATCGGTAATCAGACGGAAAATTGAATTCAGTCGGAATCCGATTGAAAATCTATCAGCGATGGCACGCGGAATTCAGTCGGAAATATTTTAGCAGACTGAAAACGGATTGAAAACGGATGGAAAAATTTTCAATTTTCACCACCTCATTGCTGATAACATTGCCAGATGGGACTCAATCTCAAAATTTTGACCATGGTCTGCAGACTTAGAACAGTCGGAATTCAGACTTCAAACTTAGATCCGACTGAAATCAGTCTGGGGATATATGTATTTTGTTGATTTCAGTTCGCAAAAGCCCATAAACAAGTGTCGGAGTTCAGAAGGAAAACGATCGGAATTGAAGACTTAAAATCCCCTAAGCAACATTTAAACTCGAGTTGTAGTTCAGACGGAAAACGATTGGAAATTGTTGATATTAAGTCTTCTTCAAGAAAATTTTTGGCAATTTTTTTCACTCGGGGTTTAGTTAAATTTTTCTTAAATGTTTGTGCATCAATTGGTTCTTGCAAAATTTCAAATTGAACCTTAAACCAAATTTTGACCACAATTCCACATTGACCTGAAAAATCTTTCTCAACTTTTAAGAGCTGTTCAACCAGATGAATCTAATCACAATTAACAAGAACTGCAGCTCGTGACAACCTTTGCCATTCATCCAATCGACGAAACAGCATGTTGTGAAATCTATGACCAAAATATGCACTTTTTTGCACCACAGATCACAACAAGAGACTAGACCGAAATATCGATTTTATGTTAGGATCATTTCTCATGAAGCTTTGACAATGTCTGCAACAAGGTGAACCAACAACACCACATTGTCCGAGGAGAAGAAGTAGATAACTTACAGAAACCACAAGACAGAATCGGTACAAGTCAAGTTTGCGCAATTCACGAAGAATTTGAGCCGAACTGAACTGATGGCAGGAGTTATGCTGTGCTTAGAAGATCACAAGGAAACCTCACAGGAGCTGCGTGCACGAAGTGATCATATTATCTCTCTGTAGATCATCAATTCTTGCAGTGTTGGTCCTCTATGTTTTCCATACGTAGGACGCAATCATTGCCCAACATCTTGAAACCAGTGGGAAACTTCAACCTGAAATATGGACTCAATGAAATCGATGTGATTGAGGTGCATGTTGCGCAGTCTTTGAGGAAATCTGCAAGAAAACCAAATTGACAGAATTGGATGAAAACTAACGAGGAACTTTCATCAAAGCCGACTCTAACTCTGATGGTATACATAAATCTCTATTGTATTTTGCCGTCAACTTAGTGAATTGATGAAGTCTAGTTTGTGCAATCTATATAACATAACATGTTGTTGAAACAGTCTTGTATCTCTTGAGAACTTTTTCTTATTTTCAAAGCACCTGCTGTGAAAATGTGGTTTCTGAACCTGATGACATCCAATTCACCACAAAGTAATGAATAAAAATTATCCATTTTTACCTAATATCTCAATGTTTCCACATACTTTTGTGTGATATCCCAAATATTTACTCCTTTAGTATCCAAAACGACCCTAATATCTCTGAAAGAAAGGATTGTTCTTGTTAACTGGAAGTCATCCAATCCAAAAAAGTCACAGTAGATGGACATTTACATCTCTTCGAAAGTAAGAGGTTTGTTAACAGGAGATAAGTGGATTTCAATGTATCCACATCTATTAAAAGATATATTAATCCCTGTCCAGTTACTAGTTACCTTCACCTTGAAATGAAATGAAGAAGAAACGGATTTTGGATTTGAAGATGTCTATTACAAAGAGAAGTGTCTAATCCTTTTGAAAAATGCGTTGCGAAATTGAATAGAATGTGAAAAATGCAAAACTAAAATAATTTTCCATTCGCACAGTGCATTCAAAACCCCCTCGGGCCGCTACAAGACTGCGAAGAAACATAAAACCAACCGAAGTCTGAACAAAAGAAGGTTTTCCAAGACATTGCATCGTCTTAAGACTGGTGGGAGAGGAAGTGCATGTAGTTATGCGCGTATGAGTTACCGATTCAAGAAACAGACTCATTGTTCAAGATATCCATATCCATGTGTTGTTATAAAAGATAACTAGCTTTTCATAAAAATTCATTACTATGTGATATTGTATTTGTATTTGTGTTATGAAGTCGTAGAGAAAATCAAAATGGAAAATATCATTTCGCTTTCTTCCTAAAAATATAAAAGCAGCGAAATTTTTGTATCAAGTCATCATTCAGTTGTGGAAAGTTGTACAATCAACAGTTCAGAGTTAATATTCAAAGTTTTGTTTTATACAAAAATTAATCAAAATCAAAAGTGCACCTAGCGTGTTCAAGGATATTTCAAGGAATTTCTTTAAAACAACAAATATTTTACAAAATGGCACTCAAGGTAGGATTCTATCGCTTAGTCGACTAGCCGCCATTTCGGAGTTATGTGATTTCGAGTGGTTATAACGTGCAGCGGAAGGATATTTGTGTTATAATAGCTCAACGGAATCGAAGTGATAAATCTACGAATTTCAGGATTATGTGAAATCGTCACTAGTGCTATAAACCATAGTGTGGACAAAGGATTTAATTTTTATTAACACGGAACATTCTTGAGTATTATACAACCCAAGTTCAGTTTCTGTTACATGAAACTTCATCTGTGATATCAATATCCTTAATATTCGAGTAGAAAGTCTAGAATCAAAGGATTGTCTTATTATGTAGAGTTGTCACAATATCATAAAGGGATAAATGATTTAATGTATTGAATGATAAGGACACAATCACCAGTTGCTTAATTAATTAATTCACAATTCAAACGAGTTAAATAATAACAAGTTAAACAATTGCGTTTCGAATTGCTATTAACTTATAAATCAACTATAACTTGTATAACACTCCTTCGGCTATAATTATCAGAATCTACATGATAATCCAGAAGTAACAATAGCTTAGCTTTCAATTTAATAATTTCAATTTAGCCGTTACGAATCTGAATACGAACGCCAACTGGGTTAAGTCAATAACTCATTGATCACATTTGTAGATTCATTAATTTTTGCATTAATCTTATAACTATCAAAATATATTATTAGAACATAAATTCCTCATGGTTGCAGTTGAGTAATTCAGCATTCAATTAAATTGTTTCAAATCACCCGTTGCGAATCTAAAGATGAACGCCAATTGAGTTGAATCAATAACTCATTCATGAATTATAAATTCATTAGCGTTTTATATTACCTCAATTTCTCTCACAGAAGTCATTACTAATAAATCAATTTCTCATCATGCATGATTTTCTTAAGAAATATATACAAATGGAAAAAAATTATTTTCTTGTTGCTAATATTGAAGTTTGTATTGTGAAATTACAACTTCACAATGTAACGAATAATTTCATTTAATGTTCGTGTTATGCTAAATTGGAAATTTCTCCATCCGACTTTATGTGAAGCTTTGTTTGCTTTGTAGCCTTTCACTGTTAGAAGGAAAAGCGACAGCACACACTATATCCACTTGATAACGAAATCATTTCTGTTGTTTCAGATCTTCGTCCTCGCATCAGCTGTCTGCATGACACTCGCCTTCCCAGGATACGAACACTACGAAGGAGGTTACGAAGGTGGTCACGAACTAGCATCAGCAGGAGGACATGGATTGGAAGGACACGGATTGGAAGGACATGGCTATGAAGGACATGACTTCGGACATCAGATCGCTCGAGTATCCTTGGGAGACGAACACCACGGCCACTACGAACATCATGAAGACGAACATGTTGATTACTATGTAAATAACATTAAGTTGCAAGGTTTGTTAGTAAGGTTCTGATTTTTAAATCCTGCCGCAATTCTAGGCTCCTCCGAAGTACGCCTTCAAATACGGAGTGAATGACTTCCACACTGGTGATGTAAAGTCCCAGCACGAAACACGTGATGGAGATGTTGTTAAAGGTAAGAGTGTAAAACACAAGTAACATGTCATTTAACACGAATCGATTTCCCATCAGGACAATACTCTCTTGTTGAACCAGACGGTTCTATCCGTACTGTAGACTACACTGCTGACAAACACAACGGATTCAATGCTGTCGTCCACAAAACCGCTCCAGTGCATTCTGGTGGACACTACTAAGCCATGAAGGTGTATACACATATAATACTATTAGAATTTATATTAGCTATCATTATCACAATCTGTTTTAAGTGTTTAAGTGCTTCAAACCAAAAACGAAAGAAAAATCTGAGTAAACTTACACAAGAGCTGATACACTATAAGATATTCGACATAATTGAAGCTGTTTGATAATTTTTGTTAATTACAGCAAGAAATATTTTCATCTCATATCTTCCATTCAACTCATACCTTCTCCAATAACTCATCAATCATTTTAACACTTCGCTCATTTACTCTGTGATATCATGTTTTGTTCTAGTTCATCAACAAACTTAATTTTCTTATATCACTTTCTGTTTTATATAACATTTGTTGTTACTAGTAATTGTAGTTACTAATGTCTCAATTATTTAGTATGTGTTCTTGCCTATTACTTATTATCACTTACTGTCATTGAGGATATTGTGGTTCCTTGTTATACGTGACATTTGCTGCTTTGTAAATAGAGTAACTCCATTTTCAAAAGACTGTTCTAGGAAATTTCTTTGATTTTATAACTACATTTTTTCATTTTTCTGTTGCAAATGTCACTGTACATGGTTTGATCAAAGTCTGAATCAAATAAAAGTTTATCCTTTAATTTTATATAATTTTTTTTTCGTAAGGCCAGGAATGACGGAAGTGTTAGAAATGTATGAATATTTTTTGTAATAAAATGCATTAAGAAACCAAAGCAAACTTTTTACTTATATCTATTAATTGAAATACTTTCCTTTTATTTGATTGGATAAATTTCAATCAGCACGAACTGATCTTCAAATAATACAAGGATACGTTTCCGGCTATCACACTATGTCAAACAAAATAACTTCTAGTATGAAGTATATTATTGAAATTATGACATTAGAAGATCACAAAGAAGCACTTTCATCTGTTTAAGGATTGCTCCAGCAGATATAATCATCCACAGTGAAAGAAAATGTTGATGAATTGATGCAAAAGCAACAGAAGGAACAGAAGGATACTCAATTTAGTCCGAAATCAAGTAACACTTACAGGGAACTCTTACGAATAAAAGCTAATTGTGAATATAAGTTAATATATTATATAATAAATTAATGAATGATTAGTAAGTGATAAACACATATCAATAGCTTATTATTCAAATTTCTCTTCTCTGCCATATCTATAGAGTTCATTTGAGCTAAAGTAGCTTCAGCATTTCCTGGTTTATTTCAAAAGTCCATGGAATGATGTTATTCTCATAAAAAGTTTGTGGCGTTCTCTTTGATTTTGTCCATAGTTGGAAAGGATATTCAGATTCTCATTTAACCAGTTTACCAGAACAGATTTATGGTGTGACGATCTCAGATATATGTGGGAACATGAAAGGGAAAATGTGCTCGTGATTTCCTCAGTGGTAAGAGCATCTGCCAGGAAAACGGAAGGTCCGCGGTTCGATTCCCGGTCCGAACATTGAACATTTTCTGCTTCCATGTTCTCCATAAGGATCCGAAACTTGTAGTATTATGATTTCTTTCCTGCAACCTGTAACCAGATAAATGAAGTCTCCAAGTAAATCCTAATTGTTCTTTCATATTTGAGGAAAGATATGTTTAAACTTGTGAATCTCATTACCAAGCCCTTGAAAAGAAATAAGAGATAACCACAATCATCAAATTGAGTTCACACCAAGAAGAAGAAGTGCCGACAGTGACTTCCTCCTCATTGAGTGAAACACTCACCTGTACCGGATTCAGTTCAAGTTCGTGCCCTTTTCAGCGTCTTCAAAGACAACCTGTAACCAGTTCCTTATGTAACCCATCTGCAACTTCTTCTTCGTGACCATCCTCAAACGATGCTGAACTTTGCCTGAAACCTTACCATTGAACTTGCAGTGTGAAAAGTGAAACCGAAGAAACACGTTTACCAAAGTGTAAAGGAAAATTCATGAGTCAGGGTGGGCACCATATAAATATTTTGAAAAATTCAGTTTGTCGCAGATCTTGCACTTTCGCTTGTAGTTTATTTGCAAATCTTACAAAAATCTCAGAAACCAGTATTAGCCAGGAAAAAACATGTTAAAATTCCGAATTTTAAATCTGCTACAAAATGCTACTATCCATTTCACGTTGAGTGTCCAAGCGCAAATCGACAGTGAAATTGATCAATATTTTCTACTTGAAACTGCAACTGCTGCAACTTCTTCACAACTTCTTCTACCGAAAATGAAAGTTGCTTGGCGAACCTGTTCTTGGAAGAAAATATTATTATCATGAAGAAAACCCATCATGAGGAAATGAAAAACTTGCTAATAGCGAAAATTGCAAAATATTCGTAAAATTGCAGCTTCTCAGTGTAATTGATGTAATTTTTAATAAGTGTTGGCGTAAATGACACGTCTTCTGTTATTGTGTAATTAACAGTTCGTTTAATAAGATATGGGGATCATTTCGAAATATTTAGCAGCAGTAATTGAACAAACAAACAGAGACAAGAGGAATGTCTTCCTTAAAACCAAGAAAAATCAGGATCCAGTACTACAACCAGTTTTTGCAACAAGTTTGCTCGTTCATATTTCAGGGAAATTTTTCAAAAGGATAAAAGCTTCTTAACCCGCTGGAGTATCATCTGAATATAAAATCCAAACGGTCATGAAGCAGACAATGAATTTCACTCACCGGAGAATGGGATTCACTCTCTGAAAGCGGGGAAAATTTATTTGATGTAGATCAAACACAGAATGAATTTCTCCGCTTCCTGGAAATGAATTTCATGGGATTCACTTAAGCGGGGAAAATTCATTTTCCACATGACTTCATAAATGGTTTACGGGCTTTTTTTGTGGTTATCTATGTAAAACTAATAAGTTTAAAACCTCCCATTGAAACGTGTAAATCTGGCAGCACTTTCTGGAAATTCAAAGTCAATTTCAAAATGCCCGTATATATGCAAATTTAACCTAGAGAAACAAAGAAAAGTCCTACGTGTCTGCAATCTTGAATTGGTTTCTGTGATAGCCTGGTAAAGTGTGTTCAACCAAAATAGGGAGTATAAGGAAAATTTAAACATTTTCAAAAATTCCTAAAATTGAAAATACGAACACAGGATGTATAATATCACCAACAGCTTTTCTCGTCCAGTTGCCATCAACTGAAATGAAGGACGAACAAGGATGAAACGTTCATGGCTCCAACTTGGATGATCCACTTTGGTCATGACTTTATTTTTAAAAGAGTCACATCGACATCTCTGGCTGCTTGTTCGCAACAGCGTTTTGATAACGTGAAGAGAAGCAGATAAGGCCTGCTCCACAATCATCGTATATTTAGGTCAAAGTGACGCCAGCAAAAGAGTTGCGGAGCGAGAGATAAGCAAATTAACACAAGATAATAAGTAAGGCATCGACCTTCTGTTTTGGGTTTCTGAATTCAACAGAATTTAAAGTTAAGAGGTCCGTAATGGGTTCGGCGTGATTAATAGCTTAGCCTGAACTTTTGATTTCCGCAAATAATTGTTTGAACTTTCCGGAACTGTGCAAAAGACACAGATGCCGGAAAATTTGCACCTGCACTGTTTGAGTTAGCTACAAAAGTTCATTTTTCAACAAAAGAAACAAATATTGTTTTTTCCCTAGCTCAAAATCAATGTTGAGTTCATGATCACTTGAACTTGAGTCACTTCAGACTTGCAGCACAAGACATGAAGTAGTTTTTCTGTTGAACTGGAAATTGTTGAGCCTACACCAGTTCGAAGTTGGTCTTTGGCAGGGCAACAAAATGAACTTTTACAATCGTTAATGGATCTTGGATAAATCTCTGGTATTAAGAAACTACTAGAGTAGCTCCGAGCAGTGACCTTGTTCCAAAGGTGTGGCACGTAAACAGCTCAGAAATAGAGGAAAAAATATTAATTACATCTGGCACCGATTTCCCATTCTTGGTTCCGGACGTGGTTGGTGTTGTGCAATTAGTAAGAGCTCAACATCGATCTACAGAAAGTGAATTTGTTGTTCTACCCAATGATTCATTCATCTTTCTAGATCCGCTCTATACTCGTGATATTCTTAATCTTGAACATTGTCTCTGCGACTCCATAAATTTCCATAAGACAATTGATACTTTTGGTAGGATTTAAAATGACGGCTTGAAATGAATCTACAAGGCACGCGGAGGTTTTCTTGAGTGTTCGGGATAAATAAATAAATTGATTTGAGTTTGAGGGTGTTTTTTCTAGCTCTATATAAGTCTATCCTGTTGCTGGACTGGTTTCTTGTTATCGGAACTCTTGAGGTCCGTCAATTAATTCTAGAATGGACTTCATCTGAGCTTCTGATCTGAGTGCGTTGAAATGCTGTGGGTGGATTTTAAACGCGTATAGCACTCAATAAGAACGTTCCAAATCCGATCTGATTTATTTCAATTTACAGTTCTATTCAAATTACACCTGGTTTTATCGGAATTAATTTCATAAGTTTCTCATGCCATTAAAAGCTTCAAACTATCATTATCTTCTCACCACACCTGGCTCAAGTCCAGTTCTTGTTATTTACAATTGGCAGAACTGCAATTTACTAGTTAATTTACTATTGCCGTCATGAGAAAGTCAACTTTGTGATTCATTTTCCATGCAAGTTCAGCTGGGAAACTTTTGACGTACCATTAGCCAGTAGAACTTTCCTGTTCATGGTTACAAACATTTCATCTTGGTATCACGTGTAAAATCATTCATTTTATAATTACCTGGTATTCAAACTAACTACATTTTTGACCGGTTATACATATACATGTCTCAGAATCCATCAAAGGTATCAAACAAAAAATTTCTACACTTCCTGAATTTGTACGTCATATCAGCCACATGCGCACTTAGCTCTAGTTCCTTGATAATCAATTTTCGTCATATTAATATCTTGCCAATCATTGCTGAAAATGTAGGAGATACCGCGAATTCGGTCAGCAGGTGTATTTGACCCAATCATTCCTAGCTAAATTGAATAAAAACCACAGCAGCCGTGAAATGATCAAGATTTATTTGTTGTAATTAAATAAAAAACATTAACTTAAAAACATTGTTAAGTTCGTAATTTACGAAAATTAAGACTCAAATCCTAGACTGGCCGCACCAAGGGGGCTCCACTTGAATTTACATGTCCAAACGGATTTTTTTCCAATTGAAATTAATTTAATCTGTGTAATGGAAATATTTTAATTAATTTAATTATTTTGAAACACATTCAAATCGAGTTGAGCTGTTATATTCGGTTGGAATTTGAATAAATGCTATTGCATACTTCAAAAAAACCTGCACGAAGATAATGAGGTGGTGTCGTTAAAGTTGATTAACACTTTGTTGTTTTATTTATTACTATCATTAACTGTTGGGTTGAAACTTCAATTACTGGTATCTTTGAAAACATTCATACACTCATATGTATCCAAATTTGATACTTATATAAATCTCAATAAATCACAAATCATAACAAGAATTGTTGTGTGTTACAATAAATCTAGTAAGTGATTATAAACGTTTAATGATACATCATTTAAATCATCAACACATCATTTGTAATGAAAAATACAATTTTTCTGTATTAACCCAATATCTTAAAAATTGTTTTTTGAATCATGACTTGTGGCGACTCAGATATGTGTGGGAACATGGAAGGAAAAATAAATGTGCTCATGATAGCTCAGTGGTCAGAACGTCAGCCCGGAAAGTGGAAGATCGCGATTTCGATTCCCGTTCACGAAGTATTCAACATTTTATTCCTAGATGTTCCACAGACTTGTGGCGAGATGCTACTGACAATGACATGATGCTATATCGTAGCGTCATGACGCGATGAAAGCAAGAACAAAGGAACAAAGAGTGAGTCGCGTCATAACCATCAGCCAAGGAAGATTTTTGCTCAATTGACATATGAAATTTAAGTACCATGTGATTATCATATAACTACAAATAATGAACTCGTTATTCAATATGATATTTGAACGCCGCAAATCTATCACACCCACGTAAGGAGGCTACAATATGGTGACCAAAGACTATTGAAAAATGCGCCATCTTCATGTTATGAAGTTAGTTTAACCTCTCCTTAAGACCAATGGCTTTTGAAGGAGACAACTATTTCTTGGCAATCACTTAAGGGCTTCATTTGTTTTGATTTTTGAGAAGCACTGCTTGGGACATTGACAGTTCATCTACATGAGACATCTTCAATCACCATTAGCCTAGGACCTAGAACTTTATCATCATTAAACTAGAAGCAACAGTAGTGGCCTCAATGAGAAGTGTTAACCATATAAAGAAGGTGTCCAACTTTCACGGCGAGCAGTGCAGCTGCATGCGTTCATTTTAGCTTAAAAGAAAGAGTGAATACAAAATGGCCTTGACGTGAATCGAAGTTGATTCCTGACGTCCATCTCTTGCATTCGCACAGAATGCAGTTGCAACTGTCTCTACGAATGAGCGGAAATTCTCCACGCACTCCACTGGCAAAATCAACTACCACACCGCCATATTGAGTCAAAGACGAGTCACTGCTTATCGGCTTTTGGCGTCCGGAGTCTTTCGCAAAATGTGTGAGAAACATGTTTCGCAAAAGACAGCCTTCCCACTACAGCGTGCATTCCCCTTTGAGTGTTTGATCCAGACTTGGAATGGGGTGCACCAGAAATAGATTGAGGAAGGTTATGGTGTCCACAGTGCATTGTTAGACGCGCAGAAATATTTTTGGATCCACTTTGTTTTCAAAATTTATTCGAGGTGACTCAAACTTTTGTGCAAAATCTCAACTTGACACTACGTCACTTCGTTCTCATTGACATTTTGTTGACAAATACGTTTCAAGCTGTCAAACACAACCAGTGTTTGTCAAATAGTCATGACAACTGATGTCCACCGTTATATCGATTTGTCCTCATTAGTTTGTTTCACCATTGATTGACCCTGGATATCATTTGGAAACTAACGTCTCAGGTGATATCTATAGTGATTTGCACATGTAATCAACAATGCTTCTGGTTGTCATTTGACGGCTATCATCTCCTGCCAACCAGAGTTTGCCAAAAGCAAACAAAATTTTTAGGTTTTATATTTGGTGCCATGGAAGTTCGTGTCCACTGGCACCTTTTTCAGTCGATATCGACTGATCGTTGCACTTTGTCAGTGCGTTTTCGTTGCAATTGGGTTCATTACAAAACTCAGCACATAATTAAATTAATCAAATGTCATCGATTAGTCAAATCTCGAAACATTCAACTGATGTACTGTTCATTCATAGAAATGCATCATTTCGGAGGAGCACTTTGTGGTGTACTCCCTTCGACAGCTTAAGCCTAATTGCATTCTCAATGCAGTTGCAGTTGAGAATGCAATTGTCTGGCTGGTGTTGTTTTCATTTTCAATGCCGACTTTCACTCATTTTCCAACAATTGTACTTCTTTCAGAGTGCATACATGCGCAATCATGCCGGCGTGTTTGGTTGATGTCATGGACTGCGCCCTTCCATTCGCCAGAAGTGGCCCATATTCAGTTGAACTTTTTACTGTAAAATGGAAAAAGGCGGATTATTCGACTTTAGCACTGTAACTGCGTTTATTACACTTATCTCTGAATGTAGCCTGTAATTCTGTAACTCCACACTTACAACTTTCTTTGTGTAAGCCCCCCATCGTTGTGCATGAGCCCAGTGGCGTCTCACTGTTTTGAAATTTTACAATTGATTAGAGTTTCTATAGAATTCCAATAACTCTTCCCTTCCATGATTTCTCGTTCAAACACGACATGATATAGAAAGGGATAGAATAAATTTTGGGCTTTTTCCCAAAGAAACCATTCATTGACTCTTGGATGCTTCAAATGGTTACACTATAGCTATCTGTCCTCAAAGGTAATAGTTAAATGTGTGAAATCAAGATTGAAGCGTTCACATGTTCATGGTTCGTTTCTTTATCTTCATGGGATTTTGTGTTGCATTGGCCATCTCTGTGGCAAAATGTGAAATAGGGATAAAACTCTTGCTTTCAATATATGAGCTACTGGCATGATGTGGTTACTACAATGTGATACACGTCATACAGCGCTTAAACGCTACAAACAGCCTTGTCAATGTCGTTTCAGTTACCTGGCTCCGGACAGACTTTGTCCGCAAATCGTGTTCGGTTTATTTAATTCAAATTTGTTCATTTACCAAGAGACAAGGTTATGCAAGACAGTTAAATAGATAAAGATAAAATAATTGAAATGGTCGTTTTATAAAAATTTTTATTAAATCAGAACAATTTGCACACTTGAACGACTATCGGCGTTTGGAGTTACAAGAGTCTATTGTTGGTTTTGCGTTAAAACGCAAATTGACGTAAACAATGTCTTAGAACGTATTGTAATTATTTTGTTTTTATTTAATACACGTTTCTTGATTTTCAATTTTCAGCAATTAGAGGTCACACTCAATGGGCACCGCAAAACAAAGCTAAATTCCATAGGAAAAAATGCCCTTCGCGATTGATTCGATGGAATTTGATGATTTTTTTACTCCATCAAAGTGTCCATGATGACCTACCAAATGTGGGCAGGAATTAGCTCCAACTCTAGCCCAGAAGCTGTGCTTTTTATCAACCATACATTCACTTTCACGACACAAAGAAATGAGTGTGTCAGAAGATATCCTTCAAATGTTTGCGCTACTTACAGGATGTTATAAATTTGGTTTGAGAAATCATTGGATCGTGTAAAATGTCTCAATTAAATAAATTTAAAAAATTTAATTAATTTTTGTCCGAATCAACAACGTTGAGCACAAAAACGCCGGAAAATTTCTCATAAACCGTCACAAAACGAATGTCAAGGTTTTGCATAGTTGGTGTCAAACCGAGTTGGAAATTCTTTGAAAAGAAGAGGAAGTATCAGTTGATAATAGTAAAACAAATCGATTTGGATTCACCAAACTTGTGTGACGCCATTATCCAAAGGACCACAAGTACGATGCAGAAAAGTTTCTCAAAATTATTTTCAAATCATTATATCCACACACGAAATTAAGACACTATTGCTAAAGTTTGTGCCATGAATAAACCCTCTAATTAAATATTTTCCAATAACCTTATAACCGTAACGATAAACCACCTAATTAAGATGTTGCAGTACACCAAAAACCTTGACAAATTCCATCTAATCAGTTGTTAATTCATACGTAATCCAGTTGGACAGTTGAAGTTAGTTTCATAACGATGTGATTTTGATTGCCGAAATGAGTCTGTCCCTCTGTGTCCCGTGTCACGTACCATTGAGATTAACCTTATTTCGGTGTAACAACTTAAAGTCATGTAAGCATTATACCAATATCTAGTTCGTTATTACGTATTCAATATCACCCACAGGATCAATACCCTTCTGTGACGTTTTTGTGTCAGTTTTCCGAGTGCTCTGACGCAATAAAGACATTTTATTTTTCAATTTTTGAACTTGACGCTCATTAGACTCAAGGCTACCATCAAAGCTTCAACTCCAATTCCAACTCCGAATCTAACTCGAGAGAAAGCGATTGAAAAATGTTTTGTCTTAAAAGCATACCTACACTTCATATATTTTTTTAATATTTTTTTATGAATCTAGTACCGGAAATCGATCAATGCGACTTTGTACTAGATTTTCGTTTTTCTTGCATCACCGACAAGGTCATGTGGTATTCCGAATAAAAAAATTACTTGAAAATTACTTAAAAATTGAACAGCTAAATAACAAAGTGTAATTGTCAAAATGTTTCCTTTTCAAATTCGGTCCAGTGTATTTTTTCCCTCTTAATGGCCGTCATTTATTCTGCATTTTTCAATGTTTTGACAAAATTTCGAATTATTTTTTGCGGTTTTCCGTTTAAATTTTTGGCACTATCATCATGGTGAGTGCGCCAAATACTGGGTATGTCTAAATGTGGATATGTATGAAAATTAGTAAATATTTAAAACAAATATCGAAAATGATCTAATTTTCATAGAATATTAAAAATCAAATAAGGTTACATAACCTTACATGTGAACATGTTGACCAAAATTTTGACCGTGGTCTGCAGACTGCTAAAAATTTTCCGCCTGATTTCCGACTGAATTGTGCTTGCCTTAAATTTTACGGATAGATTTCCGATCGTATACCGACTGAATTCAGTTTTCCGTCTGATTGTTTCACCCGGGAATTCATCGTTTTTTGTGTCGTTTTACGCTGGTTATGACATCTTTTCAAATTCGAGCATGCGAGTAGCAGTTCGATAGTGCCAAATTTTTTAATGGAAAAGTCTTGATTGATTTTGTATTTATCTCAATGATATTGGGTTTTGATTATCACATTTCATATAGAGGATACAAAATAGTGCATTTAATTACATTTCATTTCATTTGAATCATTCTTGACAGTATGATTTTTTGACAAAATGTTTTGTTAAATAAGAAACGAAGGTTTCACTATAACTATTTTATGATATTATCTATTTTTTCTAATGTTTATATGCAAGAGTACGGATTTTAATCAATTCAATAAAACCTCACATAAGAACAGGATACGTACTATTAATAAATTAAGACACTCATTCGCTTACTGTAGATATGCTTCATTGATTTATAATAAGACAACTTCAATTCTCAATCATGTTTCCAAAAGGGGTTATCTGTATCCACTTAAAATAAATGACAAACTGGAGTTTCTTGTATTTTTTATAAATCAGTTAAATGAGTAAATCGTGTTAATGATTATTAGTAAAGTTCATTATGTTACAAATAAATCAATTCTGAAACAAATTTCGTCTACGTTTCCATATAAGGGATGTACAACTTGATACTTTATGGAATTTCAACAAGTCTCGGTGTTGTATGTGTCCGATTTCCTTAACAATTTCAAATGTTATGTGATAATGGATATGAGTCACAATGTGATTTGTCACATCCAGGTACTCATGTCACTATCTTAGGTAAGTCAGTGCTTTGATCTCCAAGCTTTGACACAATGCAACAATAAGGAACAAATTGAAGCATTAAATAATGTGCTAAAGAAAAGGATTGTGCATCAAAACTTCGACTGCAAACCAAGAGAATGAATTGTCCAGTGATGTGGCAATGAGGAACGACTTAAGAAACCTAAATAATTTATATAACAACAAAAGCAAATTTTTCAAGAACACTTCAAATTGATTCTCGAGGCGCAGCATTTTGTAGCAACAAAATAATTTTACATAATTTATTTGTAACAACGCCTTCAGGGTGGTTCCATGGAAAATGTTGCATTTCCGTATATTACAAAATCACTAAAGAAAAGATTTTGCTATGAATTCGTTATAAATCATTCAAATTGGTTAATAATAGCACATACAATTTTATAATACTATTTTCAAGTCAATCATTGACCTGAGGTTAGTGGTGGATTATAATTTTGATTCTTCTTCAAATGACACAAGGACAAGCTTCGTGCAAGTGTTTCCCTCTTCATAAGACAATAACTCTTTGGCGAGTTATGTGATATTGACAAATTTATTACGAAAATTCTGTTGTCTTTGATATCCTATTAAAAACATGTTAACGAATATCTCATTTGTGGTAACTAGGGATGTGATACCACTTACAGATGGTTCTTACATCCATACAAGTTTGTTGCTTAGAGAACAGTCACAAATTTTGGGTTAATTTCATAAGTCTTAATTGCTTATTGCGACCTCTTAATCATAAATATTTGACCAACAATCATATTTGTCACTCGGTAAATGTTTTATCTCTATAAATTGCATCTGATGTCAATGGAATTGTTAATAAAAATAATTTTTCACCGAAATCTGGGCACTTTTTTAACAACTTCACATGACGCAAATTTTGCCACATTCTCAAAAAAATTCGTTAAAATTTCGATCAAATCTATGTATATGACAGATATTTTGAAACATAAAAGTAGTGTGTAATGAGATAAATTAATTGCATTTTGTGTAATCAAAAAATTCATGTTTCTGTAAGTTAATAAAATGTTCCGTTTATGGAGTTTTATGAATAATAAAACGTGATTACTCACGTCAATTAAGTAGAACCGAATAAAACCACTCAACAATAAGACACCAAATTATTCAAATATCTACTAAACTCGTTAACATATCCAGCACAAGGTCTAAAACCTAACAAATCCTATTCTTCATCCAACTCATATCCTGAACATGTTTTACACGTATTCACCACGAAAACCAACCCACGTGTTGGAGGAATGTGTGAAAGAATTCACGAAAAAGAAATCCCACAAAATCAATACTCAAAAATATGTTGAACTTATTAACGTAATATTAATGACAAGTAACGATGAAAAAATGAAAAACGTAAAAATTGTAGATAATATCTACTTGGTCTGTTCGTAATTGTTATTTCCAACCTTGGACCAATGCAGCCCGACCTGAGCGACAAATGCGACCACAATTCGTGAGAAAACTAACTTCAAAAAATAATAAAAAATATCAGTGTAAATCTACTAAAAGCATGTTAGTAACTTACTAAAGCTACAACAAAAGCCAACTTAGCTACAAATGTAACACGGACTTTGGTAATAAACTTTGGAGATATGTTGAAGGAGGAAGCATGAAATACATTCAACAAAAACAACATGAAAGTGTTACTGTTGTTGTTGTTGTTGTTGTTGTTATTTGTTACACGACAATATCTAGTCGGTAACATGTCTTTAACTAAGTTTATGGTTGTAGTTGTTTCAAGTAATATCCAATTGAATGAAAATTATTAACCTAGCTAAAGCACTGGCCAATGTGTTGGAGTGAAAAATTTTTGCTTAAAATTTGTTTATTGTCCATTGAGAGTATCTACGTTTTTCCGTAGTGTGGCAAATCTAAATCGGGTGGAGTCTACTATATAAGAGCCTTCCTTCTTGGTTCTAGTTATCAGTTAAACCAAGTCATTCGAAGTGGTTGATACTCCAATAACTTCATAACTCCGTAAATCAATCAGTCGCTTGTTTAAGTTACTCCAAAAAAAACATTTTATTAAAAATGGCTTTCGTTAAAGTGAGTTAGAAATTTTATAAATTTAAGTGATTTTTAATATTTTCTTTATCAACATTGTTTTAGTCAATTGTTTGTCTTGCTGTTTTGGGTGTTGCTGCTGCTTCAGTTATCCCGGTTGGTCATACTGCAGTTTATGCAGCAGGACACGATCATGTTGACTATCATGTAAGTTTATCACATACGTACATTCAAAACATACTTTCTAATTATGGTTAGTTATAAACCTTAACATGTTATAAATGGATACCAAACAATATCCCGATAACCAGGGAATATCACTTTTATTGAACGACATGCTGCATATGATGCAAATTCCGTTTAAAATTGAAAGGGCCACTAGGTCCGAAATGTGTTTTCTAAGTGATATCGATAACACCAGGAGAAGTTATATTGTATTAGTAGAATCTAGAAACTGGGAAGTAGTTTCTGTCGTCATGAGTTTTGCACTAACGTGACATTCACGGAAGTGAAAGTCCAAGTCAACTTCACTTGCGACTGCACTTATGACTCCACTTGTGACTCACTAGAATAAGAAATTAACAATTTATTAATTGATTAATTAAATTAAATGATATTTGCAGGCATACCCAAAATACTCGTACAACTACGGAGTTGCTGATGGACACACTGGCGATGTCAAATCACAACACGAAGTCCGTGATGGAGATGTAGTCAAGGGACAATACTCTCTTGTTGAACCAGACGGTTCAGTACGTACTGTTGACTACACCGCCGATGATCATAATGGATTCAACGCAGTCGTCTCCAAGAGCGGACCATCAGTACATGCTGTTGCCCACCATGCTCCAGCTCTTGTTGCCCATGCTGCTCCAGCTGTTGTTGCCCACCATGCTCCAGCTGTCGTTGCCCATCATGCTGCTCCAGCTGTTGTTGCCCACCATGCTCCAGCTGTCGTTGCTCACCACGCTGCTCCAGCTGTCGTTGCCCATCATGCTCCAGCTTTAGCTTATGCTGCACCAGCTCATGCTTATGCTGCACCAGCTCATGCTTATGCTGCACCAGCTCATGCTTATGCTGCTCCAGCTCATGGATTCGGTTACGCCACCCACGCCCTCCACGCTGGACACTATGGTCACTATTAAGCGACTTATTTGATAGGAACGTAGCCAAATTCGACATCGACCACTACACGCCCTGACCCTAGAACGATTCTCGGTAAAAGCCGCCATTTGGACACTCGCCATTATTGGACACACACCACAGATGCTTCTTTCATTTTCCATCTGTCACTTGTGAATACTCATAGTCTTAGTTAGTTTGTTCTTCTCTACTCTAAAATTCTCAACACTTGATGTCTTCCCAACAATGACGACTCATTTCAATTGGCAGCTTTTCAAATCTCTTCATTTCAACATGTCCACGTTATCATTTCTCATTAGATCTTCTTCATCACAATGTGGAAATGTCAATGCCAACGAATTTTAAATACTATTTACCTTTTTTATTATTTTGTATTGTGTCAAAATATTTATATAAATAAAATTATTAGAAAATCAAAAATCAAAAATTTCTTCTTAATAAAACTTATTTAGAAAACACGAGAAATCCTATGATAATCAAAATGGTAGACCTGTCAAAATTCTGAAGTTATCTGGAAACGTTAGCCTCCTCAAAAATCAAAATGCCGACAAATGTCTCTTCAAAAATAAAAACAGATGACAAAAAACTTAAATCGTCAACAGGAGGGGAAATCATTCTTGTATAGAACACAAAAGTGCCACCATGTCAGCAGCATAAACTGAATTGTTTGCTTTATGTTTAAGAGAAGGGGAAGTGTTTCCTTGATAAGTTTCAGAGTCACATTGAATCATCAAGTTCCTTTGAGCTCGAAAGCTTTGAAGTATAATATCATTGAACAGTGGACTGATTTGACTTTGAGTTAAAACGATCGTGTCCCTTTAAATCAAATGCAACTTTAATTGCACGTCAAATTAATTGCAAAAATGCGTTCATCCGTCAAAAATGTGCTTCAACCAAATTTCGCAAAATATATTTGTTTTTTTCGAAATTGCACCAAAATTCCAAATAATAATTATTTTTCGAAAATTATAGCCTTTCAAAATTAACGTTATTCTTTCATGAAGAAATACGTTACAACGAATTGGTCGTGTATGAAGGCCATGCAATACAAAAAGAAATGGAATTTTATTGCCCTTGACACATCATAAGTCAATTAAGTTTAACACGTGTTTGTTTGACTTGGATTTAAGTTTTAATTATCAGTTAATAAAAAATGTTTTAATAATTATTAGTGCGCAAAAATGATTTTAATTGGAATAACGCAGATTCTTGCGTTGATGAAAATTTTCAACTAAACATTTTTAATAAGCAGAGTAACTTCCGTGAAGAGTAATATTTCAAAGTTCATTCAGGTGGTTAACAAACATCTAAAGATTATTGATTTGGTTTGACTAAAAACGAAAAACGGAAACAGTGACATCTGTTTGTCGTTAGCCTTATTAAAAACTCATTGAGTCTTTTGTTCTCTGTTGAAGCACAAATGTGCTTTTAATAGATTTGATAGGAAACAACAACATCTGAATGTCCGAGCAATTCCGTGGACCAACTTGTGGAGAATTGTTAAGTTGCCCCGTTACTTATGAGGTCCAACAATCAATTAAGTATGATTTACATACCAACCAAATATCCGGGTCTACCCGTTGGGCGAAGCAATGTCGTAAGAACGACTAAATAATGGCATGACTCAAAAATTTTAGTAAAAAACTTTGAATGGAAAGCATTGAAAAATTGAAACGGTTGCAAAATATTATGCAATTTTTAAACAAAAACCATTCGTGAGCCACTATAGGTTTATCAGTTATTATCCATCGAGGTGGTGTATCGTGGACTTGAAACAGAAATGAAGCCAGAGATATCTACCAAACAAACATGAAAATACTGTGGCTAAAACTTCAAATGTCTGGAGGTACTGCCTCCAATGCTGTTATCCGTTCAAGCGTTAAATCAAAACACAAAACGTACCACTTGTGATTAGTGATATCAAGAGGTAATGAAAATAATTGTTAATCATCGACTTGGCTCCGGACGGAATTGCAGCGATTTTGCAATTGAAATTATTCAATTGACGTCTTATTGAAATGTATTTTCTTGATTGTCGAAGGACTCATAAGCTTAATTAGCCATTAATGAGCTTAAGGTTTTCGATTTTGAGAATTGCATTTCATAATTTCTTATCCACTGCTTTCAAAATTCCGAAAAATTTCAAATTTTATTGGATATAATTGAATTTCAAATCTCCCGGTCTAATTAAGGAGCAATCAAACGCCAACACTTATGCATAATAGTTGAAATAAAATTTACTCCTAATCGTATACAGTTTGCTTTTTATGCAACTCCTAAGAGTCGATAAACGAAATGGACTGGAAATGAAACTGGGAATTTGCTTAACTCCAACATGTATGCAAGTGCTATACTGTAGTTTGAGAGCAGCTGGAAATGCTCTTAATTATGAGTAGTAACTATACATTTCTATATGAAATTTTTGAATCAATTTCAACAAACTTAAAGTCGACGTGAAGTCGGCAGTCTTATGAGATCAGGACGAGTGAAATACTTTTACTGGACTTTCGGAGGTGTCATATATGATACAGATTCAAGAGAATCCACCAAAACTATGATATTGATGAAACCTACTTTTGACACATTTACCTACAACAAGTAGAAGACGTAGAAGAAGCAGAAGCTCCAGCTACACATCACTGACCACACCAAGTCATGCAACACTGACCGTCTTCCCACAAACCCACAAACCCATTCATTACCACGAGTTCAACAGACTTGAAGAAAATTTCGTTACGTTTCTCGAGTTTTTGGTGATTTTCTCATTTAATTTTCCCAAAAATGTGTAACAATGTATGAGTTGTGCAAGAATGGGCTGTTGAAATGTGAACCAAGGTCGTGATGTGAAATTTCAGTATTTCAAATCTAACCGAATTGAGCACAGAAAGGATATCTCCAAGTGGCAAGGAAGGCATCCACCTTCTGACATGACACTACCAGCTATGGTATAAATCCGCTCCGATCTAGAGCGCGGTCAGAATTGGGACGGTATAATTTCTTTAAAACACCTTTGGATGCTTGGCATCTAAGACGTCGTCGACATTCGATAGGTTTCCAGTAAACCAAGTAAAAAAGCAAGAGCCTGAACTAGATCACGAGCAACGACCTAGAGGTCGTCGTAAATACTTCCACGGTCAAAACGTTTGCGGTTTGGAATTTCGCTTTTTTAATGCCAATTGCAGTTTATTTGCGGATACAATTACAAGTTTTTTTATTATTATTTATAATTAAAAATTAATCAATTTTTTTATATTATTATTATTTTTATTAAAGTGAACACGCATTCTTTGACTTTTTCTCTGATCAAAATTTTGTGTGAACTCATTGAATGGGAATTGTCTTAAAATGCCTCAAGATGCCAGACGTTTGAGTCACAGAGCTAATGTCAGTGTAAGTGATTTCTAACGAAATGCATAAATAATTGTTAATTGCAATTGTTTTCAATTGAATGCGTAGTACTGTTGTATCTTGGCAATCAAATTCCACGCTTTAAATGCACTTCCGGTGTGTGGAAAATTTAATTTTTCTTCGAATTGAAATTGAAAGCCTTGAAAGTGACAAAGTTCAAATGGCCACATTCGATGAAAAAGCTCTAGTTCTACTTCTTTCTGTGGTTAGCGTCTTGTTACGAAATTCAAAACTCTTAAGATAATTCGACGACGAGAAACATTTTTCCAGCACATTGCACCTGATGTTTGAATTTGATACTTTCGTGATTGAACACAGCCTCAAGGTGCAAATGTGGCTTTGTTTCTCTCTTTAAGTTATTCGCTTTTGGATATGAAACAATCAACAATTGCACGTATATCATACAACATTCATATGATTTGCACTCAACATGACACGTGCATTGAACAAAAATCAAATGATCGAAGGACTGAACTTGAATCCACGTTAGTGACATACAGATTCCAAGATCATCCAACTCCACAAATCGTTTTTGAGCTTAAGATCGAGTTTCTTAACCAAATAGGAAGATAATCCACCGGAAGAACGGATATCCGGAAAAGCCCCTGCTTTGCGTCACGAACATTTTATTTCTTGAGTTCTATGTAATATCTCCCTGGTTACATAGCTAAACTTCAATTGCTTCTTCAGTGAATACTTTAAATTTAAATAGTTTAATTAATTTTTATTTGTATTTCTGGTTGAAATTAAAAATAAAACCACCGGATTTCGGTTTGATGATTTTTTGTTTTTGGCTTTGAAACAATTTTGTTGCGACTTTGAAATGCGATACCACCTTGGGTTTATTAGATATTCGGTCAGTTGTCTTCAATCAGGAAGATTTCCAAACTCAATATAGAAGTCTCTTAGAGTTCCAGGTAATACCTATATAAGGATACTCCATCAATTTAAATTTACTCCGAATACGATCTTTCTGACAGAGATTTACTTATAACTAGAAAGAAAAGCCCATAATACGGGCAAAAAATAAAAATTGATAAATATTTACGATGCCATGTATAAAATGGATTTTCCCCGCTTGAGTGAATCCCATTCTCCGGTGAATGAAATTCATTTTCAGGAAGCGGAGAGAAATGCATTCTGTGTTTGATCTACATAAAATGAATTTTTTCCGCTTTCAGAGAGTGAATCACATTCTCCGGTGAATGAAATTCATTTTCTGCTTCACGACCATTAGGATTTTATATATTAAGATACAAAAAGTCAAGAAACGAAATTAGCTTCTTTGTTATTGGTCTGCAACACTTCCTGTACTCTAAATCTCGTAAAAGAACATGCATCCAATGGTTTAGATTCTCGATAACACTTAAGCAAACAGGTATTTCTGTTTTAAACCCTATCATTAACTCATTAAAAACTTTACTTTCGTGTAACTCGAGCCATGCAACATTTTATGTTAGATTCGTTCCAGGAAGGTGTCAAGTTCAATGCAGGCGTGATGACGCAATTGTGACACTTGACACTTCAATGGTAGTTCAATCAAAGGTTTATTTCAGGAGACACTAAAGGCCCACTTTGAGATGTGAGTATTGCTAGAATTGGTCAATTGACCTCGTAATCTATCTTAAATTGGCTGGAGTCGTTGAAGACTCAGTAGGTGCGTATACCTTTTGCCTTAAACTTGGTTGCTCTATTTTCTTATTTTAAAACAATAAATTTAAGTAGCTTGTATTGTATTGCTTCGTAGCCAGTACAGTACGTGTCCACTTTGCGTCCAATTAGAGTTTGATCACCTTGACTTGATTTGGTTTGATTCGAGTTGATTGAATTTTAGAAAAGTCCGCGCGTGCTCCCGTAACTTCATCAATTTTCCACACCTTCCGAATCAATTTCAGGCCATTTATTCAATTTGAAACCACTATGACTTTGCAGCTACCGTTACCTTTAAAACAATAGTCAAGTATCAACCATTCTGAAGAATGTGGTCACAAGATGTTGTTCCCTCCAGAGGTTAAATAAACGGAAACTTCTCAAAAAAATCGTGGGCCAACCTTCAATTCCGAAGGTTTCTAGGCACAGAATCTGAACATTTCTTTATGTTGAGTATGTTATTTTTGTTTCAAGACGTTGTCAAAGGTTTTCCCAAGCAAAGCAGTTGGCACACTTCAATTGCACTCATTCCGTGGGAGTTTCTATCTGACTCAACATGTTCTTGCGCCAGCACTGACACTTTGATGGACCACGAACCAGCAACGCATCTATGACAGCAACGAATTCATGAGTCTTGCACTCAAATGAAATGGCTCAACGTCAATATCTCATCATTTTTTTTACAATTGTTTTCTTAGGAAATTAGCAGACTATTAGCATCTGAGAAATGCGGAAAAATTGTGTTTTTGTCAAGAAACGTTGCATTATATTTTCGTGGACCAAAGACGTTTGTGATATTCACGAATAAGATACGTCTTATACATAAATTTAATAAAACTATCAAATTGTTTGGCATTGAAAGCATGTTCAGATTATTGGTTATAAATAAAACGCAAGCGATTTAGTTGATAGCTTAATTGTCCAAAAATCTTTTCATTTGTAACATAACGCCTACTCAAAAAAATTCGTTTTAAGTTTATCCGGAACGTGTCTAGTTTCGATCCAATTATCACTTTTATACAAGATAATCATGAGCAGTTTACCATTTATTTGTTATAGTAATCTGAAAAATGTAAAAACTTAGTCACAGGATACATAAAACGACTTGAAGATTGTTATATCCTCTTCAAAAGTGATTATCCGTTTAAATTATTCTGGGATTAGGTGCCATTTATAGAACACATAAGTTGAGTTTGAAGATCTTGTGTCTTGAATATTTTGATTACATCATGAAAAGTTTCTGCACCTGCTCACGAGCATAACATGAAGATATTGAAAAGAAAAATATTTATTTCCATTTGAAATCATTCTGCGATTAAACCATTTTAATAACGATCACGATCAAATTTGTTTCTAATTTCGTATTGACTCATTGTTAAGATTCATAATAACTACAGAATGTGATATTAATAGCTCAATCAACAGACAAACATTTGATTATGCGATCAAATTGATTATATGGCTAGAAGTTGATCAAAGTTCCAATGCCACCATTTTGTGGAACTTCCTATGTGACGCAATTTGGACGCTGGACGAGCCCACGTCAAGCTTGATCTATATCACGAGCAGGATAGCCTGGAGGATTGAGTTAGGCTCAATATTTGATGGTGACTCAATCTCAAAGTTTCTGAAGCTCCTCGTTGTTTGAAGAACGATTGAGACACACAATCTGGTGTTGATACCTACTGGATACCTACTGGCTGCCCTTTTAGATAAATCACAAAACCAATTACCGTGCAACACCTAACATAACCTAACACAATACAAAATAAAAGAGTAACCTCCATCGAAGTAATTTATTGAGCATTTTATTGGATTATTGTTACAGATGTGGGCTAACATAATTATGAAGATGCTTTCTTGGATAATAATCAAATATTTTAATTAATTAACAAAAACACAATATGGCAGCGAACAAAATTTGATGAAAATATTTAACTAAAATAAATTTTTTAATGTTTTACACCACACTGAAAATGTTGAGCGGAAATGTTTATTATCAACTCCTACAAGGCATTCTTTCATTCGAGCAAGGTTGTGAGAAACCTAAACCTAATGTTAGGAAAAGTTCTTTATTGTTTATTGACGAACTTTGACGCATAACAATGACCAAATAAAAATTATTTAACGAATAAAAACCAACTGGGAACTTGCAGTTATTGTGATATGCCGTCAATGACATCAAAGCTTTCGTTTTTTGTAGCCTTGTGGACTGGGCTTAATTCTGTCAAAAGTTGTTGGAATTGGAACCAATTGGGATCCTTATTAAAACATCCGGATCCGGCGATATTATCTCAAAAGGGAATAAATGGCTTCCTCGTGGTCGACATATGTCCTGGAAGCACAAACTACTCTTCCATACTTTGAGTTTGATTGAACCTGATTTAAGGAATCGCTGGGTTTTGTCTTCCAGAATGATCCTTTTCAATAACTTATCAAGTTATTGTACCAACTTCTTCAAGAATCTATTTCCAAGAAACTAACTTTTAATATGGAAGTGTCTTAAAAGCCGGATTCTGTTAAACCCAACTAAAACATATCCAATTTTAGAAGAGTAATTAGTCTCTTAAACACATAAAAATCTTGTGTTTATTAGTAACACTTTCTAGTTAACAAAGAACTTCTAGTAATTATCTGTTAATGAACGAAATGTTAGTGCGTTTTCTGAGAATGTCTTCCAGACAAACCGAATCCCCCCTTTGTCATGAATTTTTCCTCCATTTTTCCTCCGCCATTTTCTTTTCTTAAATGTGTGCGTCTTTTGCCAGTATTTGGCGCATCAAGTGCGGTCTGAAGTTTGCGTATTTAACCGGAGTATCTTTTGAAACTCCGTACAGTTCGACCGGCATCTTTGAACCGCTAACAGCTTAAAGTTAACCGTTGATAAAAAGCACGATATCAGTTAGTTTGTGGTTATTTTAAAGTGTTATTAAAGAAGATTTTCTCATTCAAAATGGCATCAAGTTTGTGTTCAGTGATTTGCATCGCATTGGCTCTCTTCGGAAGCGCAGTTCAAGCCAAGCCAGGATACGCTTCTGTTGATTATTATGTGAGTGTTATACGACGGTAGCATGTGATTCCTAGTGATTTCGTGAAACAGTATTTAAAACTTCCTGGAATTTTTTTCAGGATCACCCGAAATACGCCTTCAATTACGGAGTAGCTGATCACACGACAGGAGACGTGAAGTCACAGCACGAGACACGTGATGGGGATGTCGTTAAAGGTATGTGCTGTGGTATCAATATCCTACTAGCATTTATTATATACAACCAATTTCATAACCAGGTCAATATTCACTTGTTGAGCCTGATGGTTCCATTCGTACTGTTGACTACACTGCCGACTCAGTTCACGGATTCAACGCTGTCGTATCGAAGAGTGGACCTACTGTCCATGCTCACTCTGTGGTAGCTAGGCCTATTCTCCATAAAGCCGTGGTTCCAGTCCACAAACCTATCGTGCCAGTTGTCGCCTCACCAGCTCCATATGGTAAGTGATGCAGTTGTTTTACACAAAAGGACATTCCTAGCCCCTTAGTCCCATCGAGGTTTCTAATCTTAATGCTCGTGAAGTAGCAAATGAATTCCTCTGAAAGCGGGGAAAATGCATTTTATGTAGATCAAACGCAGAATGAATTTCTCTCCACTTCCTGGAAATGAATTTCATTCACTGGAGAATGGATTTCATTCAAGCGGAGAAAATTAATTTTCTACATGACGTCCTGCATACAATCAATTTTTACTTTTTGCCTCTATTACGGGCTTTTTTCTAGTCCTTTATATTTTAAGAAAGAGATTTCTTGGTGTCATGGAGATTCGATGACGCAAACCGACTTAATATGGTGACACGCCTTTGGCTTGCATATCGTATGCTAATGACATGAACCATATTCTTGCGCATATTGCTAATATGCAAGCGATATTTCATCAAGAACTGTGTGTATAATTACAAGCACTAATTATGAAACAATCCAGTAGCTATTATGACAACTACATACCGAGTAATTAGCGTCAAATTGCGTCTTAATTCAGAAAACTCATAATTCACCTCATAACAAAGACGCCATGAGCATCACGTCATAAAAGTTAAGAAAGCTCTACTTGTTGTAACGCCAATAATAACACCAACAATAGCTCCATAAAAACAAGATATTAACCATGCAAATTGTGACAATTTACATTTTCAAACACTTAAAGTCATGACATGTTGCCAACATAATTAACAAGGAAAAATCAACTGAAACATGTCGAACAATGTCGACCCAAAAAATTCAAGTTCCCACCAGCGTCATGTCATGATGGTGTCAAGACAGTTGCGTCTTGCAAATTTCTTATTATCTCATTTGGATTGTGATGCACTTCTTTAAGAAATTCACATTTTCACAAGTGCATGTTTGTTTGCTTTATGGGTATAAGATATATTTAAGAAATATATAGTAAGAAATTTCTCATTCAAATCAAATTGCATCAAAGAATAAGAAAAAATGTTTCAATGGAATTTTCTTTAAGATTTCTTATTACGCAATACGACTTGGTATTATTTTTTTGTTTGCACAAAATCAGTTCAGTTACGATTACAAGATTTTTGAAATTTCTAAAATATGTGTGAGATAATTAGCATGAGGGAAAATTATGTAATTTCGCATTTTCTCGTACTTTCTTCGATCAGAAGTCAATTTCTTCAATTTTTCCTAGTTGGCTGCTTATTGATTTTTAGATTTTCTAATTCGTTCATTTGAAAATTTTTGATTTCTTCCTGACATCTTGCATTTCCTTCTTCTCAACTAGAAATTCTCAACATGGTGTTTCATTGTTTTTCCTTAAGATAATCAATCCTTAGTAAGGATACTTCTTCCTTTTTCATTTTGTTATCCATTCTCTGGGGGTCCATTAGGACATATTTCAACTCATTTCAAGTCATTCAAAATTTTGGAAGTTTCTTCGGAATTTCTGGTTCAACATGTTTAATTAGATAATAGATAAATACTTAGTACTACTATTTATAGCAGTATTCTGTAGCGTACAAGATATTCAAAGAACGAGGTAATATAGTAACCGTCTTTTCAAGTAAATAAAGATATTTGGATCTTTATAACATGAAACCTTGTTTGAAGTCAAGTCACAACTTGAGACAATTAAGTTAAAATCATTAAAACCTCTTTCAAACAAAACTAAAACAAACAAATTATTTGACAAATTGAAGGTTAATTTTGATTCAAATGATATCCGTAAAAATACCAGTTTAAATGGCATTTTTATGCTTTCAAAAACTAAACAAATAGATAAACTTTTATGATATCTCCAACAGTTGTATCAAAGCCAGTGATTTACAAAGCATCACCAGCCCCGATCCACTATGACTACGCGGACTATGATAACAGCTACTACGGAAACGGACAATACGATGGACATTATGACGGCCATCATTATGCCAGCCATACTCCAGTGAGCTACACACCCCATCAATACAAATACTTAAACTATTATTAGGTCAAGTTTAACCAAAACCACCAACACCACCACCACATGAATAATTATAGCCTTGACAAAACCTACTAATAAGTATGTGTTTGTAAATGAATGCCAATTTTTGTGTAAATAATTTATCAATAATAATTATTAGTGACAATTTATGATATGAAATGACTCTCTTAATTTTTGTTTCAAATGTAAATTTAACGCTTTTCATATAACATCGTCATGATACTCGTTTTTTCATGATTAGCTTGTATCCAATTGGCAATTTTGTAAATTCTCAAATTGAATTTTGTAAAAAGTGCAAAAATAAAAACAAATATTTTTTAAAAATAATAATTAAACTGTAGTTTTCATTTTCAATTGCAATTAGTTAATTAAAATTAACCTCCAACATTTGCCAATGACCTAAACAGAACAATGAATGGGAACTTTAAAGGGTTAAACTGTTTCTGTTTCTGATTCTGTTTACAAAGAGATTAACCGAATGAGATACATACTTGTTCTACGGCATAGATTTACCACGGAATTCCATGAATTGCGAAATGCTGTAATTTCTTGCAACAAAACATTTCAATTCAAATCGTTTATTATACGCCCACGCGGAGTTTAGTTTTTCAAGAAAATTTGTTGAAACAATGAAAAATCTTTGCAATGCGTGCATTTTTATCTTGCGCAAATCTTTGAACCGACAAGATTCAGATAATATAACATAAATTTGAAACGACCTTCGTTACGATTTGGACGGAGTTGGGTTGACGATTGTCGCCCGCGTCTGTGACGAATTCGGTAGACCAGAGCGGAAACTGCAACCTGACGTACAATTATCCAGGTAAGAAGGTTTGTGATATGAGAAATGGATAAAGATTATGAAATGATGCGTTCGATTTCTTCAACTCAAAGTGTGCTTGATCTATTTCTTCAACAGCAACAAAATGAGGAAGTGCTGACTGTACTCTTTATGCGATTCATTGCGCAATTGCATAATTAACATTGTATTGTTTCACAAAATGCATTCATCAGATCCATCAGGTCTCATAGATTGCAATTTCAATTTTCTTGGAATTCATATGCAGACAGTATGTGATGAGTTGTCTTGGGAGTTTTCTCATATCCACAAAGTCTATGAATTATGGAACACAAATCTTAATAAACTCAAAGTTTATGAAATTTTTGTTGAAATGAATTTTGCAAGCAAATTAAAAAATCAGGAAAAAGGATAAATTGTTAATTATTCTTCTTGTATCAGAGACGATATCCAGGCTTCCTGGACATTGGAGAAGCAGTGGTCACACCGATTGTGCGATGTGATTCTGTTAGAATCCCTTTCCTCTCCTATTACTTCATTCTTTTGTCCCTGAGGCAATTCCACGCTTGGGCAAAGTTCCTTAATAGTTGGACACACGTGACCCCTATTTCTCGCAATCCTCTGAAGGATTCTCTTCCCAATACTAGCCTCCGACTTTCGGCCAATAGTACTAGACAAGAGCATAATAGATGTTCCACCGTTTGCTCCTCCTCGTCACACTCCTTATGGAGACTCTCTTATGTGAATCCCCACCTTTGGAGACTTCTACCAACCAGACAGTGCCCTATGATAACCATCGTGATATTCCTGACAGAGTTCTTTTTTACTACTTTCATCAATTCTGGCCCACAGTCACCTTAAGATGAAGCAGTCAACCCTATTAGTCCATCTCTTGCTATGTTTTTCCTGAATTATCCTGTCGATGGTAATATGTGGGATTGTGAAGTTAACTTCGTCTGCAGTATAAATTTCGGTTCCGATCCTTGCCAATTTATTCGCCTGTATCCCTCCCACTTTGTGCAACCAACAGATGTTGACTTTGTCTCGGATCCAGGACAATTCTTCTTGAAAACTCATCACAACGTTTGACTGGGTTGTCTTAGATTCCAGTGCTCTAAAATCAGCTTGACTGTCGCAGTATATTGTGACTCTTCGAATTTTTCTTTCGTCGGCTTCGTTAGTCTTGCTGCTCTCTCTATCGCGTTGATTTCCGCCTTAAGTATAGAACAAGCGTTAGTGAGCGTGTGTGTCTCCTCGACTTCCAGTATTTCCACTCATATGCTCCTAAAAGCTTACTACTTTTAGCGTGAAGGACACATATGGTATTTTCGATTGCAGTAAGAAACGGAAAGGCTGAAAATCCAAATATCGAGAAATGTATTCCGCACAGTTGGCGTCAGTTCCTGAAATATGGGCGTGTAAAGTTTGCAAAGCCCATCACTTGATCGATTGATCAGTTCAACTGATTCAACCAACATTCAAATATGCACCTGGTTGATGATGATACTTTTAAAGATCTCTCATTCCAACATTCACCCTGAAATTCTTAAGTCAAATGCTTTGTCCGTTATCTTACTCGTTTCCAACTCCGGTAACTCCACTTTGGAGTCTATCCGTAGGTGGCAATGAAACTCAAACTTCCATAAGCTTTTGACGAATCTCCATTACTCCAGACACAAACCAAGCCGCCAGTTAGCATCCAGTTTATGGTTATTGAGTCATTGATCGTGTTTTGCCTGTGTTTGCGCTAACGACCAGAGACAATTAACAAGATATCTCTTCTCCATACAACGAGTTGGTACTACAATTTCAAACTAGAAGACAAACTGCTTTTACTTAGTGTGCACATATGCGCACCGGGTCTAGTTTGAAAATTTAGATGTGAATTTAATTCATCATATCGTTAGTTTTAGAGGAGGAAGAAATAATGGATTATCTTATGCAATAGAATAAATTTTTGGTACTGAACTTGTTTGTGATTCCTTTGCATGATATCCTGAAACCATTATACTTAGGTAATACACTCTGATATCAAATTTTTTGACTTTTGTAAATACGCGGTAATGCAAAATGCTCTTACGCAGTCGCATCGACAATATATGATAAAGAACACACGTTTTGTGAGGCAAAGCTGTTTGTCCGCAAGTTTGAAATTCTGGTGCGTTGTGTGGCAACAAAACATCTGATTGTTTGGCTGCAATTGTCGCGTTTCGCAAGCGGTGTTTCCATATGCAGAACATTGATGGGAATTAGTTAATTGATCGATGACCATATGTTGACAAAAAAATCTAAGGAATTTACGGCGCAGATTGAATGAATTAGATGTTGATTTCTTTCTAACAGTTAAGTACATATAAGATATTGACGGGTTTATTGGTCACGTTTGATATATAATTTATTGTACCATTTTTGTAATTGACACATTTGTAATTTGCTTGAATTAAGGTTTGATGAAATTTCAGAAGAAAAAAACTTACCAGAAACTCCAAAAACTTGGACATGAACTAGGTTTTGGACAGTCTACAGAAAACTGGTGCAACAAAGTGATTCAATATTCATGTCAACGATGCGATGTTATGAAATCGAGTAGGTACCTCCAATCAAATTCCAATAACGTATGAAGCGGCTTTAATTTATGGAGTTGGAAGCGATTTTTCTGTCGGAGAACGACATGTGAATTATGAATATCTATGAGCTGCGATGGAATATCACATCAGATAAGATGAATTTTTAATTTCATCGTGGGCATTATACCATATGTACATTTAGGACAAATACTTTTTTCACTCAGCAATTGACATCATGTTCAATTTTATATGTCCATGTTTTATTGCAGTTTTATTGCTTTTTACCTTTAATAACACAAAATCGTAAATTTTAAATTCCAGAAGTTTTCAAATCAAATCTACAAATCTACAAGAAGCTGTTCTGCCGTATTTGGATATTTTGGATATAGAATTGAAAGAGGCTTTCTGGCTAGAACAAAGATTATCCTTAGTTTAGGAAACGAAACTAAATCTAAATCATTGGAATCTTATTGGAATCGTTCCAATGAAGTAGGCAGGCTGTGCGAATTGGTTTGCTTGCCTAAATTTTGACATCTGGAATTCAAAGTTGTAGAATTAAAATGAAACTGTTATGTATGAAATTATTTATATTATTATTAATTTAAACTTCCTTAAAAAACTTGAATTTAAATTTCCAATGTTTACAAATTCAAAAGACGCTCCAGTCAAACTCTTCAAAAGAACAACAACAAAATTTGGACTCATGGATTTCGATAACCATTCTCGGAAATTTACTAAATGAAGAAGTACTTGAATTGCTCTATTCAGCGAGCTAATTCAGCTCCATTTAGATCGTTTCGCACACACCCTAAGATTTGATTTCGAGGCTTTACAATCAGAGTTCACTTCACACGTGCTGAATGCTCAATGATTCGCATAGCCATGATGTGAAACGTTTCAATTGCATTTGAACATTAAGGTACTTGCATGCACCGAATGGTCAAGAAGTGCGTAACGTGATACAAGAAGATGTAACACAAAACGGCTACAAGCTAATGATATTAGAAATAGGCATACACCGATGGTAATACGTGTCAAATAAACTCAGATATTTGATTGGAATCAGGTTTTGCGGAATATCTTCCTCCGTTTTAGCTGCAGTAGCCTGAACTTAGAAGCATATGTTGCTCTCATGTTACTACAACGCTTGACTAAAGCCACTCACATACCTCATGATCGATGACATTTTGGTCAAAAGTAAATAGCCGTAAGACTTGCGTAAGGACCGTTTTCTCACGTCTAGTTAACCTTTAGTCAGTGAACGATAATAAGATCGTTGTAACAGTTTGAAACATTCAATGATCCAGGTTTATCGCTAACGATATCATCATAAACATTTGATTATAATAATTTTCGCTAAGAGACCTTTGTTTAAGAACTCCTCAAAACTTTATTTCAGTTATGTAAGTTACAAGAAAAATTGAAAACGAAATTTTATTGTATTACCTAGAGATTTGTGATGATCTCGCTTCAAGCTTCAATTTGTGGTCAACGACACCAGGGAACGAATGTAACTCATTGAACTGACTGATGTTATTTCAGTGATTGAGATTAATACGAATTAAAAAGAATTGATTTCATACAGGATATTGTATAACCTCTCACCCTCAACGACTGATCATCTCTAAAACTTTCTAATCAGAGGTTAACAAGTTTTCATTGTTGAAGTGAAGTCGGAAGATGAGCTTTCTTAATTATACAGCCCGACAAAGAATTGAACAATTTTTCTAATATCTCCTTCAATAGCTGACGATTCGTTGCGGATTAATTTTATGTGAACGAACAACATCAATTAAAGGGTTTCGGAATGGTGAAGTGATTCGGTTCATTACAGAGCGAAAAATTAAAATTATTATAGCATTTCTTTTTTTATCTCTTTAATTTATTAATGAAATGCAAAACTTTAAATTTCTGCAACTCTCCCTTTTACCTTCATTTGTACTTGTTGCAAATGTCAGAGTTCGATTTAAGTCTGGCAAAGTGCCTCGTCGTTGTCTTGTGAAACCACATTCTGACATTTAGCTTGGGAAAAATTTCACTCCGAGGTGATCATCTTCGGCAACAGGTACTACAGGTTAACCGCAATATCATGTTTTAGTACTTTTTGTACTGAGTTACTTCACTTTCATATCTCATTAATTGAGCAATTAATTTTCATGATATAAAAGCCACGAAATGTGTGACGGATCATCTGCTGAACTCTTGAGGTGATTCTTCTTATTGTTGTTTTGCAGACTTTTTCATGAAATCATGTCGTCTATCATCCAAGCATTCCAAAATCCACAGTCCACCAAAAGGGCACATTTCCCGATCAATGTTTATATTCGACCTCAACTCTACTCTGTAAAAGTTTTAATCCATGTTGTACCTCTCAGCCATGGTTAACTTAAACCAACTTCAATGAAGCCATTATCTTCCCTGCTGGAGGCTTACAAACAACTTCAAGTTTGTTCAAAAAATTCCATCAAGGCGTGTCCAAATACTGGCTGTTCTTCAAAACGGTACCATTATGTAAGGGATACTTTAGAAGTAGATTTTAATGAAATTATTGTAAACTTTTTAATTTTTTGATGTCAAATAACTTTCCTATAATTAAAGACAAACATAAACTTTTCAAATCAGTTCACTGGCCAAGCATAGCCGAGTCTGATACGTTTGACTGTTAATTGAAATTCAACTCATTTGTCACTCATCTACTGACATGGAAAACTAATTTTGAACCAAGTTTATGCGTAGGTTAACAACTTTTGTGTGCTTTCCAAGTCGCAGCTAGACATGTGAATAGCTCTTGCGCAATAGTCGATGGAATCAGGTCTTCTTAAAGGTCGAATAAATGGAAACCGTCTACCGAGCACTTCAAGAGCATCCTTCAGTGCTGTCAATTAATCTTCAAAATAATGTCATTATCTGGAAAAATGTAAATTGAATTTGTAAAGTAATTGCAAGATTTCATCAATTGAACCTCTTGTCTGGCTGTCTCAGCCTCAGAAGTCGCTTAAAATCGATTCAAAAAATGCTAAACGCGTAACAGACATTGTCTTGTAAATCATGGTCACAATGCATTGTGCAGATCGTAGAGAAATTACATATTCCTGCAATGGCTTCGTCTTCAGGTCAGTAATGAATCACGAAAAGTTTCATTTCATTGACCAAAGATATAAACACTTGACGACCATCAAACTTTAATCACAGAAAACACGAATTTTGGAAGTGAAATCGTCGCTTTTGAGTTATGTATTAAGGAGCAGGAGCACTATTTAATGACAAATTACAATATAGATAACTTAATGGCAATGCATTATGTCCATTTAAATGAGGTGAAACACGCAGTTACGTTTTAATATCCGAAGAAAGTGAGGATTGTCCAAAGGCACCCAGCATGATTTTAAAATTCTTCACAATTTCAAACATACAATAGGTCTCTTCATGTACTTTTCGAGCTTACTAGACTTTACTAGACTTTACTCGAAGAAAAATGAGATGTTTGACAGGATTTCGCTGATAGTAAGAAAACGATTTTGAGTAACATCCAGCAGAATTAGTTGAAAATTTGACTACTGGGACAGTCGTGACAGAATTTTTCAAGCACCTCGACTTTACTCGACCAAATTTGTCGAGCAACATTTTTCGATCTTGAACTCGTTTCCCCTCCATGATGTCACATAAACTCCTTTCAAAACTATTGCTTGAGAAAGTACAAAAACGCCAATCTTAAGATTTAAACACATATCTAATATGAGTAATGTGTAGATATCCCCTCAGAAAACTTTAATATGATTGCAATCAAAAAGAGTTCTATATCTATAATTGTGTCTTAAACGCCGCAGAACACTTCTCAAATCCTGCCTGACACTGACAGGTCAACCACTTTGTTGTTCTGGAATGAAACCCCCAAATTGAAGCAGATGTCAAATGGTTTTACTTGACTTGATGCTACACTATTGTCAGCAGAGTTTTTAACAGATAATCCTTGAAAAGTCACAAATTTGACACGGTGTTTTAAATGTCAAATGGTCTCATGACAATCCTTTTGAAATGTTAATCAGTCCAAAAGCTGAAGAAAGTATTTTGTAAGAAGCAACACATAAAAGCAAAGAAAGCGGCACAAGGAGACAGTCTTTCTCTTTGTCAAATATCAGACATGTTATATAAGGTTCAAGGATTGAGATCACATTTAGCTTGAATATCAATCAAACCCACCTTCATGAGGGAAAGCGTGAAATATAAGTTAGTGTTATCTTTATGAGCATCTTGAGCATCGTTTAAATGATTTTTGAGCATTTTATAATTGCTAAACAACGAATTTTTTCACATAAATCAAGTGCAATAACCTTTATATCTTGTTATCTAATACAAAATCACTTGGTTTTTTGTGTAATAGAACATAAATAAAAATTCAGCGATTTGAACTCGAAGTGTGGGTATGTGTTATGACATAAACCTCAATTTTTTCCATGGAAGTATAGAGATTTCTATCGGTAATTATCTACCTTCACCATGCCCGATACATGTTTGATGGTGACCTGTTAATTGAACCTTAAAAAATTGAATATTTTCGTAAATCCAATCTACTTGATATTTGTAACAAAATTGTTGCGTTATCACGAGCCACAAATTGAAGAAATTCAGTTTTATGGGATTTAAGGAAATACATAAAAGTTGAATTTTCTTGCAACAAAACTCCTAATTTCGTTAATGATAACTTAAAGGTTTTATGGTAAGTAGCACCTTTGCAGTAAAAATTTCACGAGCTTTTGAATGTTTTGCAACATAGTAACTGTGAGTCTTGTTGAGTCGATGAATGAGATAAATTTTAATGATCTGCTTCTGAAAGGTTTCCAATTGATATCTGTCACGATATCTCCTCCATATCACCTTATCCTCAAATCTGGTTTAACATCTCGTAATTCCATTGTAAACAATATTAGAGCCACATCATTTAAGATGATAATTTGAAATTTGCATTTGAATGAGATTCATCACTAGTTTCACTTGATATAACCATGAAAACATATGAATGAATATTTATTAGATAACTAGCCATGACGAAAATAATAGCAGCTATTATATTTTCAATGTTAGTATAACATGCAAGTTCATGGATACACTTAAATTGCAAATGTCAGTTGATTCATTAAAAGTAAATTATCAATTTTGAACGCGGTAAGTATCATTTAAAAAAATTTTAAATTATTACTTAAATTTATTTCTTAATTTACTTAACAATTTTGCATTTCTCACATGTATGTCAATAGTTAAAAGAAAATTTGATGTCATGACCTTTTCCGTCAGAGTCATGTATGGAATTCCCAACATATTGTTGCATTGAATTTGTGAAATTAGTGGGGAAAAGTGAGAAAACCTTGAATTTCTGTGAACAAAATTCATCAAGTAGTTTAATCACACTGTAACTTAAATTATTCAAAACAACGAAATTCGTTGTGAAATTGCTGAACTGTTTTGGAACATGCAGGTGCTGTCAAATCCGAGGGATGGTTTGAAGGGGTTACGAAAGTCGATGATTTACAAATATAAAAATATTTCGAGGTATTCATTCGACTGCCCATCTACAAATGTTACACGTCTCTGCTCTTATCACGAATCTACGGTTCTGAAGTGGATTGGGAACTAACTATCTCTAGAACGACTAAATTAATCTGCTCGAAAATTATAAACTATTTCAAGAACATAATTTTTAAGAGGTTAATCAAAGAATTTTAACACAAGCAATCTGAAAGTATCTCACGCAAAGCAAGACACACACACTCTTGGTGATCTGACGACAGAAAATCGATCCCCAGGTCTTTTTGCTTTCTGGGCAGATGCTCTTACCACTGACCTACCAAGACGCATGCATTTGACCAAGTGTGCTAGAAGTAAATGATCACCATATATTCGTCCCCTAGATTTGAGGAGAACGATTCAAATCGAGAGTAGGTGGTGGTGTCTCTTTTAGTGTTATGGTGCGATCTTTGCGGGACGTTATGCGTCGCAGTTAGGCTACTAATGGAGGCGAACCCTTGCTGCTTCTTCTGGGAACTGGACTGGGAATCAGAACTGCTCTTGTGCTACTTGTGCTACTTGTGCTTTAAATACCTTTTTTAGAAAATTATTCTCTTAGATGTGACATTAATTTCTAGCAATGGGCAAGGGATAGTTGTCAGTCACTTTTATTCATAGAACTTCTGTTATTCATATAGCGCCATCTTGAGCTTTCTGAAGGTTAAACTGGAAACAATTCAAAGAATTCTACCAATTAACGCAATAACTTTATTAATCCACTCGAAAAATGACAGGTCATTGTTGTCAGCACTCGATAATATAATAAGAGGTGGATATCATAAGAGGTTTCATGGATAATCCGAAATGAAAATAAATTGAGTTACTTTAAGCCAGCCATATTTGGGCGATAGCTTCTTACAAGTTTCTCAACTTCTTAATTGAAGTTGTCTGTCATTGTTATTAAAAAAAGTTAAACTTTCAATGAGACGGATGTTACAAAGTTCCAGTTCAATAGCTTTCTTCACACGATATTGCGTTGAAAATCCCCAAGACCTTGAGATGATATTGAGGGATTAACTCAACATAAAATTGCACTTCATTTTCCCACATAATCAACAAGAAATTATTTAATTTTTGTTGCTCAAAATGTAAATGCACTCAATTTAATTGCACAACATTATTCACCTTTTGTTCAAACAATTTATAATTTGAGGTGAGCTACTCCAACTATATTGTCTTGTGAATCGCGGATGTCATGGCATTTGATGAATGTAAATCAGCTCCACCCTTAAAAATTCAGAATTCGTGACACACTCAAGTCAAATTGTGATTGTTATATTTAAATGAAAATAATTTTGAAATTGAGCTATTTCTCAAAATTATAGCTGCCAGGCTTCTGGAGGCGCCGTGAAATCGTTGTTAGTCCTCAAATGATATAAAACTGATATTTATTGATTTTGAAAGATTCCATTGAGTTTTCTTAACACAATCCTCGTAGGTGTCTTGAAACTGGTTGAGTCAAATGAAACCCTCAACAAAAGGCCACATCTGGGTGACACTGACTAATGAGAGAAGACTATTTGTTCTGCAATCGCTAAGTGTCATCTACTTAGAGCTTCAAGTGTTCGGGTTTGACGCAACTCTTCACAAATTAACCTTCAAGATTTCTTTCATCTTTGTCGTGTGTAAGGAGCGCTAAGAAGATTAATTACTGTTTGTAATGTGCGAGGTGTTTCTTAGAAATGTCTCCATCTCGCTAATGACTCCGGGCTTTGGCCCCTCGAGGCAGATTCGAAGTTAATGAGCCACAAATATTACGAAAATTCGACATTTGTTCAGATTCTTGAGTGAACCTTTCAGATCAGCTAGTGTGAACACGCTTTACTCCTCTCGATCATCCACGATCACTGGGATACTACTGGGCGAGTGTATAACGTTGCAGATGCATTACATGCGTGCTACACAACTTTGATGCTACTGCTTTCTAATTCGGGCTCACTGCTTGCCGGAACGCTTACATTTCTCCTCATGTCCCACGATCATACCGACTGGCCGCAGATCGATTTCTCACCAAAAACGCATTGAAATCTCTACACGTTTTTGTTAACGTCTTTAAGAAGTTTTGATTGAATGCAATGCCAGCTTCGGAATTCGTGCAGATATTCTTCAAAAATTCAAACAATAAACAAAAGGAAACACGGAAGATCTTGATATCGAAAGAAACAATTAACTTCCGAGAAATCATTGATGGAACCAGCCATTGTGTCTTGGTTCCCACAAAATTCGATTTGTGCCAGAGTAACAGCTCAACATCGTATTAATAAACTAATAATTATTAGTTTCAGTTATTGGTGAGTTTTTTGATACTTTTCATTTAAAGTCAAATCCTTGAGCGTGGGTAGAAACGAATTTTTGAACCACGATTTCGATGGAATTTCCGTGTGAAATATTTCGATGCAATTTATTAATTTTCGATCGATTCATATCCTTGACATAAGATAGACGTATCTCCTGCTTAAGGTTTGTGATTCATTCATGAGACATGAGAGGACATATACCATTAACTAGCCTCGTTTGTGACCATTTCTTAAGCTACTGAATATCGGAAGTGGATATTAACAAGCAGGATGTGATTTTGAAGAAAAGGTTAGGGTTTCGGTTCACTGGTGATTCTTGACAGTTGCATATCGACTCGACGATCTTCGAAGAGAAGTCAGCTAAATTCTTTCCTCATTTCAATATCTGCAACATATAAAGCACAGAAAATTGAAAGTATAACAAAGTTTTCTATCAATTGGAAGCCCTCCAGCTTTGAAAGGTTCGCTAATACTCGGCTTAATCGAATCCATCAAACTTTGGTTGAACTAAAACCGAAATGCTGCTATCAATGCTTCAGGCGGAGTGCTACTTTTCCGTGGTACAAATAACACCATGAAAAATTTGTATTACATAACCTGAAAGTTTGTTTGCCAACATTTACCGTCTGTTTGTTTTGATAAAACTTTGTTGAAATTTGGTCAAAATTTACGTCGCAATTTTCCTCGGGGTTAGTGCTTTGTCTCAAATGTTTGACAGATTTGAAGGGGTCGTTTCGCGTCAAATGCATGTCATCAATGTAACAATCCTGCAATGCTTCCAGGTGCACTCAATTTCAAATGTAAATAGCTCATTTTCTGTTGCAATTTTGCACTTTCTGTTTTAAATGAAATTTTAGCAAAACAAACAAGTCAAGTGACAATTAATTTTGAACTCGTTCATGACGCCAAACTAACTTTGTGACACGAGGCACTTTCCTTCCTTTTGATTTATTAATTTGGAGCATTGCTCAACAAAATCTTATCCAACACTTTTCTCTTTGTTCCAAGGAAATCATGAAAAATTAAATTAACTGATTAAGAACATAAGTTGTAGGAGCTATTAAGGACAGCTTTAGCTGAAACAAGAGACATCAGCTGAAGGAACTTTTAAGCTACATGGTCCAATGGGATAAAAACACATTTGAGAGAAAATACAGGCCGATTTTTCGGGCGACTGCTTCTTGAAATTTTTCCTTTCCTGATGTTATTAGTTCGTAGCATCAAACACTATTCCACTGACATTCCAGGAGTTTGATCCGATTAACTTCAAGATAATGCAAATTCAAACAGTCCACTCAACATTTACATGATGCAGAAGTGCAAAAACGGAGAAGTGTCGTTTTTGTGTCAGCTTTCTGATATCATATAAAGTGTCTGGATAATAATATGACATTGACAATATAACCTTTGTTGATACAGTACCTGTCATTAATTATTTCCATAACAATATCAATTAGATGAACTGTAATTTATTGCATATGACACTCAACATGCATTGTGTCTTACAGTCAATCAAGTTTTCGTGTCAATTAGCTTTAAAGCATTGAATTTGTTTTCTGTATATGGATTTGTGCATTCAAATATTATTGCATTATTATGCAGGTAACATTTCCTCACCTGAATTCAATCAATCATAGAAGCAGATGTTAATGATTGCAAATATAGTATTAATAACTCTTGGAACTTGGTACTCTTAATCTGATGACGCTTTTGTGGTGATTTGCCATTTTGAGGTGAACAGGATTTGAATGTCAAATTGAGTGTTGAGATGTGTGTCACATTCTTCTCTGGTCATTCACGGGGACGTTTACTAGAGTTTATTAGAATTTACTCAAGGAAAAATGAGAGGTTTGATACGATTTCGCTCTGTTACTCAAATAGTAAAAAAACGTTTTTGAGTAACATCTAGCAACTTCATAAGCGGCATAAACAAATTGGACTCGAGCAAATATCTCGAGTAACAGCAAGCACTTTCAAACATATTTCCCCTCCGTCAGTTTTTGTCAAATTCTCTCGAAACAATTTTTTGAGAGAGTTCAAAAGGGCCAATTTCGTGCTCGGAAATATTGCAATAAATAGACCTATTATAATCTAACAAAGTTTACAGATAAATTCATTTTCAGTTTGAAATTGTCAATTACAATATTTAAAAGATACTTATTTCAAAATTATTGTATTCTTTAGACTTGTGGATTGTGTACACCAACAAATTTGTGTTGATTCAAGAATGAAAGAGATTCATGGCATATTCACTATCTCTAGTGACACAAATATCACAGCGATAGGTTTCCATCAAGTTTAAATTGAAAGTAGCTATTGAAACTAAAAGTAATTGAAGACAAATACCTCATCAAAGCTGAATCGATAGAGGTGGGCGAAAACCTTGAGATTTGTAGCTCATAAAAGCAAATAAACCAGTAACAGATACAATTGTCGTTAAATGTTATCTTCCCTTGAAGACGTTGACTTGTTTAAGGTGATATTGTGGCCAAAGCATTAACTAAATCACCATGACAGAGTGTTTTGTTACATCATAACGAAGTTTTGGGTTATGCTCATTTGCTCCATTTGTCGAGGTTTATTTCAACATAACCGAGCTATTTAAGGAGTTATTGCGAATATCATGTCATAGATAATGACAATTGAGAGATGGAAACAAGATCTTCAGGTATTTCCAGTTGAAGCTATGGTTTGTGCTACAGTTTCCGTATAATACACAACCAGTCTGAAGTGGATATGCGAATGGATATTCGTGATGTGTAGGTGTTCATTATTCTTCGTCTTAAACGGATTTGTGGAATGTAATTAGAGAACACTCTTGGCGTTTTTCTTGCGTATCATATTACCTACTATTGCGTGCGCCAACTGACACCACTTCACAAACAAAACTCGTAGGAGTGTCTAAAGGCTATTGAGCTGATTTTAACTTTTACACTTTAAAAAGTTAAACTTTTGAAAAGGAACAAAATTTGTATGTTTCATTATCTTCTTGTTAATGTTATCTAATATGAGCTAATGCCATCATAAAGCGGATATATGTTTAACGTGCAAATAAATGAATAACCTTTTCAATTGTCTCATGTTTCTTGCATAAAACATGGAAAAACGTAACCAACATCCTGGATGAGTCTTCTTCGTGATGTGTTCATGACTCAATTCGAGAATTGAATTGAAATCATCCGGATAAAGTAATTGAATTATGTAAGATGTTAGTAGTAATAACAAGTTAATTTGTTTTTAATAACTCCATAAATTTGAATGTTTTGCTTAGTAAGAAAAGATGTCTTGTTACTGTAATTTCTGTTAACGCGTCAATTACATATATCACGCTGAAAACCTTTCCAAAACATATTAATAAACTCATCAAGTACAAATTAAAATCAGTTCACTTTTAAAGTGCTACAAAAACCTCAAGATCTGATGGCGATAACACGAATGGATAATCGACAGTATTCGAAAGCTTAGCGTTCAGTTTGAAGAATTTATTAGGTTATACAAACAACTCTGACGTGGACGTAGCATCGTCTTCAAGGTTGTCATCCAAGAAAGATGTTTTCATTTTAAGAAGTCGATCTCAATTCCGAGACTCGTCTGAGTTTGTAAGACCTTCAGTGCTTCTATATCATTCAAGAGAATCATCGCTCATTTATAGTTGTGTTTTCATCAATAACCCCTCTGACACTCGCCAGATACAAATTCGAAAGCAGTAACCATTGTCCGACCAAAGCAAGACCTCGACTATTTTTATCCGAGTAGCTGCTAATTAACAACAAAAAAAAGTGACTGGGGTTTTCTTAACTGATTCTTCATCGTCTTTTAAGAATCTTATCGTTAATGAGAATCTAAAAACAACAAAACGCGTTAAACAAATATTTAAACGACATTCAACACAAGTCCCAGAATATCTTAAGTGGAACTTATCTGTAGACACCGTTCATAGGTGAGGGAATATGATGAAATAATCCTCTAACGATTCTACCTTGCATTCCTTAGAACGTTACGACCTACATTGCCAAACGAAAAAGTGCATCAATTTCAAACACCTCAAATCATGAAACACATTCGTATGCCATTATTTGTTTCGCTGAATTTCGAAACCCACTTTACATACGGAATTCTCTAATCCATTTAACCGCCTGTATCACAGTGGTACACATTTCTAACCGTCAAAACAAGGGTACAGTGGAATAAATTTCGAACCGTCGCAACTGACAAGTCACATTTTCGAATTGTCGCAACTGACAAGTCACTCGCCGCACCATTTTGGCTTGCATCCTTCAGTAGATCCTCGAAAAATGCAAATTAGTATCAGCCTTGATAATGAAACAAGTTTATTACGCAACGTACGTAAATTTGCAATTAGCTGAAAACTTAATTAACTCCAAACAAGAGAAACATCTCGCTAAACTACGACGAACATGATCAATAACACATTCGCAATTATGAAACATGTTGACGCAAATGAGGCACAACTCAATAACAACTGCATCATTCAATTCAAGCGATCTTCACTAGCGTCGCATACAGGTAAGACCTTGAACTAGTGCCACTGCACATAGTGATCCTCACTTTCCGATTTCGCCAACTTCAATTTCACACATGATCGAATCGATCGAGTTGATGCTCGTTACCTGTTGCAGTGATCGCTGCAGCGCAATCCATGTTTTATGCAACGCGAGAGAGGCTGCTAGCGGATTCGCCTCGAACAGGTGATCGACGCCGATGCTTTCGCTTTCATTCTATGCCGCTCTAACGCACGTGCCAAGAACAGATTTGATTTCGCTATTTTCCTCAAAAGAGAAACGGCGAGCTTTCTTAAGAGAGAAACGCTCGATAGATAGACCACCAGTGGTCACCTACCGCTCATCGCCCATCAAAACAAACCGACGTCAGCAACTAGTGGTTTGTCGCAAGCGTCTTCACAGCGCGCTCTGGAGGGTTACGTTCGGGTACGAGACCCGCAAAGATTTTAGTACGGCTTGTGTCGCCACCGTGTGTGTCACGTTCGTCTTGAGTTCAAATTCGAAAATTTAAATTTCTGTGCTTCTTCTTGTTCTTATCACCATGACATGGTGATATCCTTATATCCATTAAAGGTACAACATCCTTTTAATATTTCTCGTATTTCTGTGATTTCATTTTTGCAAGTGTTGTGTCAAGTGTCAAACCGGCGTCAAGTGTGTGTCAAAATGAATACATAACTCGATAAATTCGGATTCGTGTCTTGTACAACTTTATTAATATCCATTAAAAGCTTAGAAGATTTGGCAATTTTATGATGGGAAAAACACCATCGTGAGTTTTGTGAAAATTATTTAATGGACAGCGCTAGACGCGTCTCTCTCTTCGGGATATTAGCACTTGAAGTAATTAGATATTTGTAAAAAGGATAAACCTTCAATATCACATTGAAACACGTTTGAGTTTATCCCTTAAATTATGTTGCCTGGTTATCCTTAATGCGATGTTGAAAACTCGTTATGGTGTCCTTATAAAATACATAGTTGTTTCTGTGTCCATATCTCACTTGGCTTGAAGCATTGTCCATCGAGACAGTTTGGTATTTAGTAAAAGTAATTTCGTACAAATTGTAGAAAATTCAATTTCACCAAGGTAAAAGTTTACATTTCCCAAACATTTGATATCCTTTTTATGGTAACGAAATAAAAAGTTATATCCAAATAAAGGTTCGTTATATCACCTCAAACATCGCCAAGAAAGTCAACAAGTTTGACATGACAACTTGTGTTCACAAGAAAAACCACAGGTACCATCTAACTTTTCACCAAAGCGACGACAATTGGAGTACATTTGGCAAAAAAAAAAAAGAAAAACAGAAAACCCTCTTCAAATTATATAACACTAAAATAATTACGAGGTATTTAAGTAATTGGCAGCATTGCTTTTCTTTCGTTCATTTGAAAGTTGAACATTTGACGCAGGTAAAAAGAAGCACAAGTTGGAAAACTTAATGAAAAGAAAATAAAAATGAAGAAAGCGAGATCATCGCAACCTTAACATTATCTCTACATGATCTACGATCGTGATACACTCGTCACATGCTTTTATTACCTCGAGGAAAATATCATTTCTCAAAGGTAAAGTTTAAAAAAAAATTTCAAGTAAAAGTCTCCAAGTTTCCATTTCACGGCTTCTGAGGAATGTGGTGGAGCTGCGAGGGGTACTGGCCTTCTAAGAAGAAGATTTTCTGCAAAAAAGAAAAACCAAAAAATTTGCCCTCTAAATGCTATAACAATAGCTTGTAATTTAAGAGGTTATTGTTCGTAGCTACAACCTGCAATCAGAGCCAGTAGCCGAGGGAGATCTGGGCGGCCATCTTGATTAGGTCTTGGTGGCTTCTTGAGAGATGAGTTTCGTAACGCAGATTTTGGATAAAAAGGTTGTTTTCGAAACAATGTTATTCAATCGGGTTTTGCCAAATCAGCGCCACTGGGTGTGCCTGTTTCTATTTCAAATGTCGCTCCATTATTGTTATATAAATTGTAGAACGCCGTTGAATCATACCCAAATGAATTGCCAAAATCTTCTCAGCAAGACAAGTCAAATATGAAAAACTAATAATTGAAACAAATACTTACAGAAAAGACCTCGCACCAATTTTTATTCAGGTTAATAATTAAATTAGGACATATTAAAGAAATGGTTAATGTCTGTTCTGAGTGATATCACTGATTTTTTACAATTACAAACCAATTAAATACAAAGGACTGTTTTAAGGAATTTTTTTGTGATTTCACATCTGACTAAAGAGACTGAAGAAAATGGCGTCAACAGTTCATCGGAGTGGAATGGTGAGTAGCTATATACTTATTTTCAATAACTATTCAAATGTGTCTTTTATCAACTCTATCATATAAGTAAATTTATATACACAATTTGTTCTTGTTCATTTTTAATTCATTCTTATTTTCGTGTATGAAAACTTTAAGTATGGAGAAATGAATTTTTCGAATTCCCTGTGTGTGAATACTGACACACTCTTAAGGCTTCACTCGACATAATGGTCGATGAGTCGTCGTTATCAACATAAGCCTACCTTGGGTTTTCTCAAGTGTTGCTCAGACTGTCTAGAAAGCGATAATTTTTAGATTGCGGATTGTCAGTTGAGCCTTATCGTCTCATGACTGATATAATTGTTTTTGAGGATAATCTAAGCGGCTACAGTCACCTTACACCCAACGCAAATTATCTGTTCGACGACAATCAGATAACTTCATGTCAGAAAAGAATGTTTTACAATCTCCCCTTCAGAAATGTTTCATAGACCCATATGAGGTTAAAGGGGCTTGTCGTTCTCTAATGGCAACTAATTGCTGAAAATGAAAATAAGCTAATTGTCCAGAAACAATTAAATTCATTAGTGCCACAGATGCGTATATCAGCTTGCAACTCACACTTGAGGCGACATATCACAGACCTCAAACGTAACAAAAAAGCAGGGTTTGATAATTAAAACTCCATATTTTTATTAATTAACAACAATCAATCATTTTGTATCCCACAATACTAATTGCAGTTTTATGCAATTTACTTGTTTTTATCGAATTTTCGATACAAAACAATTTTAAATATGAAAATCGGATGCAATTATACGAGAAGGAAGTCATTTAATTAACGTTAAAACGTAAGAAATATTATAGTAATAGTCAGAGATTTAATCGTATTTTGCCATTTTGTTGGCTGGTGTTCCTTAACGCATTTTTCAGTGACAGATAGCAATCAAGTGATTAGCTGTTGTAAATTATTGCAGCTCGTATGATGTATGACTCAAAATCAACGCAGCAATTACTCGAAAATGTCACTGAGGCGTAGGAGTGTCACACTGTGAGTGATTTTGATATTCGCGGGCAGTTTAAGCTGAAGTATTTATCCCTGATACATGCTGATGATCCGGATATCCGATATTGATCAAGCAACACATGAGTGAACACAAAATTTCAAAACCCGTGTTTGATGCTGGTTATCCTAGCTGCATGGCTGCCATAAAACTGAACAGTTTTATTGTATTAGAGAAAAAATTAATTTTATTTTAATGATAATTATTACAAAGGCACAGTTACAGGTGTTATAGAACAAATTAGACGGAAAGAGGTGCCTCCATCAAATGAGCTGTTGAAGTCATAAAACTTGAATTAGCGATTCATAAGCAGTTACCTATCCGGAACCAAAGAAGTATGCAAAGAAGCCTCGCGAGCTATTAGTGCTTCGTTATGAGGAAATGATTATGAGATGAAACGGCCAGACGCCAAAAAAAAGCAAACCCAAAACTAATTGAACTTTTCAATTGCTTCATGTTTGTTAAATTGCAGACAACCTAAACACGAAAGTCACTCTATCCTCTCATTAGTGATCGCACAAATCGTTAATGTGGTCTATACAATTTGATCACACACAGATTTCCGCCAAAAAGCAGGAAAAGCCTAGAGTCTAGTTTATGCTTATGCAAAAACTATTTTAAATCCGTTGCTAGATTAAGTACCTCTAACATGGCGAACAAACCTTTCTCCACAAACCCATTCACCTGTTTGTAGCTGCTTTTCCATGTAACTGGTTGGATGTAGTTCCAGGCATCTGTCACACAAGATGTGTACTCAAGAGAAATGTGACCGAAGTGGACCTGTACTAACGCCCATCACGCAGGAGTTGATGAAATTTGATGATCTGCAACCAGCTTCACACGGCGACACGATTGCTGCGAGTAGGTTACATTCCAAAATCCACAGATCTCTTCCTGAAACTCCATTTTGAAAAATGTGACGATCGTTGCGTAACTCATTGAAGATATTAAAACCTAATACTAGTTGATCATTGTAGTTATTTGAGATATTCATTCAAGTTTATTAAGCAGCTATTCAAACAGAGTGTGGAATGCTAGTTTGCACGCGAAATAGCTAACTGAAAACTACATTACCGACGTGTTAGATTGATCGTGAAGATGATGCTGTGCAAACGTGATAAAAAACTAAATAGTAGCGTTAAAGTATTTTAATAACAAAAACAGGTACCATTATTCGAAACCTTGACGGCTACTGTGATCAGGCACAATGTGAGATTGAGTCATAGGTATGGCCATGATCGCTTGGACCTGTCAGATTTGATATTCATTTAACATTAACAATGAGCTTAATACATGTACTCTTTTTTTTTGGAGTATCACCTCAAAACAGTGACATGACAAAGATGATGCTGCTTCGTTTGTTTCTATCATGCATACAGTGAGCCGCTCGACATTGAGCCGAGAGTTCATGGATAACTTCCTATTGGCGCAACGTGACATCATAATTGGTTGTGTCGTTTTTGTAGCGCTACAATGACCTGGGAAGCGTACTGTTTATCAACTTGTTGTCAAACTGAAACTGTAGCCCACCTGGAGACTCTCAAAAGTCTCTGTTGTGAAGCCGAAAATGAATTTTATTCACCGGAGAATGGGCTTCACTCTCTGAAAGCCGGGACAATTTATTTTATGTAGATCAAACACAGAATGAATTTCTCTCCGGTTCCTGGAAATGAGTTTCATCGACCGGAGAAAGGGATTCACTCAAGCGGGGAAAATTCATTTTCCAAATGAAGTCATATACATATATCTATCAATTTTGGCTTTTTTTCTAGTTCTCTTATAAAGAGTGTCTTATGATTTGCACATAAAATGTATATCTGGTTAACCAATAAATAAATTTTATTATCTACTCCTCCTCAGAAGATTCAAAACTAACTGTATATACAAACTTCTTTATTGAATCATTAATTACCAATTTTTATTAAATGTTATATCATACATGAATATGACATCTTGTAAAAATGAGTCCAATAAATTACTATTATCAATGATTTATATGTTATATGATAAATTGACTTGAGCCAAACGTTCATGATGTTAGCGAGATCGTTATGGAAAAAGGAATCGTTAAAAGTGATTGATATATGTATCGCATCCCGCCAGAGACACAATACAATTTATTTTGATTTTGTTAAATTAATTTACCACATCAGGGTGTCAGAAGTTTGAGATGTTGCAAGTAATACAATCGTCGAGTTACTCAAAGTTGCTCAATGTTAATTAATAGTCTTAAGTTTTACTCAATCCCAGCCACCAACTAAAAGGGAACTTTCTCTTTTTGGGATCGTTTAGAAATAAATCACAAAATCCGATTATTCTCATTACGAATCGCATTATCGCAAATTATTTATTGCTGCTCAATAACTCAGTGGTGGCCATTTGGTGTTTGGTTCATCCGAAGATGAGATGAAACCACCTTCTTCATCTGATGGTATCCACTAGGGCCATGAAGAGTATCCCAGACTCGTTTTAATTAAAACTTAAGCAATGTTGCTGTTACATAAACCCCTAGAGTGGTTGATGCTGTTATGAATAACCGCGAACGGCCAGCCATGCTGCTAACATCGATTCGCCTCACCAGACCAGGAGACAGTGTCTGTCTGATGAATTATGGACCGATTAGCTAGCTATGGCATCATAACGAACTTTTCCAAATAGTGGGTGTACCATTCTATGAAATCCTCAATCTGCAGTTTGACAAACAGAACAGCCTCGAGGCTGTCAACTTCAAATTGTCAAACAATGAAACACTGCTTGAACTGACAAACAACGCCTTTCCAACAAAATTCAAAATTCAAGGCCACGTTTGGACAATATCAAAATTACTTTCATGTGGTAACACAAAAGCCACAACATCGTCTATTATATGGCAGTGTGTCATAAACAAATGAGCAGCCGTGAGGAAGTAATCGTCTTAATGTCAATGTCGACATCAAGTATGGAGCGTTGATTGATGCGTTTTTGTTGAAAATAGCAGCGTGAAAATATTTTCGATTGATTTTATATTTATTACATAAAATTAAAAACTTAATGGTTATACATAAAGTTAATGAGCTTTCATGGATGTTCATTTGAAATTAGGTTTTTCGGAGCGTGCTTATTGTTTTTGTCGCTAGTGAAAGTTATGATTAAAATGTCTGCTGGCGGCATGAAATGACAGATCAATTTGTGACTAAACACTCATTTGGGTCACTGTTATATTTGTTTTTATATCATAAAAGCTAAATGACAATTCAATATTCTTTCGTCCCAGGTACCAAGATATAGTTAGATTTAGTTAGCTCCTAAGTACGATTTTCTATTACTTAATAACAAGCTATTCATTTAATGTAGATATAAGTTTCTTTTGTAATTATCAATGACTAAAACCTTAAAACCTAAAAACACATTTTCTTTAGGTTTTTCTCTTCTAATATAATTCATAGTTTTTCGAGGCAACTCATCGAGTACATTTCCAAAGAACGTGTGCCGAAAGTAAAGTGGTCGCTAGCAGTAGCTAGCCGGTTCTCTCAGGAATTAAATTCTTAGTGGATCGGGTCGACACAGATATTCTAATTAAATAGAGATGGTCAAAACCCTCTGTAGTAGTACAAGCCAAGCTGTGAAGCAGATTTTCTTACTTCAATATGTTCATATGGCGAAGTAGCCCGATTGCCATATCAAACATTATGAAAAAGGAGATTTTTATCGCAGGAGTTTAGAAAAACTCAAATATTTATAAAAACAATCACTTTTTCATCAATTTAATGACTGATATTATTTAGGAAAATGCATACACTTTTATAGAAATAAGTATTCATGTAGATTTATGAAGTGAAAAGTAGAATAAATTTATATAGGAAAATTAATTCATACGAACAACTAATAAAATTACGTTATGAACAAAAAATAGCCAAAATATACGACAAAAATAACAAAAATTTTAAGATATATAAATAATATTTAGAAAAAAACGTTACTGTCACAAATTGATATTCAAATTTTTTATAAATTTTTACTTATTTTCATAATGTGAAACATCACAAATAATTTCTTTTGGGTAATTTACATATTTTTATCAATTATTTTACTATTTATTATTATGTTCATATTAATAATAATATTATTTCACTATTTAGAATCACAATTCACAAACCCTAAATTAAATTAGTGTTTGTGTTTGTTTCCCGCTAAAACACCAATTGTCAAAATTCCATTAAATGCGCGTTTCGCGGATTCTCAAAAATAAAATTTATTTTATATTTATAAAAAATACTTTAATAATACAATCATTATAAATTTTATATAAAATAAACATTTTAAACACTTTAATTACGATTGATTCCCGGATAAATTCACATACCTTCATGATTGTGACACGTCGCCAGAAATTCACGTAGAAAGGTACAAAAAAATACAATAAGAGGTGGGGAAAAGCATTAAATATTATTATGAATATTACGACATACTTATTATTTTATATTAATTTATTAAAATTTATTCTACAATTGCGGAAAGAATCAAAAATATACGTAAAAAATAAAAATTTCAAACATTTCTTATGAAAATCACGAGCCTAACAAAACTCACATTGACAGAAAATCACATACGTGACTCAAGTAACACATGTGACAGAAAATTTAGTGGTAAATCCACTTATTCGAATAACTGCCGCGACAAAAATTCGCATACGTTAGTTGAGTAACAGGGACAAACGATGGGCACAAAATTATGATAGATAAATGCGAAAAGAGAGAGCGTATCCCTATATCCCATCGAATCGCTACTTTAATGTGTAATAACCCTTCAAATTAAATGATTAATCCAGTCTTTGCAAAGCTGTCCTTGAACCAACCGGCGAGACCGATCTTCCGGCCTATGCTCAAGAAATGTTCTGCAACCCTGCTTGAATATGATTTCGTGAATTCACTGCGCCGGACTAGTTTGTTCGAGAACAACGAACGAATACCGAAGTATCAAAAGAAATGCATGTACTAAAGTAAAAATTTTCCTCCGAATATAATTCGGTGTAGCATGAAGAAATTTTTGAGATAACTAACGGATGTGGGGTGTTTCAAGTTATCGCTTCTCGGCCTTATGGCTAAGATCAAAGTGTAGTATCTGTTCTTATCAGCTTAACATCTGATAGATCCTCCATAGGGGGACAACAAATGTTAAACTGATTTTTGGAATCAGATGGAGTGCTAGGGGCTTGCTCCACCTCTGTCACGGGTTGACCCGGTATTGCAGTACCACCGGGACCGGCCCAAATAAAAAAACCAATATGAATTCTTTTTGTAAAGAAAGAGGTTCATTCTCTGTGAACGGAGAGAATTCGTTCTGTGATGAAGAATGAGTTCATTTCCCAGAGAGAGAAGTGAACCTTCAGCAGAAATATTTACTGAATTAATTTTTAGTTCCTTTGCGTGCATTGCTGTGAAGATTCGTGTATGAATCAAAGAAATTTTTCTGAGAATTTGCTTAGCTGTATAGCCCTGGGCTGGGGTTACTCTATAAGCTGGTTACAAACTATTAAGAAGTTAATAAGGAATGATCCATACTACTTCGAGAAAACTTCAGGCAGACACTTCCAGTTCTAGTTCAAGAAAATCTAGCAGCAATTGTTGAACAAATTAAAAAATTTTCAAAATTGTGGGGAACATTCAAAACATTAAAGCTGCAGGATCCATTGAGCTAGAATATAGCAATCCTATAGCGATTGACTGATAAAACTAAACTAAATTACCTCCTAGTGAATTCGATAGATATTCTAAAATTGCAATTTTATGCCGAAAGAACTCAGTTATTGATAAAGTAAGTGAAGAAGCTTTGATGCGTTTCACAGGGGAGGGCTTTACTTATTTTAGTTCTGACTCAATATTAAACAAAATAATCGAAATTCTAAATGAACTTGAACCGTCCGTTATGCCGCTTCATAATCCTATGTTATGTATTGGTAAATCTGAACAATAAACGCGATCTTCGTAATGGGATTAGATTGGTGGTTACAGAACTGGAACCGAATTTAGTGATTGCACTTCAAGTGTTTACAAGCTGCGCTGAAAAAACATTGTGTTTATTCCAAGGATAGACTTGGCACCGGTAAATCCTGATTTGCCTTTTGTTTTGCGAAGAAGGCAATTTGCTTTTGCCATGACCATCAATAAGGCACAGGGACAAACCCTTGAGAATTTTGTTTTAAAATCAACATATTATAAAAACCGCATCAAGCCACCCTGCGAAAAGGCTTTCCCGTCTTTTTCACTGGGAGATGGCAACGCATTACTGCTAACATTTTCGTGAAAACTGCTTATAATTATATTTACATTTAATAATTGTGCTTGATGCTTCCAAATTCCAAATGGTCTTGAATACAATAAAGTTGACGTTTTATATAAAATCTTATGTTTCTGGCTCGAATTAGTGGACATTTGAGGCGCGCTTACCAGACTATACACGGTGTCATGTTTATAAGGCACCTGCCACTTTGGATCTACAGAAGATTGTTTAAATCTGATTACATAACATATTAGAAACTTGATTCAAATGTTCATTTGAATATCTCAATCATTCTCCTGGCTGTTGTAACTGGATATGCAACCGCAGGAGTTCTAGGAACAAGCTGCGTTTTATCATGTTCGTTTAACACAATCCGAAATAGATTTGTCGAAAACTGGGTGTTAACCAATTAATTTGCAGTCAACGGTTAATGAAAAATACCTATTCAACGTTAATTACTTAAGCCACTTGAATTGTAGCGGCTCCATTAGGCTTTGGCACATTTGAGGTTTTAATTAAGTGAAATTTGAGAGGTTTGGTCATGTTCTAGCAACTATGGTGGGATTAGTGACAAACTTGAGTTCGAAATTTAGCTAATCGCCAAAGTTTGACTAGTTGCCGGTAGGTTCCCGGAGATGGAAATTAATTCAAATAAAATATTGTACATACTGAATAAGAGGATCATATTCCTGCATTTTGACAGTTACTTCCAAAGCAAATTTTGACAGTTCGAAAACTTCGGAATCTGTTGCTCATGAAGTTAGACCGCCAAATCTGGAGGTCGACAGTGCGATTTAATATGTTCGTCTACACGGTCAAACGTCAGCATGTTCTCAGCAATTAAACGATGTAGAAACCCATTAAAATGACTTTCAATTTGTTTGGCGACGTCTATGACAAAACGATTGCAGTATGACAAAATCGTGCGTCGTGTTAAACATGCAAACTGTGACTCATCGTGAACATGTGAGAGTTGCATTGAAGATGTTACATCGTGTATTCGAGGACGTCCAGTGTTGCAATGATTATATTTATATGTTACACGTTTAAAATATTATGCAGAAAATTCACATTTTATGTTAGACTCGTCACAATACCGTTGTTGAGTATTTCAGTTCACATCCAGGTGTCGTTTTGAAAGCAATATCAGACTAAACTTTGACGGCACTTTGACATAGAATGTCGCAACAAGACGTGCAGATGAGAAGTTTCAAAACGGATTCTGCATTGAAACGTCTTGAAAGTTTAAACTCCTGTGCAATTCACGAAATGTGAAAGAAGAATCAACATTGATTGAAAATTACCAAATCGAAATCAATAAACTCTTTGGCATATGACACTGCACTTTGATCGTACGAACAAAAAATATACAGTACCTACTGTCAATTGCGTAAAAACGCCAAGAGGCGTGTGACGAATGTTTTGCTGTTTGCTCAATTTAGTTTGTGTTGTTGACAGCACTGCGTGCAGTCTGCTCAATAAATATATATAAATTTTCATGGATTTATTCATCCACAATTGGATCAATGAATAATTTATTCTGTAACTTGGCAAAGTGAAAATTGCAATCAATTGATGGCATCATGTTGTGGTTCAATAATTTACTGATTTGCAGACATTCACTTGCGAACTGATGGAAATTACATAACACTTTGAATTCGTATAACACATAGGTTATATGTGATACACCGTCATACTTTCAAATAACAACTAAAATCGTTTGGGTATAATTATTAGCGGAATTGTTTGCTTATTAACTTTCGATTTTTGACGAAAAGTCAAAAAGAACACTGCAACTGATCGATATCTCAATCAGTAACATGTTTGGGTTATATTAATTTGACCCAGTCATTTTCCATAAATGTTTGTTAAACGATACAAATTGGATTGAAAATTGTTCCCAATATCAACTACACGATATATTACATGTGAAATATGAACATTTGAAAAATCATTTGCGATTCTAAAGTGTTGATTAATTTGATGCATGTTACTAATTTCAGCTTAGAGATATTAACTGCAACTTATAGAAAATAATTCAAATGTTTACAAACTTCATAATTGTTTCGACATTTGCCATTTAAGTTCTCCATGTACCGCCATCAGCGTCATCTGTGTGTGGATGGCATTTACGTGCTAGCGTCTTGAAAGATTGTATTAATATCACGTACTTGTTTTCGTTATTGAATTATTTTGAAATATATTTTATAAGAGTAGGAAATAGGAAATACCTAGAGCCATGAAATGTAATAGCTAAGGTTTGTAGCTACTAGGCATTCTGCCTAATAGTGTAATTATTTTTCATAATGCAGCAATTCATTTTAATTCTCTACACAAAGTTAAATAACATTTTCCGAGATCTTCTTAGTGAGATATTGCCAAACATTGAGAGACCAATTTTAGAGCATGGTCAAAGTTTTATTGCGAAAACGATTTACGCCTGAAATTTTTATGTTGGCAACATGATTTGTTACTCAAACAAGAGGCAAAGAAGATTACCATACAAAGGCCAAGTGTATATGTGAGATGTTATGTGTTATCCAGTTCATTACAAAACAAACAACTCGTTTTTAAACCGCAATGAGGTTTTTAATATTCAATGTTATCTTGAAATTAGAAATTACTACTCAAAGAATCTAGACCTTGAGCGGGCATCAAGTTGAGGTAATACCACGTGCCACATGTTGAAGTTATTAACATTCTTAATGTGGTACTACTGACATACGTACTCCACTTCAAACTTCTGACACCTCCAACGATAACAGGAAACAGCTTCATGGAATGCGCACCACGATTCGCTGCATGTTTGAATTCCACAATCTTGAATTGGTCTTAATTAAATCGGTTTATTTACATAAGTAAATTAAATTAAATATATTTTATAGCTTCTCAACTTTATAAGGCTATTCTCGGCAGTCTGAGAAACTCATTAACCTTGCGTCAATGCAACTCGAGTCAATAAACAGACTTAAAACTGTCACTGAGATGCCGTCAATCAGTGACATGTTCTAGTCGTTCACATGTGACTTTGCATTTACATTATTTGTTTTAATAGACTCCTAATTAATTGTTTCTCTGTTCTTTACTATTTACAAACCCCAACATCTGAGATTTCTCAAAACAATATTCTTCGTCACTCACTCAACACTACAAGATTTTCTCCTTTTTCAGAAAAATCATTCAAATATTCACAAACTGCAGAATTGTTCATGTGACTTCTCTTAAAAGTATTCCTGATTTCTTTTTGGTAAATTTGCTATTTATTTCTCAACGGAAAAATTCTTTGCCAAATCCGGATGGTAGCGAGCTGCGAAAACAAAATGTTGGATTAAAAAACAAACTGGTGTCACACCGCTACATTTTTCTACACAATTTTCGTCGCTGGCTCTTGATGTTTCCTTTCATTTTTCTGGATAGAATTTTCTGTTGACACCTTTCCTGCAATATTTAGAAATAAAAGCTTGAACATTATGAGGGCAGAACAAGCCCGGTCCCGCCTTTCTTTGTCAAAACTTTTCACAGAACCTCATTTATTTCTTAAATGAAAAACAATTATGTGTCAAGCATAGTAATGCGTTTTAACCGCACAATTTGTCATTTGAATTGTGTGCACATTTCAATTAAGTGTGTCAAATTAACCTTGACCGCTTGATTTCAAGTAGCTGCGGCTTCGTAAACGTTAAATGAAACGCCACCATTAACCGAATTAACCATGTCATTCAACCGTACGTTGTCAATTACAAAAATTCTTCGGTCTTTTGTCGTTTCGTAATTAGCTTAATTACAAGTTATTTGTAAAATTCATTAACTTATTATGATGTAATTCTTTATTCATTTATGAAGATAAATTAATAACCGCAAATGTCTTCAATTCCAGTAGTTATCACTATGGATTTGTGGTGATCGCTCCAACTGAATAGCTATTCAACTACTAGTTATTAAGAAGTTGGTCTGTTAATAATAGCTCCATAATTAAGTTTTGAGCACGCACTTTACAGATAAGTTCAAGCATTTCGCAAACAAATTTTGTTTCAATCAACTTATTGTGATATTTGGCATAACACGTCATGTATTCAAGATATGCCACTCAAATTAATTACATTTTCGAAGAAGAGCTGGCTATTGACATGGAGTTTGATGTATTGCCGATCACTTCCGTTACGGTGTGCCTGGAAATGTTCGGACATGAAGAAGATGACACCGGAAAAAATAGAAACCTGGAAAATTTTTAGTAAAGTGACTTTCAAATGAAAGTTTTTCCGTTAAATTTTTTCATCATTTTCGTAACATGTCAACGAACTTCTGTGCAATTATCGTAATTAAAGAAAAAGCTTAGAAAAGTCTCGAGCTATTAGTACCATCATGTAACGACATACCTAAACCTTCAAATATAGATACCATTCACTTCACGATAATTGTTCTAACCAAGTTGAATGCAGATTGAGCTGTACCCTATTATGACAAACTTCTGGAGAAATTAAGAGTATCGTACCGTTCATGAATGTGAATTTGTTGATATCTCTTCAAGAATATTTTCAATTTCTCTCAGTTGAATTGGCCGGAAGTGATTTTCAGTCGAATAAAATAAATTGCAGTGCAAAAAACAACATGATCAAATCATCAACAGAATTGATCAACATTTCCGCGATCATTACCACAACAAACAATTGCCCGTGACCTTCCATTTTGTTTACCGGTCATTGGCAGAAGTTGGAATCAAAAGCACAAGCTTATCTCGAAGTTATGTGCTGAGAGAGGTGTGCTGAAAAACACGTTATGCTTGTCAACTTGTGTCTTTAAGATGAAGGAACGCAAGGAAGAGGGATGACTTACTCTTAATGCTCGTGTGGGATGACGAGAAGAATTCATCGCCACAAATTGTGGCACTCCTCTCAAGGCCAGCTCCATTCCTTGGGTACTTCTTTATTCAGTTATTGAGGTTCTTCTTAATAATTATTAAAAAATGCAGTAATAGTTATGAATTCATCAATAATACCTGTCAAATAAATAATTCATCACGCGGCAAGTTATGGAGCACGTATAGCTAATGAAATTTTAATGAGTTATGAATATGAGCAATTCAAAAATTTGTTCCAGTTTCTAGTTATGTAGTTAACGTGATATTGTCTTCCAGGTTATACAAGGAACGCTTCTTGTGCTAGCATCATTCCTGTCGCTCTCCTCAGCAATCCGTGTCTATTTCAACACAAACACAGGACCAATAGTACCACCAACAACAACAATACGACCGCCGCCATCGTTGCCGTACCGGCAGCCAGCTCCAGTGTGGGACTTCCCGGATGATATCCCGAATCCTGACCCCTACAGGTAAGAGCTTCCAGTCAGAAGAAAGAATTTAACTTACAATCATTTTCGTTTAGGTACATTCTACCTCCTCCTTCAAGACCAAATTTCCAGAACAACAACTACCAACCGAACTTCGGTCAGATATTGTCTGCACCACCAACGAATGGCCACCAACCCGTTCCAGGTCTAGGAATCGACTACATTCCCAACGTCGGCTTCAGATATCATGCGATAGCTCCTGCTCCAGGCAACACCGGTAAAGTTCACTACGTTAAGGACACCGACGTCTACAACTACAAACACACCAAGCCCAATGGCAAATACAACGCCAAACTTAAAAAGTACAAGGCCTACGACAAGTACAACAAGTACACCCCCTTCGACGTCGTAAGTATCACTCCATCAAAATCCACAAAAACCGCCATCTGTTGAATCATATTCGAAGTACACATAACTTCAACATTTCCATAACTTCATCATAGTGAAAAGCTTGTTATGCTCTGAAGAAAAACCATCGAAGCTTTGAGGAAAAAAACACCAGATTCCATTAGTTATGATATACATATCTGTCAGATGACCTGTCAGAAACCCTCGACTTTGCTGGTTGGGCAACAACACCAAACGGACTGCCTTTCCCTCAGCAGTGTCAATCAAAATAAATTTAATTTTATTTCGGTATTAATTATTTTAATTAATTCGCATAAATTCATCTGATTTTCCACACACTGAGCTTTCAAATTCGTCTGTTACGTTCCAAAAAAATCACGCAACGCTTTGGCTGAAAAACCGAAATTTGTATGCTCATAAGCTTTCATTTCATGTCACATTATTCTCGAAGGTTGAAAGGACATTTCACGGGTTCTCCTTGTAAGGATATCACTTCGAAAACACACTAAAACTTTCTCCTTAACTAGCCATGGTATTTCTAATACGTGACGTCTTGTCAGTTCCTCACGTCCACCGAAGACCACCTACAGGTCTAAAAGGTACGTTCCCACAAGTAGTGTAAGACAAAACTCATCACATCGTCGAAGGTTCACCAGAAGGTTTCGAAAAATCGAAACACAGATGTCACAAGCGCCTTCATGTTTCAAGAAGAGCAAGGCCATCCAGGCGTGTTCCTTTAAAAGCTTGGATACAAGTTACCTAATTGGACGACTACCTTAGCAATTATAAGACCTGTATAGAGATTTCCTTGTGCCATAGTAAAACCATGAAAAATTTTCGAATAAGGAAACCTGCTCCTGCCCATATTTCACACGCATAACGATGAGATAAACCGCGCCCTTGTAACGAGTTTAATGATGTTTTTAAATTTATGACTAATTAAGTTTTTATTAATTTATACATTAATTTAAAAAATCATTAAATTCATTTTTTTACAACTGAAACTTTTCGCTTCGAGCGTTCGAAATCGCTTTGACAGACCGGAAAAATGGTGATTTTATTTTAATTAAATGCGATTTATTTCAGATAATTTCTGTGACGTTTATTTATTGTGTCGAATTTATATGAACCTCTTTAAATGTGATGTATTCGAATGAACCCTAAAGGGTTTTATGCGGACCTTCTGTGCGTCTTTCAATCGAAAACTTGTTGAACTGGAAACTGTTTTAGCTACCAAGTTTCAGCTAACAAGCAAACGCCAAAACATATAAGAAAATCAATCAAATCCTTACAAGTATTTATAGCTCCTATGTACTGTTTTTTGCGAGTTTCAAATTTAAGGACACTTCGTTAATGCATAATTTTATAATTCTAATAATACTATGTGATGATTACTAAGTCTTAACCTAATTTTCATTTTAGTACACCTCGAAATCGGAAAAGCAACAGAAGAATTATGAACAAAAACAGTATCAAAATGGCGGCAACGTATACCAGAAAAACCAGCAGGAAAAGAAACAAAGCTACTACAATTCCCAAAACGCTTTGTCCAATAACAGGAAGTCAAGGAGATAAACTATCCTGATATCACATGTTTTCCGAAGTAGTTATTATACAAAACCCAATTCTGTATCTGTTATTAAAATTGAAAACCATTTTGTCAAAATCAAGTTTAGACTTCTAGTGTAACTATGTGTCATTTAGAGGATTAACCATGTTATTAACATGATATTGACAAGAAATTTATTTGACTTTCGTTGTTTTATTCAAAATGATTAAATTTAATACCTTTATCTTTATCTCTTTTATATTATACATCATATGACTATATTATTAAAAGTTAATTTTTATGTAAATATGTATATGTAAATAAATTTTTATTTTTAAAACGTTCATTCAACAAATTTTATTCATCATTATTGTATTCCTGTGGATAGGTTATTTAGATATCATTTATATGATAAACTGATTAGATTGAAGTTTTAACAGCTCATTTAGAAACAGTATCAACTAGGTGTTATGTATTGTTAACACATCTCAACAACTTATAAAAATCATTTTGAATAAAGTGTTATTTTACGCTTTGAGAATATGATATCTGTTCAACATCACTTCTGTTCAAAAAGACATACAGTAATACCTCGAACTTACGCAATAGGTGGAACCGAGCCATACCTCGTAAGTCGGAATACAAGAAAGTAATAACAAAAATGCACTGTGTGGATAAGCAATAGATACGAAACACAAAATTAATTGTAGCTATGCGTGGATTTCGCGCGACAAGTCCGAACGTCTACACTAGCTGAACAATAGTGTGGGGGCAGTAAGTCTACAAAGATTTGAAAATCTCGTAACTCGGAGTTCGCGTAAGTCGAGGTATTACTACACATATATGTATATTCATTGTATAGAGTTAGATGACTTCTATAAAGAAGTAAATTCGATGATATTAAAATGACTAAAAGCAAACAAAATTTAGATTATTAAATTGTTGGATGCGAATGGTTGTCCATAAAAGGAAGAATTATTTGATTCTTTTGTGCTGAAGAATAAATTAAATTTAAATTGAAAGGAGAGGTGTAAATTTCATAAATATATACCTAGCGAGAAGTCATATACAAAACTGTAATTTTTGAAGATAAACGCTAGTTTCCAAAGGGAATATTCCTTACCAACTTGCACTTAATTATATATGAACCTCTTTGAAACAAACAATATTTTCGTTCAGAAATTCCAGTAAATCGTGTCATAAAGTGTCAGTAGGCTAAAATCTGTAATCACTACTTTCCACAAATCAGTTGTAATCTCAAATTTGTCTTCGTAACCTGGTAAATCTCAAAATCACCGATCACCGTTATATCCAAGTGAATATCTTCAACAACAGACATTATATCCTCAAGGTAACTTGATTCAACGTCGTCTTGTCCCGAAATCAGGAGGTTCCTTCCACGCCGTTGCGTTTCATTGCGATCATATCTGGAAGGCATGTGTTGAAAATACAAAATCCATTAACTCAATGCAACTGTTCCAACAAACGGATTTATTGAGCTGCTCAAAGTTGAAAATTGATGATCTTGAAATTGCCCTCAAAACCGAAATGCAACAGACACAACTGCACCTTTTCTGCGGGAATTGATTGCGTCTTGTTTGAGATTACGCGTTGTTTATGCATCGTCGACGGTGATTGATCGATTTCTTAAAGTGATATTCAGTTTCACCTTCAAATCAAATTGCGATTCAACGATGATCCTTATCAAGTGTGAGACGCAGCTGTGTTGTGTTACCAGTTATTGCCTTTTCGATGACTGTGACACTTTGACACTTTCAATCCGTTGCATCTTCCTGTTGAGAAGATGTTCTGAAATGATTATAACACGAACAGCTGTCCAGTTTCACTAGATTAGTTAAGTCAGATTCACTTCCTGGACATTGACCAGAAATCAAAACATAACATCTCTATTTGAAATATCTCGGAAGCTATCATCACTTGACCTTATCAAATCACCAATTCCAAGTTCAACATAGATCCTGGGACGTTTCTGACTGTAATGCAACAAATAAGACTGCTGCAAAACCTGTAACCTAAACCTTCACCTGTGACCTGATTGGATTCTTATCTTCTAGTCGAACCGCCATCACGTTTGGCAGTCAATCCAACTGATCTTGCAGCAGAGAACAGCAAACGCGCCATGAAACTTTCATTACGAAACACGGCTGCGTCATGAGGCGTGACCGTTTCCTTGGAACAATGAGAGATTTGGGATGTCTCAAGCGTCATTAATTGCAAGTTTTGCGATAAATATTCGGTTAATCCCATTTAAACGGTTGCACAACAAAAATGTACTGCTGCGTCCAAGCGAGAACTGCTCCACATCTTTGTCGAGTTTGTTGAAGGGGAACCAAGGCAAAAGACGCAGCAATTCAGTCCACTTTGTCCGATTCATTGCCAGCCAAGACACGGAGTGCCCTTGAGAGGTGAAGCATCTCTGTGAACGGATCCTCGTGCCTAGACCTCCAGTCTCGAGCAAATTAGCTTCATGTACTTTTGGCTCTTCCCACTTACTTGGCATTACCACGGTTGATCACGTTCCACCAACTTCTGTCACGTTCAATTTTTGTTCAACTTTTGTTTAACAAAAACCTCCAGAACCTTTTCCATTTGTCACAGCTGAACCGCTAACTTTGGCAATGCGGATCTCTATCATTCGTGATGTGGTAATATCCAAACAAATTACACTTTTGAACTTAACACGATACTGTCGCAATTCTCATGCTATCATTGAGATCAGCTATGAAGTGATATCACTTTAGTTCTTTCGAATTATGTATTGTTCGTTAGAATAACTACGAATCATAATTGCATCACAGCACAAATGATTGTCGTTTCTAAACTAACAAAAAGTTCAATACTTTGTATAAGACCTCCCAGTAAACCACATTCTTCACCCCATGCAGCTCACAGTGGAACAAGGCACAATTTAATCGGACGCCTTCACGCAACTCTTCAATTTTCCAAAGTTCATGGCTTCATGAAAATTGATTCCATGTTATGCCACTTACAGCACATTCCTTGCATGTAATTACTTTTCTCTGTAGGATTTACATTGAGCTTTGTCCATAAACATGTTCGCATTGAATTATATATACAAGAAACTGCATCATAATTAACGCTTTGTAAAATACATGACATTGACTTTTCCGATAAAGACGATTCCTGGAACTCGCTTCTGCCGAGCTTAAAAGACTTGACAATCTACTAAATCATTACCATGTTTCCCCGAACTGTTTGCCTTGTCTACAGCGCATCTCATATCCAAGCAGGTAGTTATATTCGGAATATTATTGGCTTGCTACCACTTTTTGATTCCCGATAGTTTATCCTGATTGTGCCAAAGTCGTTCGACGCCTTCGTATACTTGTCATAACGTTTCTAGTTTTTCTTTGTGCGGATCTTCGTACAATTTTCTGTTTATCTTTGTCTCTTCGTTTGGGCAGACTTCGTTTGGGATCTTCGTAAGAACAAAGAACAAATAGTTTCACAGATTTTTTGGTGAGACGAGTTTATTCACAATCTTGTTAGACTAACGCTGCATGACCACCGTGGAAACTTCAATTTACATGGTGTCTCTTGCTCTATTATCATATACATGAACATATCAACACGTGCACTACCCTGAGTGATAATTCCCCTAAACGTTTGATTCCTTAAAATTTGTCTGAGCATCATGATATACAAGATCCACTCAAATAAGCGTTCCACGCCCTTTACTGAAAAACGCAAAATTTGTGAGTTTCAAATATCCCCTGCGTTTCTCAAACGCATTTATCAGATTTACTGACGTGAATTATATAAAATTTCCCTGTTGCACGCGATTAATGAGGCTATTACACGACACAGCCTTGATCCGAGTACAGTCCCTGTTGCGTTTGGGTTAGGTCATCCTGCCCTTTAGTGGGCAACCTGAATGCAAGATGTCAGGCGTCATAATTCATTGATTTACGATTATCACATTCGATTATTTATGCCCTCAAACGGTCTGTGGCAATTTTCTGCGTGTTCCATTGAGTTATTCGATTTGCTTGACCGTCTCCAGAGCGGTCAAGATTTATTGAAGTCATATTTAAAATACTACATTATTTCGAATAGCACGAATGACTTTATAGACACGTGAAGATTTATTTGAAGAGATATCCACAAAGCGCTTATTATGTTTGTTGAGCTGTTTAAGATAATTGTATCTTCAAGGGCAACGGTAGTGCTTTCCGCGTAACACCGATTGAGTTGTTGAAACGGTCTTGAGTCATAAATCTTTCTGGGCGCTAGGAAGAGTTTATTGTTTTCATCAGAAGATATATCTTGACGGGTCTGCATACGCTTCTCAGACTGAGAGACGAATCTTTCAAATATTCCAAATTGTTTTCCGGAAATTAAAAATTTTTAACGCATTCCAATCAAAAATTTTCGGGACGTCATAAGTATGACTCCGCGAAATTATTGGGCAGACATGACTCTTGGTAGGTATTCAAAGTGAGTTCTTTGAAATGAACAATTCGGACCCACGTTAGAACATCATTCAATTCCATTCAATCCCAATTGATTCATATTGCAGCTTCTGCCAGTACAGCTTTCAAATCAATGTTTTGACCCATACAAAGACGCCTTATAGTGCAATAAATGACTTACTCTGGACAACCTTAAAATGATTAGCAGGTCGGCTACGATCACGTTCCGGCTTTAACTTCATTTCAATTACGTGATGCTTTGCTAAACCAGGAAATGACCATTTTTCCACAGATTGCCAATAATTTTGATAATTTCCCACATCAGATTATGACCGAGTCATGTCACGGATCGGACAAAATAATTTTATCATGTGCTAACTTTGAGAACTACTTTATTTAACGATTGATAATTACAAGTGTTTCTACTTATAGTTTTAAAGTTTCAGCGAAAGTCAACATTTGATAATCGTATCGTATACATTTGATAATCGGGCTACAAATTGGTGGTTTTAATATCTGGAATATGTTGTGAACGACGTGCTAATGAGGTTTCGAAGAGTGAAGGGAAAGTACTAAGTAGTCTTTCACTTGTGCAAATATTTGATGCAAATTCCTGAGCCTGTTATATATGATTAAAGATTCTATAACAATATCACGATTCCTAACACATTCTTACGCGAGTGTCATCTCCAGGTGCAAACATTTCCAATGTTGGCCTCTGCTTTTGGGTACGGCGGATTGATTAAGTGGATTCTTATGTCCACATTTACCTGAAAAAATAATTCAATTAAATCAATTAAAATGAAAATCATTAAAAATAAATTTCTATATATAGACTCGTAGCAATGGCGACGTCTCCACTTTGTAAGAGTTCGCAGAATTTCATCAGATTATCAACCACAAAATGGAGGTGATTTTGCGTTAAAAGGTAAACAAAATTTTATGCTGATAGTTCAATGATTTTTCATCATTGCTGATATACACATGTGTATAGTATAACCGTCCTTGGCTGAGTCATTAACACCTTTCGCTGACTGACCACAGACAACACGAAAATTTTGTTTTTTTATGCGGCGGTCAAGTGATATGTAAATTAGGATGATATTTATTTAATGACTCGATCTTCCAAACAATCTTACTTCAAACTTCAAGTGGTTGAAAATATTTTGTAACTTCAAACTACTTTTCTTATAGAAACCAGGAATACCTAATTCCTCAATTTTCATAACCATGAAAATCTATTTGTATGACGAACAAACTCAACGAAGAAAATCTCACTTCTGAAGAATTCTAGAGAAGTGCATACCAACGGGCGTTTATGTAAGAGCACATAAAATGATATGAAATTCTTGTGCTTGTGTTGGTGTGATTCCAGACGTCATGTCTTACGAGGACTTTTTTCGAACTATACTGAAGATTAATAAAATTTTCCACATTTCCAGTTGCCACTTTTTTGCCATTTAAAAACACTCCGGAAGGAATCTGTGAAAATTGCGGAAACTTCATCAAAACGAAATTATGTTGATTTGTGGAAGAACATTCTGGTCATACCTATACAACAGCTACACCATTATGAGCAACAAGTTTTCCAATATTGCATCATTTAGATAAGTTAAAAATATTATTTTAAAAACACGCTCCATTAATTCATTGTAAACAATTTTGTTTTTAAGTTTGAGCCACTTTGTGCCCAAGGATATCATCCACTCGAAAAACCACTAACTTTTCACGGAAACGTTGAAATTGAAAGTGATCGGTCTAACTTGAGACGTCGCCAGTCACGTTTTACAAATGTGAAATGTTGATGCGACGGGAATATCTCAAACGACTTGGGAATCATTTCCGTATTTCGATGGGAATAGGTATAAGAATTATTTGAGGTGATATATCAAAAACATTTTCAGTCACAGTCACGATCATAAAAAATATTCGGCTTGGGAACATCTACAGCACTCTGCCAGTAGAACTTCTCGAACGAAGTCCACATCAGATATCAGTAGGTTCACGAAGAATCTATTAAATTTTTTCCCACAGGGAGCACTTAGTCAGACTCAATATATCAATTAAAATATTGGAACACCAGGTGCATGATAATGATATCACTCGTGCTGCTCGGTTAATAAACAATACTGTATGTATGGGAAGAGATCAACTATAATAGTGCCAAAGTCACAATGCGACAAGCATTACCTTAGCAGTTGGATGAATGTACCAAGGGTTGTCTCTTATCCATCTGATTCCTCAAGTTATTTGTTCGTTCATTTTCACAACCTGCATACTTCTGCTACACACTGCTCGAGCTGAATCAATTGTTGGTTGTGGGATGACCAAACTAGGCAAATGAATTGATCTGTCCATTCGTTGCGTGGAAATTAATTACCACGATCACCGCCCGATCTTGCCTGGTGCAGTTTGTACGCTTGCCACGAGCAGTCTAATTGAATGATTGCGTATGATTTCAATTCAATTGAATGATGAATATTTCTTGCGTTCAAACTTTTTCACAATTTTTGTTTTAAAATTTGAAATATATAATCTTTACTATTATTTATTGTTATTCTTAATAAAATAAAAATTATGTTAAATTATTATTAACAAGTGAAAAATTTTCAAACGTTGAAAACTATAAAAGAAAATCTTACGATCCTTTTAAAAACGTCACTTACCGAATCGTGCGGCCTCTATGATCAGAGAAGGAAAATCATTCCTCATTCCTCCGAAATAAGTCTATTTGCCACAGAACGAACTCTGGTGGAAATAAAAATTCATCCTATCTTACGCTCTGCACAGATTGCACGAGAAGCAACTATGGGTGCGAAACGATCGGAACATGTAAGCCAATACACTCCACTCCAAGCTGCCATTGAAAAGTTAGATACCCTTACGCTACAATTTTTACAGTTGCATTTTATTTATGTTAAATGACTTCATAGCTACTATAAACTTTTACTGGTTTCGATAACCGCATACTTGGACTAGCACGGGGCTTTTTTGCCAATTTGACGGATCAAAGTATTTTGACATTTCACGTCAATTCTTTTTGCGAAACATTTCGGCTTCTTTAAGTAACAGTAGTAAATTAATAAAACAAATATTTCCGATAAGAATAAATGAGTAATCGTCGATTTTCGGAAAGTGATCAATACCTGAAAGAAATTTGTTCAATTGTCTTATCGTCTTTCAGGGTAAAAGAAGTTTCACCTGTCTGAAAAGTCGACAAACAACCCTCGATCAGATAAAAAGTGAGAATTATTAGAACAGGTAAATTATCAAAGTACCAAAACCAATAATACAGATAACAACAATGATTCGTTTCTTATCTACAACGATTAGTTTATATAAACCCTGAATGAGTAGCGTTGGCTTCAATTGTGCCAATTTGATCATCAAGGAAATTAGGGCAATTATAAGCGACTTATTATGGACAGAGCAGTAGTGTTTCTATTCTTGTTCTGTTTGAGTTATGGAGGATCTGTTGAAGAAACAAAATGTTACTCGTGTGATTCTGGGAGAGCTTTGTTCTGTGCAACAGGACCGATAGAAGGTAAAGCAAGTGAGTGTCTGGGAAAGTGTGCGGTTGGAATTGTGACGGATACGACGCTGACTGTGCGTGGATGTGAAGAAGACATAAGTGGAATAAGCACTGAATTCGAGACTTGCGAGGAACCGCTGTGCAATTCCGAAATTTTTCCGAAATTTCGATTTTTATGCCACCAGTGTTCCGGACAGAGATGTGTTGATGCATTAACCAAACCGCTCGCATGTACCCACTATCAAATAGGGGAGGAGTGTTACTACGCAGTGGATCCGAAACAAAACCAGTTCGTAAGAGGGTGTATCTCGGATCCAGGAAATGCTTGTGAGGGAAACCCGAGTTGCGTCAAATGCTTAGGCTCTGGTTGCAATGATGTTGTACCAAAAGTAACACAGCGAGTGAGTTGTATCTCTTGTGACTCGGATTCTGATGAGGACTGCAAGAAACCAGACTCCGGGGAAAACTGCGATGTCGGTGATTTAGGAACTTGCAGCTACAAGACCATCGAGAACGGTTCGGCATTATGTTACACACACCAGACCCCTGCTGGTGTCGTTCGAGGATGTGTCAAGGATTTAACGGAGAATCTACAGGGAACCGTGGGATACAATGAATGCGTGGGCGATAAATGCAACAAAGATTGCATCAAATCAAAAGTTCTGTCCTGCGCAGTTTGTGACTCATCCAAAGATATAAACTGCATCAATTCAGCTAAAGATTTCACGAGCATATGCGAGGGGGGTTGTCACACCTGCACGGATGACGGTTAGTACAAAATTAATTTTTAGAACTAGCAATGTATGATGGTAATTTGTCTCCCCAGCTGGTCATGTAACGAGAGGATGTGGCGCTAAATCTGAGGAGCAGTGCACTTCCTGCGAAGACAATAACTGCAACACGAAGCCTGCTAGTTTGAATTGTTACTCCTGCAATTCCACCGGAAGTTTTGAATGTGGCGAGTGGTCGGAAAGTGATAAAGTAAATGTGCAAGTTTGTCCTGTGGGCGAAACATCCTGTGCGTGGCGGATTGAAGGAGATTCTATACGCCGCGGATGCAAGAGTGAATTCGAGGACTTCACTGTAGTTCCGAACGAGAGTTACGAGTGTAGTGAGTCGCTCTGCAACGGGGGCTTCGTTCAGCAGAAAATGAAGTGTCACACTTGCAGTTCGAAGGACAATGATAAGTGCATCGAGAAAGTGGATGATCCTTCAATTTCTGAGGAGGAATGCGCTGCACCAGACGATACTTGTGTGTGGTATGTGGATACTGGAGTGTTCCAGCGTGGCTGCAAGAGCTCCCATCCCAACTTTGATCAAGCCGGAGTGCATGGCGAGTGTCATTTCCCGAAATGTTCCAGTGAGCGCAGCCAGAAAGTTCTAGAGTGTTACGAATGCAATTCAAAGGCATCGTCGGACTGTTTTGATCCGATAGGTTCCGACCAGTTCGGATTCACTGCTTGCGGTGGTGAAACTGATGCGTGTGTGTGGAAGTTGGAGAAAGGAGTATTGTTCCGAGGGTGTCGAAGCAATTTCCCGGACTTCTCAGTTGTACCAGGAGAAAGCGGAGAGTGTTGCTCGAGTAAATGTAATAACCAGTCTGTTATCGAGGCCCAGAAGTGCGCCTCATGCAACTCTATCGACAATTCGAAGTGCTTTAATCTACCAGATGGAGAAGACGACCACATGGAAACTTGTAAGACTGTGCCGGACACTTGTGTCTGGAAGGTAGAACTTGGAGTCTTGTTTCAAGGATGCAAAAGCTCTTTCGAGAACTTTACATTGGAGGAAGGTGTAAGTGGAGAATGTAACGGATCACACTGTTTCGAAGAAGGTTTTCTGTCCAATCCGGTTTGCTACAGCTGCGACTCCAAGGACTCCCCGAATTGTGAAGGAAATCCTGCTGAGGGTGATGTGTTCCCAGAAGTATGTCCAATCCAGGATGATTCTTGTGTGTGGAAGATCGAAGATAGAGTGTTATACCGTGGATGTAAGAGCAGGTTCGAGAACTTCACTGTTGTGGAAGGTTACAGTGGCGAGTGCAACGAATCTCGGTGCAACGACGACGTGTACGATTTGAAAATGAAGTGCTTTACATGCAGTTCTCAAGAGAATCCAGGATGTCTGACTGACCCGAACGAGGAGAATTCAGTTGTTGAGGTTTGTGAAAATCAGGAAGACACTTGTGTGTGGAAGATTGCCGATGGTGTGGTTCATCGAGGATGCAAGGGAAGATTCCCTGACTTTGTAGTCGAAGAAGGAACAAGTGGTGAGTGCAGTAATCCACTCTGCAACAACGAACACATCCAAAAGACTCGTCTGGGATGTTATCAATGCGAAGGTCCTGATTGCCTCATGAATCCAGGGGAAATCAAGATATGCAACAACTACCTGGCAGATGACAAGTGTTTCACGGACGTCAGGGACGATCAGAACATCTCTCGAGGATGCATGTCCGACGAACTAAACTGCCAATCGAAGTACTGCAGAAGCTGCAACAGTTACGGATGCAACTCCGATCCAGGCCTCACAAAATTCTCTTGTGCCTCATGTCGATCATTCGATACAGACGACTGTGTCCGAGTGAACGCGTCTGCTGCACAACGCGACGTCTGTATGGTTGAAAACGAGGTATTCTGCCACCACAAGACATTGTTCGGTCATTCAGAAAAGTGTTTCACTTACCACGATCTGGACATCGTCATCAGAGGATGTTCCAAGGACATGCCGAGGAAGATCAAGGGTAGCAAAAAAATTGTGGAGTGTTTCGACAACGAGTGCAACAGAGACTGCATCAGTGGCATTCGTTGCGCGGTTTGCGATTCTAGAACTGATCCTAAGTGCAAGAATGACGTGGACCATCTAGAGTTGCAGGAGTGCTCCGTGGAGCTGTCGTCTTGTCACACATGCAACGATGAAAGTAAGTCAAATGGCGTAGAATGATTATTTGTTCTAGATTCACTAAGAATTTCCCTTTCTCAAATGTAGATGGAACTGTCATCCGTGGATGTGGTAGTGGGCTGGAGACCAATTTGCAGTGTAGCTTCTGTCAAGGAGGAAATGGGTGCAACAACGACAGGCAGCCTGTGTCCTGTTACACGTGCGACTCGAGATACGACCCGAACTGTGCCAAATGGGAACATGAGGCTGACGTTGAGGAATGTCCACATCCTGACGACGAGTGTATCTGGCGAACTGCTGCGGAATACACGATGCGTGGATGTTCTAGCAAAGTACGCGACTGCAGCAATGGCGATGGAGAGTGTGGAAGTTGTCGGGAAGACAAATGTAATGGCGGCATCAGACCAGAGAATCGTATCCTCTGCCATCAATGCGAGGGCTCAGGTTGCGTGGACAAAATCGGCGTACCAGTTGCATGTGAATACTACAAACCTGGAGACAAGTGCTTCACTGGTATCATCGACGAGGGCAACGTTGTTCGCGGATGTTTGTCTGACAAAATCGATAAATGTCTCAGCTTGGACAAATGCTATATCTGCTCGGTGACTGGATGTAATCGCTCACCGTTTGTAGCACCTTTCTTTCAAAAGCGCCAAAGCTAAAGAAAAAGTGAAAATTTTCAACCTCTTATCTCAAGACTCTTGAACGTTGAAGTGAAGTGGTTTGCTGATTAATATCTATTTCTGTAAATAATCAATAAAATGTATAAAACACAATAGTATCTAGTTCTATTATACGCCGAAAAATTGCTAGTGCAATAAACTTTTCAATATCTTACAAAAGAACGACAAGAAAGTCCTTCAAATCCTTCAAATGAGCCCAGGCTATTCATGCAGAAGTCGTGTTGTCTACAACTCCAGTAGTCATCAATAACAGTAGAAGGATGCATCAATAAGGATGTTGAGCACGTGTAACTAATATTCTGAACCGGAATTATGTCAGGGATGAGGTTTCATTGGTGTTACCTTCAATTTCGAAGTTCAAGGCTTTCAGGCTACAATAACTCAACTGCGTTGCTTAGTGGATGATTCACTTTTTGGTGTTTTTGCAGAAATTTTTCCGACTGATTTTAAAAAGGCAAATGCCGACAACATGTTGATAGTGAATGCACTAAACCGAAATTATTTTTAAGGTGTTTCTTGTAATTAAGGTGTTTTTGGTTATCTCGATATCGAATTTTGGTTACATTATGACTGAGAAAACATCGAATGAATTCAAAAATCATGTCAACAACACTGCGACTTGTTGACGTCCAATTGCAACGACATTCTGAAGAAGAGGGCAGTAATACCAACGTAACGGAGGAATCACCCAGTATCGTATTGTGTTGTAAAGTAATACCACGACTTACGCGACAGGTGGGACTGAGCGATATAAAATAAGTCGTGTTATAAAAATGTAATAACAAACAGGCACTCCGTGGATAAGAAATAAATACATACAACAAAATAAAATGTTAGCTACGTTGATTTCGCGTGACAAGTCAATGTTAGGTCTATAAACGACAATTAAGACTTGTGTGACGCTTAAAGAAAAGACGAATCGAAGAGATTTGAAAATCGCGTAACTCCGGGTTCTCGTAAGTCGAGGTATTACTGTACTACCATCTTCAAGTTCATGTTCGTTACGGAGTTAGTTCTGAAACTTTTGAGAAGATACAACCATATAACGTTAATATTATTATAATTTTGATTGCTGCAACCCATTACGTTATATAAGAAAAGCCACCATTCGACAATCATAAATGTGATGCAAGGAACCGAGACAAATTTCACGTCTTCTTGGTGTCATGCCAAAAATCAAATTCAAAAATTATAGATATTTGTCCTTTCACTTTCGAATCACATCGGCACATCGACGTGACACTTCTTTAGCACATTGAAAAAATACCAATAGTACACTATATTCAAAAATAAATTAAGAAACTTGATGAAATCACAAAGTAATTGATGAAATTCTTGAATTGGCGTAAAAGGAAAAGTCTTGAAAATACGAATTCCGCGGAATATTCTCTCTCTAAATAAAACACAAACACTCTTATATACATTACCCCAATAACTTGAATGGGATTAAGCCAAAGTACGACAGATGACATGAACCTTTTACTTCGAAGCGAACCTTTTCTTCATGAATTACAACCGAATTTCTCAATCAAATGAAAAGATACTTGTCAAAGATTGAGTTCTTTGTACCCACGTTTTAATAGATAATATTGTATTATTATATTTAACAGATAATATTGTTATATAACTAGCATCACATAAGTGATATTGAATGTACTAAGATTTGCTAATAAATTCAATAAGAAAATCAGCTGAAATTCGATTGGTGTAATATGTGAAATACAAACAAAAATTCGACACAATGATACTATAAACATTTGCGAATAACTTGTATAACGAATATCTTTTAACTGTAGCATGTAAGAGGTAATAAAACATTCAAAGACGTTCAAGAAGACGCCATTAAAAAGTGCACAATTACAAAATAATTTTTTTTCTTAAACATTTTATTTTTGTTTTTCTATGTTGCATGCACTGTAAGGCCTGGATCGGATTATGAATATATTCAATTCCTCGGCTCTAAGCGATGCCGATCACTTTGAGCGCATACCAACAAATGAATATAAAAAAATGAAATCCCAAGACGAGAAGCCTTCTCCTCGTCTTCAAAGACGCCAAGACTTCAAGACCCCAAGACTCCGAGACTCCAAGACTCAAGAAGATGAGCTCAATTCATCTCTTGGGATCATTTGTTGTGGTGGTGCTGGCGCGATTCTAACACGTCTCGCTCAAACCATTCGCCATTGTCAGTTGGATTTGGCGCCCGTTGAGCCGTTACTGGACGCCGTTTCTTTCGAATTCGAAAAGTGTCTCAGTGTTTCAAGAAGTTGTTGTTTGAGGTTAGGATTGTTTGTGCGCGATCGCGGAGAACTCATTTATCTTTTAGTGACTTTCCAAAGTAGTTTATTTAACTGAAAGTAGTTCAGCCCACGTATTTTAAAATTGTAGATTCATTACGGAAAAAATAGTATTTGTCCAATTAGTAGAAGAAGCACTTCCACCAGTGCTGCCAACTCAACACGATCTAAGACGATCCAAGTGACATTTCTTAAACGCAAGATTAAAATCTTCGTTAGAATAAATCGTGACTTACTGGAAACGTTCCTTTGTGTTTTTTAATAAGTTATTTATATCAGTAGGGAATAAATTAATATTTTATTGAGTAAAAAGTAAAATTTTCATATAAATTCAAGAAATATTCTAAGTGTCGTGACTCCACACAAAAACCATGGTGAGTGATAGAATGCAATGCAAGTTATTTAATCAATTATTTCGAGATATATAGGTAAAATACAAGATACTGTATTTTATATAATTCATCTTTAAAAACTAGAATTTTCCGTTAAATACTGGAATTCGTATTTATCGTGATCTGTGTGGTTTAATTCCTCAAAGTTGGCACAATTTGTTCCGACATTTTGAAACTGTGAAAATGGAAAGGAAGAAGAATTGTCTATGTAATATTATCAATCTGGTTTTGCATTACATAACATAAATCTAGTAAATTTATTGATTTTGGCGCCTCCCGGAATCGTGACTTTTCTGTCATTGAGATGAGAACTTTCTTTCAGTTGAAGTGAATGTAATTGCTCAATAAAGAGCAAAATTTGGCTCAAAAATTTTCGGAATTGAATCCACTGTCAACCTTGAACGAATTTAAGAAGGTGAATTGAAGCACATCTTTGACACGACTTGCCTCATCTCAATCACTTTCAAATGTTACAAACTTATCTATTTCGCTTCTACTTCATATCTACTTCAGTTTGAGTCAAGTAGCCAAGTTATTGTGTAATGATATATCCGACATTTTTATCCCATTGATTGCACTTGAAGATAACTTTGACCTCTTGGAGTAGCATAGATGCCATGGTCAGTCCGGAAGTGACGTGTCAAGGACAGTGTAACTGTTCTGGGAGCATGAGATGATTTCATATGAGATATCACAACAAATCACATGGAGGTAAGGACGGAATCTTGGAACCAAACTTTGAAGCTCCAATAGTACTTCAATTTGGAAACATTTCTGTGAGAATGGATAATGTTTTGATGCTTCTTATTACGTTTCTATTTTGTGCAACAACAGAAATTTATATAAAAGGTCATTGAGACAATATATCACGCATTCTGCGTAGGTATAACGCACTTCCTTCCATGCCAAAGTGATCGTGGCATTCCACTTGATCACGTATATGAGAAACCGTGAATGAAATTCCATAGATCTACGTTCACTTATCACTTGTAACTGTTATAAGACAAACTAATAACGTTTAAGGTCACTTACGGACGTGGAATGCTGTGGAATTTCTTAATTCACCAACAACTTTCATGTTGTTATTTAATGGGATATGCATCTTTTAACCTAGATAAACCATAGATCTCATGGGGATATTCAAATATTTTAAACATTCAATCTTCAAGAAGCTTTTGCCTTATCGAAATTAAGTTTGCAACGGAAAACACATCAAGTTCTCCAAATCTTTGAAACGTACTCGCCAATTTTGATAAGATTATGTTCACTTGAACATGACTTCTAAAGACTACCAAATTGTGTTCAAGATATCCTTATCCTTGTCAAATCGAAATAATAAAATTTCAATTCCTACCCATTGATAAAATAACTTCAAATCAATGAAAACATCATATTGGATGGCGTCACCTCCGGGTTCTTATCACACCACATTTTCTAAGTGGTTTAAGATAAGAAAACTTTAAGACGGGAAATCTTCAAGCACAAGTTAACCACGAGTTTATCCAAATTATTCAAGATACTATGGAAGTGAGATATCTTTGATTGCTTTGTCTTTTTGTATTAGAAATGTGTCACACTGGTTCGGGATTATATAACAACTGCAACAGCACGCTGTATAAGTGCTACAAGATCAGAGCGCAATTTACATGCCTGAGGACGTGTTGACTGTGTCGCTTGGACAGAGTCGTCCATCACTCTAACGAGAAAACATACCTATAACAAACAGGAACCATTTCTCTTCCACAGAAGATAAACCATCAAACGAGCTGCTACTATCCAACAGTGTATCGTCTAGCCACTAGCAAGTGCAATTTAAATTGCGACCTGTTGGGCCACATGCGGTTCCAAATGACGAGTGAGAAAAAGGTTATGTTACGCATTAGTTGAACTGGAAATAGGAACCAGATATTACTCTACATTTAACGATAACGATCTGTCGGAGCATTCGATCTGACATAACTTTATTACGTGACATCCAGGTGAAAGTGTGCTCATTTTAACGATAAGGACGTAAAGATGACCGACTTGCAGGTTACGGCACAACTTGCAACTTCATCTTCCTGTTGTCAATTAACTAGTTCAAACCTTTGATGTTTTGGATTTCATCTTATGTTCAAATTGGAATAACTCGAAACACACAAAATTGATCAACAAATTTCAAACCAGCTCATCGTCATGACCCAGTGAGTGATAGGTTCATTTTACTTCACTGTTTGTCAGGTTTATCACAAATTATGTCAAATCTGGAAGAATCCGCTTAGATTCTGGACAAGTTTCTAAGAGAAATGAAGGACCACTAACATTGACAACTCTGGAGGTTCAAAATTCTGGGAAACGTGCACGATACCAGGACCACTGTTATCACTTTATCTATACTAGACTTAGCCTCAATTTAGTTAGCATCGTCTTAACTTGTTATGGGGAAAAGTAAGAAAACAATATAGACTTTGTCCACTTCTGGACATGAGTCTGTTTGGAAGAAGCTTTCAAAGTTGCAGCACTGGAAATGTCAGATTTTGGAGAATGTGCTCGGTCGCCATGTTCCTGTGGATGTGAATTGGTCACGAAAAACTCGTGGCATCGCTCTGGATATCGAGCAGCTTCAAGTGAATTCTGGGTTTTGGAGAAACATTATTTTAAATGTGTTGAAATGTGGTACAACCGACCACATGTTTTTCAAGTTACATGACAATAAGTATGAAATAAAATAAAATTCTTGTAACGATCAATAATTTTTGTTGTTATTTTGAAATTTTCAAATTTATACAATTGCAAAGTCACGAATTTGCCATTGTTTCTGGCACGTGATTAGTGCAACCACAAAATGGTTTCTTTTATAAAATATAAGAAAATCATATCCCCTCATCTTCATTGACCAAGACCGTTTTGAATTTTATATAAGACTTCAGTTCATATTTTGATCTGCACTTGCAGCGCATTTGGATCAGAAACGTCCGTATTGTGCTAGATATATATTTCCAATACCCCAATCGATAATAACACCTTTCCGAACTTAACCTTGTTGACGGGGTTTTCTTCATTTTCACTTCACGACATCTTTAGCCTTTAAAGCGACACGATAAAAGTTACTTTGTTTTAAATAAATTTAGTTAATTTTATTTTGTTTCACATTATTTTCAGGTATTCCAGTTTGAGTTATCACATTCAAGGCGTTTGCTGATAATCTTTCTTGTACTCGTGACATTTAAAGGTGGGACCAGATACCTTAATAATGTCGCCTTTGCCCAGTATGTCGAGTTTTATGCTGACTACAAGAATAATCATCGCGAGGATCTGGTAATTTAATGAGTTTTTAAATTAATTTTTATTGTGTTTTAAGACGAAACTTCGATATCTTTTCGATTACTGGATAAAACTGGATATGTTGGGTCGATATTGTCGATACTCTTAAAGGTCTTCATTTAGGGTATACCACCTATAGGTTGTATGCGATTTGTGAGTTTATAAAATGTTTACCTTACTGCGTGATGTCATTTTTAATGCTAATCGGATGATGTCACATCTAGGATGTCATTTTGTCTATTGACGTGTCACAACATTTAAATGTATCCACTAAGATTTCCAATTTTGGTCTAAGCAAATCATGTCATCCAACCTTCAGGAAAGTGACCGCAAGCGTGTGTCTAACTCCGTCCACCGCAACACGATCAGTGTGAAGGTTCTATTTGAATTGACATTTATGGACATGTGGTTTCATTCAACCAACTATGACTGTTTTCCCAGATGATTTTATGTACAAATTGTATACACCCAGTATGAAGAATCGTAGCTTTGACCTGCACCTTCAAGAATCTATTCATGACCTGAGTTTCCGAAGAAGATCACCAAAATTTGGCGTTGTAACCAGAAACGATTACAGCATGACACTGAATTAAGTTACAGACCAACAACCGATCGTTGAAGGTTGCAAAATCAACATGTGTCGTGTAACTTTTTGGCCAAAGTTTATTCGGTATAGATTTTTAAGATAATAGGTTTTACCTTGTTAACCCTAATTGCTAATTAAACTACCGTCAATAACCATTTAATATAAACGAGATTTTCACGTTTAAATCACAAAGAAATCGATCAAAAATAGCTACTGTGAATTTGATTAACAAACCAAATTATTGTTTCATACACAAAAATCAATTAATCATAATTAATATTGCCAACACTGTTGTAATTTTCTCGAACTTAACTGATTTATTACTTAAACAACAGATAAACTACTCGTTTCGTTATTACATCGACCATCCAGCATCTGGAGTAACACTTGATCACTGGGAAGGTCGGAGGGGTTCGTTTGTTTCTGGACAGTATGGACTGCTGGAGCCAGGAGGCTACGTTCGCAATGTACGGTATGAAGTAAACGGAAATGACGGGTTCCGGACAGCTGTGAGGACTAGAACTCCAGGTAACAATCAGCGGTTTGACATTATCATTTTGATCAATCGTGTCTTTTTACAGCAAGCAAAATGCATCAGTACTTGTACAGCGCAAGATCACAACCTAAGGAACCTTTCAAGCACAAGGATCCTGTGGCATTTGTTACAGGATAGATTCGCTTTTAACTTCATTTAAATTTTTTTTCGCATTTTGTGCAATAGTAGAAATAAACCTGTGCGATAATTGATTTTTTCATTTCGACTGTTCTACGAAGTCAGGAGACACCCCCAAAAATCATGATTTGCGACACCGAAAACCAACCATCCTCTCTGCTCTGAACGAAAACCAAACGACGCTGACCAACTCGTTGCACTTTCGTCGCTGTAACGAGAGTCTACGAACACCTACAGGGTGATCTGTGAATTTTTGTTTCCGTGAATATTTTCAAGTTTCCTTTATCAAATCATTTCTATGCTTTTCCATGAGAAAGTTATAGCTAGTGATTTGTCCGAACCAAGTTTTCTCAATGAATACACCCTATTGTAGAAGCTCAAAATATAGAAGTTGGTCGCATCAGTTTCTGTGCAAATAAACTGCAGCGGCTGTTATGACAAAACACCGTATCTTGAATGCGTTTTTGGTTAATTGCGATAAAGGTTTGGTAAACGCTTATGTGTTTCAACTACCAATCAATGTTTAAATGAAACATTCATTGATGGGGAACATTTTACAAATATTTTTAATAACCAAATATAAAGAAGGTTTCGTAGAATCATTTTAGAGATATAAGCACAAAACACTGTCACTCAACTTACAGTGTTTTGTCATCACAGGGCCACAGTAATTTAAATTTTCTAAAACTTTGTTATAATTTTTGCATTTCCACGACAGACTGCTTTGCAAATCGCCTAAAAAGCTGTTTTATACCGCTAAAGTTTATTTTGAAAAGCACCTAAATTAAGTTTTAAGCTCTACAAAGTCAGTTGAAAGTTTTTAAACTTCAAAACGAACTTTGCAAAACGCCATTCCGATATGCAGCTATTGAATCAATCGCAAAGTGATAAAGCTCATACACAGATGGAGCACCGATCGAGTTGACTCAAACTCGTTCAATTTTGAATCAACCAACTGATCAACTACTTAGACAAACACTTATATAATTTAAATAATGTAAACTCCGAGCTTCGCTGTGATTTAAGCTTTGGCTTGGATTCTGTTTCTGTGCCTGCATGGATCTTCTGGGTTAAATTGTAGGAAACTTAGTAATTGTATGATACAACAACAAATACTTGTGTATGCCTACGGTTGACTCCCCTTGAGTTGTAGCTGTTATATGTTATATGTTATGTTTACAAACATTTCCTCTAGGTTGCCAAATACACTTCTTTCATATGTTGGGTTATGTAGTATCCTTTGATGGAACTTGAGAGAGAGTGTCCACACTGGAGCTTCCCGAGAGACTTTGAGGAGCTGAAGATCTTGAATCTGTGTCGGAATCACAAAATGTAATAGGGTAATGAAGCTAATGGGTTCATTACTCGAACGCCAAAGACAATTCGTCTGGCTCTATTGGCGGCAAGACAACATTTTGAGGAAGCCGACTCCAATTAAGAGACAACTCAGTGGTGCTGAGCTGGCATTGAAAGTAAATCAACCTGCAAAACAGTCGATTTAAGCAATAAGAGTTTCGTAATTTCACATTAATAAAAAAAGAATTGTCTTGTAAATAATAACCATAATTCGATTTTTTCGGCTTAACATTTTTTATTTCAATTGGATTAACTATCACCAAAGCCAAGCGCAAGAGTTCACGGTCACAGCGGGAGTTGTGAGTAGAAAATTTTTGCAATTTCACTGTCGTTCGAGCCAAGAATGGTAGTTGGCTCAAGTGAAATCAAAAATGTTGCACTGACTCAAACGTAAAACTGCATATTCATGCTGAAATACCGGTCTGAATGGTGGACTGCATAAACTTCTGAGCATTACCGTTTGAGATGCATTAGAGATAAATCAAGCGCAGCATTGAGTTCTTTTCTGTGTTGTGCTGCACCCTTGTGGGGCCTTGCTTTTCAAACCAAATGTGATTGGATATAAATGATTGTACTGAGGAAAGTGCAAGCAAGTATCTTGTAAATTTTGCATTTCTATTATTCATGTAAAAAGCTTTCTGAAATTAATAGTGTTCGGTCATTCGCTGACACCACAACAACAAGCTTGGACAAAATGAAAAATGATTGAATAGTTATGTTATTTATCACCTAGAACTTGCTTTTGTTGTTTATCTTACGAATTCACAAGAGATTCATAACTGAAGTCAATCACCGGAAGGTCGTACTTCGTTGATCTTTTGTGGTTTGGTTTACTGACAGACCACTGGTTAAATTCAATTTCATTTAGAAAATTAATACTTCTGGAGCACATGCAATGCAGTACGCTCGCTCGACGAAGTCTCATTATGCAATGTCATGCTTAATGAATCGCTGTTAGCACAAAGCTACTAGGAATTGATCAATTTCATGATTTATTGGTGAAGATAGTGGATACTCTTTTGCTTGGATTACACTTTGATATATTTTCGGGGAAATGGTTCCTTTAACTACATTGAATGTAATGAATAGGTATGTTCACCTAAAATGAAAGAAACTTTCGTCATTCATCAAGTATTTTGACAGCAACATGAAAATATCTGGAATATCTGCAATATCTGAAACGCTAAAATTGTTGCTTCGTCTTTAGTAACGGACTATAGATACTTGACAAATCGAAATCGACCACTCGTGTATTCTTAGTGAATTATAATAAAATCATAAATAACAATTAAATTGAAAATTTAAAACACATATCATATGTCACACATATGTTCGAACATTAAGTAAATACTCATTATGCGTCAAGGATCCCTACCACAGCTAACAGCACAGCTGATGCCTTTGAAACGGTTGAACCAATTTTGATAAAACAAATCTAAGAACCGATTTTGATAAACAAATCTACGGTGCCACAGCCAGACACACATAGCGGTCAAACTTATAACACCCCTCTTTTTACGTCATGGGTTATAAATGACAGGACAAATCCGTGTCAAAAATAATAGACAAAGAAATTAAAACGTATGAATACCTTCTTAACACTTCCATGTTGCCGTCATTCTTCGCAAAATGTAAATAGTGACGATTGGTTGTCGTACTTAACACTAACTTATTTCTTCTTTGTGTACAACATGTAACATATCGTTATGATTTCATCAAATTGGGATAACCACATACATTTAATAATAATTTTGTTTATTATTTAAAGAACATTTTGACGCATCGTGGCACTCACATCAACCAATGCTTCCGTTCTGTAGTGTTATCCTTTTCTTGAGCTATGTTGATGAGGATATTGCTTATTGATAAATTTATTTTTAATTTCCAAATGCCACTAAAAATATTTTATATATTATGCATTACCGTCTCCATGGTCAGAATGCAAGTTGGAACAGGGACAACAATCGTATCGTGACATGAACAGAAAGCGTTTGAAAGTAGAACGTTTCCTTAAGTCAGTCGCACGTTTCTTAGCCAAACTTTCAATTGGATTACTCAATCTTATTAAAGTTTTTGTTTAATTTATTTTTTATAATTTATTTTATTTGATATATTTTTTGCACTAATGTATAAAGAATGCGAGGTTAATTAGATCAAAATTTGAACAATTCGATTCTGTGGTTATATCATCGCCAGAGTCGATCGTGTATTGATTGTTCAATGATTGGAAAACTAATTCATGTTTTAAAAAGAGTTAAAAATAATAAAATAAAACTAAATGAAAGTGTTTTTCGATAAGTCGTCATGAGTTAAACAGATTTTGAAAGGTTTGGAATGTGGGTGAGTAGAAATTTAGTGTGAAATGATTAGGCATGCTAATCGATGTTTATGTTTTAGCAAGTTAATTGCAAATTTTATCAACAACAACAAGACTTGTCGTTGTGATATGACCGTTTTCGGAGGTTTGAGACGAAGAAAGGCTTCTTAATTCAGGTTAGCTGTCTTGTTACAGCTTCATTCGTAATTCTGTGCTGAATTCAACTTCTCCCCAGTGACTTTCCCTTTCGAATGCGTTTTGTCTTGTAATGGTTAGCTTCTCGATAGTACGTTGACTTTTGTAATGAGAGAAAGAAAATACACAAATAGCCAAGAACAGAAATGTTTTCTTGACAAAGTAGTTAAAGAAAGTGAAAACTCCTATAAAAGACGTTGGTTAGCCAATATTTACTATCAGTCGATCAGTGATCGGTTATTTATGAGGATTTCACTATCATCAGATTGGAATATGTTAGCAATGAGGGTAAGTTGTAGTTGGTTTTTACAAACGGCTGGCCATCAAATTGAGAGTCCATGTTTCTTGCAGTGTTTACTTGCAGTTGGATGGTTATGCTTAGTCAATGGATATCACTATCCACATGACAGTGGACCACACTTCTACGACAATCACTTAACATCGCACGGTGCACATTATTATGGACAAGTGGAGAACAGCGGAGATGCAGCCAGTAGTCATGGAGAACAAGGTGAAAGTCAAGATCATGGACACGGTGTGGATGGTGGATACAATTATGAAAATGAAGCTGATCACGATTATCATGTGGATTATTATGCTCATCCGAAGTACGAGTACAAATACGGAGTTGAAGATGGACACACAGGTGACAACAAAAGAGCATGGGAGACTCGGGATGGTGATGTGGTCAAAGGTAGTCAATGTTTGTTGTAATTTCTGATATAAATAATATTACGATGTTTCGTTCAAGGTGGATATGAAATATACGACCCGGATGGCACTAAACGAGTTGTTGAATATACGGCTGACAAACATACCGGTTTCCATGTGACTATAACCAGGCATGGTGAAGCCCATCATCCTCAAATCTATGGTGATAAAAAGTACAGTCATGATCATGACCACGAATATCCTGCAGCTACAAGTCATTCTTACTTTAATTTGCATCACTATTATCACTGATTAGGGATAAGCTTCTAATGCAGACTTGTGTTGTTTTTGTTACCACAAAATATATTTAATGTTTTAATTTATAAATGACACGATCGTTTGTTAGAGTATTTTCTTTGAGTGTATCACCTTGAGGTTCATGCTTTTCAATTAACTGATCTTTGACAGATAAATAAGTGATAGAATTTTCCGTGTTTCAGTAGATTTGCAAAATGTGAAGTAACAGTTCCAGGTAGAATTATTAGATTCATTACTGACTCGTTAGTGATCGGGGTCCACAGACGAAGCTACTCGTCACAGACAGTTGTTCAAAACTTGAGTTGTTGGTCACTCATCATCCTGCTAGATAACTGAACGCGAAACTGAAATAACTAGGCGATCCCACATGCGAGTCGCCTGATGGCTGTTAACAAACCGGTTTCCGATAAGTCCGCAATCAGAAGCGTCGAGGGTCGCTTTCCATTTGATCACACACGAAGATGCTCAAAATGAACCGATTACTTTGCGAAATGGAAAATCATGAAACTATCAAATATTTTTCACTTTCTTTTATTGTTTTCCCACAACAACGTCAATATTTTCATGGGCCAAATGATTTCGATTGCAAGGTTAACATTCTTAATCGGTTATCAGAATTTGTATCACTTATTAATTGTTTTAGGAATTTATAAGCAGCTTTCAACAAGATTGCTCATGTCAAGGGATCAATTTATCGTGTAATTCAAAATCTATAAATGGATTAAGTGAAACTTTTGGAAACCAAAAATAAATAACAAGAGCTTGGATCATGAGCATGAGTCGGCACGAAAGATAATAACTTAATAAACTGTTTGAAGTTACAATTACTTAATGCAAACAATTAAATTTAGGTCAAGGTTTTTGTGCCTTAATATAGTAGTGGAGTGTAATGCGCAAACATAACGTTGACTTTCAGGACACTTCCTGATTTCGTGTCGTATCCTGGTAAAAGATTTTTCGAAACTAGCGTGGAATCATGATAGACAATTTTGGACTAAGAAAATAACAATTTTCAACATAAAAATTTATTTATATTTGGTTTTATGCTACACGTTACTATACAAGTTTGGCAAGGAAAATTCCTTTTTATCTTCTCCCTTGTAGTTCATATACCAGCCAGGAGCAGACTAATTATTATAAAAGGATCAATGGAACATTCATGATTATTAAATTAAAACGATCACAGTTTTAGTGGTGGGCAGGAGCATGATGATGGAGGTTGAAATTAGCGTAGCTGGTAGCATGTCCGTGTCCGTGATCGCCATGTCCATGACCGTGTCCATCAGCATGTCCATATACATAAGGGTGGACAGCATGTCCTTCGCGTTTGACAACGGGTTGGAATCCACCATGTTCGTCAACGACGTATTCTACAACACGATGTGTGCCATCGGGTTCTTGGACATCAAAGGCACCTTTGGTCAAATGTCCATCCCGGTGTTCCCAGGCGTTCTTATTGTCTCCGGTGTGCCCATCCACAACGCCATAGTCGAACTTGTATTTTGGTGGTGTATGATAGTCAACATGCTCGTGTCCATGTCCATGTCCATCTCCATACCCAGCATACAGTTGACCAGCAGCAACTCCAAGAATTGCAATCAAAGCAATGCACTGTGACATATGAAAGTAATAATCATGACAATTAAAAGTTACGCAAATTATTTCTTTTCTTGTTAAATACCGTGAATTGTGTCATAGTTACGAAATTCAGGTTAATATCTTAATTAAGAAAGCTCACGGAGCTGAAGCAGTTAATCCACTCGTGTGTCGTTGTTACAAAGCTCAGCGAATAACTGATACTTGCCTCTTGTTTCATACCACTTTATATATCATTCTTAAAATCCGATAGTAACATACAAAAATGTGATTTCTTACTTAAGACGCCCCTCTCCCGTACCTCTGGAGCCTTTCGTGTTCTTGAAAATGAAATGCAACATGGCGCAGGGCCTTTTTTCGTCGTGAGGCTTTCCTTGAGCCAAGTAAACCAAAGTGATCATTTCTATTTTGTAATGCAGTGCAAAATTTTTAATTTCAATTTTTTGTCTCTTTATTAGTTAATAATAATTCAAATTGGTCCAGTCCCAAAATGAGCTGGAAAATTATGTACCAATGACTCTCAATATTTGGCTTTTCGTTCGTGACTTACAAATTCCTTATCTCGTTGCAAAACTTCCAACAGTTTTAGCAATTACCTTCGGTGCCCTAGCTTTGTTAGTTAAATTGCGCTTTTAGCTTTTTTTCTGTCTGGACTTGGGCTCAATTTCGAATTCGAAAACTTCAATTTCTGATTATTTCATGAAAATACACTATTAGTTTGTGACCAATCTCGGGTTGCAAGTTGATAAGTCAATTTGAACTCTTTTCTAATTATTCAAAGGTTAACCGGAAGTGATGACTGGTGATTTATCAAATCCCATTGCCGGAAGTAAACTTGGTAAAAATTCAACTAAGGAAAATTATTTCTGAGCGTAGAGATAACAACTCCTCGACTGCCCAAAGGGCTTGAATTGCACCAACGTGAAATGCTTTAGGTGTAAAAGGTTTCCTTCACCACCAAACTTTTTGGAAAGGTGTAGAAACTTGATTTTACAATTTTTAGTATTTCATTGGAAATACACATTAGATAATAACATTGTTTTAATCAATGACCTCTTGACTGTACTACATAAACCATGAAAGGGTATGTTAGAATTTTCATGAAGTTAACAACAAATTTACATTATCGTTTTATTTAAAGCAGGATGACTCAGTATTAAGTTAATTTATTTATTTTTATAATAATAAGCTTAATGAATATTCTTAACTTAAGGAAAATTATGCTAAACCTATCTAAAAATACCCAAGAACAACTCCAGGTGTATACCACTTCTTGAGAATAGGGTACATCTGTGAAAAAGAGTAGGTAACACATCTAAAAACTAATGCCGAACTGGCCGTAGCCTTCGCTGGCAAGAAGAGAAATCATCTAAAGTTTCATTTACACAATCATTTCCGTCTCAGTTTCAGTTGAGATATCAGTTCAACTGACGTGTAAATCGCCAAATTGAAACGGAGAACTGAAACAAAGACTGAAACTGTAACTGATGGGACTCGCACAAGTTTCAGTTCCAGTTCATCTGAAACTGATGTGTAAACGAATATGCGTATCAGTTGAAACTAAAATTTTTACAAAGGGTGCTGTTTTACAAAATGCTCTTGTTGGACGACTTTTCACTGAACTGACATCTCAACTGAAACGGAGACTGAAATTGAAACGGAAATGATCGTGTAAATGCGGCTTGGCAGACATACATTTGGTGTGACTGGTAATTTTTGGTTGTGAAGTAGGTTGACATCCTCATTTCTGTCATATGGTATTTGGAAACACAACACTTGGTATTTGTGACAAGAGAATAAGGAGATGTGTTTGTTCTGGAAAAAGCTAGTATAAGTTTGTTAATGTCGAAGATACTAATAATGCAATTTTCAATTTCACTTTGTCAATAATGCTGTTTCCCACACCTTGTTAAAATTTTGGAATCAATAAGGGCATGATTGACCAAGACGAAATTATTTTGCGGAGTATCCTTTGAGATTATTCAGTGATTTGCTAATAGGATATTTCCCATAATATATAAATTCAAAAATTTTAGTTATATGTTTATATGAGGATGCTTGGTTTCCGCACGGATATCCTTTCTTAAAATTATCGACAAAAAATAAGGTTCATTGCATATAGCTGGTTTTGCCTTTACTTCAATGGGATCCTTGTAGTACGAGTTAATGCAAAAACAACGCTTAAATGATTATAACATAAAATTTTATTTAGCTAAGATATGTACATATTTTCATAAATCCTAATCTTTCGTTGGTTAATTCGTCAAGCATTCAGTGATGAGCATCGTGGTGATGATGGATGAGGTTGGTGTTAGCGTAGCTGGTGGCGTGTCCATGACCATGACCATGGGATTCATGTCCATGTCCATATCCGTGTCCATGTTCGTGGCTGTGTCCATGTCCGTGTCCATGACCGTGTCCATGTCCTTCTTCATGACCGTAGACATGTGGATGGTGGGCATGTCCAATGCGCTTGACAATTGGCTGGAATCCTCCATGGTGATCAGCGACATATTCAACAACACGGTGGGTGCCATCAGGTTCATGGAGATCGAAGGCTCCTAAGGATTATGAGTAAGAAAAGGTTGTTCTATTGGACAACTTTTTAACAAACCTTTGGTCAAGTGTCCGTCACGATGTTCCCATGCATTTTTGTTGTCTCCAGTGTGTCCGTCTTTTACACCATACTCGAATTTGTAGTGTGGATGAGCGTGGTGGTCCACATGATGTTCATGTTCATGGTGATCTCCATGTCCGTGATGATCAGCAGCTAGACCATGATGACTGAGCCCATGTCCATGAGCCTCGTATCCATGAGCCTCGTGTCCATGGTCATGTCCATGTGCGTCATGACTGAGCCCATGTCCATGAGCCTCGTGTCCATGTCCATGACCATGTGCGTCATGACTGAGCCCATGTCCATAAGCCTCGTGTCCATGTCCATGACCATGTGCATCATGACTGAGCTCATGTCCATGAGCCTCGTGTCCATGTCCATGACCATGTGCATCATGACTGAGTCCATGTCCATGTGAATGACCATATCCATGATCATGTGCATCATGACTAAGTCCATGTCCGTGTCCATGACCATGGCTATCGTGTTCCCAACCATAAGGATAAGCGCAGGCTAATCCAATTAATGCGGCACAAGCGAGGACCTGTAACAAACAATTGATATCCTGTATTCCTTTGATTAATCCTTCTCCAGATAACTTACGAATAAACCCTTCATTGTGATGTGGATTTGAGGAGTCTTCAAGTTTGTTAGATTATCAACAAAATTCAACTGATACTCCTTCATTGAATCACTGCCATTTTTATACCATAACACATTCCACTGAATTTCTCCCCATTTCCTTAATGCTGCGTGTTCTTGAAGTGGTTTTCAAAATACATTTTGCCTATTCAACCATTAACTATACATATCATAAAATTCCTCAATCTAATATAAGTCAAGAGTTAATTATATCACGTCAATTGAATGCACTACAGGTATTTATTTGTTGGGGAAAGTGTAAAAATTATTAAACTTTATAAAAAAAACTGTCGCAATTCTTACATGACGAAATTTTAATAATTGTCCGAATTCGGTTTCGATAAGACTCCGAACAATTGGCCGCTTATTCGAATGTCCATTTTCGGATAAACTGTCAGTTTTATTTGTCCGCCTCGATTCCAGCTTTTTGTCTTGGACACGCGTCCATTAATCAAGAACTTTGGAGTGATTTGCAAAAATAAATAAATTTTAAAGAAATTAACTCTTACTTATAAATTTAATTTAATAGGTTACTTGGTCGAAAAGGGGTTTTGGTACACAAATTTGTCATGATTTGATAATCACAATTCTGTAGAAAAATACGACCTCAAACAATCAAAAATGTGTTGTAAAAAATCAGTTGTAATATCTCTTCAAAAACATGAATTAATCGAATATTTAACACGTTCCACATGATTTAACTATATTTTCACGTATTGGGAATCGATTGGCAATAAAGAATGCATCGGTTATAAATCATTTTTGGATTAGTTAATTGACGCAAATTAACCACGAATCAGACCGGATCAAATCAACAGATTGGAGAATCCGAAGACAGTAATCTTGTGTTGTCTTTACTTTATTGAAAAGCTACAGAATGTCAGAACGTCTACAGGCTTCCAAGGAATCATAATTATTCGGTTGTTATTCCCTTGGACCAAGATTTGTTAATATCTTAATCCAACTCTCATGACTATAAGCTACTCTTATAAGAATTTTTCAATGATATCAGTTCATTTTGGCTTGAAGCTGATATAGCTAAGGATTGTCTTAAATATACGTGAATGAGGACTGCAACATAGAAGTAGTGATTGGATTGGCTCCTTGAATCATCGTGTTAAGAGTACTTTCATCTTGCTGAGACATGTACACTACCGTCCACAAGTATTTGAACACCTGCATATTTCTGTGTAAAATGGAAATAAGGCAATCAAGACACGTTTATTGCTCATGGTCCATTGGAAATCACCGCCTCAATATTATAGAACTGAAAATATCGCCCACAATATAGTTGCGACCTTAAAAACAATAAACGAAATTTTCCTTGCACTTTAACGTTTTCCGGTATTCGTTTTGTTACATCGACACATTAGCTCCTGGTTGGTTTTACCATTTGAATCTGTAGTATTGATATTTAAGGAATTCTATAAAATAGTTTTCCCTTAACTATCATTAACTCGATTTGAGAACATCGTATTTGTAACATGCCTAAAGTTTAATTTTCATCAACGTTCTACTTTTTCGTTTAATTTTCGAACGAAATGGGCAAAACATAGGAGCAAAACATTAACATCGGTTTTCATAAATTTGTCAGAAGCAGAAATAAGAAATTTGAGACCCAAGGAACAATATCAAATAAATATCGTTCAGACAGACAAAGAATTACAAACTCGACTGAAGACGTAGCTTGGTGATAAAGAGCAAACGTAACAGAAGTTTAACAGAAGTTTATAATTAAGTCAAAGGACTTGCTTCTAGGATCTCACCAAAGCACGTCCGAAATCTTAGTAACAAAACAGGTGATTTAGAAAAGATTTTAAGCTCGTGCATATAATTGTCATCAAGATGAGCTATGTTCAAAGAATTATCTTCCTGCGATATAGACTTGTCTATAGACTTTTGGGTAAAATTTGTGCCTGTAAAGTTTTGGTAAGGACAAAATCAATATTTCCAGAATGATACGTAAGGCTTGTACTCAAAACCATGATTTGTGACTAAAGATATCTTTATTTTAACAAACATATTTTGGTGATATAAGAGAAAATAATTTCGTGTTCAAGTTTGATGAAGACCAGTCCATGAATATCAATGAGAATGCAAGTTGAAGTTGTGGTAGCTTTTGCCTCCATATGGATGATGGTAGTGACCATGTTTCGTCACATGAGCATGGAATCCTCCGTGTCCATCGGCAGCATAGTGTACGTGTCGTGAAGAGCCGTCTGGTTCATGAAGTTCATAAGCGCCTAAAGATGTAAGGAAGAATTTTAAATAACCCTGATCTTACTAGAACAAGTCACTCACCATTCACATGATGCCCACCATCACCATGCTCCCATTGACTTTTGAAGTCATGAGTGTGTGGATCCTTCACGCCATACTCGAACTTGTAGCTGGTTGGAACGCCATGGTCATAGTGATCGTGATGATCATGGTGATCGTAGTGATGTCCATGTCCGTGGTACCCCAAAGTGGTACCAGCAAAAGCGATCAAAAGGACAACCTGAAAGTGATAACACTATAATAGCATCTAATATATTTCCCAGGTGATATTACCAAAAAGGAATTCATAGCTTCAAAGTGCGATCGTGTTTGACAAACAACTGACATATCTCCACCCAAACACGACTTATATATTATATGAAACTCGAGAGCGTCAAATTCCAATTGGATTTCTTAACTTCCTGTTCTTCAAACCATGCTTCTTTATCAATAACACTTCTATACCCACCCAAAGATCAGTCAAGCGTTGATCAAGCTTTGTCCATTACAAAATAATTATTTCAATTGCATATTTAGTGCACAAAAAAATCCATTTCACATGTGCCAAACATTGATTTGTTTGGCGATTGTATAATTTTCATCGATTTACCTTGTAGTGTGATTGACAGGATATTTGTTAATACCCTCAGGTACAAGATAAAGGTAATTACAACACTTTTCGTCACATTGATCCTAATAAACAGAAATTACTCGAAGTCAACACATTTTTCGCGTGGTTTCATTTCAATCAAACATACATTGTAGATTGTGGTGAAGGCGTTTCGTTGAAAGGTTTTGGAAAATTAAAACTAAAGGTATTTCACCCTGTCCTTGATGGAAGGCAATACATTGTTGGAAGGTAATTACACAACTATCTTTCATAAAACTTTGACTCAGTTCAGTGATTCCTTTAGGACGAAACTCACATTCATTTTCTGGAATTATATTCGTATGTCAACACCGTATGTGGAGAATATCTTATGGTTATGATGCATTCATATTCCCAACATAACCTTAAAATCATTTTATGGAACAGACGCGGATATGAAAGCAGGAAACCGAAATAGCCACATGCTATGAACTAGATAGTAATTCGGAAGCAATTACCTTTTCAAATATTATCTATAAATTAATTTTGTTAATGGGTTATTGTTAATAGTCATATATATATGGTTAAAATGTTTGAGATAAATTAAGATTAATTTCAATTAAAGTACAAAGAGCAATTGTGAACGCCAAATATTAATTTAATTAAGTTTTTGTTGAAAATTCGTCAAAGTTGTTTTTAGATATAGATATATTCTCTGCTTGAAGTTTAAGGTCAATGAAATAGTAGATTGTTCTGTAACCGATTTAAATACATTTCATGCTTCTAGCGAATGGATCACGATTCTTATGATACAACTAAAACACCTAGAAATAAAAAGAATTGCATGAGTCAGTAACAATCTATAACATCTGCTATATGATAACGATAACAATAACGCATATCAGACAGCGGAAGCAACATTGGAGGATCATCTATGAAGATGGAGTTATTCCGAATTTACATAATGGAGCAAAGATAAAACCAAATGAAAGTCTTAAACTGAGAAGGAAAGAAGAAATCCTTGACACAACTTTATAGTACAAATCGTTGTACACCAACTGTACAACTAATATCCCAACAGGTACAACTAGTGTTGCCCAAAAACGGTCTTGGTCTTGCAGTCTTGGTCTTGTTCTTGCATTTTCGCAAGACCAAGACCAAGACTCCCAAATTCTAGCAAGACCGAGACCAAGACTGACCCTGCAAGACTAGTGCAAGAACAAGACCCAGTTTGCAAGACTCTTGCGTCTTGCAGTTAAATTCAACGAAGATTTTAATTTGTATGATCGGTACAGAATGCTGATAAGGTAAGACGATTTCTTATGTTGTTCAAGTGGAAAAAATAGATTTTTCGTAGTTTTTCAATTCGAGTACGTTTTAGTAACCACAGAACAAAGGAAATGCGACTGCGTGCATGATGCCTATGTTTGTTTTCGTTTGATAAAAGATTTTTAGGCTCCAGTTAGTTTAACGCTGGATGCATTTTTATGACCTTTTCAGGAAAATTTATGCCTAATGAGCATACAATTCATATTGAAATTGGAAGAGGTCAAATACTTCGCTGGGGACAAATTCAGTTCCTCGTTATCCGTCTTTCGGCGCGTAATCAGAAATTTTCAGAGTTCTTATTCTAATTTCTCTTAATCCCAATTGAGTTTTTCTTTGAGTTTAGCGAATAACAGTTGTTTTCAGATTAACAGTGACAATTTTAATATTTAAAATGATTAACGAAGATTCCAATAGTTCTAGTCCGAGTGTTGAAAGTTGTGAAGTAATATCTAGGCAATCTAAAAGACCTAAAAGTCAATTTGATGAGTTTTTTGAAATAATTTCTGCGTCCCAAATTGCTATATGTAGATTGTGCAAGCATAAAAAAGTGGAAATAAAAATGAAAAATAGAAACACTACAGGTTTAAGGAAGCATCTAGTATCTTTTCACGAGAAGGAGTCGCAAATATTTATTCCTGATAAAAAGCCAAAATTAAGTGGAGATATTTCAAGTTTTTTTGTAGCAGCTGGAAAAAGTCGGCAGGTAAGAAAATATATTTGCATATAGGGATACTTTGTTGAATACAGTAATTTACCAACATAAAGCTGCTATTTCTCCTCAACCCAAACATATGAAAATATGAGTAATATATAAATTCTTAGCACTAAATCATGCGTCTTTGAATTATTAATTAACGCAGTTATCAAATTGTTTAAGGATTTGATCTCCATTCATATAATTTCGAGCTTGTTTACCTTTGTCTATCAGGATGGATATGTTATTAGTGTGTACTCTAGTTTTATTATAAAGTATTAACAAGTTATTATTTTATTTTAGACAGTATCTGAAAACCGCAGGGACAACTTCATGACAGCGACAGTTGATTGGATTGTGAAAAAATATCTTCCCTTTTCATTTTTCGATGACGATGAAACCCAAGAGTATTTTCGGTTGATTTGCCCGAATATAGTGTTTCCTAAAAGGTCGACACTTAGAAGGAAAGTCAAAGAGAGATTTGATGAACTACAGTCGCATGTTAAAAAACGACTGCAACAACACTCTTCTAAAATGTCATTTACTATTGATGGATGGACTTCCATGGTTGGTAGGAGCTACTACGGGGTCACTGTTCATTATATAGTCAATGAATGGAAGTGTCGATCTGTGGTCCTTGATTTTATACCATCGCGCGGTCGACATACTGGTTTGGATATAGCAACGATTTTCCACAATTGTTTATTGGAATATGATCTAATTGACAAGATTCAGGGTATCACAGTCGACAATGCAACTGCAAATACCAAGTTTATGCATGAGCTTAGCAAACAACTGCCACATTTTGATTCAGACAATCAACACTTCCGGTGCTTTGCCCATATTTTGAACCTTGGCGTACAAGATTTATTGAAGGCGTTAGCATTATACAGTGAAACTGACATCGAAGAACAAGCAGAGTATGATGACTATGAAGAAGAAACTGAGGAAATTGAAGAAAATTTACCAAACATTACTGACGCACGTACAGCTATTGCAAAATTAAGAAGTATTTCCAGTAAAATAAAAAGGAGTGAGGTATTGAAAAGAAAGTTCCAGTCTGCTTGTGAAGCAGCTGACGTGCCAACCAATGTGAATCCTATACTCGACTGTCCAACGCGATGGAATTCCACACATGATTTGATTGGATTTGGTTTAAAAGTTAGACCTGGCATTAACATACTGTGTACTTCTGTTACGGAATTGAATGATTTTCAAATCAGAGATATTGAATGGCAAATTCTTGAAAAAGTATATAAGTTTCTCATAAACTTTAAACTGTTATCAACAAAACTTGGTGGAGAAAAATATGTTACATTACCACTAGTCATTGTGTCATTCAATCTCTTGTTCGACAAAATTGAATCAATGGTAAAACAGTTAGATGAGAAACCTAATCGATCTGAAGTAGACGAAATGCTCATTTTGGGTTTCCAAGCTGCCCGAGATAACCCTTTGGACCCTAGGCATAAAGCTCAAACTTTCGATATCACATTATGGGGGAAGCAAATTAAAACAGAAAGCCTGCGCAAATTTAATGAACTCTATAAAGAATATCAAAGGCTACACTCAGTTTCTAAATCTCCAGAACTATCGAGAATGGAGAAGAAAGCGTCTGAATATGATGAAGATGAAGATGTTATAGACTTTGAGAAGCTGTATGCATGTCCTTCTACGTCATCTGGATCTGGTCTCCAAGGTTTAGTTATAGACGAGTTGGAGGAGTACCTAAGTAAACCGAGTACCAGCGACTTCAGTTCCTGCTGAGAGATTATTTTCTACAGCATCATTAGTAATAAGAAAACATAGAAATAGGTTGAGCGATGAGTCAGCCAGATGGCTACTTTGTATTAATTCTTGGTCAAAGGAATGTTATTGAACTTTACTTGAACTTATGTTTGATTTTATTAAATAATGATAAAATGATAAACTGTCTTTATTCTATTAATCTTTTGTGTTTTTTTAAGATCTAAACTAACGTGTTTAATAAAAAGCAATAGGTCAACAGGTAACTGCAAGACTTGCGAGACTCTTGCTGCAAGACCGAGACCAAGACCAAGACTCTGAACGCAATACCAAGACCAAGACCAAGACCAGATGTATTGACGCAAGACCAAGACCAAGACTGCCTAAGTCTCGTCTTGGTCTTGCATTTGGGCAACACTAGGTACAACCGAATTAGAAACGTTTACAGGTAGGTATTTGTTCGGCAAATAAGTTCAAAGCCTGGATAATGTGGATTGTATGGAACATTCGAATCTGAATATACTAAAATCACTATACAGATACAAAACATGTTATCATCTGGTTGCATCAGGGATCAAACCAAGGAGCTGTTCAGGCATCTAGGCCATGCGTTGCAAGAGAAATGAAGTGTTACTATACATGTCTGACCAATATACAGACATTTGACATCTTGGGTAAAACAGATTAATCAAATACAGTAATACAGAATTCGTGTAAGGCGGGTTATAAAAATGTAATAACAAACAGGTACTACGTGGACAAAAATAAATACATAACACAAAATAAAATGTAGCTATGCGTTGATTCCGCGTGACATGTGAATAGTGTGGTGGCAGTAATTCTATAATCGACAATCGAGAATTGTGTGACGCTCAAACAAAAGACGAATTGACGAGATTTGAAAATTGCGTAACTCCGGGTTCGTGTAAGTCGGGGTAGCGTAAGTCGAGGTTCGTGTAAGTCGGAATAGCGTAGGTCATACTGTACATATAAATAAGATATTGGATTTTTGAGGTTAAGATCTTCTTCTACGTTGTGAAACAGCTGTGGGGCTAAAAGGAATGCATTTATTTGAAAAGAAAGAGGTAGCACATTTAATCCGAACAAGGAAAAGGTGGCTACCGGGTACGGTCCCGAACTAAAATTCCACAAGACTGCGAAACTTACATTACTATGTTTTTCCAAAGCCAAACTTGAACTCAAATCATAAAAAAAGTCAATGTAAGGCAACGGAAAATTTTACCTACCGGCAAAAACCTCAAGTTTAGTTACGTCTTAATCACGGTTACGCATAAAACCTGAATGTTTTTCAAAGGTTCGACAGATATATGTAAAAAGACCTTATAATCACTTCCGCCAAATTTCTTCTAGTACCTACGAACTTTTTTTCCAAATTGTGGAATTTCTTATCCGGCTTATGGTTGATTTCTGTTTTTTTTGAGTTACTCATTAAAACCTGGAGGTATCACATGACTTCGGCATGGAACGCAGTTTCAACGGTACGTCAGAGAAGCTACATATATCGAATCCTCAAACAGAATGCGAAAAAGGACGAAACTTTACCTAAAGTCACGTTTTTGAGAGAATATAAACAGGAAATCTTTTACGAATCAATGTTCTTAATTTATTTGAATTAAAATAAATAAAATTAAAGCGAGTTTCTGGTTACAGGGTGACATGAAAGTCTTAAGATTCATCGTCGAAATTCAAACATCCTTCAAACGATCTGTTTCCTTAGTGGTGGGTATGGAGGTTCATGTTATGGTAGCTGTGTCCTCCTTTTGGATGATGGTAGTTGGCATGCTTGGTGACATGGGCATGGAAACCTCCTTTGTCTGCGTGGTATTCGACAAGGCGATGGGAACCGTCTGGTTCGGTTAGCTCGTAGGCTCCTGGAAGGATAAATGTTTATAAAGAAGGGAATTGTTTCAAATTTTGCTAGTTACCCTTCACGTTGTGTCCATCTCCATGTTCCCACTGGCTCTTCGAGTCATGGGTATGAGGGTCCTTTACGCCATATTCAAATTTGTAACTTGTTGGGACCGATAGGTCATCATGGTGTCCACCGTATCCGTATCCATGTCCAGCATAACCTCCGTGTCCTGTGTAAAGCCCATTGCCAGCATATCCAGCATGTCCACCATGATCTCCATATCCACCATGACCATAGCCGAATCCTCCGTAACCTTCTGCAGCAATGCAGCCCAGAGCAATGGCGAGTACGACCTAGTGGCGGACGGGAGAAAGTAGTTACGTCAAATTTATCTTACGTAAAATTCGGATACCTTTAGTGCCAACATTATATCTCTTTCAATGCGATAACTACACTTGGACAGCGCTAATTGAACTGATGATGGAAACCAATCAATCAAGACCTTTTATACCTCAGGTAAGTGTGGTCGATCAGAGACTAGAGGCACATGCCTTCTGTTCAATGTAGCGCGACATTTCCAAACCCGGGCGTATGTTCTTGAAAGAGTTTTAAAAATTTTAATGTTATTGATACTTTTTATTCCTTATTAAAACTTCTAAGCTTTTTATTGATATACTGCAGTAGAAAATATTTCGATTACATGGTAATTACAAAACACAGAAGGCTAATTCAGTTGGTAAGGTGAACGTTTTTGCTCGTCCCAAGTCAATGATTCTTGGGAGAACGTTTACTAAATGATAGTCAAGAAAGATATTCGAAGGGGTTCCAGGGAGTTTCTGAAGTTACCCAGGAGACAGTTATCACGTATTTATAATCATCACAAAAATCTACCAAGTTAAAAAGAATGATTTGCTTCTTCTTCAAAGAGGATCAAACGCTTTAAAGTTTCAAAATTTTCTTGTTCATCTTAAATCCGAAAAGTTTTCCGAGTACCTAATTGACCTTAACTGTACCACAAAAACATAAAATTTTCCAAATTAAGCATTTCCGTCACTTTGTGGCTTGCAACTAGCTTGAGGTCAATTCAAGTCACTGTCACTGTCTGGTGACATTGACAGACAGAATGCACCTGAAAGTTTCTAAGGAAAAACATTCTCATTTCTTTGGAGGTTAAACTTTTTTCGTGAATTTTAACAAGTTCCGCTTCATTTCTTTTAAATTAATTTGAGAAATTTAATGATTAATTAAGAAAATTTCGGCAAAAACTTGAGTTTCATTGGAATGTAACCTTTGATAACACCAATATGGTAATTGTCTCACCCCATCAAAATGAATTCAGCTTATCATTGGATATGTATTTATCTGATAGACATGAGCACAGCAAACAGTGCCTCTCCTACTAGTCGATGAACTCTTGTAGAAGATTGCCAGCTTAAGGGATTCAGTTCCAGTTCATGTTAGGCCCTACACACACGGCACTACTAAACTGAGCAAACTAAAATGGTTGGTAAGTTGCGCTACAAACCAGTTCCTGACTTGTTAGTGACCAGGCTACGCACACGAAACTACTCATCCAAAACTCAAATTACCCTTAAAACTCAATTAAATCACTCAAATTAGTATTCAAATTTTTTTGAATACCCTGCAAGCTGTTATTGACTGATTCTGCATTTTCTCAAAAAAAAAAATGTCGCAAACTTTTTGTCTCAGCGACTCGACATGCAAGTCCGCTGGTGACTGATTACAAACCAATTTCCAGGAATCACAAACCAGTTTGAAAGCAGTAGCACCATGTGCGGCGTACCATTTGTTTTAATGGGAAGTGATTCAAAGGAAACTGGTTACTAATTCGAGTCACTAATCCGTTTCTTTTCGGTAGCTCCGTGTGCGTAAATGAACTCCATAGAGCGAATATCTTCAAGCTCATCTTGTAACACATTAGTGAAATACAAGTTATTAGCAATAAAGCATGAACACAATTGAAATAGACTCTTCCAAGGTTATGAATCCTTAATCTATTTTTGGTCATTGATACTTTTAGCTTTTGGGGAGGGTTTCCAATTTATTCATTTTTTATTTATGGTTTTGGTCACATATTCATTTTGAATCACACAGACGTTTCTATAAAGGAATTTTGCAGATGACTTCAGATTTATCGTCTTCTAAAATAAATTGAGTTCAATTTACAGACTACACACTAAAATTGGAAATATAAATTTTTATTGTTCTGTATTAGTTGGTAATATTTCGTGTATATGATTTAGAAGACGTCGTTTTTTACAAGATATACGAATAAATGAATAATGAGGATATTGCCTTTTATGAATGTGGACCAATATCCATTCCTTCATTGATGGGAATCGGGCCAAAATGCGATCAATCGAATGCACAATTTTTCATTCATCTCAACGAACTATCCAAGAAGAAGACACCAACTGAGCGAATATTCCAAACAATTCCATGAAAAAAGGAAAAGCCAAAATTGATTCCTTATAAAGTTCATATATTTTTATTTATTAAGCTACAGCGTCTACAAAAGCATAAGCTACTAAAGCTCTTTCCTCGATTTAGTGGTGGGTCCCAAGATTGAAGTTGTGGTAGCTGTGAGCGCCCTTCGGATGACTGTACAGACCTTTCTTGGAGACGTGAGCGTGGAACCCTCCCTTGTCAGCATGGTACTCGACAAGACGATGTGAGCCGTCTGGTTCATGCAGGTCATACGCTCCTAGAAAGGAAGAAGATGAGTTCAAAATATTCTAAGTTCTGCAATACTCAAGTGGCTACCTTTGACGTTATGGTGACCATCGCCATGTTCCCATTGACTCTTGAAGTCGTGGGTGTGTGGGTCCTTCACTCCGTACTCGAACTTGTAGCTTGTGGGGACAGATAAGTCGTCATGTCCATATCCATGCCCATGTCCAGCATGACCGTCATGTCCATATCCCCCGAAACTTCCATAACCAAATGCAGCAGCGGCATAAATGCATCCAGCGAGAACGAATAACTAAAAGTTTGGAGTAAATATTGGTCCACAATTGTGACTTGAAGCAATGTACCTTCACGGCGAACATTGTAGATTCTTTCAAGTAACTACTGATTGAATACCTCCAACTGAGTGATACCAATCAACACTTCCGTCGACTTTATATAGTCAAAACAATCGATCAGGAATACCTCATGCCCAATAGCCGAGACACTTTCGATTGTGTTCTTGAATAATTTCGAGACAACTCTTGCGAAATTCCCGACAAACCCAGAACTTTTCCTTTGCTCATAACTGAGATCGAGATTGTAGGTACATTTTACAAAGCTTCATAAAAGAATTAATCTTCAGAGGAGACATTCAATACCTGGAACTTCTTGAAACAGGAAGGTTCCACAAATATTTTACGGTTTCTTGAATACCTTTCGCTCACATCTAAAGGTGAATTCCTCAAATACCACACAGAGTTTCATTTCGAAAGTACCTGGTTCAGGCATTTTCGGTAAACTACGGCCACAATATTTTTTGTTCCAACTAATTAGAGTATAATTAAGTAATTTTACAAGACTACTCAAAAACACACGTATTGCATAATTCTTTCGATTTGCATTAACTCAACATAGACTCAACGTGCAAAAATTGTGCCCTTTTTATGGCACCTTGTTTAACCACATATCTCGTGCGCTTTTTATCTGTTAACGCTTCACTGGACACTGCAACAAACTTGGTGGTATCTTACGAAATGAGAGACAACAATGCTTTTGTGATATTGAAAAAGAAGTCACAGCTACGAGATAATAGAGATTATCCCTTCAAAAGTTTTATTCAGTTTAAATCTATCATAAATGTAACGTAAAATGTTGGTAGCTTCTGCCCCCTTTGGGATGGGGATTAGACTGTCCGTGACTCTCGACATGAGGATGAGTCCCAGTTTTCTCGGTTCGATACTTAACCTCCCTGTGTCTTCTATCTGGCTCATGGGATTGGTACACTCCTAGGGATTCTGATTTTGTGGAGTCTTTTTGACGATCAATTTGAGGCATACCTGTCACAGTGTGTCCAGCTCCGTATTCTCTAAAGGATTTGTGGTCACCAGTGTGGTAATTCTTGACACCGTGATTGATTTCGTGCATTGGGCGAATCGATGACACTTTCTTGTGTTGCACCTTTGTGACACTAGGCGAGTCATATTTCCAAACGCCGTAATAGCTACTTCCAAGTTCCACAGATACCACCAACCCGGATAGTGATCCGAAAACTCCTACAAACTATATGTATTGTGTGTTTTCACTAAATCTCTTGTGTCCAAATCAAATTCGCTTACCAGTAACATGTGCATCTCGTCCTGCACTGAACAAACGCTACAAATCGAGTCCACCAAATGTTACTACGAATTTCTCCACATTCTGCTTTATATACCGAAAGCTGCTGACGATTTTAACGACTTTTTTGTGACAAGTCTCATGTTTGAGATGACCAGTTGTGATTTTTGAAAATTTGAAACCCGAATCTGGTTTTAATGAGCTTCAATATGCTGAGAAATTTGTGAAATTTGTTGCATTTTCGTCATTGACGTCGTGTATAAGATATATGACAAATCACCACATGTTAATACATGAATAGTCTAGTAACTTTCAAGTTGTGATAAGATCCATAAACTTCCTGTAACGTGAGTGTCTAGAAAATTTCTTTCTTCACAAAACTCGCCCGTTTTAATCTAACATCTAAATTACAAACATTGATATTGTTGCGGCTGTGGCCTGTGTGACCATGAGGACTTCTCGAGCAGCGTCTCACAAAAAATTGCCGAGCTGAAGCGATAACCTGAAGCGGACATCGGCTGGGAATTTCGTGTGAAACCTCAACCAACCATCATCAGTGCTCCGAAGATTGAAGTCCCTGTGGCAGATCTCACCCGTAGCCATGTAATTCGATGAACTTTAATCGGACGCAAGGAGGAACTGACTGCGAATTTTATGGAGAGAAATAAATTTCTCGACCGAAATCTCCCCGTGTAACACAATTTTACCAAAGTGCACCATTTCGATATTTTAAAAATTTACCAAGTTAGGCAAGGAAAGAACAACGAAAAACGTTAAGAATAATACAGGATTTATATAATATATAATAATCTTTATTTGTCACAATTTAACATGATAAATTTGATAAAAAGGAATAACATGTATTAGCTTAGTACTGGTTGTAGTTGTGGTAGCTATGAGCACCATGAGGGTGAACGTATGGTCCCTTCTTGGTGATGTGAGAATGGAATCCTGTGTGGGGTCCGACAGTGTATTCTACGAGACGAACAGAACCGTCTGGCTCATGAAGTTCATAGGCTCCTTAATGAAAAGGTTGATTGTATCAATTGACAAGTGCTAGGAGATGAATCACGTACCTTTGACGTTGTGGTGTCCATCACCATGTTCCCATTGGCTTTTGAAATCGTGGGTATGCCCGTCATGTACACCATAGTCGAATTTGTAACTTGTGGGAACCGCCAAGTCGTCGTGGTGATATCCGTGTCCATGTCCATGTCCATGTCCATAACCAAAGCCTTGAGCTGCTGTCAAGCAAACGAAACCGAGAAGGATTGCCAACTGAAAGGAAGTGGAACGAAGTAAAATTATCCTTTAAGGAGCTAATCGTTTGTTCGTGAAAACCTTTACAAATTCCATTATGTTAGATATCTGAATGCTCTGTGAGTAAACAGTGTTTCCAAGTAACCCACTATAACCTGAGTGATACCGCTAATTAATTCACCTGTTGTTTATATACGAAAAAACGCAAATGCCGAAACTTTCTAAGAAATATTTTCATTCTACTTTGATCTTGAATTTTCCAATCACCACATTTTTTCTAACTTCACAATAATAACTGAACAAGTGAATTGATAATTATTGGAATTAACTTTTACTTGTGTTTATCAATAAATTAAATTTTTTTCACCATTCGCTGGAATGTTTCGAAGGTGCTAAATGGCAATATTGCGACAATCCTTTGTATATTATTAAGAAAACCAAATTCGCTTACTAATAATTATTAGTTCATTTGAGTAACAAGCAACGATTAACGAAAAAATTTATTTTGGACCTTCAATGACGCAACTTTTATTACCTGGCACGCTTTAAATCTCCCAACCTGATAATGAGCGCTTATTAATTAAAACGTTGACTTTTGACAACCTTCCGTGTTACGGCAGAAAGGTATTTACCTAAATTTAGGTCATTAATTTCGCTGGTACCTTTGACATGCGGTTTTATAAGGAAAATTTTGCAATCATTTTAACACATTTCTGGTACATGAAAACTTTAGCTATTAAAACAATATAATTCGTAATTCACCTGGCTCGAGAAAGTTTATAAAACTATATGGGATCTCAATTGTGAAATCAGATAACTCTGGATTCTCATTTACAGTAGTCTCATCCGATTTCGGGAAAACTGATTTTCTCATGGAGATTCTTATTATGCGATCGCTAGTTTTCCTGACATGTTACATAGGCATTATCTTAATATTTAAAATCCTAATGGTCGTGAAGCAGAAAAGGAGATTGGGATTCACTCTCTGAAACGGGGAAAATTAATTTTATGAAGATCAAATACAGAATGAATTTCTCTTCGCTTCCTGGAAATGAATTTGATTCACTGGGGAACTCAAGCGGGGAAAATTCATTTTCAACATGACGTCATAAATATCCATAAATTTTTATATTTTGCTCGTCTTTTTTTCTAGTACATATATGGTATAATTTCTTAAAGAATACTATATATTCTGTGAATAGCTCAAAAATTCTTGATAGTCAAGTAAATAAATTTTCTTGTGATGAAATTTAATCAGTTAATAACACTTAACCGGTAGACAACATATGCATGATTCTGTATTTGGTAGGTTTGTGGAATCAAAAATCTTCATACGACAATATCCATACAACAAAACACAAAAATCGTTTCCTTCAAACCACGTTTGGATATCGGATATTTTGAACAGAGGAGGAACACACATATTTTGCCAAAATAAGAATACAGAGGATATTTTGCCAAAATAAGAATACAGGATAACAGTAGCTGTGTTCTTTTGGTAATCGGTATCGTACACACCTCGCACTCGATAGATGACAAACTTTTACCAACTTCAGTTCACCGTAAGAAAAATGAACCATATTGCCAACTGAATACTTCTAAGTCAAATACTTACTGAGTGGAGTACTTACTGAACTTTGTCCTAGTTATTATTGCGTGCTAATTTGCACTGAAAATGTATGAGATTTGACAGCCCTGCTCTACTAAAATGAATAAGAGAATACGGCTAGTAGATCATACATGGGATACAATATTTGTTCATCGTCCTTTCATTGTAAGGATATTTATTCGATTTAATGTTTGTTGAAAGATAATTTCCAATGCTTTCCATCTAGTTTGGAAAATTTGTGTCACGAACAAAATTGTTGAATTTATTTGGTGGTCTTAAGGTTCCTAAAACTTTTTAATAAGATAAAATATTTTGTTTGATTCTTTTTAAGGCCCCGAACCCAAAGGGTGATAACAGAACCCTATTAATCTGACTTCGCTGTCCGTTCGTCTGTCACAGAGTTGTATCTCTTGAACCATAAAAGGTAGACACTTCAAAGTTTCACAAAATGTGTACTACTATGATCGCTACAACAACAAATAATAAAAAAAACATTTTTTGTACGAAGGTACGGTTCCCTTCGTGTGCGGGTCCGACTCGAACTTGCCCACTTTTTATTTTAATTTGTTCTTCAGAACTTGTGCTTTCATAAAGAAACGATATTGATTTCTTAGTGACAATTCAAAGTCATCTGTAGGGAAACTGACAAATACAAACAGGATAGATTTTGCTTTGCATAATTTATTAAGAACAAATAAAAACCGTATTTACAAAACTTGTAGCAGACACGTGTAGCAGTTACTATTATTACCTAATCGCTAAATATCACACTTGGAAATCTCCTCAAACATGAAGGTTCATGTTGTGGTAACTGTGGGCACCATGGGGATGAAGGTATGGTCCGTGTTTGGACACATGAGCAACGAATCCGAGATGCTCATCGGAGGTGTAGTGGACAACACGTTTGGAACCGTCAGGTTCAACTAGTTCGTATGATCCTGGAAGGAGACACTTGAGCCAGAACTTAAAAGGGATTCTCGTGATTCCTTACCAGTGACATGGTGGGCACCATCCTTGTGCTCTTGTTGGCTCTTCAAATCATGAGTGTGGGCATCCTTGACGCCATACTCGAATTTGTAGCTTGTGGGGACGGCCAAGTCATCGTGGTGGTGGACTGGAGCATGATGAACAGGGACATGATGAACTGGAGCGTGATGGACTGGATAGGCATGGTGGCCATGGTGTCCACCGAACCCGAATCCAAATCCTGCTGGTCCTGATGGTCCTTGTCCGGCAGCCAGGCAGATGCAACCAACAATGAAGAGAAGCTAATCCAAGAAAAAGGTTTGTTGAAAAATTCGTTTGTCACTTTTCCGACTCACCTTGAGGGCGGCCATGTTTTGTTGAATCTAGGTCCGATCGTTGTTAATTCAAACTAATAATTGACTAAACCTTTAACGACTCGCGAGTTTTATACAAAATACAGCTCGAGTTGTGCGGACCACAGTTCCTCCTTCCTCGATAAAATTTTGGGCTCATGTTTTCATTGTGATATTTTTTCTTTGGTGAAAGGCAAATTATTGTTATGGAAACAATTTACAAGTGAATTGCAAAATAATTTTTGGTCAATTGACAAACATTGAAACAAAATAGCTGCCAATTTCTGACATGAAAAAATTCTTTTATCTGATCAACGAATTTTCGAATCAGATTAGGTTCTTTGTCCGATGCCCTTTCTCGCTCGATTTGAAAGCGCTGGGAAATTGTGAGGTGCTGCACGACCTTGCAGGGCTTCTTGCACTCTCAAGAATACAATGGGTTCACTCCAGTGTGGGAGTTCAGCCTTAGTCTTATGTCACGCGGACAAGTGCAGTGCTGCAGATACACCCAGATGGTACTTGCCACGAAAAATTAGTTAACATCTGCCAGACATTGACTCGGTCACGTTTGGCAAGTGGATATGGGAAGTGCTTATAGGGAACACCATGAGTTAACTGTGGCCTTTGTTTTACATGACACACCCAGTGAATTTTACTGACGACATTTATTTGGTATATTTTCTGGGAGTCTTTGAATATGTTATCCTAGAACAGAACAGAGTTTGTGATTGCTCTCTAAACTAGATAAAGATCAATTCAGGAAAATGTGCCGATCTAGAAATCGTTATATCTACTTCGCACATACATACATGCTGCGGTTCATATGATACAAAAGGAATTACGATTGGTTTTGTTTTAGTTTGATACAATGATTTGCATATTTTCTTCTATGGATTCCGAGGGAACAAAACCAAAAGACTCTCATTGCTAATAAAATACCTCAGATGGATCGACGATCCAATTTAATGATTTCATTAGAAATAACATACATCGTTAAATCATTGGGTCGTAATAGGTTTGCTAGGTAAGTCTTATGACAGTTTCTAATATCTGACAAGATGCAAAAGAAATTCTTGCAAACCTCCGTATAGGATACCAAATTCCATGTTCTAAACAGTCTTTGGCACTGCTATCCTTGCACATTTCCATGGTACTTGAAAAAGTTTACCAATGTGATATAGGCACAGCCATACGCGAACACTGGTAAAATGCAGTAGAATCCAAGATATCTTAGAATTAATGTTTCCAATGCCAGCATGCAGTGGAGTGTTTTCAAGCTGACTCTGGCACTCATTTCCGATGCCAGAGTGGATTGATTTCGAATGTCGAAATTGATTCACATATGATTATTTAATAAAGGCGCTTTTAAAACGATTATTGATGATTGTAGTAATGTTATTTCACTTTATCAGGAACTAATAGTAACAAAATGTCATTGTTAATAATTCGTCTGACTAAATTAAAAGTTATTTCGATTTCGAATTTCCGAAATAATCACATCCATCTGTCAAGCATAATTTCAGTCGTTTATAATTTTGAAAATTATGACGTATTATACCTTTAATAGATTAGAATTTAAAAATTTTTCAACTTTTACCTAATTTCCGAATGACTTCGTCGTGGTCACCTGTTGGAAATAAATTTTCGAAATTCATTTTGCCACTCCAGCGTGGAAATAGAAATAGACCCGATTTTCACGCCACTCTGGGCACAGATTGCACGAGAGACACATATAGCGGAGTGTGTGGCTGTGAAACGAGCGGAAAATGTAAGCAAATCCAGCACAATCCAATGTCCAATGAGTTTCTTCACACAAAGAGTTGCAATTACAATTTGGTCACATCGCAATGAAATTTCGTGAATTTCTTGAATAAAATGTCAGTTTATGTTGCCTCTGTCTTAATATACTTTATTATGGTACGTGAAAATCAGAATTTTATAGCTATACAGCATTAACTAAGAAGCATTAAAATAAATAAACATTCATTCAGCTACACTATCGAAGACGCGTCAATTTAAACATGGAGGTTGAAGTTGTGGTGACTGTGAGCACCATGAGGATGCACGTATGGTCCTTCCTTGGAAACATGAGCCACGAATCCCAGATGTTCATCAGAGGTGTAGTGGACGAGACGTTTTGAACCATCGGGTTCCAGTAGTTCGTATGATCCTGGAAGAAACTATGTGAGCTTGGTTTCTAAAGATATTAGTAATGCTCTTATACCTGTCACATGGTGGGCGCCGTCTTTGTGTTCTTGTTGGCTCTTGAAGTCGTGGGTGTGTTCGTCCTTGACACCATATTCGAACTTGTAGCTTGTTGGCACAGCATGAGCGTCATGGTGGTATACAGGAGCATGATGGACTGGGTAAGCATGGTGAGCTGGAGCAGCATAGCCGTGATGACCGAAGCCTGGAGCTGGACCTGGTCCATATACTCCGAATCCTGCTGGAGCCTGTCCTGCCGCGAGGCAAGCACAACCCACGATGAATACGAGCTGTAATGAGCAAAGGTTTTGCAATCCAATCATAGCACAAGTGAATCAAAACCCACTTTGAACCCTTGCATGTTGATCTTGTTTCAATCAAAGCCCACTTTTGAATGATACTTTCCGAATAAGTCGAAAGCTTTTATACCAAATTCAGATGCAGTAATAAATGCTAAGCATTGCCAAAACTTGAACTTGAAAACTCTGCACTGAGTCATGATTGGGACAGTGAAAGGGCCAAATTGTTCCCTCCATTTTGTTATGCACAGGTTGATAATATCAACATTCGACTTTGGCTTTTTTCCCTTCCGGCTACCATTTGAAACAAACTTTGAGCCGTGGCTTGCGCCGAAAATCGAATCGCGTTTCAAACTTGATTGAGTCTTAAATGTCCCCAATTACCCTGAGGGGCTGAGCAATTTATAATTTCATAATTAAATTTGTAATGACTTGAACGATTGTTGTTAAACAGAAAATTAATTTGTACCAACACGTGTTTGATATCTGAGGCACGTGTCTGTAAGGGAATTTGCAATGTGTCAGAATGAAGCTGTTTCTTGGAACAGCACACTTACAATCAAATAAAATTAGAATCAACTCACACTATCTATAAAACTATGAAGGTCTGAAATTTTAACTTGACTACCTCCACCTGGTTATCGTTTCCCCATAAGACTGTGGCATAGCCTTCTTTCAGTCTTAGTCTACTCCTTAGAAAGGCACCACCTTTGTGATCTGATTATGGAAGAGAGATAGCAACCCAGTTTGTATCACATCTTCTACCGGTTTGTTTCTGCTCTAATATATCAGGGATTCTCTTTGCCACTTAAATTTCAAGTGCACATTCCATTCCAGCCTGTTTTGAGTTCAAGGATAATTCTGCAAACGTAAGATTTGATTTTATGATTCGAGGATTACTGGTGGAATAGGAATCCGAGGATCATAAATATGTGCATTGCAACTAGTCCATTTTTAAAAGAACGTTCACATCCCAACGTTAAAGTGGAAAGTGAAAGCTCTTCGTCTGTAATTTGATTTCGAATATTCGCATTCCATAGTGCTTCCACAAAGTGTTCTTCTTCAATGAACGCCATTGCTGAATCCAATATTTTGTGAAGAAAAATGAATGTATTAACAACCGTCACAACAAAAATTATATATACTTACAGCTTTCACAACACTTCAAAACTATTGTGAAATCCATCTGTTGGATTTTTCGAGAACTACTTTTTCGCTTCGAAAACAGTAATATGAGCTTTTCTCTTCAAAAATGGGAACGGACAAAGTGGCATGGAGCCATGCATCACATATGTGAAGAAGGGACAGAAAATCACTTTCACGTGGATATTGGGATGTGAATGTTCCTTAAAGCCTAAAAACTTCTCTATGAAATATTATAGCAGCATCAGAATACATTATTGGATTGTTACACTAATATCACATGTCGTGATCACTAATACAATAATATAAGTTATTTTGGAGACATTTCCATTGTAAGAAATAAGGATTCTTGGCTTGGTAGGACTAAATAATCGAGTGAAATAGATGAAACTTTCAACTATTTTGACATTTATTTTCACGTTTCAACATAATCTATTCTATACACAATCAGTTAATTCGAGGAAGCTCTAGACAATTTAAGGTTGGACAAGGTTGAAATTGTGGTAACTGTGCGCTCCGTCAGGGTGTAGGTATGGACCCTCCTTGGTCACGTGAGCGTGGAATCCGCCATGTTCGTCTGAACTGTAGTTCACGAGTCTCTTGGAACCGTCAGGTTCAACGAGCGTGTAGGAACCTGCGAAAGATTGAGCTCAAAATTCTAGATAACCTTTGTGCTTCTACAGACTAACCAACAACATTGTGAGCTTCGTCCTTGTGCTCATTCTGGCTCTTGAAGTCATGTGTGTGCTCGTCGTTAACGGCGTATTCGAAGTGGTAGCTTGTTGGAACAGCGTGCTCTGGATGTGCCGGAGCATGATACAGTGCTGGAGCGTGGTAGACAGGAGCAACGGGAAGTTTGTGAGCCAATGGAGCCAATGGAGCCAAAGGTGCTACAGCTGTTGGTGCGCGAAGTGGAGCAAAGGTGAATTTTCCTGGTGCTGCAGGTCCTGCAGGAAATTGCGCCGCTGCTAGGCTCACCAAACACGCCAAGAGTGTGAACTGAAGGAAGAAGATTAGGATTGATCTTGAAGTGTGAGCACGGAATTTTCTTACTCTGATTCCTTTCATTTCCATGTCCACTTTGATTGTTCCCTGTTCAAGTTTTGTGCTTGAATGATAAAACTTTGGATCAACCCACTAATTTTATACTCCACCAAAACCACTAGACAAGGTTGATGTGTCCTCTGTAGGGAACAAATTTTGGCACACATCGAACATGACAAGTTTTCGGTGTCAGATCAAAAATCGCCATCAATCTTATCGCCATTCAAGGTTTTACATCCGAAAAAGGCTTTCTTTTGCGTCATAACGCTTAGGAGAACTGTCTCTTTTGCTGGAGGCAGTATGTTGAACCTTCAGCCATTATGCAATGACACAGATACTCCCTGTGTTTCACAAAATCCTTTTTCTGGTTTTGAGGCGATTGGACATTCGCCGAAATTATAGCTACAGCATCTTCAAATCCAACACTCAAGCTCTGCTTATGTCTTAAGGTTTTGGTTCCAATTTTGGGGCAGGTCGCTCGAGGGAAAATGATTTGCAAAAACCCGTGGCGTTTCAGCTTCAAACGTCAACCGCGGCTGAATGTCACAGAGAAATTACATTCCATAGTGACATGCCGTTTTTACTTTTAAAAACTGGGCGCGTCCCATTCCGAGGACACCGGGACATGTCACCGACTGACCCACATTTTTCAAGCTTATAAGCCAAAGCTTCGAGGGTTTCAGATCATTCAATCTTGAGGAGTCGAAGAAACACAGGACAATCACAATGGAAGCAGTTAAAGTAACAAAGTCTTCAGTTACAAACCGAATTAGCTCTTCAGAATTTCTCATTCCAGTATACACTCTTAGCGTGTTTGGTGAGCCTAGCAGCGGCGCAATTTCCTGCAGGACCTGCAGCACCAGGAAAATTCACCTTTGCTCCACTTCGCGCACCAGCAGCTGTAGCACCTTTGGCTCCATTGACTCCATTGGCTTACAAACTTCCCGTTGCTCCTGTTTACCACGCTCCAGCAGTGTATCACGCTCCTGCACATCCAGAGCACGCTGTTCCAACAAGCTACCACTTCGAGTACGCCGTCAACGACGAGCACACACATGACTTCAAGAGCCAGAATGAGCACAAGGACGAAGCTCACAATGTTGTTGGTGAGTCTGTAGAAGCTCAAAGGTTATCTAGAATTTTGAGGTCAATCTTTCGCAGGTTCCTACACTCTCGTTGAACCTGACGGTTCCAAGAGACTCGTGAACTACAGTTCAGACGAACATGGCGGATTCCACGCTCACGTGACCAAGGAGGGTCCTTACCTACACCCTGACGGCGCTCATAGCTACCACAACTTCAACCTTGTCCAGCCTTGAAGCTGACAAGTCTTCAACCCACCGAATTTGTGTCTTGTACTTATGAATACTGACAATTAAACTTTATTTATCTCATTTAAAATTTTGAGCTTTTTGAAGATCCTAGCCTCCTTCTAATGTAATGGACAAGTCACATAAGCTGGTTATCCTGTTTTATTCTATGCTCCGCAATGAACAAAATACTTAAACAATATGTTCATGGTTCACTTAAAATGAAAGTTAATGTTCTGAAAGCTTCTTCCGCCACTAGGATGTATGTAAGCACCTTCTTTGCGAATTGCCGCTCGAAATCCTTCTTTGTCCCTGGCAGAATACCTTACGTGGCGTTTTGAGCCATCGGGTTCCACAAGTTCATAAGACCCTTGAATGAGAGATAAAAATGCAAGTAAAGGTTTTAACTAGGTTAATGCCAAACCTTTAACTAGGTTTTCTCTGTCCTTTAACTCCTGCTGGCTCTTGTGGTCTCCAGTTCTCAAGTCCTTGACACCATACTTGAATTTGTACACAATTGGCGCGCCATCACTGTAGTAGTTGTGGCTGTGATACTTGGCGTAGACTAAGCTTGACATATTCGAATGTTGCGTTTCAAGCTTAAAAGCTTTCGGCTTTTGCTGATTGTAGTTGATTGCAGCTAACACAGGCAGGAACGTTAGAACATAGGTCTGATTGCTACTCACGTTGAAGGCGTGACTCAGAAGTACGCTGAAGTTCGCCGCCACTTGCAGACTTTTACCATCACTTGAATAGAGCGGTATCACGAGGTTTACCAAAGGTATGAACTTTTCCACGGATGTGACTGCAGCTGGCAAGATGAAATTCGAAACATTCTTCGAAGTTCCAATTGCATCCTCAGCACACATCAAGTTCAGGAAAGCTGTCACACACAAAAGCTTTGAAAATGAGAAATTATTAAGAATTATGCTTTATGTAGATATTTCCACAAAAAAGCTCACCTTCAACGAGAACATTTCGCCTTTTCTTGATGCGAACTCGGTGATAAAATGTAGGCTCCGATCAGCAGAACATGGTATATAAAGCTTTGGTCAATTCAAGTTCTCCTGAATTTGCTTTCAAGCTTTCAAAAATAGAGCATTTCCTTATCCAAGCGAAAAAACTTCAGTTCTACGTTAACTTTGTCGCATGCAGCTAACCAAGCTATGAGTGATGGCGGCTAATCTGTCAGAAATCACACGAAACCTCGTTATTTTTTTACGTTTCGCATGGAATAATACTTCCTTGTTTCGTGATATCCGTTTGCGAAACTTTTCAACAGTGTGCAGACAGATATACATATATTATGTACGTGATGCCAATCGAATGGAGTGTTCTTATTGACTCATTGTTTACTCTCAGAAATGGCAGTGGGATTTCAAAAAAGGACAAGAGGACTCATTGCCTTGTATGGTCTTTATTTCGGCAAAACCGCAAACACAATTTTCTTTTAGTGGTGGTGGAAAAGATTCATGTTGTGATAGCTGTGAGCTCCATGAGGATGAAGGTAAGGACCTTTCTTAGTGATGTGAGCTTGGAACCCCTTGTGCTCATCTGCAATGTACTCGACGAGACGAGTAGAACCATCGGGCTCAACCAATTCGAATGATCCTGTGACAAGGTGAGCTTTGTCCTTATGCTCGTCCTGGCGTTTGTGGTCTCCAGTGTGGGGATCCTTGACGCCGTAGTCAAACTTGTAGCTTGTTGGAACGGCGTAGTCGTGGTGACCATCCTGGTGGTAATTGTAATGACCTGGAGCTGGAGCTGGAGCAGGTGCTGGTGCAGCTGGAGCAAACGGAGCAAGTGACGCTGGACCTCCAGCGACAGCAGGAAGTCCCAGATTCAGTCTACCAAAAGCTGGGGCAGCTGGAGCTGCAGGACCAAAACCGAATCCTGGAGCTTGCCCTAAAGCCATATGGACGAAACAAAGTAAAAAGGCAACCTAGAAGGAATGTGAGCCATAATAAAGTTTCTGGTTCAATTATATTTTCCTACCTTCAATCCTTGCATTTTTAGAGCTTTGGTTTATTCGGCTCAACAGTGAGTGATACTTTACCAGACACAATTAGCAGCTTTTATACAATTTCAAAATCGTGAATGGAATTCAAAATGGCTCCGTTTACCAGAAATTTTGATTTGATCAAACTTTCCTGCCTTTGAAAGTTTAAAAAGTACTTTAAAGAATTTTAACCATTTCAATGAAATATTGAAAGTTTTATTCATATCACACACTGAGTTTATATCACCTTTAACCCGTTAAAGTGATAGGAATGACAAACCATTTTGGTGAATGACATGACATTGATTCTAGTACCTACTGTATTGTCGTTTGTTAAATAATTTCTTAATTATGTTCTCCTGTTCTCTGGTTTCCACTACAATTCCTTGTTCCATAAATTTCATTTCTCAATGGCTAATAGTAACATTGACTCGAGATCACTTGACTAATGAATCTCCAAAGAATAATTAGGAAATCGTCGTGATAGTCCGACAGTTCAATATCGTGGAACGTATCCAACAGAATTTTTCACTTGTACTTAATCTGCTCTTACTTATTACCAGTAAATTTATTTCAATTTGAAACGACAATCCGAGAAAATCCGAGACAATCCGAGAATTCTTTGCTGAGTGCTGTTTCGTGTTTCCTTTACTACAATTTAACCTCGATAATTGCAACCCTTGATAGTCGCAACTCCTCAATAAACGCACCTAGTTGTAGCCAAGCAAGTAGATCGTAAGGAAATCCAGTTGAAAATTTCAGACGTTTTTAGCAAAGAATAAGATACATATATTCATGTATATACATATATGGTATATAGAGTGATAGCAGAAATATACTTATCATATATTTCTGATGTATCAGTTGTCAGTGACATGTTTATCACTTTCTTTCTTCCTTCCTAGGCATTGAAATGTGTTACTTAGTTATTGCAACGACCTCAGTTATTTCAAAAGTCACAGTGGCTTTTATCAAGGTTGTACTGTACTTAGCATCAAGGAAACTGATATGTTTCGAAACTTCAACTTTATAGAAATAAATTTTGATTCAACTACATGAAAATTAATGTTTGTTTTCATGACAACCAATAAGGGTTCAAACATTCTAGACTACAAATATTATGCAAAGTCCCGAATTTATAAATTTATCGTTAACAATATTATAATAAAAATAACACTTTCCACTTTCGACAACATAACAAATGAAAGATTGATATTTTTTAAGCAGAAGCCATTCTGATAATAATAATGTCCCACTTCTGGCTATAAGAAATACTTATTATATTAATGATAGCATCTTGTGCCTGTTCAAGGATTGAGAAACTGTGGAGTGTGTTGAAGCCGACTCTGGCACTCGTTTCCAATGCCCGAGTAGATTATTTCACGTCCATCTATCGATCATAATTTCAGTTGTTTGTAATTATTAAAATTATAATATTCTTTCCTAATAAGATAAACATCTTTGAATTATTACGCCTTTAATACATTAGAACTGAATATTTTTTTTCCATTTTTCACCTTATTTTACTAAAAATATACAAAAATTCGAATGATCTTGTCGCGGTCACTTGTTTCAATCGCTCCGAAATAAAGTATTTTGCCAATACAGCGTGAAAATAGAAATACATCCTATGTTCACACCACGCTGGGGACAGATTGCACGAGAGGCACATATGGCGGAGTGCGTAGCTGCGAAACGAGCGGAACATGTATGCCAATCCACTCCACTTCAAGCTGGTATTGGAAACGCCCCTTTATGGTAAAACTTCAAGATAACAAATCATAGCACCCCTGCCTCAACACAGAACTGTTACAATCGCTAGTCGAGCAGAATAAGAAATTGATAGTTCTGTGTATATTTCACAATTTTATTAATATTATAATATTATTAAATTTATATATTTTCAAAATTGTTCCACAAAATTGTGGTCATCATTCGCTTAATGATGATGATAGAAGAGATTCATATTGTGATAGCTATGAGCTCCATGAGGATGAACGTATGGTCCTTTCTTGGTGATGTGAGCATGGAGACCCTTGTGCTCATCGGAAGTGTACTCTACAAGGCGAGTGGAGCCATCAGGTTCGACAAGCTGGTAGGATCCTGAACAGAAAACTTTTATTCAAAATCACTAAACACGAAAGATCTATTACCTTTGACATGATGAGCGTGGTCCTTATGCTCCTGTTGACTCTTGTGGTCATGGGTGTGATCATCCTTGACTCCATATTCGAATTTGTAGCTGGTTGGCGTGGCGTAGTCGTGGTGATGGTGATAGCCGTGGTAAGGTGCTGGGGCTGGAGCAGCTGGTGCTTTTGCTCCGTGCATTCCTGGTCCAAATCCAAAACCGCCGAACCCAAACCCTGGCCCTGCTGGTGCTTGACTAGCAGCGAGACAAGCCATTCCTAATGTGACAAATAACTGGGAGAAGAATTAAGTTGTGACATCCAACTCGGTGTGACTTCTGAAACTTACCCCTAAAACTTTCATGATTGTCCCCAAGTGATATTAGATTAAAAGCTGATCTTTGAATGATACATTTGTGCCTCGCAAGCTAAGCTTTTATACAAAATTTCAAATGAACTGCAGGTCAAAATTTTCAAATTTGGTCTCCCCAAACAACGCTGCACAACAATCACTGAAATTAAATTTTTTAATTTTCAAAAATAATTGAAATTTGTGAAAAGAATGAATTTTTGGAAAAGCATAAAACATGAATTCCTTTAAATCAAAAGCTTGCAGTTCGATAGTAAAAAAATCGACGTTTTCAAGGTGATTTCTGTTCCTTCACTCAGGCTTTCGGGAAGGTTATTGAAAGTTTATTTGAATGTGAGCTTTTATTATTGTTGTACTGATAAAACCTCCAGATTGATTGATAAGTAATTGAGCTTTATTTTTAAGCTTTCATTTTCAGTAAAACGCTTGAAGTGTTGAAATGCAAATAAATCGACGTAAACGGTTCAATTACAATGCGAGACATGATACTGATATCACGTCAAGTTCAAGGTTGCCTCGAGTGATATTCAAATCAAAATTATCTTGTCAAAATTAATTCAAATTTATTTAAATAACAGGAGAAATTCAACAATTATTTTGGTTACAGTAATGTAAAATTTCAAGTTCTAAAGGATAAACAGGACAATTTCTAAAGAGTGAAAGTGGAAGAAAACCCGAAAATGATTCGTAACAAACAAGTCACAAATTTTGTTGAGTTATGTGAGCAAACTGTGACTCAAACAAATCAATATCACTTAGTCAACTTGAATTTGAAAACTTCAAAAATAATTAAAAATCCTGATTTAATATTTACTTTTTCATTTAGAAATAAATTCAACATTAATTTCACTTTTCTTTTCGATTTTAATTTGCATTTCCAACAGACAAAACGAGCTCGCTTTCATTTGAAAATTTTTGAATTCTTCTATTTTTCCCGCGTGAATTGGAAAAGTTTTTGATATTCCACTATCAAGAAAAAACCGTACATTCTGCCGTTTCCTTTGTATCCAAACCAGTATTGGAGTTAAGCCGTGCTGTAGAAGTATAGTTCGCAGATGCTCATGGCAAAAGTGACCTACTATTGCACCTGGAACTGGTCTAGCTGCTTCCAAAAGAGAAAATCCTGTTTGATTGTCAGTGTTTTCGTAATCCGCCAAGTTTGATTCAAACTTCAGCGGGAGAAAGGACCCCATGTTGGATTCGAAGTAATTTTAACAGATCGAATTTTTGAGTTCAATGAACTGGCAGCCATATTGTCAGAACGCCAACTTGTCGTTAACAATGCAAAAGAAGTCTCACTGTTTATTTGAAATGATTTAAAACCAGATTTGATCAACAAGCTTTTCCACATGTTTGAAAAACACCAACATAAAGTGAATAAAAGCAAACAAACATTTCTTCTTATGTGGGAAAATTAAAGTGCATTGGATGAAAAGTGATCAATGTCAAGATCAAGTTGCAAGTTGAAAGGAAGAAGAGAACCGATGAAAACTTGTATCTTGTATCTTGTATCTTGTATGTTGTATGTTGTATAGTGTGCTGAGATGAATTCAAAAAAACAAATCAACTATAAATAGCTAAGCATAGCATTTGCTTGCATTCAATTGTTGGTTAATATCTCTCCCAATAACACTTAGTTATTAGTTTTGTGTATCACTTTAGAGTTTGTGTTCTTATCTTATCGGTTGTAATTTGACTTTGGTGCTATAGAACTCAGGACAAAATAATTTCAGCAAATATGCGGTTCTTTGTAAGTATCAAAAGCTTATCGCCTAACATCCACTGAAAGTTTTATGGGAAAAAGTGAAAGTTTTATTGGAAAAATGAAAACCTGATTTGTGAAAAGTGAAACCTTCATATATCACTTGTGACGATTTTGAACAGAAAGTGTTATTGAAATCCTTTTTATGCCACATATATCTAATATATAATTAATAGAGTAGTTTCGGGTATTATGGCCTAGTTGGCCAATATGGCCTAGTACTGTTTCTCTGAAACTAACCAACACTCACGGTAAATGTACCTGCCACGTCCAAGCAACACTGCCCCTCATCCCTTCAGTTAATCTCCACTCCACTTCTAAGCCCCCCCGTGTGCTGTGTAGCCAAAGATCTCAAACTGCATATTTCGATGTTATTTTTTGTCAAGTTTGAACCATTCCAGCTTCTCAAATTGTGAGTGTTTTCATATTGTTTGTGCAAAGTTTTGTAGGATAATATATAATCTACAGTGTTGGTAAGGTTTTTTTAAACATATTGTGAACTGGGTCTTATATTAGACCTTGTTTTTCAAAAATGTTCCTTCGGCCAATATGGCACACCTGATACAGGGCTATTCAGTGCCTCTATTATGAGCTATGAAAAATTATGAGCTCAAGAAAAATGCTCAGGAGTGGAAGCTGATACCTTCTTCAGTGAAATTTTTTCCTCAAAATGAAGTGTAATTGATTTTATACCCTAGGCGGGTAATATGGCTCACATCTTATACGGCTAATATGGCCCTAGGCCATAATACCCGACCATGTTTAGAATTTGATGAATGTTCAATTGTGGGAAAAAATTTAGTTTTTCTTATTCTTTGAAGTTTTAGAGTCTTAAGCTTTTAGTTATTGATTCCTTATGAATTCTACAACGTGAATAACTAAAAAAGACTGGTTGATATCAAACACTTAGATTTTTATAGCAAAAAAGGCTTATGGTGTGCCATATTACCCGAAACTACTCTATCTTATAAAATATGAAGCAAATATCTTCGAAGTCCTTCTCCACAGTAACGTCTATCCGAAATGCCTCTCCTGTTAATTTCTTTGCGTTCTTGATAACTTATTAATTGCATTGAACGATTTATTAACTTGGTAATAGGATTTTGTGTTTATAAAATACTGAACAAGTTTGTAAATTTATGCCTTGATCCTTTAAAAGTTGGAGTTCCAATTTCGTTAGTGGTTAAAAGTTCCCTAAATATTTTTAGGAGATATGTACTATATCTTGTCAGTTACTATTAAAGTCCTTTGCTAGAGCCAGTAGATTCGTTGAGAAGTGGTTGGGAGTGTTCTGGACAGAAATATTGAGGACTGTTTTGAGAAATTGACATTCTCTTGGTTGGAACGTATCATCCTGTGGCAGACCAGTACCTAAATATTACTTAGTTTACCTGCAAAAAGGAATTATTGGAAAAATAAGGAAGAAACAAGAATATTTTATAAGTTGCGTCTTGTCCTAATGAGACATAAGACGTATTACATAGTAGATCTGTTCACGTATCGGATCGGCAATATGTTTCGAGCGTTTTCGTACTTTCTCAAAAAATAGTTTTGAGAGAATTTCACGAAAACTGACGGAGGGGAAGTTTGCTTGAATGTGCTAGATGCTACTCAACAAATTTGCTCGAGTAACTTAAAGCATGTTGAAAATTCCTGTTCGTTTGACATTTTTGTACTTTTCGAGTAACAAGAGAGAATTTATAAAAATCCTCCCAAATTGCTCATTTACAGCCGAGTAAACTCTAGTAAACTCAAGCTGTACGTGAACAGAATTAGTGTCATCTCATATAGTGTTAAAGCTTTTTTACTAAATGAAAACGTATTCAAATTTAATTTTTCTTTTCAGAGTAATCCGCATCCGCGCCTGGGGTTTATAGTCCTGATGTTGGCAGCTGTCCAGGCAGTACCAACCGATTTGCACATGGCGTATGCTCCAGAATACGTAAGTTACCTCTTGATTCATTTCCTAATTCCAGGTCAATTTAGGTTTCATTTAATAAATTCAACATTCAAGCAAAGTTTAGTTATTCAACAGTTCGTGTTGATAACGCCAAATTGGATAACATTGTAATTGTAGATCTACATCACGATTTCCCTTAAATCTCAAAAAAGCTTTGTCTAAAAGTAAAAAATTAGAATGCTCAAATTGTCCAAGGACGGCCATTTGGTGAGACAAACTAAACTTTGCGAAATATGTCTCCAGCTAAGATGCAATTTTCTCTTAATTATGTGACTTGAACTAGTTCAGTGACTTGTTATATATATATTTTTTTGTTTATATCAATCAATAGTATCTCATTTATAACCATAAATTTTCCCGCAATTTGTTCCAATAAAAACTGGTCAATCGTTGGACCTGCATTCATTTTAATGACCTGTACCTGATTTGATATCAATTGGCCCTAATTTGAAATGAATGTGACTTTGATTTGCAATTATCTAATAATTATTAATGAAATTCGTGATTATTGTGAAAAATTTCACTCTTGTATTGATTCGATATTTATCTCCGAATAAATGTTTCATGAAACTGAATGCTTATCCCCGAATGAATTCGAACGATTTCCTGATTTTTAATAAATAAAACATTTGTACCTTATATACCTTCACTCGCTTTTCTGTTGAGCAAAATTACATATCGTCGGTTATCATGAAGACTGTATTATCTCTGGTTTTCGTGAAAATGAGTTATCAGGGTCTCTATAGGGTTACACTTATTCTGTCAAAACTCACTGCTCGGATTTTTTCAAATTGACAGGGGAAAATGCGTTCAGATGGGATGAAATGTAAATGCCCGTGATAAGAAATCTTATAACACATATTTCATGTAATATAAAATTTTACCACACACGGAACATGAACTTTGATCAAGTTCTAATTAAAGTAGCATTTAGTTCAATTTTGCGTGCATATTTAACAAAATTACAAGAAATAATTTATGCATAAACTTCACGTGTAATTAATATTTATAAATTGAGTGATAAATTGGCCATTGAATCGAGTTAATCAAATCATTTATGAAGAAAAACATGTAGAAACTTGGAAAAAAGTGGGAGTGTAAAAGAACATAAAATAAGTTAAATTCGAAATTAGATAAACCAGATACTTGTAGATTTATTAACTAATAAATAAACGAAAACAGTTTAAAAGACAATAACCTAACAAAGTGGTCTGTAGTACATCACAATACCTCGGACATGTAAACGTATATGTCAATTATGAATAATTGGCAAAACATGCAATCATTTAAAATGATAATTGATTTCTCAGGTGAAATCGATAAGGCGATTAATTAAAATCGATTTTCGTACAAGATATTTATACTTGATCACATCTGGTGTCATTTGTGCCATAGATATGGATATTGGATATTGATTGAATAAATAATATCCACTGTCGTTCAGCTTATATACCACCTGTTAATTATTCTACGGCAATTTTAATTAAAGTGTTCTACAATGAATTAGATATGTTCAATTTTGCCTGTGCCAAACTTCAGGTCAAACCACAAACGGTTCGTCAAGTTTGAACGGGAAAATATCAACTGGTCAATTATTTAAATTTATTAACTACGTCCACTTTGATTTTTGCATACTTCTACGTTTTTCCAGCTAGTCAATTTGGAAATGATAATGTCTACTATTACATTGTATCGAATTTAACAAGTTTTTTTCGTCTTAAATTCGTAATTTTAAATAATTTATCTACGAAAACGTTTTGCGTGGAAAACAAGATTTATTTAGTGGAATTTTGAAGTTGTAAATTTTTCATTTCGATTTTGTTAAAAATAAATCAAGCATTTCGTTACTTGATTGAAAGTTATTTATGTTTTCTAAGAAAATATTGAATTATTTCAATTATTAGAGGAAATTCGATTTTGTTTTCACAAACATAACACTTTCCAATCTTACCATATAAACCATACAATTTTTCCCATTTTGAAAGTTCCGTAGCCGATCGACAAAAAACGAAACCCTTATAGTTTCGTCATATCTGTCTGTCTGTCACAGCCATTTCACTCGGAGACTATTAGGACTATATGGATGAAATTTAAATGACCCGCTAGACAATGCGGTAGTCAAAGTACCAAAAAATGTTTTGCTAAGAGTGGCACTCCTTACATGTATCTGACGGACAACATTTTTTTTTTCAGTGCAAAATCGCGAGTGGGGTAATTCTGGATAGGTCTTTCAAAATGAGATGTGCGCTTAAGTCGTCAAAAATGTGTGTGTGTGTGTGTGTATGTACCTCTAACCTTTGAACGACGCGGCGGAAAAATCTGAAAAAAATTTAGATAGTAGAACTATTTAAAACCATTAAACGATTGTTGGATTGAACAATAAGTGTCTTGCCGTTAATAAGATATTCGAAGTTTAAGTTACCAACCAACTTATAACTTTAACTCAATACCATATCAGCATTCTACGTAATCATCACCCCGTGCTTATCTGACACGCACTTGGTTTGTTTTTGTATTATAATATTTAATTGTTAAAAAAAGGTAGCCCTTCTTTTAAAAGTACAATTCGGATATTGTTTGGATGTTGCCGGCCAAATTGAAAGAAACACTTTTCAATTAATTTATCGCGAAACATCAACAAATATGCAACCGCCAATGCATTTTCATGAGCCGATGCAGTTTGAATATGCAATTTTGAATCTGCATGATTTATTGCGCCAAAGATGGCGGCTTCTTGTGAATTTTCTTAATGTTGAGCTGACTTAATCAGTTAAAAATTTGCAATTTGTCCACTCCGAATGAAACATACTTTTCGGAGCATGTTTTACGTGAAGTAGAAGGAAGGAAAATGTATTCACACTTTTGCAAATATTAGAGCGATGAATTTCCTGCTACCTTCCACCTCTAACGTGGATTACAAATGACTGAACGGGATGTGGAAGGAGGTTACAGTGCATAGCCATGCATCAATAATTCCAGAATTTGCATAACCTGTAAGGGATCAAGGTAGATCAGCCTCGAGCGCCGGAAACGAGTCACAAAATTAATGAGCTTTATCGACACGAATATTTGGGTTCCACTCGTCATGACGCAAGACCCCACAAAGACGCCGCAAAGAGTTATTGAAGAAAAAATTAAGAAATTATCAGTCAATCATGTAATCAATCACAATTTTGACGGCTAGTAGCACACGCCAAAGATGGTATAACCAAATGGTGGATAATTATCAAAAAATATTTTTCGATATTTATCTGGAATATTAAAAAATTAATGTTGTTAACAATTTTGCATATTTTAATATTCATCCAGTGAACGAAAATTTTAGCATAAAACATAACAAATGAACTGACAACAAATTACGAGGCATTGGTCATTTATCAAACCTCCAACTGAGAGATTGGTGTTTTTTTGTTTTAACCTGTTTTATGGAATAGGTATGGGATATGCCAAACCTACTCCTTTCCTAGGCACGCCAAGATGTGTAGAGTAGCTTATGGGAAAACGCATTTGAATACGATCTACTCTGCGATCTGCAGAAAAGTGCAAGTGGAGAACGATAGATCACGACCTATCCGAAAGTGGTCTAACAAATCTTCTATGGGATTTATGGAAAGTATCGCGAATCGTGGGAGACGAGTTTTGTAGGTGTGATTTACGATGACTGATTGGTATCAACTCACAAATTTGCATACAACACCAAAAGCTGCAACTTGTTTGAAACAGCTACTGTTCGAGAGTGTTTTTGTTTAACCATTAAACACACGCAACTAAATATGATACGACACCTGTCAAAGTTTATGACAAATTTCTATGAAGAATACATATTTCTGGAACAGACTCTAGCTGCATTTGAAGTCATCCACCATCCACTACTGACTTCTTATAGAGTCGAGTAACAATTATCAGATACATGGTTGTTATATAATATTATTGTCACTCTCGAAAAAGTTTAATCCAAGGTTACGCGGATGAAGGTCGTATTGATTAAAATATTCGATTACTCCTGTCGCCGATATTCTCACCTCGATCAGAAACGAAAATTTCACAAAAACTACTGGCCGTAGAAAAAGTAACTTTTAATTTAACATACGTGTATACAAGAAAAGGTGTTATATAACTCAAGAAATAAAATAAAAGCCGGAATAATAATAACCCTCGGCAATGAAATATTGCTCCTACAATTCGATATCAAAGTAATCGAACCAAAATGCGCAAACATTCGCAAAACATTCGCCAAGTTATTTATTATTATTTAATTCAAAGAATTTTTTCAACAACCTGCATTAACCACAAACGGTAATTGGAGCATTTACTTTAAACAAAAATTAAATAAAAATATACACAGGTTGTCCACAATGAGAAAACCAACAAAAGCAAGGATTTAACTTCAATTCGATACCGAGTGAATCATTTAATTGAATATCCATAGCTACTATAGATCGATATCAATTCAATTTCAAGTTATAATCCCAGAAAAGGTCAGGTGAGCGAGAGTTATCCGCTACAACTGGCTAAACCACACGCGGTGCATGGACCCGGCATAATTTATTTGTTTTTAAATTTAGCTTTTACACTTTTGTTATTATTTCTTTTTTATTGGAACAATTTTATTTAATTATAATCGACACGAAGATTATTTCAGACATTCGGATATAAGGCATTCAGGCAATCCGCATTCTTATCACCTTTCATGAATTTTTGTCGTTTCTTTATTTTTTGATTTTCATCTTTTTGACGTTCCAAAGTAATTTTTTAATGAACCCCTTTCAGGAGATAATGAGTGCAACCTGATCGAGTTATCACACTTCATTCGGATATCGTATCAATTAATTGGCACAAGTTATTTTTCGATTGGATTTAATTGAATTTTTATTGTGGAACGTTATCAGTTCATCTTGATACAAAGTTGCTTTGGAAATTGCATTTCTACTACATTTTCGTATAGATTATTTAAAACTCACTCTAATCTTTGCAGGAACACCCAGAGTATGCTTTCAGCTACGGCGTCAAAGACCTCAACACAGGCGACGTCAAGTCACAATGGGAATCAAGAGAAGGTGAAGTTATCAAAGGACACTACAGTGTTTTAGAGCCAGATGGATCAATACGTACAGTGGACTACACAGCGGATGCAAAGCATGGTTTCAATGCAATTGTCAAGACACACGGACCGAACGTGCATCCTGTGACAGACTCTCCACATTCAGAGCATAAGGACGATGATATTTCATCACAGTCTAAGATCAATCACTACAGTAAAGACCAGGAGCACATTGTGTTGAGTTCGGATATAAGAGCGGTCAAGAAACCGGTGGCGGATTTGACACATGCTCGACCAGAAGTTCCCTCTCTGATTGAACTGAAGCCACATGTGGAAATCAAACCGCAATCTTCGTACTCGCACAAATACGAATCGGAGTCGGTAGCCGAAGTGGTTGTGGAGCCAGTGAAGCTTGTCCAAAGAGATGAACAGTACTTTTATCCGGGCGAAGTGGAACCGCCGCAAATCAAAAGCGTTCCTGCTCCAGACTTATCCAAATACAAAGCACCCTCGCAGTATGTCGATTATGACTCTGAGAATGATTGGAAGGCCACAAATGGAGATGAACTCCTTAAATACTACCAAGACCACGGAATCGTAGGAAACTCTCAAGATGCTGCAGCTGTCCAAGTCCACTATCCACACGCAAATGTAGCCAAACTCAATTCAGGAAAAAGTCCCTTCATCAAGAAAAGCAGACCAGTCGGCCACAGATTCACTGAATTCATTCCATCGAAGCCAATCAACCGCCACAACGGACGCAAGCACCGCTCAGAGCCCACCAACATCCTGAAGAAAGGTCCATTGAAGTTTCAATCCCACAACGCGAAACATTCCCCGCAGCACCCAAAAACCGTTAACATGAAAAATCGCAATAAATTCACAGACTATTCCAGTTACTTCCAACGAGGCCAAAAGCGAGACAAACCCCAGAGGGATGGACCGGTGCAATTCCCAGAAGATACTCCAGAACAAAGGGCCGCATCATCCCGAATGGTCCAATCCATGATCAAGAGGGACAAACAGCACATGGCGCCCAGTTATGCACGATACAACTCCGACACGTACATCCTATAAACTAAGTTGCGTTATATATTTCTTTGACTAGATTCATAAGAGCGTTTGTGTTATACACTGTATCATGTAATTTCTATTTATTAACTTAAATACAAAGCCTACATATCACAAGTTTTTACACACTCCTCCTGGATGGTGATTTGGTTACACGGACTACAAAAGAATGAGCTATTAAACACACCATTTAATGTGTTCCACTTAATTAACCACGAAATACTCGTGTAATGTCTCCGTGTTTTGTACTCCACTGACAACATGAATGGCGTAAAGTAGCACGTTACAGCGTGATAGATTAACGAACAATGCGTAATTGAAAATCAAATTGTCATAATTGCACTTCAAAATGCACAGGTAACTACTTGAGACTGCTACTAAACAATAGCGGACATGGTTTTATCTGCAACCTAAACTTGTAATGAAGTTATCACGGCTTCGATGAAACACAGTGGACCGTGACAAGTGATCATTACGTGAGATAACAAGTGTGGCCAAGACATTAACTTGGAGGTATCTCGATTGTATTTATTGGAACGTGGGCGTGGGTGCAAATTGATTTTGAGAAATCATGATCAACGTGACTCAACGTGGTCATCTATATTAATAACTGCCATAGACCTAAATTCTTGTTAAGTAATTCGACTTACTTACGCTACCCCGACTTACGCGAATTTCACATCTCGTCGATTCGTCTTTTGTTTGAGCGTCACACAAGTCTCGGTTATCGATTATAGACTTACTGCCACTATTGACTTTTCGCGCGAAAATAATACTTAGCTACATTTTATTTTGTGTTATGCATTTATTTCTTATTCACGGAGTGCCTGTTTGTTATAACATTCTTGTAACCCGACTTTACGCGGTCATCGTTCAGTCCCACCTATCGCGTAAGTTCGGGGTATTACTGTATCTCCTATCTCCAGGAGACAAAATCCCTGCTACTGGTTAGAAGAAATGAATCTTCCTACACTGCACTATTTACCGAAACAAGTTAAATTCAGATTATGCAACTACAAACTACAAATTGAAAATTACTAAGTAATAGCACTGATATGAAATTTCTTCGAAAGTGTTAACTAATAAAATGCGACATGATATAATCGTTAAATACCCTCAACTAATTTACTAAAAGATATTTTATGAGTTTTCAGATAGTAAAAGAGTAATTACGTGAAGTGGATAAAAGAAGTGATACAGTTTAGTACGTAAATTTCATTAGAGGTGTTATCTCGTTATCTGTAATCCGAAAAAGCCATCAGTAGCGGAATGTTATTGAATAACACAATGTTGCATAAAACAACTTAACTAATGAACTGCTACTGATCAAATTGACATCATAAACTGTTAATTCATTCTATGTTGAGCAACTTTTTTGAGCTACACTAATCTGTATGTAACTTCATCCCACAAAAACTGCTCATTGTCTCAGTTGACAGAACTCAAATAATTTGCACGACATGCGCCATTTTTTCGTGATCTTAACGATCTGTTTTACAAATATACTCGACGAAAGCTCCACGAGGCTGGCGAGCGCCTCTAGATGTATTGTAGGTTGAGGTTAAGGCGTGGGTTTCCGTTACACGGCAAGGGGCTATCGTCATATTGACATGAAAATCTGTTCTATCCTACATGTTTTAGGATTTTCTTAATTTAAAAGATATTTAACACGAAACTCGTACAAAATTATATTAGAATTTAAAAAGAAAGCTTAAACTGGCGCTAACTTTAAGTGGGAAAGCGTTCACATATTTTTCCATTTCCATTTAAATCTCTTATCAAGGTTTCTAAATTAAGACCAAATCAACTTCAATGGCAAAAATGCAATAAAAAAAGAACGTTTACTTTATGGGACAAGTTTATACTAAACCAGATTTTAGTACACATTCTAAGTTGCATAATCGACAAATACGAGTTTATGCTAGTTACTTTTATTTAGTGTTTTTCATAAAAGTTTTTAAGAAATTTTCTTGCATATGAATCATGTTCGAGTGTAATTCATGAGAGAAAGACGAGGTCGAAATGTTTGATTTATGTACATTTTATAATTGAAAGAAACACAATTCTCAGTCTCAAATACATTATTTTGTTTTTAAACTTCAACAAATGAAGAACTCATAAAACGAAAAACTTTTCTTCATAACCTCTGAACTTGAATGATCGGCTTAAATCCTTCAGTGCCAGCTGTGTACTTCACGGTGTACTTAAACTTGTGGTCCTTATCGATAAACGAGTACGATCCAAGTACAAAAATCTCCTGGTGTTTTGTACCCTTGCGAAGGATATCAGTGCTTTCTTCACGGAAACCACCGTCACTTGTTACAAATCTGTAAAACAACAATTAACACATGAGCCGCAACAATTTGAATGTTTCTACTTGAAGTAGCGGCCTCCATTTCGTTTTGGGGTATCCTTGTACTCCACCAGCTCAGCAGCGAGGCTAGAACTCAAGATGACTGACAAAAGGATCTGCAAGTGACCAAAATGAGATGCTGTCAATATTCAAAATAACTTAAACTACAAACCACTTTATACATTTTTAAAACACTTTTTTCCTTTCGGATTTATGATTTGTGTTATCGAGATGCTGGCAAAAATAAAACTAACAAAACTTTATAAGATTATCTTGAGGAACTCAGTTTGCTTGCGTGCAATGATGCACTTACAAAATTCAATTTGTAAAAATGTTGCAATATCACATGCTACAGCACAATAGTAAGATATCTTTAAGAGTTATTAAGTTAAACAAATAATTGTTAATGAACCCCATGGACGTGTGAAGTTATTCATTCTAGTTTTATTAATTTTTGCAATTAATCATGAAGAATACTTAAAGTCTTGTTTGTTGAATATCTTCAACATTTTATTATCTGAATATCTAACCAGATGCGTACATAGTATCAGAGGTTCCAGATGTGGATAAATCCAGAATTTAACAGATTTCCCGTCAACCATCTTACGTATGCAACAATCTTACAACATATCCCGTTCAACTGGTGATTTTCTATATGTCAAATAGGATATATTAGTGACAAGAAACATATCAATTGTAATTAAAAAGTAAAATCCATCAAAACTTATTAGCCACAAGATGCTAATACATTCCAATTGGTCCATGTCCATCAATCAATCACAACTTGACCAGTACAACAAAGTATTTTGTTGCTCTACAGAATTCTCTACTGCATGGCATCTTAGTTGCTACTGGAATTTACGTAACATAACGATACCTTCAAAATGCCAACTGCTATAAGTTAGAGACCAGCAACTAGTAGCTGTTATTATTTATTCTATTAAAATGATTTTTGTTTTTGCTACTGTTTCAACGTGATAACATGATGATAAATTTTAAAATATCTTGTTATCCACCAGACTTGAAATATATTTTCGTGTTATATAATATACGAATAGTGTCATATCAATACCAATTGATTTTTCATACGTGATATGTAGATATTGGTTTATGTTTGCTTGATATCACTTTCCATCATAACCTGGTATGAGATATTGACGCGGAAACGATAATCGAGTCCTTCTGTCGAATTCAGTGAATGGGTTACTGTCCAAAAGTGCACGAACTCTTGGTACCTTAGACCACCCAGTGGACATAAAACCAGCTCGAACTAGATTTATTGATACTAATCAGATAATCATTCACCCATAGTATCTATATCTGCCGATATCCTTTCTCTGTTGCTTCTCTTGGATTTCTTGTGGCTGTAGCTGAGTCCAGCTGAATTTGATAGTGACACACAGTATCACTTCCAAGATCCTGATTTTAAGATTTGTGATATGGTCGACTCGAAAATCTCTTGGATTTCGTTGGCGATCTTAATAGTCCCACACCTGGTGTCAGATTTCAAGGTGAGTAGTACATGAACACTTGATCATTTCAAAACGCATAATTGATCGCTGCCCCTTTTAAGGCGGTTACGATTTGATCAACTGCTTTCGGAACACAAAAGTAGCCGCGTAATTTTTAATTGACTCAAACTAACTTCATTTTATATATGATTTCCTTTGTATAACCGTTACAATTCATGTGTTCTACATGACCAATGTTGAACAGAAATCACACCTTCGTTGCATTCCAATGAAATATGACACAAAAAATACCGCTTCAATGACCTCAAAATGAAATCGATTGGCCAAAAAACCTAGTTCTGTATTTTCCCACACTAAACTTCAAATGTTTGTTCATATCCATGACACATGACGTGGTTAAAGCTCAAGAAAATTGTCTTAAAATTAAACTAAAAGAAATTAAATTTTAGCAAAAAATCCGTTCAACTACAAATTACCTGAATCGATGTTCTCGATTTATCGCTCGCGTGATTGCCAAGAAACACTTGATTGGGCTGGACCGATGGTGTAATTATAGAACAATTAATCGATTTCATTAAGTACAGGTTGCTAAACTAAAAACTATTTACATAAACAGCTTTTATTTTATGATTTATTGAATTAAGTTCTTGGTAATGAACCACACACGATTCATCTTCTTCAGTCGCTGTAACAAAATCAAGGTGATACTGGTAAGAGTAGAACCACAAATAGAAGGCAAGTGCGAGTCGCACTCGCACATGAAGGGTTCCGTACCACCATACAAAAAAAAATCTTTGTGAAAATTTGAAGTGTCTACCTATTATGGTTCAAGAGATACAGCCCTGTGACAGACGGAAGGACAGCGAAGTCATATTAATAGGCTACGGAACCCTAAAAGAGACAAACTCATTTCATTTCAAATCTTAATAGTTTAATAGGATATCAAATTGGTACAGCTATTTCTCCGAGAGTGATACTATCAGTTCGAGGTGATAAAACCCAACAAATTAAACGCCGATACAAATCTCAATTTCAGAGTTTAGTCATGCTTCCAAACACAAATAAGACCTGGACAAATATGTAGTTATTATAAAATAAAATACAAGTAACTAAATTTAGTACAACCTCAAAGGCATGAAATTACATTTGAGATAAAACTTGTTCTAAACGCTGCAAATTTTTAAATTCTCTCAAGTTTAGTCATCTCACGTGCTTCAAAGTTTATGAATAATTTATTTCAAAAAAATATATAAAAACAAATTGCATAACAGTTTTGGTGTCTTTATTTTCTTAATTACATTGATTTATGTATTTATTTAACACGGTGGGAATGGGTTTTGACTGGCGTTTGGGACAGACACATTCGTCTTGTTTTCATAAATTTTTGAGGTGATATAAGAGCTAATTACCTGACAACTTATAACTGTCAAAAAACAAATGACACCGAGTTTGTACATATATCTCGTTCTGTATTGGATAAGTTTTTATATGGAGTTTCAAGACTTCTAGGAAATATCACGTGCTAAAGATGCTTACAAAACCCATAATTATTTTGTGATATAATTCTGTGATTTGTCTTATGAAATTACTTTTGATTTAATTAAACACAAGTGCGATTATCCAAACGTAAATAACTCGAAGCTACAACACTTTGACATGAAAACATTTAAATTAACCTATCAAATACAAATTTTAAGGAAAAATGTGAAAATATTCGAATATTGAAATTCAATTATCTATTAAAGTCGACAACACTTCACAAAGTTTATTTAAAGTCATTTAATAATATTTAAAATGTTGTCTTATATCGTAACAAGTTGATATAATATGATACCCTCAACTCTGATTTAATTTCGATGAAAATTTATTATCACAACAAGTTTCAGGTGCTACAGAGACAAATGAGTGGACAAGCATCTTCCGTTGCTGATATCTTTAGACATATAAACTGTTATACGATATATAAGTACATAAAGTTATATTTAAATTATATATATATATATATCCTCAGGTTAATGCGTAAATGCATTTGTAATTGAATAATTCATCAAATATTTCGACATGTTTTGCAAGTGAATGCGCTCCGTGTGCCTACGCATCTCTAGGCATGAGTTATGGTGTTGGACCAGTGCTTTTAATTGGTCTCATATCGTGATGAGGTACAAGTGCGCATATACTCTTACTCTATTTGTGATATTGCTCTTTAATGAGTTTTGGTTTAATTTGCTAAATTAGAGCAAGCACATGCGAAAGAAATTTATGTAACTGAAATTCCAATATCGCTATTAATGTGATAACCAGAAAGCATGCATCTTCCTATATAATATCATCTTACATCTTCATCAAATTATGATGTATCCTGGTAGAGAGTATCTGCATATGAATCAATGTGCTTGTCTGTATTCCTTCCTTGATTACAATATATTCCTCTGACATACGTCACAATTCTGAAATGGAGATAAAGTCATTAGCCACTGACCTATCAAGTATTTACACGATTAAAAATGAAGTTATTAGTGTTATTTGCAGAATGACAAATTGACACTTGGCCATATTCGAACATGGCGACTTGTCACTGGGTTTAACATAAATGCTAATTCAAAAAACTGAATTAGTTTGACCCAAAAAAAAGAAATGGCTTAATGAAAGTTTGTAATTACACAAAAATGAAAATTGCATTCAAAGTATAGGTGGTAGATTATAATTAATAAACGTCACTACTTTAGCCAAATCACATTTTAAGTGGCAATAAGAATGTGTCAAAGAATCGTAATGGAAACCATCAATTACCACTGAAGAACTGACCAAAATCCGTGGATGTTGCTTCTCGGACGAGTGTAGGTGGTTATGGAGTTTGTACTGGAGTTGCGTGGCTCGTGAAAGTTGTTAACCTTTTTCGTTTAAATCTTAAAAATACAAAAGGCCTTTCACATCTTATTAGTTTCCCAAAGTGATATATAGCTCCAAAATGGTTTTAACCCAATAATTACAGCATTGTTCATTCGTTGAATGCGCAATTCCCAATCGATTTCGTCTCGACGCCTTATGCCACTTTTGTGATTCTTTTATTTTGGGATAATTTCGCACTTTATCCATCATATTTACTCGACGTGTTATCAGTTAAGGGATCTTAACATCACTTGCAAGTAACACTTACGACCATTCAACTACATTTTTGACACTTTCCAGTTGGCCGAGTCAACTGGTCGCAGAGTAGGACCGCCAGCAGTTAATGATGTCGCTGTTCGGACGTTTACAGACCCTTGTGACATGTTGCTTCTATATTCTATATTGGTTACATATTTGCATACCGGTTCATGCTGCTATTCCCTATTGTAAAAACGAATATTGTAAGTATCCTCATATTCGTAGAGTGTAACCTTGGAAGAAAATCTTCTTTTGAGGATATTTAACCTTTTGTACTTGCTTTTTAAAAAAGGATACAATTAAGAAAAATAACTTCATGAGCATTTCAATGAAGGGTAATCGTGTAACTTTGGTCTCTATCAAAGCAATAGTTGCTTCTTCATAAATGACACGCTGGTATCCCTAGAACTATCGACTGTCAAAAGAAGAGTCCGAGGTACACTCGTGATTTTTCAAAATCTTATAACAAATGGCATTATTACATGATTTGTTGTGCATTCCCGGGTGAAAAAATTGCCTCGAGAAAAGCAGACTAAAACCGATCGGAGGTAGTGAACGCCAGTGGAAATTCAGTCGAAAAAGAATTAATTTTCCAATTTTTTCAGTGCGTTTTTCAATTGGTGTTCTAGTGCTTGGGCATATCTTCTAAATTCAGTCCACAATTTCTGACCGTCAGTCCACAATTTTCCGTCTGATTTCAGCCCGTTTTCAGTCTGCTAAAAATTTTTTGATTGATTTCCGACTGAATTCCGCTTGCCTACAATTCGACGGATGGATTTTCAATACGAAGCCGACCGAATTAAGTTTTCCGTCTGATTTCCGATCGAATTCCGTCTGATTTTTTCACGGGGATTACTTTAAGTTTCGCGGACATTTATTTTACGAGGAAATACAAATAAAATTATATCTGTAGGAATTTAATCAAAGACGATGGAACAATAATTTTCACACATAAATTAATAATGTTTTGCAAACATTAATTTTTCATAAGACTAAACTGAACATAAATATGATATGAACATACATATAATGCTAATGGGTGTAACCAAAAGTTCATTTATTACAATTATAAGCAAAGTTTGTTGCAAATCGATTTAAAACAATTTCATATAGCATTCGCACCCATTAACGCCTTGGATATTGATTTGGTAAGACAGCTCATACTGTGAAGTGTTCTTAAAAGAACACAACAATGTTGCCAATATATTAAACGTAATATATCTCTTAAACCAACAGAAGAATTGAGGAGATATTTCTGTTGGAAGCTTGAAGCGCGGCATTTAAGGAAAAGCAGGTTGCACCACAATTAAATTTGATTTTGAGTGATATTCATATGAGATATTATTAAGAACTCCCAACGGGTTGGGTTCGACCTGATTTTTTCTTTTCTTTCATTTCCATAAGGCCAGCATTGGCCATTTCTCAGGTGAGTCACGTTTGACCCCTTCAAGGTGTCAAGTAAACTTAATCGATACATTGCTATCGATATTCTTTCTCGATCGATTTTAAAGTTTTTCTATATTATAACTATATCACTATGTGTACAAGAACTAAAAACGTTCATGGTCTTGTCAATGTGCAGTAAGTTTGACTCGCAGCGTGTCCACTTTTTATAGCATCTAAAGCGTGGCATTGACTCAGATAATTCTTTTTAGTTAACTTTTACACAATTTTTCAATTAATTTACGAATTTGTATATATATGGGAATAGGTGCGATAAAATATTCACTTCATATAAGTTTTATTTTGTTTTTCAAATTTCAACCAGTCTTTGATGCATTCCGTCTGGGCTGGTGTCACTTGACGCGGGTGCAATTCATTTTATGTTGGTTTTCTGATTTTCAATGTCTCAGTATTGTAATCAATTTTAAAATATCTGATTTAAATTGATTAGAAGAAAAACTTTCATTCGTTCTACTTTTCAAACACAGTGCAGAACTCCAATGCAATTTTGCCCGAACAAATTCTTTGAATTTTCGGATAAACGTATATTTATGTAAAACAACTATTGAACTAAACACTGTAAGTGACTAATAATTTTGTAAATTTATTCATTTCGGATTAATAAGAAATAAGAAAATACTGTATCCGGTGCGTGTCATTTCAACTTTGAAATTGTGTCACACAAAACGGATACATATAAAACAAATTTTGAATTTATAGTCTTTTGGGAATTTTAATTAAGAGTTATGCGGCTACAAAACACCAATAGATAATTGAAAAATCTTAACCAATCAACGCTTCAATCGGACAAGTCCACAAATTGTGTCACGTAATGTCTCACGTTCATGTCAAATTCCATGCTAATTTACGGAAAATTTCGAATATAAACAACAAAATTTATAGTCACAGATTATATTTGATTGAAATTCAAGACAAATAAAGGACCTGTGATTAATATCCCTTTTACTTGACAGTTTCTGTTCAAACTTTCTTGACGCGAATAACCAAATACAATTCATTCTCATCAATGTTGGTGTCATGTTATCTGAACCAAATTGTTAAAGAATTTAATTTGTCACGACTTTTGTTCACAATTAATTCGTAATTTTGTCCACAATTCATTCGGTTATTCAACAAGTTATTGTGGAATTTGTTGGTCATATGTTTGACAGAAACTTTGACAATTGTCACTTACCACTAACCGCCATATGCAAAACAACAACTAGATATGATTGATTGACAGACAATTGTTCAAACACGTGGTTTAACAGGAACTTTCGATTGTTCGCTTTTCTACAAATTGGCTACAGTGTAGATATTGTTCAAATTTATGCTATTAGCTTGTTACGTTATTCTACATCTTTCATTTTGAAATAACTCAATAATGTTAATAGCAACTCGTATATTATCATCAAACTATAATAATTACCACAATTTTCGAAGTGAAACTTCTTAGACGGCGAATCGATAATTGGTCGAGAATAGAGAGTGAATTTTCAAGGACGCATCACGTTTGGGCTCATTTCGTTACATGAGGGTGAAGAGAGATTCAATGTAATGAGTAGAAGCATTTCCGCGTCACCCTCTTGTGCGGTCCTTCGTCTTTACTATTTATTCAAATCTCGCAGACCGTGGAATAAAACAACATAAAGTGTTATGGTATACTTAAAAAATTTTAAGTTTTCTCCGTATATGGTTCGTTGTAAGAGAATTATCGTATTTTGAAAGGATATCATATGTATGTATTGAATTTATTCAGGATCCAGGAAAATATTGTTCGTTAAACTGAAAGGAACAAACATACACAAGTTGGAAAACACATTCGCCTACATTGAAATTTGTGTGTCATAGAACGCTCCTAGATAATTGTCAAGAAGGTGAAAAGACATATATCTTTGACATCTTGTAATTTGAGAATGGAATTTTATCGCCTACTCGGAACAACAAGCAAAATGAAAAAGAAAACTCCAAAATCATTCTAAATTTGGTCATGTTATATGGTGGTTAATTAGTATTTGTTAAGTATTCAATCAAAACATTTGAAAGCTGTACAATAGCTGTCATGTTTCTTCGTAATTTATACGAACATTTATCAAGACTTTGATATTATTTGGAATATGTCCAGACAACTTAGCGAGGTGTATTAGCGATGGTAGTGTCTAGTTGTGTGTCTGGATGTCAATAGATAGTAGGTCAATTAATATTAAATAACGTTGTCTTAAGACTAAAGTTGTTGCCACACTGATTTAGATCAATTCACTTGCTAGAATGTTCTTTTTTCAACGTTATCTAACTAATGACAACACGCTTCCATGACTAAACGTTGTAGAGATTTTTGTGACACAGGTCATGAATCAAGTATCGGGTGTGCCGAAAACTTTAACCAATTCAAATTCATCATATTTTCAATATGATAATCAACTATGATATATTGGAATGAATCGAATGAATCGAATTGAATTCATTACTAATTTATTAACTAAGAATGAATATTGGAAAAGTGAAAGATATCGTGATCATTATATCATGTAAATTGCGTTCAAGTTTGTCATAAAAATCGCCATTAGTTTATGTTGTGAGAAAAATATTTTACACATAATAACAAAATGCAGTTGTTTGAGTTAAGTTTTAGTTAACTTGTCAAACAAGGAAATGAAACATATGTACCTACCTATATGTATGATTTACACATATATCATATATATTATATATAATGACAGACTTGGTCATCGTGTCGTTATCGATTCATTTCCACTTGAATTTAGATCGATTTGTTCTGCAGGTCGGTATGTTTATTTGATTTCTTTTCTAACGTTTTGGTCATTGAGGGCATTGATCTGATCTAGTCGACAACATCATTGAAATGCTCACGTAACTCTTAACCAATATCATGTAAGTAACTTGATTTAATCGTGTTTTACAATAAATTTTCACCCAAACAAAATTGATGTGTCTCTTTGGTTTCCATCGGAAAGTTAACTTACCACCTTGTTTGGTTACTATATCACCTACGCAATTAATTCGTCTACGCACTGCGTAATCGAATGACTATATGTTTCCAGGTGATATCGTTTGGTTTGTTGCCCTGATTTATTTGTTCTTGTTTATTGAATTAAAATGCTGCCATTGCCATTAAATGATACGACAAGTGTCAAACAGGACGAAAGAAGGTGATATTCCGTATGTGGCACCTATGTAGATCAGACAAGATTATTATTATAGGGATTAGGAGATTACTGAGCCTGCCAGCTTAGCTCCTTGGCTATGTCCATGCCAAACCAGGTCTAGTAATCACTTTTGGTAATCTCGGAATTGGTGATTATTCCAACTTCAACTCGTTAGATTTTGTGCTGGATCCACACCTTAAAAAAGGTAACTCATTTACGTGCTAGATATATTAAGTACACTCTATATCCAAACAGATGTTATTGTAGCATTACATGCTAAACATATTAGCAAATGTTCGAAATGTTCCAGAGAAAGAAAATCTTGTCAATTGAATGTTGCATTGCTAGTTTGATTTTTGTCAGAAAATTAATTGCCACCTTTCGATGCCTTAATCGATTCAATTACTTACATTTGGCCAATGGTGTGTTCGTATGTGATAAAGTCACTAATAAATAAGATGTTGGCTTTAAGATCTAGTTTAGAAAAATTTACTTATACATATATTTTTTTCTAACCAATTCCTGGAAAAACACATTCACATTTTTCGATGACATGTCTGGAAAATTGATTTTCTTTTAATTTAATCTAATTTACAATAAAATCACATGTTGTTTTAATTAAAATTTAACACATTTAAATGTTATATAATTTATTTATTCAGGTTAATAAACATTTTTTAGAATAATTTTCATCGAAATGTTTTGATTCTTATCGATAGCTTGTCAACTTGTTTGACCGTGATTTTATCATATTTTTCAGTTGAATTTCATACTCCAATTGACTCGTTCAATTACATAATTCATCATTTTCCACAGATGTTGCTTAATTGAGTTATTAGAATTTCTGATTTTTCTCTTACCACGAAATTTATTTATGATTCAAAGATAAATTCAAATGATTTTTGTGCTTATCATGAGTGCTCAAAGTTACATAAGTCGTAAACGTTTTCCAAATTCAAAATATTTACAGGGAAAAATTTGTTGCAGTGTGAGTATCACTGAGAGCACGCGACCATCTGGGGATGACATTCGAAACAAATCAGCTGATCAAAATGTACGGAAAAGTGTCACAAAATGCCGAAACTGAGGTTAAATTACAAATTTTCATTTCGAAAATTTTGGTTAAATAAAAGAATTTCAAATATGATTTTCATCATTTTCACATACAGTTACATACATATGTACATTTATACAGCAAACAGTGATAATCGTACCCCTCAAACCAATCAAACATGATATATGACAATTGACAAGCGAAGACTTAAATTAATATGACTCCATTGAAAATTAATAACACCTTGCCAAACATATGTTCGTTATATGTGTAACATGTAATTCTATTATCCTCACTTTAGTGACATGTAACTTTTATGTTATATGCCATTTCAAGCGGTTCTTATGTTTGATATTTAAATTACATAAAAAATCAAGTCAAATACAAAAACACACAACTCGTCAAGCTATATTTCAATATCTGGTGCACCTTGTTATTATCCAAATACGATGACATGCTTCTTGCCTTCAATTGAATCGTACAAGATTTTAATGGCACGTGATATTTCTGTTTCTGTTTGTGACATCTACCTTCATATGATGGGATATATCTCATTGAAAAAAATGAATGATATTCGTTATAAAAGCAACTTCTGAATAATGAGTGCACTTGTTGAAAAATCACTACAAGTATATTTTATTTGTCAAGAGACTCATTAAGCGGATAAACTTTGAGTGAGTCGCATGACTTCCATTTTTCGAAGTGTAACTAACTCCACCTCTTGAGTCAATATTTAAAATTAAACAAAGTAGCTACTTATACTCACTTACTTGTGATCAGATCCTTGTCGTATGTCAATTCAATTGATCAAGATTTTAAACAAGGGCTTTGATTTAGTGCAACCACTGATCAATCGATCAATGAAATTTTGTTTGACATTTTTGTTTAATTTGAAATCATTCCAATTTCAATATAACTGACATAATTGATTTGGTCATCGAATGATCTTTTTCCTTCTTACTTCAGCAATCTTACGCTCAATTTGAGAACGACATGACAAAGCCACTTGACTGTATGATGATTTAACTGACAGCATTCCATTACATGTATCTGTTCGGTAATGTCCATTCCTCTTAAGGAGAAACTTGCCACACTCATTTGAATAAATCGTTGGAATTTTTTGATTTATTTTTGTTTTTCTATTTCCAAACAGCCACTGGTCATTCCACAACTTCTGATTATCCGTTTCTGTGTCAGAAGAAATTTAGCTTGAGTTGTGCAGAAGCGAATTGTGGTAAGTGTTTTTTAAAATTTTCATCTTTCATCTACGCCACTGGACGACTGCTTTAATTCACAGTGACGCACTTGCACAGATCGTCCTGCAAAAGATTTTGTTCAAAACCCAAAGAGCTATTCAAATAACTTTCATTTGTAGAGACAACAAAAGCACTTCACAATGTCAAGGAAGGAATTGCAGACACCTTACAAAAAATCATGACTAAAAAGCTTCTGTATACCATTAGTAAGGATGTCGTTGTATGTAATAATGCAGTCTTTTACATAGGAACGTGTTAGTTTTGACGTTTCAGGTTTATTGACATTTAAGGGTTCGTTGCTTGTGCCATGAACCCTTAAAAATATGAAGGTTTAGCATGTTATACCCAATGAACATTTAGCTGTGATGGAAATTTTTCCTAACCTTCATATCTAACCACTTTTGAAAAACTAGAGCTTGACATCCGTTTTGTGATTGCTCTGTAGCAAGTCAAGCGCAGTAAGTTGTCATACCAGGAGTATTAAAACACTAAATTCTGTGATATACGATGATAATTGGACGAATTACTGAGTAAGGTGTACTTTTGAAATAAACTAATATTAAAGACAAGTTTTTTAGCGTTTTCTTATTTTCTTGAATTTAACATTTTTTAGTTTTTTCTCTTAACTTAATTCCAATTTTTATCACTTTGCATTAAAAATGTGGTCTTCTTAAACATTTTTAAGGTCGTTCTCGTAAATTACTGCACTCAAATTGATCTGGTTTTTGCGCTACTAGGTGCTAGACAGTTTGCTGTTTGACTAGCTAAATTTTTGCCATAGACTTTGTTACGTTTTGAGACGTATAGAGGCCACAGTTTAGTTAATATCAACTCGATGTAATGTATGGCAATTCCCAGTGAATTCTGGTCTTGTTTTAATAGCAACTATCAGCTGAAATTTCGTAATTGTAATTCTTTTTGTTTTTATTTCTGTTATACTTGAAAATGATGTAACGATTTATGTTTATTTGATGTAATTAAGAATATTACAACGAATTGTGTTAAACAGATATGACAGGTCCATTTCCATGCAATCGATTTCAAGGCTTTTTACAAGAAAGCTATCCCTCTAAGAAGATACATATGGATACAACCTTAATAACTGTGTTATACAACTATGTCCTTCTGAAAATGTGATTCAGAAACAAGTAACAATTTGAATGGCAGACAAAACGAAAATTTACAGAATTCTCATGAATCGGTTACATAATCGTTCAAGAGCTTTTAAATTATATCCGTCGCAGTAAATTAGAAACTAATCAAATATTTTCCAAGTTAAATTCAACAAATTTTTGGTTTTGTTAGATATTTTTCATTTTGAGATTGCCTTCTTTCAAGCTATTCATATAAGATCTGCTTTTTTGTTCGCTTATTTAATGAAACATGTTCAAAAACTCACCTCAATGAATTCAAAACTAATCTCAGGTAAGTAGGTAAGACATTTTGATAAACCATTGGTCACTTGGTTGAAAATGAAAATTGAAAATTGAAAATTGAAATGTTTTCTTAAGGTAGGCCGATTTTTCGACTTAAGTACATTTAGAGCAACAAATTACGTTTGGAAAATGAGTTGAATGCGTTTTGCGTTTAGCACAAACTCGTTCTCGATAAGTTTTTCGTCGTCAAAGTGGAATTTATTGATATTTTGTGCTAAATATAGAAAATATCTATTCTTGAATTGTTTATATTTACACAGTCTGAAACGAATGTTATCCATTCTAAAAGTGCCTCGTGAGAGAAAGCATCACATTTCATAATATCAAACCCACCCAATCATACTGGAGTGGGTAGGAATAAATGAAAGTCAAGTATTGGGATTTGCAACAATGTTTCCAATGGTCAAAGTGGGTCATTTTGACGTTGAATAAATAGGAATGAATTAATCGAAGACGATAATCGAGAATCAATCTCCGCTCATTTGCATTTCGAACAGATTCATAAGGTTTCCTTCATTGAATCGAATAACTTCAGAACACACATAGTGTAAATAGTCAATTCTTTCAATAACTTTTCCGTTCTTAATTTCTTTAAGCGTCCTCCACCCTGCGAGCTAACAAAATTTGTTAAGCTACTTGCGCTTTTCTTGTCAACGAAAGAAAGAGAGAATGGGACAAATATACGAAAATCCGCACAAAGAGAAGATGGCGAGAATTACCGCCGGATACTACTTGTTCCTCGTTTTGTCTTTCCATAAAAAGTTTTACTTCTAACGCCGTTAGCCTTTGACTGACGCATCATGAAGGAGTAACCAACTGTCCTCATGTTATTTGAATTTGATCATGTTAAAATCCCTTTCACTATTAACATCTACTTATTGGTGGCATTTTAACTCATGGCGGTCTGGTGTCGTACAGAATCAATTGAAGATAGGATAAACCATCTAAGTTCTTTTACGTTGGATTGAACCATCTAAGACATGGCTGTAATTGGATTGAATCAAATTGTACAGGATAAAAATGTGAAATTTTGTCATAAACATAACACGCAATTGTATTTGACGGTGGGTTTGCCAAAGAGACTAACATTTTGTCATCGACAGATTCATAAAACAATTAAAAATGCTTAAGATCATAAATTCTATGCTTAATTGAAATGCCGCAGAATGATCTTATATCAATTTTAACATTTTCACAAGCACTGACGGACATATTATACTACATACTAGTAACACTTTCAACAAATCACTAAATTTTAATTATAGATCATAAAGTTCAGCTTTCAATTGAAACTGGGACTCCATAAATCGATACTTGGAAACAGGTTAAAGGCGTTAATCAGAATAATGACTAACTTCTTTGTCGTTGCATCAAAATTGTGCCTTAGCCATGCCTGCATGTTCCATTAGCCTGGTGTCGCCTCGTCGTTAGAAGGTTTAATATGTTCCGTTTGATTGTACTAATATGCTCTGTACATTACGCTGCCACAAAGTGCTGAGTTTGTTTAGCCAAAGGAGGCCGCACAGCAAACCAACTCATAGGCTTTGCAATCAAAATTACGTTCATTTATTTCATCAAATCCATTACCTCAATCGACTTGGTTAAAGACACTTGCTAGGGTTTGAGACATTTGCTCGGCACAACCTTTTCCATGTGGATACCGTTTGATATATTTCTCAGAAAACTATTTGCCGAGAGAAAGGTATTCGATTCATCGTTACATAATACAAAAGGTTCCATTTAAAACAAATATTATCAGACATCACTAATTAATCCATAATCCAATACAATAACAATAACCATCGGGTTATCCTTCCAGAAGCAGAAGACATCTTTTAATTACTAACATATCTCGAACGCTCATTTAAAATAGCAACCACAATTCAAGTTTTAATTATCAATTTTTTGTTTACCTGATAAAAGGAACATGTTGAATATATAATAATCAACAATTGGATTGAGTAATTGACGAGATAGCTGCTCATTAAAACTTCCGGTCAACGTGTATTACATCGTTTGAAGGCAAATTGAAATGCTCAGTTATTGAGTTAATCAAGACACTTTGGATGCATGACAATCTTGTTAAGGATTTCTTAAAGACGTCTTAACATTTTCTTAATGAATTGAATCACGGAAGCAATGAGCAAATTATTAGATATGGATTTTGCATCATATATAAGAGACAACTTAGATTTGCTCCATTTTCTTCATTAAGACTTACGTTTTCTTTGTCAGCGTCTTTAAGGAATATACAATTAAATATTTAGCATTATAATTTCCTGCTGTTTTCGTGAAGGAATTTTAACAGTCCAATTCAGTGATTATATAAGAGATATATATGTTAAACTTCTATCCAAACGCACAAAATTGTACGATACCGAACGTGACCATGCGTGCATTGAATGAACGAACAATTTTCAATAAAAATCTGAGAAAAAATAAAATTCTGCTCTACATAATTCCACCATCAGCTCCGAAACACTTCTGGTTTTAATTGTTTTTTATCTGTACTAATCTATATACTATTTTGATTTAGTAAATGACTGTAATTAGCCGAAATTATTTACATATTAGATGAATTTACTTAATCGGTTTTCTTGCAATACATGTCAAACGCGTGTTTAAAAATGGTGTAATGTTTAGTGTAACTTGAGCAACACGTAGTTTACAAACTGATCGCGATGCCCTCAAGAGAATCCTGTGGCGTAATAACCGGTACAGATTGAAACAAAACCGTTTCGATTAAGTTATTCAACTTAGATTACCAAATATTAATTACGAGCCTACTAGCTATCACCTACAATGTGTAATGTGCTATTCGTGTATCACATGATAAAACGGTAACAAAATCAGTTATAGTGTTCTAACCTAAAAACTTGAAAAACTTAAAACTTAAACCTCTCATACACGATCAAAACCTATCAAATTGTTCTTATTTAACATTCGCCTGTTTTCCTCTACTTTCATTGTAGAAAGTGAAAACATTGTTGCCATTCCTACAAGGAAACGACTGCAATTGGTAAGGTTGCTAGGTACCTACTGCTTCATGGCATCGTTAGTTGATTCATTTCAATTTGGGTTATGTAACGAAAGTATCTTTCTCTAATGCAGTTTTCCCGATAAAAATAAATTCAATTTAATTTGTAAAATTGCTTTTTACCTGATTGAAGGAACAGCAGCGCTAAAGCTGTGGACAATTCATATAGCGAGTGTTGCAGAAATACAGACACTATTTCCGATATGATTTAAATTTATTAAATTAATGGAGATTGTATATAAATATAGTAACTGAAATAATTCAGCAATTCTTTAACATCTTTGAAAATTCGTTCATATCTTAAGTTATGATTTGAATTTACATTGAGTTAAAAGGGATCAAGTCAATAAACATACATATGCCAATTTCAGATAGCTATATCCTCTTGATGACATTATCATGTACATAGTTACAACTAACTATAAGGCTAGGGTTACTATGCGCGCGAATTAGTAGCAAAATTTGTTCTGATGAGTACGTCAAAAATCAAACCGATTTGAAAGTCCAATTTGTTCTGAGGAGTTCTTGTATGTTCCGACGTTTTCTTCGCCGCCAGTGCAACCACTCGCATCGCAAAGCAGGCGGTTGTTTCTTCGCACGAGTTGGTCAGAACTCATCAGTGCTCGTCATGACAAATTTTCGTACCAATTCGCGTGCATAGTAACCCTAGCCCTTCAAATTATAATTTTATAATTTTGTTCTATAGTAACGTATTGTCTGGAGAGATAATCAAATGTGTCGGTTGCTCGTGATATAGAAAGGATATTTCGCCGAGGATACTCAATAACAAAAATCTATTTACAATAGTTACCAGAAACAGTACAAACCCTCTGTAGAACTTACAGCTAAATACAAATTTTTCAAATCTTACTGATTAAATGACGACAAAATTATTCAAAATGAATGTGAATAAATTGTATACCTAATATATGATATCAATTAAACCATTTTTAAAACAAAGAAACTATCAAAATTTCACGTACATAACGCTTGTACCATGCTATATCTTTCTCTAATCCAAGCTCTAATATAGACGAACGATCTAGTTAAACTCATAAATTACTTGCATACCAATCACACCAAAAAGAGTGTTATATTGGATAACTGGAAAGCAATAATACCAACAACACCAACAACATCAACAACAGTAACAGCTACAAAACCAACGTCAATAAAGACGACGACGGTAATTAATTCAACTTGCACCAGTTTCATCTCAAATATTTTAGTGTCTTAGGGCGCACTGGAAATCCATGCTCTGTGATTGTGCCCCAAAACTCCAAACTGGACCAGTGTCCACCATGTATGTGATCCATGTAAGATATCAACGAAAAATTTTTATAATACAACTATGTTGATTCTCTCTCCTTTCACTTTCATTGCGTGCAAGCAATCTTACTATATGCATTAAACGCCGCCATATACTATACTCCATACACTATACGCCACCATATTCTCCAATGCTTTTTTTTCTCCATTTTATATATGTTTTAAACACGGAGACTTGTCAATATACCTCAAAATACCTGTCCTGCTATGTACACTAACATCTGATTGAATAATATTAAAAATTTGCGATACTTGACCAGCGCAAAATGCGAGCATTTGCTCCATATTTTCAATTTTCTAAAATAACGATCAATAACAAAGTCATATAAGTGGAGTCATAAGGCGGGATCAGTGACCATCGGACGGACAAGAAGCAAGCCAAGTCTATAAGTTTGTCTATAGCAAATTCAAGTATTAAAGTTATTTCTAATAAATTAGATGAAATATTAATACTAGAAAGGCCCTAGAGCTCATAATTCTATGATCACGCATGATTGTGGCTATACAAACAAAGGACATCTAACTCCTGATGAAATCGTTGAATAAATTTGGCGCGTAAATTTGACCTGAGCTTAAATTTCAAATGGCTTCTTGTCACGAAGACACATAGGTACCTACTATGATACAACAAGATCAAATGATCGAATTCTGTATACACTTTGAATGCACTTACATTTCTCATAAGATCATAAAGAATACCTGCCTTGCGTATAACCAATACACATTAAACTGGACATAACTACATAACCGAACAAAATCATATTTACATAGTGAATGTATAACAATCATCAAGAACACGTTTTTATAGATCGATACTCTCTCAAATGAAATCTGTTGCGTTATATGACGTAATTGGTATCTAAATCAGGGTAACTTATAAACTTGTAGTTGTAGTTGATTTGTCTGTTGTATTTAACTGAAAATAAAATAAAATCTCCAATTAGTTTTATGACTTAAGACTTATCTGCATACCTGTAAACCGTTGGTAGCCGTTTATCCACTGGGCAATATCATCTCAATATCAAATCAAATTCATGGAATAACGTTTCTAGACAAAATGACAGTTACATGTTGTATAATAGGAATCATTTCAAATTTGAATTGGTTGTTGATATCCACATAGAGAAGACACAAACCTAAGTTTGAGATGAGAAACAATTCCCCAAAAAGCAGTCCTAATCATGATCACCAACCACTGATTTACCACTGTGTCTCCACACCATTGCACTTTTGTGTGACAACAAAATGGAGTCTTTCTACACACATCTTAAGGTGGGGCTGTTTCTTTCGTTTGGTTAATTTTCTTAGTGGTGTTGCTCATTCCTATATGCATATATATATGAGTTTTAGACGCCAACCAAATGGGGCAAAGACACCGTACATTTACTCTATATCTGTTATGGTTGACCGTATATAAGAGACTATAGGGCTAGGCCGACCATCAGTATCTCGTGGCGCTCTATAAAGTAGAGCAATATTGAAATATTTCGTGCGTTATTTGAACAGAAATCATTTGATATAATAAGAAGAAAATTTGGATTTTCATATTATATAATAGTAATAAATTTTTAAATTCCTTAAATTTAAAAAACAAATTTGTTTGTGCGAAATATGAAGGTGAGTTAAGATCATGTTAATTAATTGTGAATTCACATAAGGACATCGTATTACAAAAGGACAAAAGGATATAAGAAAGTGATTATAAGTGAAAGATGAAGATGACAAAGGATTTAATATTGATTAAGTGATCGTGGATTTGAAGTGTCATCCAGAAAGGATCTTTAACTTTAAGATTAATTTGATAGATTTGGAGTTATCCTTTAATTGATTTGGAGTTATGTTTGAGATGAGACTTATTGTAATCCGTTTCATATCTAAATTTTCAGTTGCTCGCCTTACTGTTTTGTATAGCAAACTTATTACTATCCATTCATGCTGGCATACCAGATTGCTTTCATGGTGCAGCAGGATATACATACAGTGCACCAGCAGCTGTTAAGGTAGCTGCAGCTCCAGCTTACGCATCCTACAGTGTTGCACCAGCAGTTACATCATACTCACATGGAGCAAGTAAGGAAATTTTGATTTAATTCACATTTGAATCCTTGACTTTTAATTTTTTTGTAATTTTTCTTATAAAGGTTTGGGTTATTCAGCTGTAGCTGCAGCTCCTGCATTCAAATATACAAGTGTAGCTCCTGCCTACAAGGCAGCAGTTGCACCAGCTGTTACATACGCTAAGACAGTTGGCGTTTCTTATGCAGACTATTCTCCAGCTTCGAAATATGCTGCTGTAGTGCCTTCATCTGGATACGGATACGCCACTAGTGCTGGCCATTCAGGATATTCCGCATCCAGCTATATTGCAGCCGCACCAGCTATTACTAAGTTTGCCGCAGCTCCCGCCATTTCTTATGCTGCACCTGCTGTAGCTACAGTGTCAAAGGCTTACTTACCCCCTGTTGCCGCAAAGGTTGCTGTTGCTGCTCCGGCTGTAGCCACCTACACCACTGGTCCGGCCTACAAGTATTCTGCGGCTGCGGATGTCTCAACATCATACATTTCATCCCCAGCTGTTGCTAAAGTAGCTTACGCCGCTCCGGCTGTATCTTACGCCGCTCCGGCTGTATCTTACGCTGCTCCAGCTGTATCTAAAGTAGCTTACGCAGCTCCAGCTGTGTCTTATGCTGCTCCAGCTGTAGCAAAGGTAGCTTACGCAGCTCCAGCTGTATCTTATGCCGCTCCGGCTGTGTCTTACGCCGCTCCTGCTGTCGCTAAGGTTGCATATGCAGCCCCAGCCGTCTCATATGCTGCTCCAGCTGTATCATATGCTGCTCCTGCCGTTGCCAAAGTAGCTTACGCTGCTCCAGCTGTATCATATGCTGCTCCTGCAGTTGCCAAAGTAGCTTATTCAGCAGCTCCAGCATTTGCCAAAGTCGCTTCATATTCATCAGCAGCTGATGTCTCCCACTCATATGTATCTGGTCCCGCCGTCGCTAAGGTCGCTTACGCTGCACCAGCCGTGTCATATGCAGCTCCTGCATTCGCCAAGGTTGCAACATATGCCGCTCCAGCTGTCACTAAAGTTGCTGTAGCTGCCCCAGCTGTGACATACGCAGCCGCCCCCGCTGTAGCTAAAGTAGCTTACGGCGCACCTGCTGTCGCAGCATACACAAGTGGTCATTCCTACTCTTCCGGACATGCTTTCTCAGCAGGACACGCACTTTCATCCTCATACATTTCAAGTGGACCAGCCAAAATCGCTGTTGCTGCCCCAGCAGTAGCTAAAGTAGCAACATATGCCGCTCCAGCTGTCGCAACATACGCCGCTGCACCAGTAGCTAAAGTAGCTGTAGCTCCTGCCATAGGATCATACTCTACTTCATATCACGGTGGATTTGCAGGACATGGAGGAGCTATCGTTGCCGGACATGGAGGAGCTATCGTTGCCGGTCATGGAGGCTACTCTGCCCTTGGAGGCCTTAAGTTTGCAGCTGCTCCAGCAATTGCAACTGTTGCCGGTCATGGAGGATACTATGCAGGTCACGGTGGATACTACGCAGGTCACGGAGGTTACTATGGTGGTGGTGGAATTCGTTATGCAGCTGCAGCACCAGCCCTTGCAACTTACGCAGCCGCCCCAGCAACTGTAATCAAAGCAGCACCAGCATCAGCAGCTATCATCAAACCAGTCATCCATAAACAATTGGAATACTATGTAAGTTATCCCCGAATCCCCCAAAATTCCCCTCATAACTAAAAATCTTACTTTCAGGACCTCCATCCAAGATACGCTTTCGAATATGGCGTCAACGATCCCCACACTGGCGATGTCAAACACCAAAAGGAAGAACGTGACGGAGATGTGGTCAAAGGTGAATACTCCCTAGTTGAACCCGATGGTAATGTCCGCACTGTTAACTACTATGCCGACTGGGAAACTGGATTCCACGCCACTGTCACAAACAGCAAAGACCAACAGGCCAAAATCATTGCCAAACGTAGCTCAGACAAATCATAAGCCAACAAAAACCGTTAATGAACATCTTCAAAGTTACCGTCTTAAAAACAAAATATTATAAAAAACATAATGATTTTCTTAGAAGAAGGCGACATGTGACATACATACATATAACAGACACAAGGACGTAAATTAAACATCATAAATGGTATCGTCATAAATTTTGTTTGATTTTTAATTTTTAACATTTTATTTAATATTTCATTCAATATCATTTTTTCATAAAATTTTTTTCTTTTTTTTATAATTATATATATATATATTTTTTTTTTTTGATTAAGGAACAGTTCATATTTTTATTATTTTCTTAACTTTATTTTTATTTTGTATCATATTTAGTAATGTTTTTTTAATAGTTATTAATTTTAGAACACTTACTCATTTTAAAGACGAAGAAAACGAAAAAACACTTGACATATTATAAAACAATAAAGAATGTGCCGTCATTTTTGATTCAATTCGAATGATTAAAACGATAAAGCCGCATATCTACAATACACTGTAAAAACGAGAAATATCTACTTCAATATCTTTTCATCTTTGTACCCTCCTATTTTCAATACACTGTACTTTAGCCCTCTTTTGTAAATAATATTTATTATTTTATTTTTTTATATAAAAATACACAAGAAAACGAAATCTTAGAGGACTCTTTCATTTCCACGATCCAAAATCGTCCATAATTCAATTATCATTTCAATCATTATTATTATAGCATAAACCATCAAACATCTACAAGGAACGAACGAAAACGTTAACGTGGCGATTTTATTTTTTGTGTTATCCACTGTAATTAATTTAAAACAAATTTTAAATAAAAAAAATCGTAAAAAACTGGTTGTAAATTGTATTTAATTTAAATCATTTAGATACATCTTATTTTGAAATAACATTCTTCTATCAAGGCTGAAATGTCGTCGAGGTAAGTAGGTTTCCATTGGGGATATTTGGATATTCGTTTTGCTCATTTAATTAATTACTTTCTTATAAAATAATCATCCTTTGAAATTTCTCTAAATCATGGACAGGAAGTGTGATTTTGTAGATAAAATTGTGCTACACATAAAACGCAACGAAAGTTCAGTTACAAAAAATGAAAATTCGAGAAAAACTAGTGAAAAACCAGAATAATCACTTTTCAAATGGATTGATTGTAACGATGAAAAGTGTTTGAAAGAAAGAAAATCAACTTTAAGATATAAAACAGTATCTCGTTCTGAAGAAAATCAAAAGTCCATTCACTTTTCCTTATCTAGACCAGTTTTAAACACCAATAACGCATAAGATGTTGTTATTATCCTTAAGGGAAAATTTTATAATGTCTAAAAAGAGAGACAAACGATTTTAATTGCATTCAAAAAGTAGAGCAAATTCCATTGAGATAATTATGTAATCAACTTCAGATGTTAATTTAAGTTAATTCTATTTTGCAGCATGTTAAGTTGATCTAATTGTGATGAAACATGTTATAGAGTAGAGATATGTGTGTTCGTTATTATTTACAATTTGATTTAAATAAAAATTTTCAAAAAATGAACAAAATAAAACAGACATTTACTTATTTTATCGTTTTACTTTTAAGAAAATGTAAAACCGCCTTTACTTGCATGTCGACATTAAAGAGCCGGTTAATCCAATTTCGCACCAGAAACTGGACACATTTGTGGCCAACAGCAAATGTGTTTTGATTTTATGCGTATCAAATTGGGTTTTTATTTAATTTTGTTATTAAATTGCATTTTATATATTATAAAATCCATTGCCCCTTGCTTCTTTCCAAATTCAGTACAAATTCCGATCCATTCTGTCATTCCTCAAGAGCGCATAATGCAATTTTGTGCTGCACTACAACCTAATCGAGACTGGTAGATAATGTGCATTGGAAATCTGAAAACTGAAAACTATTTTATATAATTTTCTTCTATTAGTTACTCTACCTCCTCTACTGGACATTACTAGATGCTTACTGACTTAGGCCGTCAGAAATGTTCCACTTAAAATGAGTTACAGTTGTAAATTATTTGTTAAAACTAACTTTGCGTTTTAGTGTAGCTGCTATTAAGGTTAGGTGCTTTTCATAAATCTTTGCCAATGCATACCGTTCCCTTATTTGTCTAGGCTAGGCTGGAAATAGCTTGAACGCTTTAAGGTGTATCCACATGTTTCTGTAATGCAAGTATAGTGACGGTCAAATATTTGATGGAATTGCCTTTTAACATATAACACGACATAGATTCTCTATGATGGGAATTTCAGCTCCATTTTAAACAATTCACAATTAAATGTCTTAGGAATTTTGAGTGAATCAATTCGCACTATTGTTTCAAAGGTATGTCATTGTCTAGACAGATGATTAACTTCTTAAATCTGGTATTTGTTTCAATAGCAATGTGATTTTTATAAACATATAGTACATCTTAATATATAAAATCCTAATGGTCGTGAAGCAGAAAATGAAATTCATTCCCCGGAGCATGGGATTCACTCTCTGAAAGCGGGGAAAATTCATTTTATGTAGATCAAACACAGAATGAATTTCATTCACCGGAGAATGGGATTCACTCTCTGAAAGCGGGGAAAATTCATTTTCCACATAACGTCATAAATATCTATCAATTTTAATCTTTTGCCCGTATTACCGGGCTTCTTTTTCTAGTTTATAATACGATTCTTTCAAACAAAGAACTACATAATATAATCATTCTTTTTCAGCTCACCAAAGATGATTCCTTATTATCAAACTACGTTAAGTATCTATTATATAACTGCAACAATACTTTCGATTGCGACACCAAGGAGACCCGACAGATTAAGAAAATCTTAAGATGCTGTAATGAACTAAAGAATTACGTGTTTCCCTGTTCCAATAACCTACTGACCTGTGCAAGTATACAACAAGTTTTAGTATGGACTAAAAACTAACAACATTCTTGGAACGTGCCTCAGCATAAGATAATTCCCTTTCCGTTTACCTTCTTGTTTTATTAACTTGCTGTATTACCTTTTAAAACAACAACCTAACTGAGAACAGGCGTATCTTTTCACTGGTGTATCTTAAATGTAACCTCGAAGCACATACAATTTTGCACTTTCCCTTATCCGTCCAAAATAAGGTGCCAAAGAACAGTGGATGCTCGTTTCGTTCATTATTTCTTGATACTGCTGTGATTGCCTTCGTACTACCATAAACAAAGGTACAACAATGTCACTGCATTTACCTTTCATATGACTTCAACTTACTGACTTTATTGATCATATGCACTAATTACGGGCATGAAGAAAGAAGAGATTCTCGTGCTTAACTCTTAACACCAGAATTGGCAATATCTGCTTTAAAACACTCCGCTGCCAAGTGATGTGGAATGGAACGTTGCAACAAAGAGATCAGCAACTCAAAAACGTACGAACTTGGCAAAGGATGTAATACAATTCAAGGTTTGTCAACCAACATTTGATTCTTGAGTGCATAATCGCAAGTACTGCCCGAAGTAATTCAATACAGAGCAGAGAACTCTGCGATTTCTAAGACAATTTCAAGGTAAGAAACGCATTCGATTGAGGGAGCTGGAAATCGGTCCATTAATCTGACCAGTTTGCAATATCCACTTGATGTTATTCAATACTTTGTTCCATTTCTTAACAGGTACCTTGCATTACGATGAACTCAAACGCATTTAGCTACGATCATAAGCAAATCTTGCTCTATAAATAATTATTTGACTTTTTAAAAGTGAATTAGAGAGTGCGGTCAGTCATGTCTGCTATTTTATGTCGCCACACTAAATTAGATTTCCCATCAAAATAAATTGGATCGATTTAATAAAATTGCCAAAAAATAATTTATACGCGTTCACCTATTCCCATTCAAATTATGTGAAAATGTTGCTTAAGTGTCTGGTCAAGTAGCAATAAAATGAAATAATTTATTGATGTGTATTGTTGCTCTGTGCGCAGAGTTGGAATTGAAAACTGCATTTCCAGGATCAACTCAAACCTAATTTACATAATTTGGCCATTCCCAACGCTAATATTGCATGATCATGATCATTTGGGTCGGTTGATTGAACTATATACATTATTTGTGAGCCTGAGTACTGGAACACTCTGTAATGGGGAGACCATTTGAATTATCCTAATTTGTCCGTTCATACCATTTGCTAATCATATATGGAATTGCGTAATGTTTTGCGTACGTTTAACCAATATGACATGTTTAACCAATTTGCCTCATTTCATATTTATGATAGCACTCATAGGTGGTGATACGATAAAATCACCTTAACTGAGAAACTTACAACGTTGTTTGGCAAATTAATACAATTAAATTTTAGGTGCCTGTTTCTAGTTTTTAAAATCGTATTGAACTGATTCCTTTTTCCGCAATTTGAAAGTCTGTTACCTCGAAATACTCTATTGAAATAGAAACTAACGAAATATACTAACATGCCCCCAAGTGATTATCATCTCTAATTTCAGTATCACTTTTCCATTTTCCTTAAGAGGTTTTACATTTTCATTACTCCACACTGAGAAGCTCGTATGAGCATCACGGATCAATTCCATAAAATGTTTTTCATGATTAGTTATTCAACCTGTGGAAACGGAAAGTTCTAAGGACGTAAGAAAACGCTTGTAATGTTATCGGATGATTCAAGTATTTCAAGATCTTTGGATTTGTAGAGTTAGCTTCTTCAGCACTGTAAATTTCGGTTCCGATTCTTGCCAGTTCAGTCGCCCGTAGATTTCCTTCCACATTGTTGTGTGCGGGTACCCAACAGAGGCTAACTTTGTCTCGGATCCTCGACAATGCTTCTAGGCAACTCATCACTGCTTTTGACTTGATTGTCATAGATTCCAGTGTCCTAAGAGCCACCTAACAGTCGCAATAAATTGTGACTTTTCGAATTCCTTCGTTTGTTAGCTGCGTTAGTGTTGCTGCTCTCTCTAAAATAAGTAAATACATAGTCTCATTTTCTTGTTCTTGATATCATTCCTGTTAAGGCTTTGGCGTTGACCGACTTCAATGAAACCTTTCGGCTTTGTTCCGTTGCTTGACAGAATGTCCATTTCTTAATACAGGGTACAGGATATGATAACTAGAAGGAACCACAAACTGACGCCAACACGCCACTTGAAACAACTCAAAAAGGGCAAATTGGATTGGAGGTAAAACCGCGATATTAGGTGAAGAATGTAATGTTAATATTGAAAAACCTAAAATTTGTTTTTTATAATTTTGTTTTCCTCATTTTACATAGTTTTTTATATAAAATTTATTACTGAGCAGCTTTGGCAGCTAATCTCTTGTCACGCTCCTCAGCAATACTCAATTTAACACCCTTGCCCTTTGGCAATGAAATGTAAGCCTTTGCACCTTTACCAATAATAAAAACGTTTGTTAATCTGGTTGCAAACACATGCCCTTGACTATCTTTAATGTGAACAATGTCGAATGAACCAGGATGTCTTTCACGGTTTAGAACTGTGCCAACACGCCCCAAATTACGACCTCCAGTGATCATGCAGAGATTGCCTGTAACCAAAATGTAAAATTTGTAAATTAACTTGATCTAGCTCAATTAAATTTCAAATTTTATAAATCCTATTAGTAATAAATTGTCTTTTGCGCGTTACAAGAAATTTAACTTCCAGTGAACCTCAAAACAAGATTTTAAGTTGATCAGTCTTCAATAAGTCTCATGAAAACGAACTCTGTTCTTTGCGCGTTGTGTTACTAGTTCGGCTGAAGTTTCCAATGCCGCTAGTGACCGTCGAGCAAAGTGTTTATTCTAGGCATAGTTTTGAACCACAAAATTATAAATTTCATTGTTATGGTCTTCGATAATGCCAAAAGTCTTGTACAATAGGCAACTATTTGAAAAATAATGTAGTCAAACCTCTAGAATGAAGCATTCTAAATCACGGAAATGTTCATATGGCAAATTTGACACTATTGATCTTGCACTCTATATATTTTCCATAGCTCATAATACGATATGGAGAAATGGTGAAGTGCTCTCAGTACCAGAAACAAACTTGAAAATCTTGTGGTTATCCTCAATGGCTGCGAATGCATGAGAACAGTTTTGAGCTGACATGATCTTTGATAAACCTAATTTAATAACGAGTAGCAACTATTCAAAACGGATTCATGTTCTTTGCGCGTTGTGTTACTAGTTCGGCTGAAGTTTCCAATGCCGCTAGTGACCGTCGAGCAAAGTGTTTGTTCTAGGCATAGTTTTGAACCACAAAATTATGAATTTCATTGTTATGGTCTTCGATAATGCCAAAAGTCTTATACAATAGGAAACTATTTAACAAATGTCGTCAAACCTCTAGAATGAAGCATTCTAAATCACGGAAATGTTCATATGGCAAATTTGACACTATTGATCTTGCACTCTATATATTTTCCATAGCTCATAATACGATATGGAGAAATGGTAAAGTGCTCTCAGAAGAAGTACCTCGAGATCTTTATGTGTTACGTACCAGAATCGAATTTGATGTGGTCCGTGATTTTGTTTGTCGTCAAATTCAATTGAACTGTATCGTGAGTCTTAATAACTGGATCTGGATAACGAATAGTTCGTCCATCGTGAGTTACTAGGAATGGAACACCTTTGGGACCCAACTGTGTTTTGCGTACTTTGCATAATTTGTACTGTAAGTAAGTTATTTTAAATTGAATTCTAAACAAACTATATTTGATGAAAGTACTTTAGCTTCTTCAGCGGTAATACGATGAATGGTGAAACGTCCTTTGACGTCATATACCAAACGGAAGAATTCTCCGGTTTTCTCAATAGTGACAACATCTGAAAGATAAATGAATTATTTGAATTGTTCCATACATGATTGAAGCTTATCTTACCCATGAAACCAGCTGGATATGTTGGATCTGTGCGGACTTTCCCGTCAACTTTGATTAAACGCTGCATAACAATTTTGGTTACCTCAGAACCGGTCAAAGCGTACTTCAGACGATTCCTTAAGAAAATAGTTAAAGGCAGCGATTCACGTAACTTATGGGGACCAGTTGATGGACGTGGTGCAAACACACCACCCAACTTGTCCAACATCCATGCTTTTGGAGCATTTAAACGCTTCAAGTGCTTTTTAGGTCCTCGGGCCTAAAATGTAAACAATTAACTTTAGCACTGTCTTGCAGACGCATTGGAGCGCTTTGAATTGTAGCCGGAAAGTTATTTTCGTTTAAATGAACTTGTGAATATATCAACAACACAGTTCGAAATTCGGATTATTTCGCTGTCGCCTCTGGTTGATGTTTTGTTGATGAGCCAATTTCGATCACGGGCACATTTGTGTGACATAAATAATGGTTTCATTTGAAATATGTGAATTTGCCGTACCGTTTTGTTATTACCACAAACTTTTCCGACTACAATATAAAGCCGATGCTAACAAATTAAAATCACAACACGAAAAATCACTCACCATCTTTGAAACTTATAGCGGAAAGGAAAGCTATAGCCGGAAAAAGAATTATTTGACAAGTCGCAGTATGGTACAGTGGACGATTATGCATGCGCGCCACCTGTCTGTGGTTGCACGAACGTCATGTATTGAACGAAAATACGTTTCTGACGTGAAAAAAATACATTTGTTTATAAAACTTGTTTTATTCTCATTTTCAAAGATAAATTTAAAACATAAATTTAAAAACAATTTTAATTTCAATAATAATTGATGAGATGTACTCGTTTTCATCGTAAATAGAAATGAATAGACTTGTTTTATCAATTGTTAACACAAGAATATGCCCATAATTCTGTATTCAAATCGATAAGAAAGCTCATGATCATGAAACAGAGTAGCGAGAAAACCTATAGAACCTAGTAAAATAAAAATACTCCACCAGTTTATAGGGTTGCAGCGGACCGATATACTTCTAGTACTTTGATAGTCCCGTGTGGACATAGTAATTCTTGCTCTCATTAACCTAAATGTATGTCAACACTGGTAAGATATCTTGGGGTTCTTCTTTAATAATCAATAGTTAATTTGTGCTCCAAATACAGGAAGACGGAAAAATGAGTCAAGAAGATAGGTCAGAATATGTGGATTCGAAAATATAATCATTGATTAACTTCTTCATAAAATTTTAGGATAATGGACTAAAGATACCATATGATAACGGTATGCATCTAATGCATCTTATTAAATAAGGTTTTGAAGAAGCTAACTGACGTTGATTTTCATAATTTTCAGCAAGACAGCAGTACATATTCTCAATGTTTCCCATTACTTCATTAGGGTTGCAGATTAGCAGAAATTTTTATGAATTATCACGAGCTCTAAACAATTATTAATATCAAATTCGTCGAAGCATATGTTACCGATTCTTCTTCAAGGAAATCTTCAACCTAAATCTATATGCCTGCCATCAGTAGTTACAATCTTGATGCAGTCCCTTTACATGTTTCTACTAACTATATAGCAGGACTACCCTCCTTTTTATATATGTTATGTAAAGTATGTTCTAAACTCCTTAACTACTAATTACAAATTGAAATACACATCTCATTTAACAAAAGCGGATGGAAGATTATCGAATTCTTTAAATTTCTCAGGAAGCTCCTCTGGCAATAACATTTATAACAGATTGGGCACATTATGTAACATTGGATTTATACCTAAGAATCTGAGCTTTACTTAGCAAAATTAAGTAACCTCTACCAAGATACCTAATTTCATCCTTACATGAGTTGTAATTTAATGTAGAATTAATAATATCTGTTAATCAGTTTATGCTGAAATCATAAGATCTCGTCGGATACTTTTATTTCAAACTCACTGGCGAGTTCTCAACAATACCCTGGGTTAACACACTGACCTCTTGAATTGGAATTTATTTATATCATTATTTCAAACCATGATTCTGTAAAACTGTAGTGCACAAAGTAGCAGTTGAAGTTGATAAATTTCATCAGTTGAATTTATTTGCGAATATCGTTGATGAATCTGCACGAGAAAAGATAAAACTATAAGGTTTAATCCGAACAAACATTTGTTGCAACATAGCATCAAAGCACCAGTAATTGTTACCTCAGTCAATTTAGATGCTTCACAAACAAGTCTGTAGATTTTTAGTTGATATCGATAAAATATCTGTAACATAAAGAAGAAATAAAATTTTTCATGATGTAATTATGTTTTATTGCTGAAAAATTTGTTTGTCCTTAAGAATATAGCAGTTATTCTCGTACATTTTTCTCTCAAAAGAATCAACCCAACTAAGAACAACGTATCACAGTAGCATTTCACACTCTTCATAACCTTTCTCGTAAAGAGATACTATGTCCTATAATACTTACTGTTTGTACTCCATGTCTCAAGTACATTGATGGAAAGTTATCAGAGATATTTACATAGCAGCTTATGTTCCATTTTACTAAAAGTGTAGATTTGCTTTAATGTTCACTAGTCGAGAAATTATTCAATAAAAACAATCACCATTTGACCGAGGTGTTTGTAGATCACACCCTCAATTAAGCTTTACAAATTATAAATTAACATCATTTAAAATGTAAGAAACAGATAGAACCTGAACGTGTTGTAGGATACTAAAAGTACTATAAGTATTCTTAAATACTATCAGTAGAAGCAGTATAAACATATCCACCTGAAATTTGAAATGATCTATGGTATATTGTCATAAAAGATAACACAAAGTTATAACTTAATTGGACATGCTAAGCTTCGTGGCAACTAGTCACTGTCAATTAAGCTACTTTCATTTTGTGATACGAGAAGTACAATTCTGGACTTAATAAAACTGCCACTTTGTCCAAGCTTTAGGTAGTGTAAATACAGGAGAAAATATAAAATAACGTCTTAATTGTTAATACTAATATAATGTTAAAATCAATTAAACTTGATTGATTGATTTGAAAATCACCTCTCCTATTCTTCCAGGATATTATTTTTGAACAAAAGTTTTTGTTTAGTATTATAAGTTAAAACAAATCAATCAGTTTACCTCATCTATAAAGCTGAATTCCTCAAATATAGAATGTGATAATTCTATATATGGCTTCCATTTAAAACAGCAAATGTAGCTAGCGAAACTAAAATTCACATCACATTGCAAATGGATATAAACAAACAATTGCTGAACAACAAACAGGGTAATCTTGAAATTGATGAATTGATGAAGGAAGTTGTTACTGAACATCCTAGTTTTTCATTCCGGAACATATGAGAAATTTGAGAAAATCATCATTTGTAGCATTGGATTGATCCTGTTCGAGAAGCATAAAGTCCAGCCGCCGAAGAAGTTCGGAAAGTTTGTTGAGCTAATTGAAAGTCATTCTTGAAATTCTTCGGAAGTGCTTCTTATCTATCAAAGTGGATGTCTAGACGACTTTGCTGAAATAAGTTTATTAATTTCATAAATATACGTTTTCTTCAAATTTTATTATATCAACATCAAACTGTTAAATAGATTCATAATATACCCAAAATATTATTATTGTTTTTAATTTGTTTTGGTTCTAATTGGTGCACTTCCCTTACCTTATGAATGAATGCAAACAATATTTAATCCTTGTGATATCTGCCTGGTAGTTGATTTAACATCGTTATGTGATCCAAAGTGAAAGAATTCCAGCTCATCATGCTTTAGTACATTAAACCAATCCCAGACAAATTATCAACACGTGCATTTATTCACAATAATGCCATTTTGCACAAGGATAGTTTACTGGGCATAAGGAACAGAGAAAGAAAATTATTATAATATTACTAAGAAATATACGTAACAATAAATGTTTTTTGATAATTTTTTTTTTGTTCATTTTATACCTCAAATTTGTATGTAGATATTACATATAAGTAAAATTACAATTTTAATAATAAAAATAATTAGTTATTTTAGAACAAAATTTTCCGGTATGTAATTATGTGTCACATCCTTTTTTAAGTTAAACGTACACAAAATTACTCTTAAAAGTATTCTTTCATTCAGTTTTAAATTTATAATCTTTTGCATTATGCATTTGTTTGAATTTTATCTTTTAAATGTTTTTTGCTTTTCTGTTTAAAGTTATATTACTAATTTCACATTTATATAGTGTTAGGATATTGTAATTTCTGTCTTAAATCGTATAATCAGAACTGAAGGAATAAAAATATATTTCCTAATAAACTGAAGGTTCTCTTACAGGACACTAGCATGTACCCGTTCGTCATTTACGAGAAGAGAACTGAAAATAAAACTTTTAAATAAAGTTAATGTTTCTTATTTTTTTCTTTTGAAACTAATTAAAACTTAAACACTAAAAAAATTGTTCTCTCAAATCAAAGGATCATTCTTTGTTAAATTAAAAAACTGATTCAATTCTAATGACGTTGCTTATGTTTGTCTCTTGGTAAATTTTAGTTTTTATTATTGTTACCTTTTGTGTCTTAAAACTATGCATCCTTTCCAATCGAATATGCAAATTATTTGCTTGAGTGATAACTCAAAACTGAAAGGATGGATCATTGAAATTATACCAAAATGTTTCCATTTGTTTCTGCTCATTGGTTGTTTTGCTATTTAGGTTTCTTCTTTCTCTTATCAATGACCGGAAGTCAGTCGGATACACTGGCCTGTTTCTTCATTGATTTGAGAGCTCGTTCACGGAGTTGTTTTTCTAAATCATCGTTGACTATTGTTGCAGTAGGTTCCTCTTCACTGTCGGAGCTGTTTGCTCGTTTTGACCTCTTCTTGTGTTTTTTGTGTTTCTTATGTTTTTTCCCATGTTTCTTATGTTTTTTATGTTTCTTTTTCTTCGCTTCAGTTTCGGAATCAGATGAACTTTCTTCAGAATCTCGCTTAGATCTCTTTTCCTTTTTTCGTTTCTTCTTATGTTGATCTGAGTCAGAAGATTCATCCTTGGATGGCTTCGGTTTTATCCGTTTGCGACTGTCATTATCATTTTCATCATCTTCAGACTCACTTTCAGATTTCTTAACTTCTTTCTTGTCTGGCATTCGATGCTTCTTCAGAGCGACTTCATTTTCTCTAGTTTCAGATGACTTTCGTTTCCTTTCTGGTACAGGAGCTGTAGGCTTCACGAGTCTTCTTTCTGGTTGCTCGTCCTTACGAGCTTTGTTTCTAGAATTGTCTTCATGTCTAGATTCATTACTACTAGAAGATTCACGCTTCTTTGATTTATCATTGCGAACATCTTTTTTAATCTCCACGTCACTATCGCTTTCTGAAGATTCATCAGAACTAGTTTCGACTTTTCTTTTAGACAATTTCTCCCGTCTGGGAACAACAGTTGGTTCAATTTTCTTTTGTGGCTCTTGCTTATTTGGTGGTGGTTTAGTTTTCTCTGTTTGAAACTTTTCTAATTCGTGAGCTTTCAAGAATGGTGAAGGCGTCCTTGATAAACTCATTGAATATCTAGAAGCACCTCGACTTCTTGTCTCGCGATTGTCTTTTCTCAAGTCGACTTGCTCCTCTAGCCTCTTTGAATCCACTCGTTTGTCTTCATTGGTAAGTACCTCGTTTCTAAAATTTCTATCATCATCTTGTTTTTTATCACGGGAACTATCGCGTTTGGAGGGCTTCTTTTCGTTGACATCCCGTGTCGGACTAGATCTTCTTTCTTGTTTATCTCTATCTTTTTGTGAAGTTACTTTCTTTTCACGCTCGACTAATGGACTTTTGTCTTTCTCTCTACTGGGACTGTTTCGTATTTCTACACTTGAGTCTCGTTTAGCCGGACTTTCGGTCTTTTCTTTTGATACACTTCGACGTCGCTCTCGCACTGGACTGTCCTTATCCCAATCTGGACTATCCTGTTTGTTTTCTATAGGACTACTTCGTCTATTATCTTTTCTAAAATCATTGAATGGTGGTCTATCGCGTCGATCGTCGTTTTGTCTATGGCGTGGCATCGGACTATTACGTCTACCACGTAACGGTGAACGACGATCACGAGGTGGAGATGAACGTCGATCACGCATTGGAGATAAACGTCTGTCTCTATTGTCGCGATTGTCTCTGTTTGGAGGAGACCTACGGTCTCGCTGTGGAGAATACCTACGATCCCTCGGTGGTGAAGAGCGTCTTTGCTGTGGTGATCTACGATCCCTAAATGGTGATGATCTGCGATCACGTGGTGATCTTCTTCCTGGTGATGACCTACGATCCCATGGTGATGATCTTCTGTCTCGGGGAGAGTGATTTCTACCCATTCTTCCTCTGCTTGGACTACGTCTGCGCATGTTGTTGGGTCTCCCACGTTGTCCGCCACGGCCTCTTCCCATCTGCAGTGGAGATCTACGACGTGGAAATCTGTATGGGAGAAGTTAATGCGTAAATATATCATGTTTCTTAATCTCGAAATACCTTCTTGGTGATCTTGATCGCCTGTTTGGTGTCCTTGATCGCCTATTTGGTGATCTTGAACGCCGGTTTGGTGATCTAGATCTTTGCCTTGTAGATCTTGAACGTGCCCGACTTCCACGACCACCACCACCACCACCACGAGGACTACGTCCACGTGACGGTGGACGACGATTTGGTGGATCGAACCGCCTTTGTTCTGGTCTTCTAGAAGCTAACTTCTCTGGCGATGTGCTAGATGATGAATCCTTGTTCGTTCTATAGTGACGTTTCTTCTGAACACTATTTTGCTTCTTTTGAATTTCAAAGTCGTCTTTTTCATTTGTTGGCGAATTAGACCTACTGCTACTGCGTGATGAATGAGATTTGCCACCTTTCTTCCTATTACGATCTGTAGAAGAAGATGATGATGATGACGAACTTGAAGACCTAGATCTTGACGGTTTCTTTCCTTTCACAGGAGACCTACCAAAGTTTTAAATATTTTAATTAAAGTGTTCTATAAACAATTTTGATCATGTTTTACCTTGATTGTGATCGACTCGTACTTCGTTTCTTTGATGATGCAGAACTGCTGCTGTGACTTCTGCTACGACTTTTTTTGCCTTTACCTCCACTCGCTAAAGTCAGAAGTTTCTCCTGAACTTTGGTAAGTTTTTGCGAACTATCTGTGCTCTTATTACCATTAACATTAACGGCTGCAGGCGGTGGTGGAGACTTTTCTTTTCTAATTGGCGATTGAGATTTAGATCGTTTCAAAGTCGATGGAGTGGGTCGTTGTCTAGATCTAGAGTCATTGGTGTCTCGGCGCTTAGACCTTGAACGAGACTTCCTAGTAATACCACCTCCACGTCGATCTCGGGATCTAGATCTACGTCGTCGATCTGGTGAACGTCGACGTGATCTAGAGCGACGTCTGTCGTGTGAACGATCCCTAGAATTTCGTCGTCGTGGCGAACGATCTCGGGAGCTTCGATGTCTAGGGGATCGTTCGCGAGACTTTTGCCTCGGAGATCTTTCTTTTTCCTTAGCTTTGACTGGTGATTTCGGTCTGTCACGCTTGTTGCGATCTGAGTCTTTTGTAGTATTATTAATTTCATTTGATTTAGATCTCGGACGTGACTTAGATCTTGGTTTTTCTACATTATTCTTATGGTCGTTACGTTCTACAGTCCCTCTTTCTCGATCACGTTCCCTATCACGATCACGGTCCTTCTCACGATCACGGTCCTTCTCACGATCACGATCCTTCTCACGATCTCGGTCCTTCTCACGATCACGATCCTTGTCACGATCTCGATCTCTATCCCGTTCCCGATCCCTATCACGGTCACGATCCCTATCACGATCACGATCACGTTCCCTATCTCTGTTATCCCTGTCCCTACCATCATCATCTGAGTCACGTTCTTTCTTTAAATCCAGCATAGCTGCAGCTTCTTCCTCTCTCTTCAATATTTCATCCTTTTTCTGTTGTATAAACTCAGCTGGTATTCCACTCTCTGATTCCTGTGCGGACAGCAATAAAGCCCATAGTTCATCCATAAATTGCCTGGCATTACGACCATTCAAAAATCCAGTCATATTGATCTGCATTTTCTTTGGGCATGGAAACTTTTCCTCCTCTAATTGGTTATAAACAAATTCCACCACAACATCGTCCTCAATGTGCAATATATCCGTGATTTTCTTACTAATCCATGGTCTCAAAACGTCCAATTTCACTTTGGACATATCAACACGTTTATTAAGGCAATCGCCAAACCGCATTTGTTTCATCAACTTCTTCTCCTTGTCACTAAACCTAGTGTCTTGCTGTTGGTTAGTGCCCTGAAATGGAATCCCAGTGTCATGAAAACAATTATCTTTCAATAGTTTTGGAAATTGGATGATAATTGAACCGGAAATGTTTTACTTTTGTCACGTTCAAATTAACTCTAATTAATTGGATTCAGACTTTGAGTAAGAAATTGACCGCCAAAAATTCACAAATGCAACGCTACATGAATTTTTGGGAAAATTCAATAAAGGAAAATTACTCAAACATTTCAAATATCAAAAATGGAGGCGCCAACGTGAAAATTGAGGGAATCCAAATGTCAAAGTCGGCATAAAATACGTACTGCTATCGATATGCTACTTACCGTGAACATCATTTTGGAAAAGTTCTGCTGGTTCTCTTTTAATTATAAAATAATTCAGGTAAAAGCTTACACAGAGAATACAATTGTGAGTAATTATGTTTTTTGTTTTAAACAAATATGCAATTTTTCTTCAGTAAAATGAATAAAAACTACAAATTGATGCGTGCGACTTTAATATATCGAGTTTAACACAAAAATCGTATTTTAAAGTGTAAATTATCTAAATGTAATTTTCCTTAAATGAAAACGACAGCCATTTCAGCTTTAGAGTTTTTCCTATTATTCGAATATTTTCCAACTTGTTAAAATCCTGGATGTCGTATCAATCAATCCTCCTCTTTTAACCCATGAAAAATTCATATGTCTCTCCGCCACCTTTCCACATCGCAAGCACTTTGTGATATGAAAAGTTTTATCTTTCTGCTTGTTGGAAAATCAAATGCATCAAACGTATTGCTTTATATGCACGCTTTCATAGTTGTTTCGGCTATTTAAACAATTCAAAACGTTTTCCACACTATTTGTGACTTTATTTCAAAACTATTATCCTTCCCGTCACTTCGATAATTTTCATGCGGCTTATTATTTAAAATGGCAGAGCGTCGTAAAATTAAACGAAGAATTTGCCTTCGGGAATCAGCAAACATGTAGAGTTCATTGGTTTCGTTCAAATTCGCCATCTGTTAGTGAAAATTGTCAATCGTATTTTGTGGTGAATGGAGGCAAAATCAAATATATTATCGTTATGCATTATTATATTAAACTAATTAGAGTTATTCCAATCGTAGCCTATATATAAATAATTGTTCTGGAAACCGAATTGTTCTGTCTTCCACTTTATCGTAGTACAGCAATACCTCGAGATACGAGTTTGATTCGTTCCGTATCTCAAAGCAATTTTCACCTTTGATATCTATTGGAATTCCATTAATCCGTTCGAGCCCCAAAATACCTTGTTTTTTAATGAGAAAAATGTATTTATAAATGACAAATATTGTATAAAACATAATAATGTAAACTGATTTTCTAAAGTGTATTTGTATTTTGGTCACTTAGGTTCTGTGCGAAATCGTTTTAATTCCAGTCTAATTCTGGTATCGTTCCAGAACTTTAATCGACCTGGCGAATTCATTTGCGTTCTAAACTTTGACCAGTAGACTGTGAAGACGCAAGGATTTTGAAAAATTTATTCTAAAATAAAAAACAGGTATTTTGAATTTCTCTACGAATATAACCAACTCAATCAAAGATAAACATGTCAAAGATTAGACCGCTGGAACTAGAATTAGCATGCTCAAAAAATTGCTAAAGAGAAAAGTAATAGAATTAGAATGGAATGTATTGGATTTAGAAGGTTTTCGCACACGCGCTTAAATGCTACTCTATGCTTAATTTTAGTCACTGCTTTTCTCTTCCCTGGTCTTTGCCTTTTTCGCCGGATAAAACAAAATTGTTCAAGGAGGTTTCTGTCAGGCCGTTCCTTGTATCTCGAATGTTGCTCATATCTCAAATTTCTCGTATGTTAGGGCACTCGTATCTCGAGGTATCATTGTACTTACATTTAAAACAGCGCATATAATATTAAATATCTGTTTTTACTTCATCATAGAATCTTCAAATTTCACGAAAATAGAAGAATCTTTTAAATAACCTGCCATAAACTAATTAATCTTCGGTAAACAATCAAATCCAGAATCGTTTATAACACCAGGATTGTCTCCTTCTTAGTCCTTTAGTGTCTACCAATTCACAATTTAACAGGTTCTAAAGGTAAGGATATTCTGGTTACATTTAGTGGAATCTTTGATAGCACTTAAATATCGCTTAATATCGCTTATAAATAGATGTATTTCCGAGTAGAACCATTCAACGTAGTTTTTATTTGAAATCTTCTTGTTTTAACCATTTGTCTTCTAGCTTTTATTAATTGGGTACAAGAAGAGAAGGATTATTTCAATTCAATACCTGCCTGCAATTTTACAAATTTATTTTACAAAAATTCAAGTTTTTTTGTATTAAATAGAGTAAATTCACATTACATTGCATCCGTTTTAACCCTATTGATACAAGTATACCTTAAAGTAAATAAACGTTTAACTCCTAGAACAAAAAGGATGTGTTCCTTAACATTTTCACTTATGGAACATGTTAAATGAATTAAATAATAATTTAAGAAAAACACGTAAAAGAACATTAATAAATTTGTTTTGAGAAGAGAATTTCAAGCGATTATTAAACGTTATGGAACAAATCCTGTAACAAATATGCTGAGTTAATAATACTTAATTTAATTTGAAATAAATAGAAAACAGATTCATTTGTAAAAATTGGTGTAGTCAATTAATGGAATGCTTTAAATTACGAAATTCTACCAATTTTGCCTTTATTACTTCAACTTTAACTGAGTTTGAATTAATAGAAAACAAAACAAAATTATGTTTAAAATTTGAAAACGCAGAGCACTGGACTTTGATTATTACTGATTAGATGTAGAGTTTTTCAGTCCCATACAAAAATATGTAGATATTTCCCTATCGATTGTATTATTTATGTTTTATTTATAAATTAAACTAGCTATGGAATTATATTTGGTTCTTGTAGAGCTCCTGTTGAATATTTTGGCTTGCAAACGCATCCGCTTTCGACCAGAACGTAGTCCTGTCCGGTTAAAGTTACTGGCCCTAAAGGAATTACCAAAAATAGGTATGGGACATATGTTTGCGTGCATTCACCTCGGACTACATCACATTCTCCGGATCTGAAAAGAAAATATATTCAATAAAAACTTATAGCTTAAAAATGTTATTCATTATAACGACGAGAAGGTTTTAGTTCGAATGGAATGGAAAAACAAAAGATAATGGTAATTGAATAAAACTGATATTGAACAAAACATCATGTTTCATGATATCTACCTTTTCAGATAGAAGTTGTTCCCAATAGATGAGGAAGAAGAAAGTTTTCTTAAAAAGTTGCTTCAACATTTGATTAGGAAGTTGTAAAGAAATCAATCGAAATATGCGAGAAGAAAGTGTAGCTTAGTTAATCCATCATGATTAACTTTAATATGATTTCAAATAAGGAAATGATGAAGAATGTTTTAATTGTGGTGAGTAATCGATCGAGCTATTGATCATGATATTGTCAATTTAATTATTTTTATGATTTATCATGTGGCATGTTAAGGATAGAATGTCTTGGAAGATAAATTATTTTCTTGATATTATCTGAAATAGGTTTTCAGAATTGTGTACAATGGAAATATTGAGTGTAAAGCAATTTTCTCCCTATTTATAGTAGGAATAGTTTCGTGGTAAACAAGAAGCACAATTTCTGTGTAACATGTAGATGTTACAAGATGAAAACAATAACATGAATGTTGATATTAAAACGTCCTACTATTCTACACTGAGTTGTTTAAAAAACATTTACAAAGAATGTAGATCAGTAAATCAGGTGATATGAAAAATGTCGGAAGGTATGCGAAAGTTGTTTGATTTCTTAGTTTCGGGAAATTTATGTCTTTCGTTTAATTTCATTAAAATAAGAGAAAACTGCACAACACTTACTCGCATACTTCGAACACAACTTGCTGTAGAAGATCTGGAAACTTTTGTACTATTGTAACTGGTTGACCCGAGGTCAAACTAACGCCATACATCGGAGCTGTTGTGTTGTAGCGAGTTTTGCAGAGTCTTGCTGGTGTTTGCCGGCATAAATCTCCACTTGAACTGCTGCTGTCCAATGACCGAGCTGTAAAGAAAGTGAAACGTTTAATATTTTCATGTTCTCACTTTTAGTAAATCGGATTTCTAGAATATGCTATTATATGATATTGATAGCTACCTTCGTAATACTTTTTGTTTGATAGCTCATTAAATTTGATTAGAATTAATATCCAATGACATTCTTTTGTTCAAATATTCAAAAGACATTTGCAATAAATTTCACATAAAATAAAATGAAGAAAGTACTTTCCAACTCAATAGTAATTAAAAAAGTAATTTAACAAGTAATTAAAAACTAGGTATAATAATAGCGAAAAATTCATAATTTCACTTTTTCAAGGGAATTCTAACAAACTCTCTCTGGCTTCTTTCGGATTTCGGATTTGGCACATTGAAACCTTCCCACGTTTCAAATTCTTCGAGTTGTGGACATTAGCTGGAGGGCATTTTCTTCTAAAATTATCTTAAGAACAAATTATCTTCAGAAAGCCAAACTAGAACGTCGCATCCGTTTCCGTCATACTGAATCACGCGTCTCGAATTCATCTGTTCGAGTTTATTTCACTTAACTCAAAGTGACCCACTTTTATGGAGATTTCTTGACCCAAAAATAGCCATCAGTGATTTTAAGTGACCATTTCTCTTAATTCTCACCATCATTTCGGCGGTTTTTACTTTTTTCCAAGCTCAAATTCATACTACGGTTTCAGCAATTTTTCGAGGCTTGCCTGACAAATCACCTGACACGATCACCTTAATAAAGAATTCTTGCGGCATTTTTTTCGGATTTCTCTTACCGATCGAGTGTCATCTTTATGTAAATCAGAAGAACTCGTTGCAGGGTAAACATTTGTGTTTCAAATAAATCTTTTACCATGTTCAGGTATTGATAACACGTGATTTAAGGCATCAAACTATCAACGTCTGGGTGGTGTCCATTCCATAAAATTTTCAAAAATTATTCTTTAAATTAACGGCTTATCGATTATATTCTTACATTCTTCGAATAACAGTTAGAAGAATATCAACTTTAGCTTGTTGAACTCTCGTGTAAACCTCATTAGTATTCATGACATGCAAATTGCTATGCTTCCTAATGAAGGGCTTGGTCTGCAGTTGGCATTCAAGCGTTAGAAACTGTTGAATGTTGTATATAGTATATAATGAAAACATATTTTTCAAAGACACATGCATTAATGTTGTGCGTTACATAATATATTTTATTTAAATTTCCGTTGAATCATTAACGATCTCTTACCGGCAACGCATCACAATAAATTTCTCTTAACACAAATTATGCTGGAAGAATTCATATTCCGTTTACAGATATCAACTTAAAATTCAATTAACGATAATGGCCGTGTAGGAATTATTCATAATCAGAACGAATCACGTTTCGGTCGTTTTCAAAATTAATTTTCCATAAATCTCGTTGTCGCTATAGCAGACATATTTTGGGATAATGCCTTAATGGTGTACAGAGACAATGGAGGATGCAGTTCGGGGATTTCAGTTAGGCTATTAAAAATAAATTTCAACAGGACCGTTGATAGTTTGTTAATAAAACAATGAACTCTAATTTTGATGTTTACTATTTTTGATATATAAAATCCTAATGGTCGTGAAGCAGAAAATGAATTTCATTCACTGGAGAATGGGTTTCACTCTCTGAAAGCGGGGAAAATTCATTTTATGTAGATCAAACACAGAATGAATTTCATTCAAACGGGTAAAATTCATTTTCTACATGACGTCATAAATATCTATCAATTTTTATTTATTTTCTAGTTTGAAATAATTTGCTTGGAACTGTTGTTCATCAAAACGCGATTGTTGGACGCGTGCTTGATTACAGTGAGCTTTCAAAATTTATTCATTTCCGCGAAATAAAACTGGATGCCTTCTGAATTACAATAGAGGACTGACACAAATTCTTGAACCTCGATCGTCAAGCGAGTATCAGGAATTCGGAATGAATATCATTTCCATGTCAATGTGCAGAATGATTTTGTGCAGCCGGAATATTATAAAATCAACATATAAATTAAACCATAATATTTCTCGTGTTGTGCAGATTCATAAATTTCCAACAAGTCAATTGTAAAAACTACACCTGATTGACATTCAATCAATTACAGGTAAAATCGTGTTAATGTGAAAGGTTTTGAGATCACGAAAGTGCATGTTGCATGAAAAGTGCATATTGATATCATGATGAACCTGGCGCCTCTACAGCTTTATTGCAATTACCAGAACCGAACGCACAAGCGACATATGTGACATGCAAATGTTCATTTATCACGTAAACTTTACCTACTGTTTTTGTTCAACTGCTCTCATTTGGTGCAAGTGATTATCTTCAAATAATATCGAAATTACGTTTTTGGAATAACCGGTCGGTGAAACTAGTGAGAGTGGTTGACTAAAATCACAATTGATAGAAATTCCACGACGTTTTCATTTTAAAATTTATTTTCCCTGAACACTTTCTAAAGAAATTCTGCACTACATATGTTTGGATTGGAGTTATGTATTAATGTGATTAATAAGAGAATACATTTGATTGAATTTTAACGACTTGTGAACACAACAGAAATAATAAGTTGTTGAATGGATTCTTCCGAATTTCTCTCATAAACGTGACCGACTAATACAATTTCCATTGTAAGCTTTCAAAAACCCGTACGTGAGAAAATAGCTTTCTTATGCTCGTATGCAGGTTTCCAAAGAATAGAAATTTTTTACTAACCGTATCTGCCTTGCAACGGTCCATTGTTAACATCTTCGTAAGCCTTCAGAAGTGCACTTTTTGTGACAGCTGGATCTAAGGTTGGCAGCTGACTCTGGCGACCACGTCGAGATGATCCATTCCAATTGGCGAATGTCCTTGCAACTGCTGCACTAGAATATCAATTAAACATATCAAATTAGGTACAATATGTATAAATCAATTAAAACATTTTTGTTTCTTAATAGTTCTGAATGCATTTTAACTAAATTTACCTTGGATATGGTGCATTATTTGGTCCTACACAATGAGGTGAATCTGTTAGAGCATCTCCTGATAAATATTTAAGTCCTTTACCACCACTACATTGATCTTGTGTGTAACTTGACCACAGAGCCGCATGTGCTATGTGCCTGTGTAATGTGATAACTAATAATGCTGATACTAGCTGAAATTGAAAGGAATAAAAATATTATTATGCGAGTAACTAATCAATCTTTAATATATAAAATCCTAATGGTCGTGAAGCAGAAAATGAATTTCATTCACCGGAGAACGGGATTCACTCTCTGAAAGCGCGGAAAATTCATTTTATGTATATCAAACACAGAATGAATTTCTCTCCACTTCCTGGAAATGAATTTCATTTACGGAGAATGGGATTCACTAGAGCGCGGAAAATTCATTTTCTGCATAACGTCATAAATATCTATCAATTTTATTTTTTGTCCGGGTTTTTTTTCTAGTATTTTAATAAAATTTTGAAGACAGTGGAATAACAGTTAGAAGATAATATATATCAATATCTAATTGTTATAAAATATGGACGTTGTTAAGACGCTGTCTTCATTTTGAAACTGCCTTGGACCTGTCCCAAATAACCAATTGTAGTTACTCCAGGCTATTATATGTATGGATCAAATCTGGGAAAGGACTGTAATTCGACCTTAAAAGGATAAGAAAAAGGTTCCTTAAGATTTAGACTTTGTGAATGATGGATGCACCTTAGAAAACATTTAGGTATGCATAAAACAGTTACTAGATAAAGCTTACTGTCCACATTGGTAGAAAAGTTTTAGATGGAGGCCAAGTTATAACGGTGTTATAAGCTATAAAAATTTAAGCTAAGATTTGAAAGATACGAAAATATGGAATTATCATGTATAAATGAATAATGTTTTAGAACCTATATTTCATTTTGTCACAAAAAGGAATATCACAAATAGATACTATACTTCATTTTCCATAAAGAGAACAGTTAAGTGTCAACACACAAAATGGCTGTTTAACACCACTTTCATTCAAAATGAGACTTGATTCGAGTTATATTTTATAATTAAAAGTTCTGAGAACGTTACACAATATAATTCTGAACATCACAAAAACGGAATATGCGCGAAATTCTAAAGAAAAACACAAACACCACAATCGCCAAGACGATCGTGTTAAACTGTTAACAAAAGATTTGGATGTCAATGGCCTTAGGATGCTGAAGACGTTTAAGATATCACAATCTAAAGAATTCGTTCTGGAGCTTCTTCAATGGAGGAACACAAGAAACAAGATGTCTTTTACAACCAAACCTCTTTTCTTGTAAAACTTTTCGAATCTGGTTGCACGTTTTGGACAAAAAATTGAGTCTTTAGCCTGTATAAGATGCCGGGAACCTCATTGGTTGTAAAAAGAACAAATTTTTTTTTGGTTGTGATAAAATGAAAAGTTTATTTTCTTTCAGCTCGAAGACATAAATTTCGGTTTTAAACACGAGTTCATGTGGACACTACCGTTGGATTCAACTTTTGAGAAGATGTTACATTCTGGAATGGTAGACGAAGGTAGATATCTTCAAACATCTTACAATTAAATAATGATACAACCAATTAAAGCAACAAGATGAATTATCTTGGACACGTTTCGAGAGGCTGTAGCGGAAACGGAACCAGTTTTTAAGGCATAACCAGGAAGTCGTAGGCAAGAATTGTCCACAATTTACATTTTCCTTAATTTGTTTCTTATATCTTATATATACATTTACTAGAGATTGATTACATTCTCCTTTGAAGAGTGCCACTTTGTATCACTTCATATTTCATTTCATATTTCACGTAACTCATGATTTATTTTAATTTAGAAATATTTGAGTTTCAAACAAATAGTAGGTCACACAGAATTAGGGAAAAATTCAAAAAATTAACGAATTTCCAATTTAAAGAACCTCTGAAGTCGTTACTAGAATATCCTACACTATGAGTTTTAAAAGTGTTCACTAACAACATGTAGTATAATCTGATGTAGAGGAGGTTCGTATTATTTACGTACTTACAGACAGTACAGGCATAGTTCGGATTAAAATGTTGTTTGCTAGTATGGTTTCGTTTTTCACATTGAACTCTTGAAGGCTGTTCAGTTCACTTGGTAACCAGTTTAACACTGATCTGCTTCCCAAGTTCATGGCTTTTGTCATACAATGACTTGGCATGTTCGAGTATTGTAATTAAAACTGAGAATTTTGAAGATTAACCATTTGCACTGAAGCAAATGGAATGTTTTCTATTTGTAATGTTCACAATTTCAGTCAAAATTTTGTCATCATCACATCAACCTGAACTACAGTAGACACGGTTTCAAGAAATGGTCACCTTAATATATAAAATCCTAATGGTCGTGAAGTAGAAAATGAATTTCATTCACCGGAAAATGGGATATACTCTCTGAAAGCGGAGAAAATTCATTTTATGTAGATCAAACACAGAATGAATTTTTCTCCGCTACCTGGAAATGAATTTCAATTACAGGAGAATAGGATTCACTCAAGTGGGGAAAATTCATTTTCTACATGACGTCGTAAATATCTATCAATTTTTATTTTTTGCCCGTGGTTTTTTTCCTAGTCCTTTTATAAAACACTAAGATCCTTTAACAGGAGTTCTATTTCGTGTAGGATTTTTAATTCCAAGATGTTCATGAAACACGTAGCCTAGACTTACTAATATATTTACGATTTTAATTCCTGCCATTTCTAGGAGTGAACCTCGGGAAAGTTTGAATGTAATTATTGCAATTCTCGCAGCTGCGAATTGTTTCGTTTTCTAAAGAATTCCTTTGGGTTATAATTTCCAATTCTACAATGATCATTCCACAAATGACTTTCGCGCTAAATTGACACCTCCGGTAGAATATAAAAGAAAATAACGTCTTGAGAAATTGTGATATGTTGTAACATATGATTTGAAAAACATAAAACAACGAAATAAGAGGAAAAGACGAAACAAAACCGAAAATAGGCCAAGAAGAAAGCCAGGTTTGTCGTAGTACGGATATTTATTTGTCTAATGAACCTTTTCTTTCCAGAAGTGCACTTAGGTTAAGGTATAAATTCATGTGGTGTTGGATAAATATATGCATATGAAAATATGCCACCATAAACGTGCAGTGATTTCATGCATTTCTGGAGGCATATTTCCTCTTTGATGGAGCACGTTCATCTCATGATAAATAAACATCGTACAAGGAAACTTCAGAACAGTTAGATTTGCCATATACAGGTTTCTGCATCAAAGACTGACTCTGATTTGTGGGACTTTAAGCGTTCTTTGGAAAACCTGATCGACCGACAGAGGTTGGTTTGTCAGTACATTTGGACACAGAATCGTTTACATGCCACCTTCAAGTTCACCACGAAAAGTTTCCCATGATCTGCTGCGTGGTAATTCTTGTCCAGTGAGTTCACCCGTCCAATGATCGAGATTCAGTCTTAACTGTATAAAATAATTGAAATAATTTAGGATACCAAGACACCACCAAGAGCTTCCAGTAATCCTACAGCAAAGGCTTTCTTCAAACAAGTTATATTTATCATATATATGTGAAAAATAAACAGGATGGTAACGGTAACTGGTAAAAATTTTGCGAAAACATTCAAAAATCTTGACCTCATCTTAAGAGTATGGGAGGAAAGGTGATTTCCGCATTTCGGAATGGAATTTCTTACGACTTTCTTTGAGATAATGAATCATAAATGAGTGACTATTTGCGAGACTGGTTTTTGTTTTATAATTCTGTTAATTACAACATGATCCAAATGATGTTCTAAGGTTCAATTTTGTACATAAATTTGAAATTGAGTTTTCTCTTTATCAATAACTCGAATCACGTTAAGATAATAAAAAATCCAATTCTTCAATTTGAAATTCATCAAGAATATATTTTTCTTGTCCCAATTTTAAAGTTAAAGACGAACAAACCAAAGACGTGAGTAACAGTTTTCTTAACGAGAATGCGAAAACGAAAATCAAATGAGGTCGCTTACTTTTGTTGTTAAACAGCTATAGCACCGATATTCCATTTTTGAATTATTTATTTTCCTTTTATTTATATTTCTAATGTAAATATGACTTAATATTTTATATTGTTGGAATAACCACTCATACAGTAAATAGAACAAATAGAAGTAAATTAATATTTGCACTAATTATATTTTTAATAATTCATTTTTCAACAAATAGTTCCTTTGTGAAGATATTAACAATATTTTCAACATTAATTTATGAAACACTCGTTATTATAGAACATATAAAAACACTTAAAATCAATAATACCACGTCTTAATTCCGAAACCAAGAATAATTTTTAAGGAGACGCTATGATCTTAGAAAAGACACCTGATCATCTCAACCGTATAACTTTAACTAGACTAATTTGTTTCATTGACTTAAGAAACGGCACTAATGGAACTGTTGAAACTCTTACAGGCCGTATGAGCAGCTTCCAAAGAACTGACTGACTTAACACTAACTCGTACACCTCGATCAGTGGGCAACAATACACCTAGAGGAATTGTACACTCATGAGTTTGTATAAAAGAAGAAGAACGATCTACAATTCAACGTCCACGATCGACGATCTCTGCTCTGCTGAACTGAGGTTTACCTTTACCAAATGCCAAACCATAAAGATAAGGTGGAAAAATATACAGTAAAAGAAAAAATTTAAAAAGAGAAAGAAAAATGAGAAAGAAAATCATCTTTAACATCGTATACGACATACCTGTCCCATACCTGGGCTGGCCATAGTCTTGAACTTGAAGGCAAGTGAAGGCTATAATCGATAGATACATATAGCAAGTTATTCACGTTAACTTGATACATCTAAGTCTAAGTGGTACTGGTGTTTGAACACTTGATGTTGATGGACTTGGAGTTCCTTAGATTCTATTGATCTGTTGTTTTGTCGGTATGCACACTAAAAACACACTTTTCATTGATACACCAACTTTAATCATAGAGTTTGTCCAATTTTATCTTCTTTTCTCTACTCCAAATAAGGCATTGACATTCAGGTGACGTTTTTTTCATCGGACAATTTTAACCAGTTTGTCACCTATTCGATTCTTAAATCTCGGAAACTGGGACAAACTACTAGTGCATGGGAATAGAGGTGAGCTAGTAAAAGTTTGATCACTGTGTTTTTTTTTGTAATTCATATGAAAATGTTTTTATTACAACCAGGAAATAAATGAAAGTCTCACCCGAGGAGGAATGTTTCAATGCGTTTGCACTATAGCGTGAAATGCACTCAGAGGAATTTATTTTGGACAGTAACAGTCGGCTATCAGTTACTCATTAGCTTATGTAACCAATTCTAAAAATAACTCTAAACTTGACTTCTTGTTGATTTTAAGAGATTCCATCTACATTTGTTAAGAAGGATCGGAAACTAACATAATCCTAATCAAAACTCACGTTTACAGTCTGTTAAGTAAGATCGTATACACCTTAACTTGTAGTTGGTTTGTATTCACAAACATAATTCCTCTTAATTAGTGAAAGGGAACCTCTTCTTAATGGCGCTTAAATAAGAATATTTTAATTGCTTTCAAACTTCTGTCATAGCAAGACACTTTTGTCGGAAATGGAAAACTTTGTTGAAAATGGGAAACGGAATCATACAGAATTTTTGGTCCTAAACAAAGTATTGGTTTAGAGAAACACATGTATTTACTTTGAATCAGCTAGTTCTCCATTGTATTTTGAGGACGCTTTCCGACGAATATTACCGCATGTGATTCCAGACACTAATGGTGATTGGACTACATAATAATATAGTTGCGCAGTGCCTCGGAGCATGTCCTACATATGTAAAATAATTCAATAATGTAATTTCACTGTATACGATCTTACTTAACAGACTGTAGCAGCCTGATGAAAGGTTATTCAAATAAATTGTTACACGTGAAAACATATTGATGGTGTCTGCGAAGGCGTTAGCCTCAAATCCATTTGATCGCGTTTAGTTCCAGATTTGTTGGAATGTATCTAAATGGGTTCTATGGGATGTTTCTTACTCGACATGTGAAAATCAGTACAAGTACAGTCGAAATCCTCTAACTTGAAATTTTACATTAGCTCTTTCTTTAACTCGAAGTATTTTCAGTGGCAACAGCGATTTCAAGTTAGAGGACTTTGACTGTATTAGTTTCATGTGATATGTGTATATTACATTTAATTGAGTAAAGTAAATAAAATGTTTTGTTTGTGTTTTGTATCCGTTTAATATAAGCGATCAAATTAAAAATATTGACAAATTTCCACATCGCTTTAATTATGTTATAAATGTTACGGCTACACACTATATTTCAGCTTAAATGTTATTATTATTTGAAATCTTCTTATAATATATCTGTGTATTATCAACGCATTTATAAGTTTTATATAAAGTTCAAAATATATTGTAAAATATATATATTCATATTATGCTCTAGGTTTTATTTTACTTAAAATATCTTAAAATTACCATATACAAATGTAGGAGGAGGATAAAAACTTAACATTCTTAGTTAAAAACGAAAATGTTAATGAAAATAATTTAAAAAAAGCTCTAGTTGTACTCATACAATTACATTATTGAAAATGTATTTAACCTTTTGATGAACTTCTTTTCGACTAAAATAATCTAACTAGCATTACTTGTTAGAATCATTTATCTGGTGTTTCTTTAATTTATTCTTCGAAACGTACTGAATTTACCCCCATATCTATTAGTCCCCCGCGATAACTTCCGCGTTTCTTTTTTGTTTTCTCATGTTTAAACGATTTACCACGTGTATGTTTTAAATCGAGATTAGCTCTCTCCCCCCAGGATCCTCTCGCGTTTTTCTGAAATTAATAATTAATAAAAAATATATTAAACCGACAGGTATGGATGTTTGGTGTTTAACAATTATCGTATAGATCACACATGTTGGTCAAGTCTTAATCGTCAAAGGTAATTTTCTTATTTGAATTTCCTCCGCCACCGAAACTGTTTCCACCACCGCCTCGTGCGCCTCCACGACCACCTCTTCCGCGATCAAAACCACCTCTTCCGCGATCACCACCACCTCTTCCGCGATTACCGCCACCTCTACCGCGATCACCACCAAATCCCCCACGGCCGCCGCCACCGCCACCACCACCACGACCACCTCCAGCAAATTTACCACCCCTATCACCAAACGATCTCCTGAATCCACCTCCTTCGCCGTTTTCATTGTTCTTATTTCCATCCCCAAAGGACTTACGGAAATTGCCACCCTTATCGCCGAACTTCTTAAAGTTTGAATTCCCATCCCCTTGGCTTTTATTTTGGAATGAGTTGTTCTTATTGTACTGCTTTTATCAAAGTGAAGTCCGTCCAATATTCAAGTCAAGATCGAAATGAAAACATAAAAAGGAAAAAAGAAACACAAATCATTACCCTGTTGTAGACATGCTTTCCGGAAGGTAATTAGTTTAAATCTTGTTAGTATGACAAAAATGATTTCCTGTTGGTTGGATTGGGATAAACACATTCAACCATAACGCAAACCGAGGGATACATACAAGGGCGGAAGTTTGTGTCTTTTTCCCTTTTCACGTTGGAAAATTGACAAAAATTTTTCAATTAAACTAACCTTCGCCTCAAATGAATTGTCTTTAACACGTGGATCAACTCTAATTTCATCATCGCGCACACGACGGAATGGAGTATTCTTTTGGCCATTCATTTCATTTCGATATCCATTGAATGAATTCCCATTTTGATTATTGAAAGAATTCTCTTTCACTTGTTGAGACGACGTGTTATGCTGTTTTGAATGAAAATAATTTTGGTTTTCACAAATCGGTTTTTTCGAAAATCATTTTTGTCATAAAATTCAAGAAAATTCACAAAATTTTGTTTTTCAAATGGTTGATACTTACACTGGTGTCGTCAGATGCTTTGACAAAGTTCTTATACTTGTTTCTCGAATCGTCCGCTTTGCGTTTTTGTCCAACTACTGGAGGTTTAGTTTTCTCTTCTTCTTCACTGTCGTCGGATGAGCTAGATTCCTGTTTAGATTTTTTCGTTTCAACTTTTTTAGCTGCAACTGGAGGAGTATCTTCATCAGATGAGCTGTCGTCACTTGAGGAACCCTTTTTCGATACAGCCACAGGTTTCGTCGGAGATGTTTGTGATGCTAGAGCTACTTTCTTAGCAGCTGGTGGTTTTTCATCTTCTGAGGAACTGTCTTCACTGGAGGATGAATCCTTCTTTTTGGCTGCAACTTGCTTTTGTGGTGAAGTTTTTGTTGCAACTAAAGGTTTTTTAGCTGGTGGAGCATCATCTTCTGATGAGCTATCATCACTTGATTCTGCGGGTTTCTTAGCTACAATAGGTTTTGTTGCTGTTGTTGGTTTCTTAGCTGCAGCCGGTGTATCATCTTCTGAAGAGTCGTCTTCAGAACTGCTTTCTGCTTTTTTAGCAACAGGCGTTGCAGTTTTCTTAACTACAGGTGTTGCAGCTGGCTTCGCTGTCGAATCCTCTGAACTGTCTTCACTAGACGAACTTTTTTGTTTTTTGCCCACGACTGCCTTTGTCGGTCCTTTCTTAGCTACAACTGCCGCTTTTGATTGTTCCTCTTCGTCAGAACTATCTTCACTTGATGATTCGTCCTTTTTAGCTTGTGGTTTCTTAGCTTGAACTGCAGGCTGCTGTTTCTTGGGTGGTTCTTCATCTTCATCACTACTGTCTGAAGAATCTTCGCTTTCTTGTTTCTTTGCTGGTGCTTTTACAAGTGGTACAGGTTTTGCTGTTTTAGGCTTTTCGTCTTCGCTACTTTCTTCAGATGAACTAGAATCCTTCTTTTTATTAGCTAGCGCTTTTGTGACAGGTTGGACCTTAGTAGCAGTTTTCTGTGGTGCTTCGTCTTCTTCTGAACTATCCTCACTGGATGAAGGTTCCTGTTTCTTGGCTGGTACAGCAGGTTTTGCTTTAGCAACGATCGGTTGTTTTTTCACAGCTGGTGTTTTCTCGTCTTCGGAGCTACTGTCCTCGCTGGAGGACTCTTTTGCCTTCTTCTGTCCTACCGCTTTGCTCTTAGCTGCCGGAACTTGAGGTTTCTTAGCAGGAGCCTTTTCATCCTCTGAACTACTCTCTTCACTTGATGATTTTTCCTGTTTCTTACCTACTGGCTTCGCTGCAGGTTTTGCTGGCTGTACCTTCTTTGCCGGTGCTTCGTCTTCAGAACTATCTTCACTGGATGATGATTGCTGCTTTTTAGCCTGAGCAGGAGTTTTTGCCTTTGCAGCAGCTACAAGTGGAGTTTTCTTTGGTGCCTTGTCTGAATCATCTGAGTCACTTTCGTCAGAACTCTCCTGTGCAGCTTTTTTATTGTTTACAGCTTTCCCATTTAACTACAATAAGTGCTCTAATCAAAACCAAACAAGTTTTCAATAGAAAAACAAAACTTACAAGTTTTGCCGGTGTTTGCTGTTTCTCATCCTCTTCTGAAGTATCCTCACTGGAGTCATCGTCTTCTACTTTCTTCAATACGACTTTGTTTGGATGTGATTTTTTGTAAAATTCTACAATTTCCAGCAAGCGAGCTGATCCTTTCAGTAAATTTGGCTGAAAACGAGGAAACGAAAATTATTATAGATTTTTTGGCCTCCTGCGTACTGTACAAGGCCACATAACCACGTGTGACCATTCTTTAACCATCAAATTACGCACTTAGATGGATTTAGAAGAATATATTGACAATCAAATGACTTCAATTAGCAATATTATGATCAAATTTAGTGTAATTTCGTAAATATAATTATTTCCGCACCGGCGTGGCGAAATGTCACTTGAAAATGCTTGAAAACAATCCCATCCCTTCTTAGACTAATTTCAACTTACAGCTTTCGTTTTCTCACGAACGATCTGGGCCAGTGTCTTATCCTTTTTCTGCAGGTAATCAGCACATAATGCTGATAGTATTGTATCGTTTATAGTAGTCATTTTGCACTTTAATAAAACTTATTTAACTCAACGTACATTAAAATGTCTCCAAACACGTGCACAATGACGGATGCGAGAGACTCAAAAGAAATTGCGCCGTCAATTTGGACTAGTTTCTGAGAGCGATAAGAGAAATTTTGTACTAGAAGAGATTAAATTTTGGAAAGGCGGATGGTAGTTAGCTATTCCGCCGTTGTGATTTAATTGGCGCTTTAGGTAATTTTTATTTTTAAAATTAAATTTAATTGAACACAAACAACTTAAGTTAAAGGATGTTAAAGAGGATCAACATTCAATATGAGTACAAGTTTTCATACGGATATCATCCTTATATCAACTCATAACTATGGGAATCTCTTTGAACCTTATGAGATAAAACAGACGAATTGAATAATTTAGTTATAATATTCATTTTAGCTCATTCACCATTTAATTAAAGGGCTATAATGCAAAAGTTCATAATGACAATGGATATTGGTATATGCAAGGGAATATCTTCTGGACAAGGTACCCAAGTTGTGAAGGAAGCAACATGCCATTTTTACTATTTGTGATTCAACAAACGTAGAATGTGTTCAATAAAATTAAACTCTCTAAAGCCTTTGATACACAGCAAGAAATTAAATATAAAAAATAAATTTCTCATATACAAGCAAATCATAAGACCATGTCTAGTATATGGGACTTTAGCTTATTATAAAACATCAAAAGAAAATAAAAAATAGAACGCATCCTCAAGATACCATGGTCTGTTAGAAATACAGATTTTCACAAAGATTTAAGATTAGAACCAATAGAGACAAATACATAAAAGACAAAGCATTATAATCAATGGAAGAAATAGACCAACTTTAGGAATCTTGAGACAGACGCCACAACCTAACGCGGCATACTCAGACTTACGAGCGATAATGACTTACTAAAGGGTAGTGGGTAAAAAAGTGCTTACAACTATAAAAAAGCGAAAGTGCTTAAACACTAGCTTAAATTTAAACATGGTTCCTTGTGTGAGGATCAGCAGATGCAGGTGCTATCAGAACAAACTGAAATGGGTTAAATTAAAAGACGTTCAGTAATTTTTCGTTTACATTTTTATTAACTCTTTTTTCCAATTTCACTTTTTTAATCATGTTTTTCAATACTCAGGGTTTGGAAGAATATCGGGTTACATCAATTAAATTCCACACTATTCACTAAGTTATTCGCATTAATTATTACTTTTTTTTGCGTTATTTTTCATTTGAAATCTTAAAAAATCAATATTGTTATTAATGTTTGATATTCAAATTTGTTACTTGTATTCAAATTAGTGCAATAAATATGTGATATTAAATAATAAATTAATAATGATAGATTTTAGAATCGTAGAGAATGAATATCTTCAATGAAATGCGAATGAATTCAGTTGTTTACGTAATATCAATAACAGTAACAAAACTACATTGAATATCAAACACTAATAAGTCAGAGTTAATAAATATTTCAAATAAATCATTAAAAAAGTCTAGATTTTATGTTGTGTTTCTCACTCTATCAATGAATATAAAAACAATTTTTCGATTGTATAGTATAATATAGTTTAGTTGTTTTAAATTTGTTTTATTTTCCCTTATTTTTTTCGAAAATTTGGTAAGAAGTTATGAAGACTACGATTAGTTACTTAATTTTTTGGTGAGTGTATAAGTTAAGATGTTAACTCAAAATTCATATCTCGGATTTGCTAATAGCTACAGAGTTGTTACTTGCAATATAATATGACTGACAGTAAAATTGCCATATTGTATATGTATATATGAAGAAGATGTTAACTGGATAGTATGAAGTTGAGTTGAATGATTTTGTTTTTGGTTAATCTTGTTTATTAACTATCTGTATTTGTATAGCTTCATGACATTGATAACGCTGGACCCGCCGCGTTTTTCTTATTTCATTTTTAACCTAGTTTTATGAATATTTTTTAACTTAATAAACTTTAAGACATTTTACTGTCAATTATCTTATTGATCTTCTATTTACTTTTTCTCAATATACGATTATTATTCTACACAGCTTATGATTTCGTGCTGTTGTTTCAAATTTTTTTAAGCTATTTTAGCTTTTCACAACTTCATTTCAATAATGTGTTATAAACATTATATGTTATTCTTATAAATCATTAGTTTTAATCTAAACATTTTAATTGCAACAGTAGTTCTCACTTGTGTATAGTTTTATTTCACTTTTCAATAATAATTGTTTGTTATGCTGAGAATTTACTTAGTTGCTACTAAAAATACCTTATAAACTATCACACAAATATTCATTAACGTTAATTGGGTTTTTTCCACCATATACGATTAATGCTTCTAATTTTTAATATGTTAATATTAATATGTATTCTCATCATTTCCACGACTTAATTTCTCATTAAATGTTTATTATGATTAATAAATTGATTCTAATGTTTGTCATACATTTAATTATGATTTTGTTCACCTAAATTTTTTTTTTGTTTTAAACGCATTTCACAATAAAGTGTAACTTACATTTATTTTTGTTTTCAGTTTTAAATTAACATTTATTATTAATTTATTTATTTTTATTCGTCAGCAACAGTCATTCCTTCGAGCATTCAAATTTTCATTTGAACCACATTTCACTTAAGAAAAATTTTGAATGCTTCAATATTCAATAATTCAATAAATCTTCTCTTAATTTTGATTGATTTGATTGTTTCGATTTCTAACTAATGCTAAATTTAAATATTTATCTCATATGTATACATCTATGTGTATATATACATAAAGTGTAACATTCAATGCAAAACTATCTAATTGTAAAATTATTTTTATAAACAAATGAAATCTTATTTAAACAACAACTCTATGGACTGTAATCAACATTTATAATATTCATCAAATTTTAGGTGTTTTTCAAAACTTTAGTTCTTGCTAAATTCAAAACTCGTTTCAGCAAGTTTCGAAGAAATGAGGTCTTTTATTTGTCCTTGCACTGAAGGTAGGTTGATGCCACTTAAGTTTAATCGAAGCTTTTGGCTAATTAGCTATACCAACAAACCACATATGTATGTGGCTTAGGAATAGGAAGAATCATGTGCTAAGGGAGAACATTCATCCAAGAATTAGATGTGAAGATTAATTGATATTGAAGTATACTATATTCTTCAATAGCAACTGAAGAGCTAAATAACCTCCATAGGATACGCATTAACAACTGGCAAACATACATTCGCTGGAAAACTCTATAAAACTCTGTTGCGAAAATGAAGTCATTTTGAAAGATGCTTTGGAAATTTGTAGTAGTGAAAGTAATATCATAACCTTTAATAAATATAATAAACCTCTTTAAAATAGAACTTTAAATTGGTTTAGACTTCGCCGATAAAGTTTCTGGATTCTCCCGGTGTCTGTTCGACCAGCTAAATATTTGTAAATTGTACAAATGAATAATTTCAAAATGATCAAATATAAAAAATAAAATCAACTAAATTATTGTTACTTCTTGATAAAGTACTGTATAAAAATTATTTACAAATTACTTTCAAATCCAGACCTGCTGGTATTCCAATAGAAAATTTTAACTAATTTTGTTGACACTACATTGTATACTTTATAATTATATTCAAGTGTTCTAATTATTATGAGTTCATTTCAATTACAAATAACTCCTCAACACAATGATACTTTAAACATTTAATATCTAATTTAACATTCAAACTCGATTTACATGTAACATGTTAATTTTTCTTCATATTATTGCATTTGAACGTAGAATCTGATGAAACCCTTAAACGTGCTTTGGTAAAAGCATCACAGGTTTCATTCCAAATTATTACTTTAATTAAACACTTTTAATTTATTTCACGTAGCCTACAATATACTTTAATTTAATTCTACAAATCATTTTGGTATCCTTCTAAATATTTCTTAATCTTTTCAAATATTGGACTTGCTTATTTCTTAAAGAAGAAGCTTGAGACTTAAATTGATTGTGCTTTTGTAAGGACTTAACCTACACGTACAATTTGTTTAATTTCTTCAGTCTCCTACCAACCGATAATACATGAAAACATAAATGTTGATACTGTTTCCTCATAATTTATAACAAGTTGTGAATTGTAATTGATGAGAATTTTCATACTATGGAATATTTTCCATCTAATATCTACATGGACACAAAAAGTGGAAGTCAATTTCATTTTATAACTAAACATTAGTTTTGAAAAAAGAAAGTAACACCGATTATATTGAATAGAAATTTGTTCTGATAGTTTGCAAACTTCTTATGCTGTAGATTTGAATGACCATAAATGATGAAGTAGTTCCGAAAGATAAATAACTGTTCAATGTACACGAGTAACTAAACTTGAAGTTTAACTTTGATTTGTAACATATATCGATGAATTATGGAAGTTTTCTTATTTACATATATTAAGTTTATGACTAGTACTACAGTAGCAAAAGTATATGAGAAGATATTATGATGACTGTTACTTTTCAGAGTTTTGTATAAAGATAATGGGTAATTCTCTTTCCGAGTTATAGAAAAACTGTATATGATTATTTGGTCCAAAATTTAACATTGGTACCCTTTCCGTTTCCTTGCTAGTTCCTTGTTCAAAATATTCTTAGTGGTTTTAAAAGTTAAATTACAATTTAAGTGTTTTTAAAAATTCAGTAGACCAGATTGATTTGATTCAGTGGAAATCAAAAGGCAAGGGTGTTTCAGTATGGATAATTTTAAGAGAGTTTCGTTATTCCTATACAATGATTATCTAATATTAATTAGGTTTGTAAAAATGGTTTGTTATTCTCAACATTTAGTTTTAATTTTCCACTAATCATGTTTTTCTACTGTCCCACATACATTTATACTAATAACAATGCACCTTTTACCTTAAAAATTCAAAGTCTTTTAAGTGTTTTTTCATTCAATAATTTATTAATCAGTTTCTTGTTTGATTGCAACTATAATCAATTCTTAATTATTATTAACTTTCATCAATGAAAACTTTTCAAAACATTTAAATTTCGTTTTAATCGCTCATTTTTCTTCCATACACACACTAGTTTATGTTAGTACAAGAAAAAAAAAACATTTTAATTTAGTTAAGTTAATACAAAATAATTGAACAAATAAAAATTATTCAAAGATTACATTTTAGTAGATACTCATTAAAAGTTTTTTGAGCCTTAAACAATATTCGTTATAAGTTTAGTTGTTTTGCAAGGAAATTCGAAGCAAATTTGTACGACGGAAACTATAATATAAACTATAAAGATACAGATTAAAAAACAAATTAACAATATCTTAAATGATACAGAAAGTTTTGAGTTATTACACAAAAACATTATGTTTATTTGAATTGTTTTTTGAGTTTTCTTGAGTTTTTATGAGTTTGTTTCTGAATAATTTGGTCAAATTCTTTCTTTTTCTTTATTTTTATTGTTGAATTTCCACACTAAACACAATTTTATGAATTTTTCAAAATTTTCATAATCCATTCTCATTGAATTTCAATTTTTTCTTGTTAACATAATGATGAAGATTAATGAGATATTTGATTTGAATTACACTAACATCTTGTTTTCAGTATATTTAAATTGTTTATTAAATAACTGCTTTTGTTTGTATTTAGAATTAATTATATGTTTAGTAACTGGGTCCAGCCCATTCGAAATATCTTAATATATTTACATTCAAACGCATATATAATCAAATATATACGAATAAAATTTTTCTGTTTTATCTTTTTGTCTTCCAGTTAATTTTCGCTAATTATTTTTTGTTGTATTTTAAATTAAATTTTTAGACTTTATTAGACACTTAATCAGTTAAAGATTATTTTATTCCAGTCATTTAGGTTTACTTGTTTTTTGTTGTATGAGAGCGTTTAATTAATTAATAAATCTTTTTTCTATTTAACATATTTCTGTTCCTAGTGGCGCAGTGTACCTGAAAATATAAATAAAGTTATTGATTAGTTATTAAAGTCATATCATATCGTATGGAATCTTTTTGGATAAATAAAATCAAATGTTCAAAGTGTCCCGATAGTATAAGCGCTAGTTGCATTGATAAGTAAAATATGTATAAACGTGATTCTGAAGAGTAAGTGATTACTGATCAGATATTGAATGGCAACAGGTGTAGAAATTATGGTTATTGCTATAAGTTATAAGAGAAAGCCTTAAATGTGTTTCGTAAACACTTTGAAAAATTGGACGTAATTACGAGAAAGTGCCATTCAAGAACGACTAAACGATAACAAGATTATTCTTTTAATAGCATCAACTTAAAATATATATATTTAAAAATTTACGTTAAATTTAAAAGCACGTTATCACAAAGTTCTTGAAAGCAAATATCAATTACAAGAGTAAGTTAAGAAAATCTCACGTTTGAAACGTTTTAAAGTTTTTCCTTTTAAGAAAAAAGTACAATTTCCTATTTTTCCTTAAAACACACAAACGATAACAATTTCCTAATTAATGATGGCAGTAATTTTTACCAGCCAAAGTTTTGAATATTTCGTAAACGAAGAGATATTAATGGAATGCGTTGAGAGTATTTTATGCTGTTAAAATTTTATAACACCAAAAAGCATGATTACGTACACCTGGGATGGAAATTTATTAATGAGAGACATACAGGCAAATGAACATAAAAAATTTCAACAAGAAAGTATTTTCGTAATTGTTAATTAAAAAAGAAAACTTTAGTGATTCAATGTGAGTAATATTAACATGTTGGAAGTGATTTTGAAAAATTACCTGAATGGCAAACTGCAAGAACTTCAATAGGAAGTGAACCTCGTCTGCGTGATAATAAAGTTTCAATATCAGCCTTTTGTCGATCACTACGCTTAAAACGATACCAAGCATGGTGAGAAGAACTAGCACCATTACCACCATTACTGCCAATGCCTATGCCCATGCCAACACTGGCACTTCCGACACCACAAATGATGCTACCACCAACGACTCCACCACCAGAATTTCCATTGTTGCCATTGTTGCTGCGGTAGCTGGTTCCACATGTTGGTTCTGTTTCAGCTAAAATTGGGCTTAGAATCTCAGCACCTCCCGACGAACGTCGTCTTAGAATCTTCTTACGATTACGTGTTTTTCCATTACAGCTATTTCGATGCATTGACATGTTATCGCATGGCACCGAGCCACGACGTTGAAACGGAGACGTGTGAGATGTTCCAAATAAAAAATTCTCCATTTGTTTTTCTGTGGAAGCTAAAATATTATAAAGTGTTTAATTAATTAAAGTAATTTGAATGAATTATAAATACAACTCACGTAAATGAATAACATCAGCTGGCATTGAACCGCGTCGCATGAATTTGTCACAAGTGCGGATTAGTAAAGAAACAGATTCCTCTGTAGTTGTTGTTTTTGGTGGTAGAGCAACTGCAACTGGAGCAGATCCTCGTCGACGATTTAAACTCTTCTTAACTTTAGTTGGATCAAGATTTTCCTTTTGGCCGGGTATGGAAAGTTTTGCCATTTTGCAAGATTTTGTGGATTCAGCCTTTTCCTGTTCACGTTTAATACCATCTTTTCGACTGCTTGTCAGAACACCACGCTGTTCGTTGTCTGTTTGAGAATCAGATGATCCAGATCTGCTCTCGAGTACATCAGTGCATCCCGACATTTCGGCAGTTGCTGACATGTAACGAGTTCGCATGTACGGCTGCAATGGTGGGAAGGTTTGTTGGCGTATCAAGTGTTTGGAAGCACTATTTGCTGATAGCATGTTTGTACTGCTCATACTAATAGCACCATGCATAACCATATTTAGACGATCAGCACAATCACTATTGCTCATTGTAGCTATATTCAATTCTGGAACTAAAGTCTCAGCACTAAGAGGACGTTCACGATCGGGTGGTACACTACCTGTTGATGATTTTCTTGGACCACTATCACTGTCTGATGATATAAGAGAAAATGAATCATCGAATTTTGATTCAATATCTTCACGTATTGCCGATCTTGTGACATTATCCCGTGCTGGTAATATTATTCTCGGTGGGTTAGCCGGAACAGAATGTCTACGATCGAAACGTGTGGCACCAATTGATGGTACTTGAAGAGAGCTTCTACGAGGCAATTTAATTTCTGGTAATAAAACTTCTGAACTATCTGATAAATCAATACATGGTTCAGGATCATCCTCTTCAAAATCTTCATCTAATAATTCAGCATCAGATATTTCAGTTTTAGTTTCTTCAGCTAATTCAGCTGCTACTTTATTTTCCCATTGAATTTGATTTTCCTTCAAATGTTTCATCATTTTATATGATAATGGTGTACGTAAGAAACGATGCCATTCATCAAAAAGTGGTGTAACAACAAATTTAAAGAAACCAACTTGTATTTTTGGTACAGATGTTGAAAAACGATCACATAACGATGTAACTGGCAAATTTAATTGTCTTTCATAATCACCTTGTCTAAAGAATTCTTCACATACTTTTTGACTCCATTTTTTACTAATATCCCATGGCCTGCATGGATTTGATATATCAGCACATTTAAGAGCTATTTGTAATATGAAATGACGATGTTCTGGTTTTTTCATATCAAGTGTATCCTTATCTAAATAATCACGAAATTTAGCTAAAAATTCGGTTTGTCGTGTTATATCTGTTGCTAATATTAATGATGCAATTTGTTTTTCTAAACTTGGTCTAATGTCTTGGATTTGCTCGGCAACACCACTCTCTAATAAACATCCAACAGCTGATCGCCAATGATGATTTTCAAGTACTGATGTATTTTCATATAATGCAGCCAAATGATTTGATGTTGCTATTAAAAATGGTTGATTAACACCTGGATGATCTAAATCATGTGTTACAGCACCAATTAATGAAGCCATTATTTCAACTGGCTCTAAATTTTCAAGTATTTTACGTTCCTGTAGGAAACAATGCATTGCTTGTGTTACATCAGTCGCATGTATCGAATTATGATACGGATTGGTGCTATGGTATCCCTCTTCGATAAGAGTAAATAATTTCCATAATCTAACTACATCTAAATTAAAATGGTCCAAAAGGCCGTACCAATGGAACAAATGAACACATAGAACAGGCAGTGAACGTCCTAAAATAAGAAAATTTATTTTCAATAAAATTGCTAATGAATTATTGTATATAATATAAATATTCACCTCCAGTGACTGTTTCTAACGTAAAAGCGTTGAATCTCCAATTTCCCACTTGATTTAATATACATTGAACTTGGCCATGGAGAACGTCGTCTAATATAGCTGAGTCTTGTAGCAAGCTTCGAGTTGTTAGCTTCTTACGGCGTCGCTTGTGCATTGTTAAAAATCTTCCATTGCACACATGACGTCTTCGTGTACCATCATGTTTATCTTCATATAATAATGCTTCCAATAGTGGCCGATCTTGGTCAACATCTGACATACTGCGAGCTTCTCTATGACGACCGAAAGGTTCTTCTTCGGCTTGTTGTGCTTCTTGATTTGTCGTAGCTAAAAAGATAAAATAATTATTTTCATTATATCTACATACATTATATATTCCTGCTTAATTCTAACCTAAAAATTTAGTATCATTTCATTTACTTACAACACGGACATGTTTTTAAACCACGAATGAATTTTATAAAAGATTGACAAATAAACATCAGATGTAAGTTCGAAGTATCCTTGCTAGTTAATAAACCACTAATTTTATAAATAATTAATTTCTCAACTTACTCAAAACAACGTCAACTTTCGACTGTTGAAAAACATGAATGAAAGCTATGAGAATCCAAGGTTCCACGCCCTTTTGGAAAACCTGAATATTCAAATTTCGAAAAACCTGCACGTCTGAATGTGGTTTCGATGGTTCTCACTTTAATTTATTCTCAACTGTGGCGAGCCCATCAAGTTGACAATCATTGAAAATGTGTCAATGATATATTACACACTTGCCAGAGACTGGTTGGCATTCTATACTAAGAATTGTTTATCCAGTAGTGTTATGAAACACACTTCCTAATATTGAACCATATGTAACGAGACAGTATCAACCCTTCATTATAACCAGATATTTACATTGAATATTGTTGAAAACGATTGTATTCAACTTCAATAGCATTAGTTGGAAATGATAATTTTAATTAGTTATACTTGGAAAAATATTCATACCGATGAACTAGTGCTACTTATCAAAGAAATCACTGAATAATTGGTCAATTCAAAACCACAACTTTTCCTTTAAACTCCAACTTAAAGTTTAACCGCTACAAGATAAAGTTTGCACACGTAAAACTTAACCAAAAACTTCCTAATTTCAATTTCCTTTTTTACTAACTAAGAGATTATCTTAAAATCTTATCGTTACTAAGTAAACTTCCTTAATTAAAATTTGATGTAAGACTATACGACGACAAGATTAGCTTTACACATCATTTCCGCAACCTGCTGGGTTTCATTTTGAATGTGTTTGAAAATATTTCAATAATTTCAAGAATGTTAAAATTTTAAATTCATATTTGTGTTTAACAAGTTCTCTTGGTTTTCTTAAGAAAGAATTAATTGCAAAGTTTCCGTAACGAATTCAATTAGATTGCATTTATAATCAATTCAAAATGTCCTTGATGTTGATCATGTGGGAGACGATCCTGACTGGGTATACCAGTTTCAAATTGAAATTGAGATTCATAATAATGGAGTTGACCTCCAGTAACAAGTATTCAAACAATTCCATGAAATCCTTTTGAGTTCAGCACGTGTGAACAAAATGTCATAAGTATATTAACAAATATGACGCTGATATGAATTCTGGAATTCCAAGTGTTTTATGATTGGTATTGTTAACCTTTGAGAAAGTTGTCAAGGTGTTGAGCTCATTCGATGAAATTTACAATTCCTCAATTTTCTATTTTTACCAAAAGTCAAAAAGAATTGAATTCCACAAATGTTATATGAGGAAATATCTTAAGCTTAAGTTTGAAGTTCCTTTCCACAAGAGGCACAAGATGAATTTCAACAAATTCATACTTTTAAGGACTTTTTAAATGGAATAAATCCTCTTGACAACAACTGTCAGTTTCCTTTTTATTAACACTTGAACAACATGTAACCGCAAAAAGGATATAAATAGACAACCACAAGAGACTTACTCAACTTGGTTCCGTGTTACTTTCTGTTAAATATGAGTTTTAAGTCTTCCCCATTTAACATAAAAGCCGCATAAACGATTTTATGTTTTAACAGGCTTGTAGCATATTTGCGAAGGACTAAACCCGAAAAAGTTTCCAAATTTATTGTAGTCAAGTTGAAATTTCTTTGACATACGATGGAATTTTTCGTGAAATTGATAATTCTTGGAAAATAAGAAATATTTACAAAAATATTTTTTCGCATATGCCAAGTTTCCATCAAAAATAAAGAAGGTGTGAAAACATTTAGGTCTCGTCATGATACTGACAAAGTTTGAAAAGTTACTGAAAGATCTTCTTCATAGTTTAATACCTCTTTTTATTTGATACGAACATGACACTGGAAGAAGTTTTTTAAAGGTTCACCTTTCCTTCATAATACATATATCCTTTTTTAGGAGTACGAGTCTAAACGTGTCGTTATCCTCATAAAGAATGGTTAATCACCAAAGGAATTAAGTTTATAAATTCTGTCACATTTAATGCGTGTGAATCGTTGTGTCTACTGCGAGGAGCAATTGTTATTAAGCTTGATGCGTATTTTTAGAATAAAATTTATACCAACTGACAATATCTCAAGAAGTCTAACTCTCAATGGGATGTGACGTATGCAATTCTTGGTAGAAAATATCTCCTTAAGAAGATAAATCTAATAAGCTATTCCAGTAGCAGCTATTGAGTTCAATCAATTGTTCAATAATAACTTTTTATCTGTTATTGAAAAAGAGAAGAATATTTTGAATTTCCTTTGAAAGGAAATCTTGACTAAATCCTCAACTGTATATCATCTCTTTTAAAGTAGATACATTGAATTTGATTTTAAACAAAATTAGATCAAATGTAAAAAGTCATAGAGATCTGAAAATTGTGACTTGCTAGACAAGAATTGATAAGACGGATTTATGTGTATAAAGAAGTCCCTTTTTTTTTAAAAAATTATTTCCTTGATCCTTTCTGGTAGTTTCATCTTATTGATGTCTTTCCGAGAGTTTATTTCAGTTTCCAAGAGGTGGACAAATTAAGTTGCAGTTTCTTGTTATATCCTTTGATTTATTTTAAAGATGCGAGTGATAACAAATGATAGAAAGCTTCTAGCTTTTCTTTGTATTCCTGCTCATTGCTAACAATTTTGCTAATTAGTAACATTTCCTTCAATGACGATAATTTGTTGAATTCATTTTGTTAATTGAATTAGATTTAAGAAAATACTTATAGGATTATTGAGCAATTTATTGTATAGTGAATAGTAGTACGAAATATCACGTAAAGTAAGATAACTAATATTTGTGAAAAGTGAAATAAAATTTGTTAAATAGAGTTGAAGTTAAAGTAGTTGTTAGAAGTTAAAATTTCTGATTGAACGAATATGCTTTGAAGCAACCCAGAGCTGTCAAACGCACCACAAAGATTATAAATAGTCGAAACTACGTGCGAGATGTTTGAAAGAGATTTCCAAAAGAAAAATTTTCGAAAAGCTTTTTACCACCTAAGAGTGGAAATAGAAATACATCCTATTTTCAAGCCACACACTGCACGAGAGGCACAACTGTTGGAGTGCATAGGTGCGAAACGAGCGGAACATAAAATCCATTCTACTCCAATCCAAGCTGGCATTGGAAACGCGCCTTTCTGCTTTCCATTTGCGTCACATGAAAAAAGTTCAAATCTGTCTGGAACTTCCAATTGTTGAGATACACGTATAAACGAGGAAAGAGGAAATAAAGATCATGTTCTTGCTGCGTTTACTTAAAATAAAATCCGGAAATAATCATTTTGAAGAGGTTCAAAAAATCAGAAATTCCGCTAATCTAATTTAAAGAGTTTTTTCCGTCTTACCTTGCCATTAAGAAAAGGTGTCAAAATGTATTAAGACAATAAAAATCAATTGCATTATATCGACAAGAAAGTAATTGATTGGATTTAGGTTTTGACGTTATCCACGAGTTTTTTGCTTTTAATGGAGATAAGGATATCGGTATGGGGGACACAAAATCCTCATCACACTGAAGCGAAGAAATATTATAATTTATGTGTTCCAATAGAAATCGAATTTTTCCCTCTGCTCATCGGTGTATTATCATTTTAACAAAATCACTTCAAAGTCGATGAACTTTATACGAGTATGATACAAAAATGAAAATGTTTCATGAATGTTGAAGTGGATTTTACGGAGACACGGAGGACTTAACAAAATCTAATTTTGATTTCTGCTAAAATCCTTATTTTTTCCCAGAATACTAGCATATTTTTCGAATATCCCTCAACAAGATTTATCCTTCAAGAAAAACATATTAATTCCTCCTTTCCGTTGATGGCGTATGATATTTTGATTTTAATCAATTTCGAACACGAATGGAATTTAAAATGATCCTGAGCTCTAGATTTATAGGAAATTTGTCACATAAATTAAATATAAAAACTACTTAATTAAAGCGGATGCGAAAATGTATTTCAGGGCGATGTTAGTATTTTTTGGTGGCCATTATAAAACACGAGAAGACTGTTGACAATTCATCCTAGAAAACTCATTATGATGTGGTTTTTCATATGAGAAATTTTGGCTTCTAGCATGAAATTGGCCTTTGAGGCAAAAGCAGGAACGTCCGCTTCCGGTGGATGTTTTTAAATTAATATATGAAATTTAATATTAAAAATAAACTTTTGCGAAAAAAGTAATTTTTCAGGCCATATGAATTCATATGAATTCATTTGCGAACGCATATACATGTGGGTGGATGCATTATTTATGAATTAATAATATTTCCACGAAAGTCTTTTTTCGTAATAATTTAATTTAAGCTTTAATGATCGTTGAACTTTTGGTTAAAATGCTTCTTCAACATCAACACAGGAAAATATGAATTAAGGTTTTTCCAAAAGTTTCGTAAACATTCAGCTTTTTTATATTTATGCATTAAACTTTAATGATTCCCTGCAGTTTTCATTTCCGGTGGATACGTATTCACAATAACGTACAAACAGGAACTGAAATTGTGATTCCAATTATGGTGTTGAAGCGAATTTAAAACGAAATAAAATTTAATTTGCATGTGACGTAAATCACAATTGGAGGGTAATTTTGATGAAATTTTAAAAAATATTAAACTTCGACTTGAATACGGTACAATGAGGTGCGATAACTTGATTTATGAATATTTTATTTCCATTAAAAATGGAAAATATCAACGACACAACTTTTGTTTCGTTGGTTGTAAAGGATAATCTCACCAAGAAGGATATGTTTTATTTCGTCATTTGAAGGAGAAAAGACAGGAATATGTACAACTACGAATTGTGGGACAAACTTGAGAAATTATCAAAACTCTGCGAATCGTCCTGAGGATAAAGATGAATATCAAATCCAGCAGTTGTCGCTCTTCTAATATCAAGCTTGTAGTATTCATGAATAAGAGGCGTGCCATGTTTAAGGAACGTTCACAATCTTAAGTAAAAGTGAAGAGTGGGTTTTGTCACTTTCCTACATATGGAGTGATCTGGTAACCTAACGTGAAAGAGGAACATTTTTTACTTGGTCCGATCTCACTTTCGAAAACAAGAGCTCATATCCAACAGATGGATTACTTCACTCCTAAGGGATAAAAAATCACTTCACGTTGTCCCTTTGACAACGCTCTTTGAGGAGCTTTCACTTTTCACTTTCACATAAGACTGTGAAGGTTTCTTTAAGATTCCAAACAAGAGAAGGCGTATATCACATCACACACCAAATGTATAATTAATACCACACTCAAAACACTATTATGAAGCCAATACACAATCCAAGTTTAGCACAATTCTGAGAACTTACCCGAGACAAAACCGAAGTTGATCAACGCAAAGTGAGCACTCATTTTTTGAATTTTCTAAATTTTCTAAAAATTTTTCCTTAATTTCGAAATTTAATTTGTTATTTTTTTCTAACCAAATAAAGAATCAAGCGCCACTCTGAAGTGAGACTGAGCTCGTTCTTTCAACAATTTGGCTTAAATACAAAATTTGTCTTTCATCTTCGAGGAATTCACAAACAAAACGAGACGAGAAACATATATAACGAGAATACCCGTCTGTCGAATTAGTAGAAAGTGTTGAAATCGAATTTTCTGAAGAAAATTTTACAATAAAAATAAGAGCATACCTTTAAGAGGCGATAAATTATAAACAAAATAACATAAAGACACCGAAAACTAGGGGTTCGTGAAAATTAACGAGGTGACAATTTTTGATTTTTGGCGAAAAACTCATTGTGAGTTCTTGTTAAAGGAATGTGAATTTAATTTTGCGGAAAGACTTCAAAAACATGTAAACTTTCATGTACCAGGAATTGATTTGTAATGAATGAAAATTCGGTTTTTAGGTGATTGACTCACAAACATTTGGTCGAATAGCGAGTGACTCAAACTGGGAAGGTGACAATTATTGCTTCAATTACAGGTCATTTCGTTTTAATAGGAAAGAAATTTTTAAACATTTTAATGTTATGACACCTTTCGGAAAAACCGGGGAAAAACTACGGAAAGTTGTTCCCATGAAATCGATCAAGGACTGATATCATGTTAGCGTCAATTCTAGGAAACCCAGGAGAATCACCAGCTTCGAAGACTCTTGTGCCTTTGTAAGGCAAGTATCCTGTGTCAAGAAATTCTTCAGAAACATTATATTAATTGGTTAAATTGTTGAAAATAGGAGCTTAAATCATGTGAGATTACAAGAAATGACTTTTTATTAAATTTCATCAGGACAATTAACTTGTTGAGAATTCTATATGACCAATTTATGTGTCATTTATGATGTATGATGGCCGTCTAGAGGAAATTAGATTTTCCAGATAAATGTGACACAAATTCGTTGTAAAAGGACATGTTTCTTTAAGCCGTCTTCGAGATAATTGAATTTTGAATTAAGGGTTTTAGACTTTCAGAAGCTCAAACTGTGTTTGTAGCTTTAAAAATGATTTTAAAGTTCATGTAAAGCTAAAGATATGAATGAAAACCAGGTGCAGCAACTGAATACCTGCTAATCAAAATGATTCCTTTGAGATCAACAAAAACACAGTTGTAATCAAATATCCAATCGTGAGAGTACTTGCATAAATTTTATCTATTTAATGCACTTCAAATTAACTTGATTAATTAAAAGTTTTTCCTGGCAGCAAATTTAATCCACTCTAAGATTCATTTGGATTTATTTGTTTGGAAAAAAGGATTAAAAGTTAAGGATAAACAAGAATGATTTCATTAATCAAGATGTTAGTACCTAAATAAAATTTGTTTGCTTTATTTCATATGATGATTTGTTTAATTAGTAGCGGTGAAAGTTAAAAAATTTAAATCACTGAAAGTTGCCGAGTTGAGAATATTTTTGTCCGGCCAGCAGAAGGTCTGAGTTCGATTATTCTTCGAACCACAAAAATTTTTGTTTCTCATCTCCACATTTCGTTTCATAACATCAATTAACTGTCCATTGGAATGGAACAATGGAATGAAACTAGAAAATGTCAAAACATCAAAACATTTGCAATGTTTGTGAACATTTGAATGAATTCAGAGCATCTGTGGAAGAAATGGTTTTTCTTAATCACAAGATTGATTTAAATATTAAATTGTTTAATAATGTAGACTAAAACGTTTTCCGCAGATGCATCTCGATGTGACGTAAATCTCGTGCCGACGAAAATATGTAAAAAAAACCCTCTGAAACTTTGGTAAGAAAATTTTCTAGAAATTAGGGAGACATTTTTTATGCTAAATTCCAACTGAGCTTCAAACTAAATGTCCTTGACCGACTTCTTACCACATGATAAGGACACTCGAAAAATGTGGGAAATAAGCTTTCAGGAGCATAGCATTTTCTATGCTTCTGTTGTTGGTTATTCATGACACATAAAAAATTTTTCTTTCCTTACAGTGAGACTAGTTACCCCAAAAAAGGATTTTCAACATAACCCATAAACCGCAGTATTTCATTGGAGCCACATTCAGGTGTGATTTTTCAGGTGTTATTCACAGGAGCCATGTGTCATCAAGGTTTTGTGGGTGTAGGTCATTAATTGAGTGCTCTAGTTAAAGGATACACTGATTATTCATTCCCCATTCACGTCAACCTCATGCTGTCCAAAGACACGACCTTCAAAGCATAAGGAGGAACGCCATTTGGTGTCCTTGGAAAAAAAACGAAGTTATTTGAAATCCCTTTCAATCTGGAACATGTATTTTGTAAGATAACACACTTTGTGCAAGGATCAATCAAATAAATTGTTCCATGTTGGAATAAATCCCTTTAAGGAGCAGTTGAATTAATCTCCCGCAAGGATATTGTTCTTTTCTCAAGACTTGCGTGCAGTTCTGTAGAGAAATAATGAATTGTATCTACCTTGTCTCAACAGAGATTGCATGTTGCCAGGATACAGTTTTATGTCCTGGAAATCAAAAGTTTTGAGAAAACAGAATGGAAATAGCATTTGTATCAAGTTAATTAAAATTAACGTGAGGTATATGTTTCAATGTTAACAATAAACCAGACAAAGGATTGCATCTAAGGCAATCCTGATTTCAAGATTTAAGTTTTGGTTTTCAGGTTTCCTTAATTATTTCCATTGCACAACAAACAGCTAACCCACATTGGTTATATGTTATACATGAGAATCCTTGGAACTTTCAAGTGTAACACAAACACTAACAAAGAAAAACTCATGATGTGTTCGGGACTAGGACGAAAACTTTAATGAAAATTTTGACCAAGTTTCATCCCAAAAAAGTTGGGTTTCGGAAACAATTTGTCTTGAAGATCATTAAGAAAACCGTCAACTAAATTTGAAAAGGACATCATGAAGGATTTTAAGGATAAACTTTGATGAAAGATTGTAATCTTGAAATTTGTTATATAAACGAATAAAGGATTTATTAATACAACTTCATCGTGGTTTTTGGTTTTGATACCCAACGAAATTAGTTCTGTCCATATCACTATTGATTAGCAGCTGCAGGATAAATACAGGATACAAAAGGATTCCAAGGATTTTCGACACCACCTCAACATATTGATTCGGTTGTGTGGTCTTAATATCAATCAGATGAAGGAGATATCCTTGAAGCGAAGTTGTGATTCTGACACATGACAAATTTGTAACAATGTGTCAAATCATATTTTGTCCCTGATTATAGAACTGTCATTATATATTGCCAGGATATATCACCCTCCTACGGAGGGATCATAAACCAAATTTATTCAAAATATTTCAAAATAAAAACGTACGAAAACAGAATGTGTGTTGTGAAAAATATTTAACATTATTAAAATTTTATGGTTTCTTAATTAGCACAAATTGAAACCAAAATGGAGTGCGTAAAAAAACTGTAGGTAAGTGATATAATTTCGAAATTAGCATTTGCAAAGGTATGCTGGCGTGTGGTTTCTAAAAATTTTTATGTTAAGGCATTGTGAAATTCTACAGGTAAAAAGCATTTATTAATTTAAATAAAAAACACCTGCTACTAATAATTACTATTGGGATAAAGCTAAACGAACTTCATATGAAATAAACGACTGTTTACAAATACTTAATTTCCATTTTCGATGAAGATATTTCACGTTTAATCGCACAAAATTAATTAAGTTGGAATACTAAATAAATTCGGAGTAGAAAAAATTCGTTTTGTATTTGAATTATTTCGGATAATTCCGAATTTCAATGAATTTGATTCGGAATTTTCTGTTTATTTTCATTTGTACGTTTATTCCGCGTACTTTATAAAGTTATAAATTTTTAACATTAACTGCTAAATAAATTTTCCGTGTTCATAAGACATTCATAACAAATCGCTTTTTTGACAAAACATTCGATAAATAAATAAAGCCATTTGACAGCACGAGGACAAAATATCTATATTTGAAAACTGAGCCAAAAATATATCGTTTAAAATTGTTTAATCCTCTCGTCAGGAGACACACACTCAGCGAGTTCTATTGCTGCGGATGGAACGTACCAACGCAAACACACAAACTCCATTTCCTCGCGAGACGCTCACGAGACGAGCCGTATCTTACGCACAGAGGAATGAAATAGTTTTCTTTAGCGTAAACTGCTTTGAAATTTTCTTTGTTAAGTTTGTTCGTTGAATTATATAACGTAAGATCAAGGAGAGTTGACACTCTAAGCCGATTTTAATTATATTGCATACCCATTTAAAACTTGTGCTAAAATATTTTTGGTTACCTAAGACTAAAATATTTTGAATTGAAGTGCTTTTTGCATCGTTTTTAAAGAGATACGTGTGTTTTCCAACTAAGTATCCAATCAAATCGAAATGAATATTTCATGACTACTTTTTATTTATGCCCTTCAAAAGTTATTACCTTCGTAATAACCAAGAGAAATTTATGCAATATTTTGTAAATTCTTTTATTTTCGTCTTTACTTTAAACAAAAAAAAAAAACAAAAAACACTCCAGGGGGTGTTCTCTGCGTTTGTAAGTTAGATTCCATTTCATGTTTATTTATTCACGTGCGAATGTTATTATGAAATATTGACCATGTTATATGTTCATAACAACATTATGCAGCATGGGAATAAGAAGTCGTAAAGGTTTATATGAATATAAGACGAGATATTCAAAATTTTTCGTGTGTCATTTGAACGCTGAATTCAGTCCCTAGGGTAGCAGCACTCTTAACAGGATAATGCCCCTTAAATGGTCAATCAACTTTCAAGAGGACATAAGAAACTATTTTCGACAATTCTATGATTCCCGGTTCTGTGTTACTCAGATTTAATTAAGTTCATTAAGCGGATCGTGTATACTATGGAATTAATTGTCGTTGTACACCGGGGGGGGTTGGGGGTTGGTTGTAATGAAATGCCAACGAACATAGCCATGACTGTCTAAGACGCACACTTCTATACAAATAACGACTATTTTGGGTACTTGACATTGACACACGCTCAGAGTTGTTATGAGTTTCGTCTTTGCGTCGTCTCCAGTTTCTGTGGAGGAATGTCAAAATAAAATTCATGAGATAAAATTTTATCGCCAGTCCTTAACTATGTTCGCTTTGGGCTGGAGCAGGCCGCGGATGGGGATGAATCCTGGCGGCGAAAATTTCTTTTAGACATTCCATCACCTGCATTGAAAGTACGAATTTGCGAAAATTTTAACAATCATGACCTTTAACTGGGTAGAACCCTGGAGACCTATGTAAACTTGGAGTGTCACAACTGAATGAATAAGTTGTCAAGTGTTCTGTAGAACTTTGGTTACAGTACTGAATGTGAGTGGGCATTGTCGGTTCTTTGTTTCCTGAGACATACGTAATGAGAATGCCCTAACATGGAGTTACAAGTTGAAGGAATACAGGACGTCTTAACTTTCGTCGTGAGCTGCTTTTAGTGAGAAAATCTTCATCTGAAAATTGCCAAGTTTGATTTGATATCTTCCTATTTCCATGAATTATAGACCAAGATTCCATGATAATGTCTTATGACTTTTCTATTGACGACGACTGTCAATCGTGACTAGCTCGTGGCGTTTTAAAGTTCGAGTTCTGTTCGCAGCGCTGTGTCAGATTCACAACGCGCATGACGGGACATCTGATCTCGTGTTCGATTTGTCAAGAAGAGTGTGTGGTTCGAACTCCACTGGATCTTTTTAGCGTGAAAGATTCTCGAGAAAATCAGTTATGGAATATATATTATATATGTATAAGTACATGTATTTAAGAGGAGGCAGGATTTCTACAAGAAAATTTATTAGGCCAGAGTCAAAGTCGCACATGCCGAAAAGCCGCGAAATATCTTTTTGTGGTGAGTAAGGAACTCCTCTATTTCCCTTGAAGCGATTAAGTTGAATAATTTGAAACATAATTTTTTCCAAGCAGCCCTTAAAATAAATCGCCAAAGGAAATAGAAACAATTTTCAAAATGAGGAAGTGAACCAGCAAATGAAGAAGCTGAGTTGTTAATTTGTATAATACAGACGAAAAAAAATTCAAATTTAAATTCAAATTCGAATTAATTTTGGAAACATTTGAATAATTTGCCTGAAATCATTCACCCTGTCAACGCCATTCCATCATTAATCCATTGTGGGTTCGCTGGTTTATCGGGACTTCATAATTTTCTAAAGGAAGTCCAGACTGCGGTTGTTGTGTTTGCGGAAAACTTATTTTAAATATTAATCGGATTAAGAACTAATTAATCACTGACCAGGCAAACATTGTGAAACCTTCTATCTCGAACTTTTCCATGAGATTGTAGTTGGGACTTGGTGACCACAAGAAGTGTTCCATTATAACCAGGAAAACCGCCTGCAGAAAGTTTTACTACGTACACAGCTCGTGGATTCAAACTGCTCGTGATGCCAGCAGCTAGGATTCAGAGGATAGTGTTGGAAGCACTCCAACGACGTTTCTACATAGATTATCTTGTGGGCATCCATTGTCTGTAAATGAACTGACCCTGCAGAGTAGAATCAAATTTTTTACCCAAATGAGGTTCTTTTCTAATGGAATTCGTAGCACCGTGCCTTTTGTAAGACTACCTAACACAAACAAATCAACATGGTCTAGCATTGATGGTTTCAAAAGAAGCCGCAACTTTAAAAATTCAAGGTATTCCTTTGCAGGAGATTCCAATAGATGAAGAAAATTGTAGAATATATTACTGGATCTGGATAAAGATATCTTGATATCTTATAAATCTTCGTTATTGTAACGTGAATCTTTCATAAGATTAACAGAAAATTCCTTTGAATTAGGTTTAGGTTAATAAACTCCTAAAGCAGTAAATTTTTACGCGAATAAAATCCAAAATCTTGTGTACCTCATATAGTGTATGTTTGCTTGTATAAGATAACAATAAAAATTTGAAGTAATTACATTTGCTGTGGGGCTTAACAAAAACTTTCTTATAAAATTCTTCGCGTTGTTACATGAAATTCTTAGCAGAATTTCAACATCAATGATAAAGGTTTGCTACAACATGATAAAGGTTTTCTCTGGTTTTTCTATAGTGTCGTGTAGACGGTGTTTTAATATTTTATGCAGCTAAGTATTATTTATATAATTATAAATCATAAATGGCTAAAGTGTTTTTGGACCCTCGATAATCTTCTGAGTCGTGGTGAAACTGTTATCCTTCTAAGAATTATGGTATCAGCCAATACGATGAATAAATTGGGAATTTCAAATGAGTTATTGAAGTAGGGTTGATTTCAAACACAAGGGGAGGAATAAACTGGGCATAACACAGCCACTTAACGAACGCGAGAAGAACAAGCAGAACAAAACAAATAAGAGAAGAATCAAATGAAATGCACCTTTACATTTGTAGTTGTAAATTGCGACAGAATGAGTGTGTTCTACTTGTGTAACTGTCACACCTTCATCAAGCTTAAATAACTTCGACATAATGCTTTCTTTGTATCTCAAATTGTTTAAAACGTAACAATTCTGTTCGGCAGCCAGGTTTGACTCTTTGCAAATTACGAATGTTAAAACAACTTTGTTTGCTGTAATAGACAATATGTGTCTAATTAAGCAGCACATGATTGATAGTTCCGGAAGTCTAAAAAACACTAGCAAGTAGAAATGATCAAAATCGCAGTACATGCGTCCAAAATTTGACCTAAATTTCAGTCAGAGCTCTTTGAATGCGGCACGATGTACTTCAGGAACCCGTCAAATTGATGTTGTACAAACGGACAACTGCTGAAAAACGATGATGCCAAAAAAATAAAGCAAATGAATCGCATAAATTTTGTTTTCCACTCAGAAAAAATTCTCTCTGATCCGGTAAGTGGCTTATTTAAGTTTCAAGAAATTTGAACCAATTGACCAAAACCCTCTGCCAAAAACAACAAACTACTAGTACAAAAAATTGACATTTGGCAAATGTAATATTCTACTCGACATGGAATATTTGGCAAAACAAAATGGCACTGTTTCAATTTCTATATTTTCTTTTTGTCTGACCATAAATTCCAAGTGTTCATACACTCTACTGGTCACATACTTCCGGAACAACTACCCAAAAAAATAAAATGTCGGTCGATAAGGTACATTCAACTAACGGTTTACTTTTTTCTGGCAAATTGTCCAGGATTCAGATATGCAGTTAACAAACTAGAGCAAACCTCATTAGCAAATAAACTTGTCAATGGCCTGTCTCGCTGAAACATTCGGGATGTTCGCTGACAACTGTCAAAATGTATTCATGACAAATTTTTTGGCATGTACTTCTAGTTTGCGCACTGAAACTATGTCCGGCTTTGCGGCAATACGTGACCATTATCAGTCCATGTGACGTCTAGACGTCTGAACCTGGAGATCTCATGTTACTGTAAAATCAAGCCCTATTTATCGTTCCAGAACGCTGGACATTTTATTTAATACGAAACTTCTCAAGCATGATAACGACCAGAGCTTCATTCTCATGAATTTACATCTCCAATAAAGATAATAGTTGTCACGTATCAATTCTCGTACACCTCAAATTCTTCCGCCTTCTAAGACGAAACTGTAAACGGCTCATTTCTAAAACGAACATAATGTCATTACGAAATCTTCCAGACAACAAGAGTTTGAACTGAAACAGGAGGAGAGAGAGAATTTGAAAAATTTATTTTTCCATACAGAACAAGTTTTCGCTTCGGCATTTCCACAGAGTTCACAGCTTGAGGAAAGAAATCGATGAACGCCTTCTCACTTGCTTGAGAAGTAAAAGAATGAATCAAAAAAGGAGCGTCTGATTGTTGGGTTACGTGAAATGTTTTGGGAACAACCTACTACTCACAAGAAAAGTTTGTTTCCGGTTGACGCAAACAACTTGGCTCTCGTGGCGTTTGTCAATTTAAGGATGAACGAATTGCTTTTAAAAGCTCTGAAATATATCATCAGCATGAAATGATATTACATAAACAGGAATTTATTAAAAAATATAAACATATACACAAACCATATATAAACGTATTATGAAAGTGTTATAGGAAACAAGGAAACCACATCGATCGGATTGTTTGGGATTTAGAAAATATTTTTGTTTAGATATTTTTAGAGTTTTTTTTTGTAAAATATTTTACTGACGTCAAAATTTTGTTTATTTTTAGTAAACGAAGGCAATTCAACTCGAAAGGCCAAATCAAATTTGATTATTACGAGGGAAATATTATTTTTCTTTGGAAAACATTTTAAAAACATATTTTCAAAAATATAAAAAGATACTCCCCCAAGTTGGTGGTGATGGAGGTGGGTCTTTTTTGAGAACAGAATGTTGTGGAAGACATCTTTTAGATGAGACCGATATCAATGTCCAGGAAGAAACGAGGGTGCAATTTGTTGAACAGAGTAACAATTCAACGCCACTGGCTGAATTGAATTCAATAAGGAAGGTGGCGCAAAGATAAGGAAGTAGAATTAAACCGGAACCAGCTTCAGAGTTGAGGGAAACACAATCAAAATGCTCACATGTTGACTAGCATAAATAAATAGCTCAAACACTAGCCGGAAACCATGAGTTGTGCATATTCTTGAGCACTCTCAGTTTTTATGAAGGACTAATGTCAAAATTTTAAGCCGCTGTAATCAGATTGACAAACATTTGGAGAAGGAAGGCCCAAACGAGGACAGCTCCGAATAGAAAACGTTGACATATGTCTGACATATGATCGTGATCAATAACCCACGTTTGTAAAATGTTAAAAATATTCAATGTCAGTATAATTATTTAGAAAACGATATTAACAACAACACGTAAACGAAAACACAATCGTCAACTTAAAACCAGACAAGAATACGAAATTCGAACTACAAAATATTACGAGCTACGAACTGACCTTAGATTCAAAATAAATAATAAAATAAGTATTTTATTTGATCACAGTGTGGGTGAATGTCAAATTGGACGAAAACTCGGTTTATTTACAACAAAACACTAGGGATTAGTTACACACTTCGGACACATTTCAAACAAATTACGGTTTGCGTTGATGGACCTACAGGCCCGAAATCTTATCACTTCCATAACCAATCAACTTTGTGGGACGTACCTAGCACATCTGAAAGAGTAAAAACAAAAATTATTATTTTCAAGAAATTGAATATAATTATTTGACAACACTTTGTAAATTTAATGAAGAAATATTTGACCGGTAAAATACCCATACCTTCTGTGAAGAAAGTGGAGATTACGTAGCTACAGTCCTTGCAAAGTTCTGAATAAAGGTATGTTTCTATATGCTACTATATCATAATCAAAAATCAGCAAGGGTATTTGCATGTTGAACAAAATTTCAAGTTCGAAGTTTTGTAGGGAGACAGAAAAAATATACGAACATTCGCACAAAGAGAAGATGCCGAGAATAGTCACCGGTCACTGTTGGTTTCCTCGTTGACGGTTTTTCTGCTCATAAGTTTCTTTTACATCAAGTTTGGAAAGTTAGAAGAGAAATTTGAGAACGTCAATCATTATAATTGATAAGCCAAGGTCTTGTTTATACACCAAGATATAGTTTCTTTTTCCCCGTTTATGACTTTATATAAAAATCTTTATCTATTACTGGCCCAATTTAAATTTGAATGTAATACTGTTAACTTGAAGCCGCTCATTTATTATCAATTGAGTTTTATCACTTTCGATTTGTTGTTATCGCTTTAGTGTAACGTGATATCGAAAATTAATCATGCTAGAAAGTGTAAAACTTGATAAGTTATGGCGACATGGATTTCGTGAAGACAAGAGCGGTTTTGAAATGGTCTTTTACAGGAAGCTATTGAGAAAGAGTCATAAAATAACTTAATGGCATATTTTGAAGTGTTTTCGCATATAGTAGAAGTTTATAGAAATTAGCTTCAAAATGAAAACTATCTCCTCAATATCTTGGTTATGTATCCAGTTTAAAACAATTTACGATAGAACGAATATCCTGAATCTTATTACCTGGTTTGATGGTCAGAAAATTTTGGTGCAAAACGAATTGATTTAGTCCTACTATATTGCAGGACCTTATGACAACATTTTGGAACATTTTCATTTATATATTATAAAATTTTTTAATCTTTTCAAGTCAGATTCTCAAAAGAGATTTGAAACCTTTGATGAATAGATAAAAAAAATCTTGATAACATTTGAAACATGACCCGAAAAATTAAATTTTAACGATAGACACATTATCAAGTAATCCCAACATAAAAATAACTATAGATAGAATCTACTTTCTACGCAGTTTGGCATTTCAAGACTATTCTGGTTGACAAACATTTTCCTCGCTGTCAGTGAAGCCCATGAAAGAAGGAATTCACTCTACTGATTGTCCTCTGCTTGTCAAGTGACAAATTGGCTATACCGTTACTTTGTTCTCGTTTTTGGTTGAAATGTCAAAATTGTTGTGAAGTTCGTGAACATTTGAATAAGCTTTGGTGGTTCCAGTTTAAGCAGAAATTGTGATCTTGTGATTGTCGCCATTATTCAATTAAATATGTTTTAAGACAAACACATCATTATCAATTTGGCTCATTTCCCAAAAGAGAAATGTGTTGCGCAAACGCTTTCTCTAAGCAAAATCAAATGAAACTTGCCATAAGAAAGTTAAGCACCGTTGCTTCATTGAACCGCCATAAATTTGTGCAAATACAAAGATGTCGTCCAATGAATATCACGTGGGATCATCTATGTTATATTGCAATATCGTATCGAGTAAATTGATATAAAAAGAAAAATTTTATTTTATTTCTTACCTAAAAATAGCACACGCCGAAATGCTATAGCTCGACCACGACTCTGGCTACGGTAATGGTCATCAAAATCACCTACAGTCATGGTGATTTCTTCGTCAAAGTCAAACACGAGATTGAGTAAATAAAATCAAATTAAAATTATTCAAAATTTTTAAATTAGGGTCGTCAAAGTCGTGCGTCGACACTTGCTCTCAAAAATTTGACAATGCAATGTTGTGTAATTCACTTAAATATATTTTTGACTTTATATAATTTAGCATTAAGAATTGATTAAACTGATTAAATTGAGTTGAATTAAATTTTAATTAAAATTTTTAATTTACTTATATTACAGAAATACTTTCCCACTGAACTTTGTTTAGTGCAAACTGAAAACTTCAACTTTGACTGTATCACTTTTGCACCAGAAAACCGAACAAAAAACTAAACGAAAATATTAATAATATTATATTTGAATAATATTGATAAAAATTTTATAAAAATAATTTCGTCTACGACCACGGCCACATCAGAAACGCGTTGTGGCAGGCTTCGTAGCAAGTTCAGTTGTGAAAGAGAACGTGCCGCTGTGAATAAATATCGGTCGAATTCTTGATGCAAAGTCAGCGGCTTTAAAACACGTTTTAAGTTAAATTAAAAAAATAAAAAATAAACGTATATATATGGTAATTTGTTTTTGTTTCTTTCTTTCCTTCTTGTGGGTTTCTACACTGACATGACGCCTTCCGTTCCTCCTATAACACATTGAATGGTATTCTATAGCACTTATAGTGTTGAATTGCAAAACTCTAGACAACACGAAACAAGTGAACGCGGAAAAACAAAGTGTTGACGATGGAACGTTCGTTAAATTTTAATTTTCCCAGCTGATAGAGGTTTGTCTTACATAAATAACACTTTCACGTATATAACAATATCCTCTTAAACTTCGATTTGTTGTGACTACTGCGCGCGTGATAGCTACTTTTCATTGACACCGAGACACTGGTCGAGCCGGAGGTCTTATCAGCTGCGCGATACAATATCAAATGGCGCACTTGATTAATTCAATTGTTATTAATTAAAGTTTAAGATATTCCAAATTGATAAGACGATGTTTCGCTAACCAGTTCGAGCGAGATTTGATCACTTCAAGTGGTTCGAGGCGTTCCCTATTTCGACAATTCTCAATTGAAAATTGCACCATAAACCCACCAGGATCCGTCGTTCCGTCATTACTACGCACAATATCTCATAATATTTCTCGGACTACTGTCGATCTGTATGATGTGTGACACTTGTGTCTAAACCAAATGCAGGAACATGAAAGGAGAAAAATGTTGAATGCTCGTAACCGGGAATCGAACCGTGGACCTTCCGCTTACCGTGCGGATGCTCTAACCACTGACCTATCCCCACAACCACATTTTCTTTTTTCTTCCATGTTCCCACACATATCAGAGTCGCCCCACAAGTATAGCCTTATATGCAGAATAAATGAATAAATAAGGATTTGAGCAACTTATCCTTTTTTCACGCTTCCGGCTTTTGACATAATTTCACTTGAGGAAAATCACTTGGAAGAATCTCAGAGGATTTTGAAGTGATACATCATGAGTTTTGCAGATAATACCAAAATAATAAACTTTTGAATAATTCTAAAAAGTTTATCTCCAAAGTATGACCCTAACAAAAAAGTAACAAGACTTTGACTTATAGATTTATGAAGATATTACACAAATCTCATTTGTTATACATCTGTTATACATTCTATATATTCCATTCCATATACCATTCTGTTTTTAAGGATTTAACTTGTTTTAAAATTATGTTTGTTAATATTGAAAATCACATCTCAAGATACTCACGTATTAGACGAATATAAATTGAGCTATCTGTTGTTTCCATAGTTGCTACGTCTTGTGCCTGAAAAATAAAATTTTGTTTAAATAAATTAAAAGAATATTTTCATTTTACTTCACAATATGTTAAAAAGGATATTTTCCATAGAAAGTATTCGAAAAAGTTCAGGATACTGAACAGTGCTGTGGGCTATAACACAACATAAAGCAAATAAAGGTTACATAGACCTATTCGTATGTGTGTTTTTTATACAAGTTACTTGTTTATTTCATTTAAGGATTCTTACAACAGTGTCTGTCAAAATTTCAGTGGCATCAAGATTAACTATTTAAGGAGCTCATTTAATTCATTGAAATTCAAGCAACAAATATCCCAGTTAATAACCAAAAACAAGTTACCCACAGTAGTGTTATATCATTTTCCATCTAGTAGTTTCGGATCTACTGCAATTGTGGAAATTGGATTCATGAAATTCCGAATTCAATACCGTAAAATCGAGATATTAAATGAGGATTGTATTGAAAAAGCACGAAACAGATACTGTAAAACCTCAATTTCATCTTATAACCCCTCATGATTCATATATGTACACCTGAAGTTTTCCAAGGATTCTAAATCTCCTTTAAATAAAGTAATTTATTTGAGAGCTAGAAACGCCAGAGTTATGCAGATATTACGCCAATATCTCATATGGGAAACGTCAACAAAAAATAAATTGATTGTCAAAACGAAATTAATTAATAGTTGATTTATTAAAAAATAATAATTTGTTAATAACTAATAATTGAAAGTAAGTAGCGCGTGCTAACTAATCGCTGCTATCAAATACAATAACTCCAAAGAAACAGGTTCCATAAGTGATGTTGTATGCCGCACGAACAGAAGAATCGTGTGCTACTTATACAATTGTAGCACTTTCGCGTGAAGTACTTATTATAATTATTAGCATTTTCCATAATAAGTAATATGGAAAATTTGTAGTGTAAAAATTGCAATCGGAAAATTGCGGAAATGCGTTTCAAATATCACTCACTGAGAAACGTGACAGATTTATGTCAAACAAATCCTTCAAAATCACAAACACAAACATGAAATTTGTGGGTAATATTATTCAGCCAATATCAGTCAATGTTGGCAGCATTGCATGGTGTTGGCAGTAAATTTTCTTGGCCGCTTTCGATACTTCCGGCAAACGATATGTCAGCCAATGTATTTAGTCCAATAATTGAAGTTGAATGTCGGTTTCATTGAAACGAAACTGAGTTAAAAACAAATACCACATTCAATGACACTTTTGATTAATTAAATCGTATTATTTTCTTATTAATTACTTAAGAAAAATTAACACAAACTTATTGAAGAACAAACGTACAACAAAAATGTTCATCATCTGCAATCCACGCAACATAGCTAGGCGACAATAAATGTAGCTTCGTTTGAAAGTTTGACGGACATACCACCGGAGTACCATCTTCACGCCCGGAACGCCTCGTAACGACTAGTGAACCGGCGATGGCGCCTAATCTGGATGACTGGCTAGTACGAGCGATTGTATAAACGTTAATTCGATATCCGAAGCGTTACGTGTGAAATATGAGCTTGTCCGCGAGCGTTGAGCTTAATATATGACGACTTTATCAAACCCTGTTCTTTCCCTCGAAAGCTTCGTTGGGCAGACCGAGACCGTAAGGGTGCTCCCCAGCATTGGGAGTTTTCAGATGCGGATTCGGTGGTTTACTGACTCACTTCAATTGCTAATTAATAACTACTGGGTACAGGTGATAGTGAAAGTTATCAATGGATTCAGAGCCGATTTGGGGGGAAAGTTTCACAGCCATGACATTCATCACAAACTTGACGCAAAACTTGAGCGAAAGTATTGGTCAAAGTCTGATTTATTACGCAATACAGTTGAATGATTCATACGAATTTGCAGCGATTTAATTCAAATCCAATTATCCACTTCGAGGTCAATACGATTTATTTGTCCGCCACTTATTATTTCAACAAATATTGTCTTGTCCTTTTGTGTGCGGTTTTGAGATGTTTGGGAAGAAAGTCACTTAAGAGGTTTAATATTTTTCTTCGCCTTAGGTAATCAACACTTTCAATAACTCACCTGTTCAAGGCTGTTTGCAGAAATTCGTGTTAAGTCCATACCAGCGAGGTAAACCATTACCTCTGAATTCATGATCACTGACGCTATTTGAATTCGTGAAAATACTGAGAACTGCGCCCGAACTGGGCAAGACATTAGCAGATTCTACAATATCTTGTCCTTCCTCCTTTGTGAAAATTAGATATGATTCTTTGGGTATATTCGATGAAGTATTAACGAATTATGGTTCTATCAATTTGCAGTCGCGACATCTCTCTGTCGTTAGCCTTACTATATATCATTTTCTAGAGTTGATTCATGCAGTTGAGGAGCCACTGGCGAATTCCATATAGTGTTACAATAAGAACGCAAGATTTAAATTGCCTGCCATTCTGGCTGCAATGATTTGAAGTACAGTTAATTGAAGCAGATTGGCAGATAACAGTCAGGATTTGGTGAACATGAAATGTTTCATCATGTAACTACTTGTAAATTGCATCATTCAACAATTTGAATACCGTTTCAACACCACACAGTTTTGACGCCAGAATTCCATGTTTCAAACCGAATGTTAGCAAAGACACAATCAAAAAATGAACAGTTTCACTTGAAGCATTCGAGTAATTAACTTCATTTTCATGCTTTAAGGAACATTCACATCCCAACGTAAAAGAGGAATGTGAAAGCTCTTCGCTCTTCGGAGAGCGTTGTGACTAGGACAACGTGAGAGAGATTTTTTTATCCCTTCAACCGTTCTCTTTTCGCTAACAAATCCATCAGTTGGATTTTTCAAGATCTACTTTTTAGGTTCGAAAACAAGGATATGAGCGGACAAAGTGGAAATTGTTCCACTTCAACTGATACGTCACTCCATATGTAAGAAAGTCACAAAAGCACCTTCACGTCCACGTTGGGATATGAAAGTCCCTTAATTCCTTTCATATGTATAACCAATTAAATTCCGACACTAAAACATCGAAAAACTTAATTGGGAAAGAGAACTGCACGTAAATGGAGTAATTCAATTCTTAAAAATCTAAAGGTGTCTTGAATCGGAGAACTGGAAATCGAGTCAGTTCAAAAATTTGAATAGAGTGTCGTCAAACATTTGTGTTAAACTAAAGTAAATTTGAAGTTTTTAACGAAAATAAATTGCATCCGAAGATTGTGAATATAAATTTGAGAAATATTTAACAAAATAACGAGAACCAGCAGTGTCCACTTCTCGTCACATTTACTTGCAGAATATTAAACGAATCCGGATTAAATGTAATCGGATTATGTTTATATATTTACCTTAACAAGTGAATATCATTAAAACAAATCCTGGAAATGCATAATTCACTTTGATTTCAACTTAATTATTTTTGTTAATTGGTACATGCTACTGCATTTTCATTGCGCTAATTTGACCCGATTCCAGGCTAATAACAATTATTTCGGGTTTATTTTCATTTAAAACAAATAAATTTGTACAAGAGATTTTGCATTAACCAATGAGGAATGTAATATAAGTAAAAACTTCGTGTAAATATTAGTTTTTCATTTATTTTGATTGAAGTATTTGGTTTAATAAATGAAAAGTTTTAAAATTTTCAATCTGTTGCACTTTCATGTTTTTCCAGAAGTGAAACCTCAAATTATGTTATTAATTTTAGTGCCTTCAAGCGAAATGCAAATTTGTTCATGATATTTATAATATTTTCAGAAAAGAATGTGTTATTGAGCTGATGTCATTGATATCACCTCAGAATCTTTTAATTCCTCCTAATACCACCAATCAGGTTGCTGACCTAACCATGACCTGATACTCGGAGTGTTTGAATTTTATTCTAAATATATAATAATAAGAAGGGGGGAAATTTGTTTTTAAATGGATGTCAAACAAACATCAAATGCAGTTGCAGTTGCAGTTGCACCAGCATGAAAAATGAAATGGAACTTATTGTGTACAGCACTTTGCAAAAATCACAAAATGCAACTAACTTATATTGTATAAGTGCATTTTGTATCCTATTGAACGTCACAGCACATAACTGTTTTGTTATAGAATTGAATGTTAAGCTTTTAAATGTCGACGAAATTGTTTTAAAATGCACAAAATGTCCGAAACTTTTGTAACGACTTCCTGAAATTACGTTTCATGCATGACAGATAAAAGTCAGAAATTCTTTTTTTTTTAATGTTTTGTAACCTGAAAAATATATGAAATGTGAAAAAATTTCATGTCACAGTAATGCCAACATTATGAAACGTCAGCATGAAAGGAGCTTTCAACTTTCATTGGAGCCGAAATGCGAGGGAGAACCGTGGTGTTGCAAAATGGAAAAGTTTTCGCCCTTTCGGAGATGATATCCTGTATCCTTTAGAACCAACTATTCAAGTCAAGCTGTCATACAGATAAACTTTCCGTGTGCAACGCATCCGTTAGAAATGCATTGCAACCTCGAAGCTAACAGAAACAACACAGGTCCCTGCATTTTGATAGTTGATGAATGTCAAAAATTAACAATTCTTTTGTACACACAATCAAGATGACCGAATCTTACAAGCTAGATTCTGGGGCTCATCCCTCGTCCCATTCTGAAGTTAACCTTATGACCTCTTAAACGAATGCCCCAATTCGAGCGATTAAACCAATTTAGGTTGATTGATTCACCCTAGTACGGCAAAATGCTGGCCCTATTTGACCTAAATAAGAGTTTTAACGATTTCAGCAAACTAGGTTTAACGAACCAAATTTAACAATTTCTCTGGGTCAGAGGTCAAAGTACTTTCTTAATCGAAATAAGAAATTAATTGTTAGACGAGTAAAATAAAATAACAGACAATTTCATGGCGTTTTTAACCTCTAAATAGTTCACTATTTTACGAATTTATTTTTATTAGCTTTAATTAATTAAACTCATAAAAATTTTTAAATGTTTTCTTTGTGTTTTTTTTAGCTCGCGAAACTCTTGATTTTTGCACGTATTTTTAGCTATTCTGAAATTTATTTTTAAAAGTTTTTCGTGATTTGTCAATTTGAGCTTTTCAACTAAAATTGAATGGAAATATTTGGTGAACAAAACAAACAATGTGAACTTCATTAATGCGAATGCGCCTGCATGGATTCCATACAATGAAGCATAAACGATACAATATTCAATGTACGTTTGTATGTAGGAGTTTGCGTGACTGTCATTCTCCTATTTGACTCACTTCTGAGGAAATTACAGTGGTACCTCGAGATACGAGTGCCCTAACATATCAGCGAGCGAAGTTGTGCTTTGAAATACGAGCAACATTTGAGATACGAGGAATGGCCGGACAGAAACCACCTTGGACGGTTTTGTTTTATCCGATGAAAATGGCATAAACCAGTGAAGAGAAAAGCAGTGACTAAAATTGCGCATACAGTAGCATTTAAAACTGGTTCAGAATTGTATTATCATTTACGGAAATGAACGATCTCGGCTCACCTTGTGAAATCATGTTGGACATGATAGAGAAACTGCAATGTAGTCTTTCTTCGTTTTTGTTTGGTTTAACTTCTGACTTTCCACCATATTCTTCTTCGTGAAACTCTTGTAGCTCGATGTCATGTTGTAATTTTACCATTTAAGGAATTTCATTCAGCGAGAAAATGTTTTCGGAAACAATTACATTTCATATGAAACGAAAGTAAAAATATCCTTACAAAGGGATATAAAACACTATTAATAAGATAAAGATTGATTTGTTGGCATTAAATTCAATCGAAAGGAATCTGCTGAGCAGGAATTCACGTTTTCATGTTAAATTTGCGTGTAATTGTTGAAAGCACAATTTTCATGAGCTAGGAAAAGGTTCAGAAAAGGTTCCAACTACGCTCGAATGCAACTACTCAAATGGAATCGTAAACAAACAATCCTTTAATATGAGAGCAATAAAAATTTTTACGGCTCATGTTGATGTCTCAAGAATTTCCAATTGCAGAAGTCATCAAGAGAAGAAAGTTGAATAATTTCTCAGTTTTGTCTTACAATTTTATTATTCTCAATAAAACAAGGACAAAACAAAGAGGAAGAAAAAAATTATTTTATTTCGAATAAAATTTGAAAAATTCCAAAAAAAAACATTGTAAAATTCCAAACAAAAACCATATAAAGTGTAATAAATTTAAAGTTTTACGTTTCATAAATTTCCATAAAGGATGTGCAAGATGGCGGAACAACAGCCATAACCTTATGACCTCCTTCATCGTCTTGGGTTGTTTGTATCATACATTTCTTGAAGGCGAATTCCTTAAGGATATGACTTACCTTTATATAATCTTAAAATTATTTTAGATCACGTTTACTGCTCTCACTGGTGGCATTGGTACATGATATCCTTTTTCACGTGAGTATACTACGTTAGCAGGATATTTTGCTGGAAGCTCTAAGGTAACTTCTACGACGGTAGTTCTTATAAACAAGCGAACATACAGAAACTCTTGGTTAGATCGTAAAAATCTTTTATAGGATATAATCCTGTTTTCAGTAGGTAAGTAAAAGGACTAAAGGACATGCACAGTTTAAAGTTTCCGGTAACAGAAAATGCACATTTTCAATGTACTGTGCATTTTCACCGAAGTTAACCATTAATGTATCGTTTTTACTACGGGCATTCTGTATTCACGACATATTTATTAAGGTGATACTCAAGAGGTTATGCATGGCATGTAACATGATTATCATTAAAAATTTTTTATATTTTAACCTAATCTGATACACAAAATGCAGAAGAACCATATTAGATTCCGACGAATATTTGAAACTTCAGTCAACTCCTATTTTGACTGAGCTACTTCCAGCTTCTATCCAATGTCAAATTTTTAAGTGTCAACTTTCTATTTGAATTATTTGCGTTTGAATGTTAAACTTTTATGGATCAGATACAGCAAGTGTTTTTCAATGACACACAGTGGATCATTTTTCATTCAATTGAAGTTAATCAAAATGCTGTTATTTATCATTAGAAGAAACAAAAACAAAACTATGTGTGGTCGTTGCAATAAACAAAACAATTTAAATTTTGCAGACAAACCACTTGATCCACATAAATAACAAGAAAATATGTCTGCTAATCTGCATATCTCATGTTCGTTTTGCATTCTTTCATTAATTTCATTTGAAAATGTCTGGTTTCTAAATTGCATGATACTGCAGTTCTTAAATGCATCATTGCGCTTCGGTTTAGTTTACGCGATCTAGTTTCAAATTATGAATCGCTTCCTTTTATGGCTCTTAATTGCTGCTTCAATTACAATTGTTTTGAAAAACGAAATATTTGCGCAAAAATCATGATACACATGGGACGTGAAACCAATTGTAAAACTGCCAATTCTGCCACTAATACACACGGAGTGACTTTTCAAATTGAACCGTTAAGGAAAATGTCGAGAGTCACTGACAAACTGATTTGTTGGCAGTTCTGAGATTAACTCATGAAACACATTCGTATGCCACTCTTTTTAAGGTTGTGTTAAATTGCAAGACGGCTTGGCTCAAAGAATTTCTTCACCCTTTCGTCCGTATGAGCTACAGTGGGACACACATGCAACCGATGAAGCTGATTAACAGTGGAACACATTTTTAGCACACATATCAGTTCTCTAACATTATCCTTGAATGTATCTGTGTTCTAACATCACAACTGCTTACAAAGTAGATAGTAAATGTAAGCGAAAATGTTTAATTTATTTTAGGAAACAGCTAAATGAATACCTCGACAGTTTGGATAATATGTCGTATCCAGGTAGATCTTCCACATCTTATTGTGACAAATGCGATACGCAACAACGTCAGATGAATCACAAATCAAATTTCATTACACAGCAAGTTTTGTCGTATAAAACAGGCAATACAGTGATTGTCAGGATAAAAGTAGCAACAGAACCTAATATCCATGATAACAATAACTAGAAAATGATTTGGTCAAGAATATCTAAAAGATTGAATTATACTGGACAGTTCGAAGAAGGATGTGTCCTTGATTTGTCTTTTCCTAATCCTTAATTCAACATTTTAACACACGTAAATCTTCGAGTAAGATGAATTACCTGCTTTCGAATATTTTCGGAATTAATTTTCTGGAGTTATAGTAGCTTCATCCGAAAGTAATTTGCTACAAGCCGGATAATAAAAATAATGAAAAATTAAAACTGTTACTAGAAGCATCAACAACTTTCGAAAGGGTGAGGGAGAAGGAAAAAGAAAAATTAATTTGAGTAACGGGAGTTTCGAATGATCACGGAGTGACTCGTGAATTTTCGTTTCCGTGAATGTTTCCACGAGGAAAACAAAATAACAATTTCTGATAAATCTGTTTTATGTAGGTCATAAGAATGACGTCATACGGACTAAATTACAAACTCGACAAAATGTCAAGCATCATTTGTGAATAGGATAATCAAAGATCCTTTAAAGCTTTCCCACGAGATGATTTAGTTATCGGGTTATCGATTGTGTCAACAACTAATACAGTCTTGTCGACCCTAACGAAAGAAGGTCGCCCATCGATAAACAATAGTAGATAAATTAAACAATAGAGTATAATAGTTGCTTCGAATAATAATTATCGCTAATTACTGCTGAAACTATCAAATCACTTGAGCATAAAGTAAATGAAATTCAATGGCACCTAACCTCACCTCACCACCTAGCCAATCATACCATGACGATGTGACCTGAACCGCAGTGTATAATTTAAAAATCATGGCACACCGCAATGTCCAATAATTATTAATCTACCAAATAAATATTCTGTAGTTATTGCGATTTTAGCAATTAATATCCCAGATGGATAATTAAATTAAAAACTTTAATTGGTCGTTGGCAATTGTTTATTGGCGTAATAAGTCACAATTTATGCTGAGTTATACGCGTTTTTATGCGATATAATACGAAAGGTTATAACTCCTTCGTTGATGATGTTATTAGTTCTTAGAACATAACTCATTGTTAGGCGGATTTTGGTATGTCAGGTGATTTTCACTTGGCGAACTACGCAATAAACGTAACTCTTCTTAAGGTGTAAATGTTTACGTTAACAACATTTTATTTATTAGTATTATTACCATGACTTATGACAAATCATTTAAAGTGTTATACGAACCGAATGTCTCGTCTCTGCCAGCAAATTCTCTTGACTTACCTGGAAGTGGAAAAAATATTGTTTGTTTATTATTTATTTAATTCAATTTATTAAATTAATAAAAATGATTTCAGTGGTTTTATTGTAAAAATTACACTTTAAATTGTAAAAATTCATACATTTACTATAAACTTGTAGACATTTGCTCTCTTTTAATTGCATCTCTCTCTTAGAACGTGAAAATCTAGCTTGTTTCTAATTGGGTTCTGGTACCTCACTACGCTTTGTTGTGTTTATTCAACAGTAATGGATGGATCCGTTTTCTTGAAGAATTTCACGTTTCACACTCTTCATTTACGATTTTTTTTAAGAATTTATAAAAATTCATTTTTATTTTAATAATTGATTTATTTCTGTTTGGAACGAAATCATACCATTTGTATCTTAAAATTATGTCTGAAGAGGTGAGTCTTCATTTATCCAATTAAAACTTTTATTTAACCCTTAAACTGACCAATTAACTCCAGCTGATAAATGTTATAGATAAGAGTATACAAAGAAACTTGAAATTTCAGAAAGTTTGGAAAAGATATAGACACCAAGCTTTGACAGGAAGCTTTTCGGTAATATAATCCCGCCAGGGATCCAGAAACACTGCCTGCGTTCGGAAATTATTTTGTTCCAATTTGATACAAAACAATGCTGTTTTTAAGTGGACACACGGCAAGTGTGAATAAAGCACAAATCAAGAATGATGAAAAGCTCCACGAAAATCGCGAATTGGCAATTGACGATTGAAAAGTGTGTTTCCAATTTTTCCGGTTCTGATTGTTCCACACGGACAGAATAAGATCCAGGTGGTCCCCTTCGACAGTCTTTGTTTTCAGGATTGCTTGTAAACAAAGACAAAAATTGCACCTGATCCATAAATAAAACCAGAACAGAACAGACGCGAACAGCAGGAATGCAAGAATGATAGGCATGTCAAGTATTTCACCAATTTGTATTTCAATTCACGGTCTCTCTGTCTGATCCGAGTGTCCCGGGTGTAACAACATTGATATGACCAGGCTGTGGTGGATATGTATATAAGCTGAATACTGCTCTGGGATTGAAGCACTTAAGTTGGATTCACTGGTACGTTCCGAACTAATTTTTTTAATATGGAAATTTGAGATCTCTGAGAGAGCGCGAATTTTGCGGCGAATTCAGTTCACTCTCCGCCAAAGTTGAACCAACTTCAACTTTCATGCGGAAGATTTTCGTTTTCACCGTGAAAGTGTTCCGCATCGTTCAATTTGTGGATTGTTTTAAAAAGCGCGGCAGGTTCACGACGAAGGAATGAATCATGAGCAAAGATACTCTCTTCGCGGCGAATTAGTTCTGCACGCGCCTAACGTTCGTAACGTTCTGCACGCGCCTAACTTTATATATCTATTAGACCTACTTCAGGATAAATATCCTTCCAAACAAAGGCAGACATCGATTGCCTGGATAGCCTGGAAAATTTCTTAGCCTGGCGGTCACTTCTCAAGTCCTCATAATTGACAGTGAACGCAAGATGGCTGCCTTCAACCACATCCCACCAGGATATTCGTTTAGTTCAAGAACGATGAGGTCAAGGATATGCATTTCATTCCTTGTTAAAGACGATCCCTTCTTCGAAAGGGATTGATTGAATTACGGGAATTCGTTGAATTCCAAATTGGAAAATATAAAATGGCCGACTTTCCACAAGTCACCATTACAGGACAAATTAAAGTCAGTTTTGTTGTGAATAAATACAACTCAACCCGTAATTGGCTATCGATGTAAATAACAAAACTCAGAAGTTAATAATAATTGATTTTAAATTTAATAAGTTCAAGGAGCATTTAGAAAAACACGTTCTGTGACATTAAAAATATTTAAACAAACATTGTTGCAATCTTGGATTTCCACAAGAAACTCGAAACTGTTCGACAAAAGCAGCTTTTCAGTTTCACAGTGAGGTCCTTCAACTGAACAATTTCATTTTTCATTGAATTTTATTGGAAAATTTTACTTTTTTTAAGGTTTTAAATAAAATCCAGACGTTCTATGACATCTAGGAAAAAGGAATATTGTTATATAAAGAAATTTCAAGAAAGTTAGACGTTTGAAAGAAATATATTTCTTAAGATTCACTCTATATAAATCTGTGAAACGTTGAAAGACCTTATTTCCTGGAAAAGCCCCTAATGCAAATTTTCTTTGTATCTTTATTCTATAGAATTGAGTTCCTTATTCAATTGGAATGACACAAAATTTTCTTTGAGAAAAGATTTCAAGATTGGTCCTTGAAGAAATTCGGAGAAATTCTTCGTTTGTATTGAATCGGTTGTGTGATGTACCTACTTGTGATATGAAAATTCAAATAGAGGGTGGTTTACAGACTGTTTAGTAGTACTTTGAAGTCTCCACAAGTGGTGGACACAATTAATTATTCTCTGAACTGTTCTAAATCCTTACAGTCAATCCGTATCCAAATGGGAAAATCTGCATGAGAGAATTATTAAACAAAGCGCTGAAGTTCTTGTGACTCCATCTCATAAAAGGTAAATGTAAATTCCATTTGATTCCTGTTACAGAAACTAGTTAAATCTTAGTGAATGATTAGCAAGAATTTAAACAACAGTATGTCCTGATTTCAATAGATTTAATTCGGATTTAAACCTTCTATCAATCAGATACTTAGACCGTTTCTCATTTGAAATCTTTTTGATCCAAAGAAGAATCCAATAAGTCAAGTGGTACAAAGAAGATATTAGTTCACACTCAAGTGATTTGCGTAGTGAATATATTTTGATTTATTAAAACTTTTAACAAAAATAACAAATAGACCAAACATCAAAGCAAATCTGAAGTAGTGACGATGATTTATGAGGCGGGGAAACAATTTGTTATAAAACATTTTTAAAAACAAGTTAAAGGAATTTTTATTAAGTTCAGACTTTGAGATCAGAGCCATCTCTTGAAAATGCTCAGGAGTCAGTGTGTGTCTGATTGTTCGAAACGCAATGAAATTATACTCGGGATATGCAATATTGTTTTTTAAAATATCAACAGCATACACGTGTTGGTGCATATATCACAGGTTTTCCAGGAAGATATCCAATTAAAAAACAAGAAGTAACAACTAGAACAGAAATCGTGGAAAAAATGCAAGTTTTATGAAGCAAATTGGATACCAACACGAACAGGATAAAGGTAAGTCCTTAATAAAACGAACAAACGTTAAAGGATGTTAATGACGTACAACGACAATGGAAACGACGAATTCTAGAGAAGGATTCCAATGCACGGAAATGCACAAGCGTATTCCATTGTATCCTTGCAGTTCTAGCCATGAACTTTTCCCACACAACGATAAAGAACACCTGTTACGTTTTATATATATATATATATATGTATAAACCCATAACAATCAACTATAATACTTAATGTTAGTAGTTATCATAAACTAGGATATCCGCTAATTACAAACCCAAGCAGGATGTCGGGTCCTTGTTGGGTTTAATCCCAACGCAAGGCAAGGAAACATTTTGCGAGTTAATAAAACCGAACACTTCATTTCAGAACAAGGATCCCAGAGAAGGATATTCATATGGTATCCTGTCGATGCTACTGTATATAACTACTGTTATAGAAAAGGTCAAACCTGATCCTAGGATACTGTGAATTTCGAGATAAGGTCACGTTCTATTTGTGTGTGCTGGAGACAACTTCATGAAAAAGGACGAAAAACTTGTCCACGAGGTGTCAGGATTGTGCAGAATAATAAAGTTGGAAAAAATTTCATATAAAAATGAAACCAATTTCATTGGGATTCTCATCTGATAATCGTCCTTAATTAATTCAATAACTTTTTCCTTAATAAAATATTAAAAAGGACAACCAGAAATTTATTCCAACAATCATCAACAATATCGCGAAGTCGTACTCGTTTATCCTATTATCTTTTATGAGCAAACATTTACGGGACGCCACTGGCATTGAATAGTCGCGAAAAAACGGAAGCTAACAATCAAATCCTGATTTCATAATCAACACTAAAAGGATAATGATACACAAATGTATATCGCCAACATTCAGTTATCACGTACACGTCTTGATCATGTTAAATCCGCACAACCATTGTCTCAGAAAACGCGAATTCAAAATGGATGCCGTCAACATATACGAGTCATCTTAAGAAGTTCAAGTACATTCTTCTCTTCTTTTTTCATCTCTAAATATCATACATACACATATAAATATATATGTCTGTATATAGTACATAAGTATTTATGTGTGATTGAAGATAGCTGCTATTAGTATCATATAACAGTATACAATTCACATAATAATTAACGACAACGTTATTGTTCTAATCAGTCGTAAGAATGCGATAAAATCAGCTACGGTTTTTATAGCGCCATTATCCTTTCGTGTGTTTCACGCCGTGTTGAGGGGGGTTGGCACGATTATTCTGGGAGTGCGTTTTTTTTCGGGTATTCGAAGGACATCTTATGTGAAGTACTACAGATATCTTCTTAGCAGTGATTTTGAATGTACTCAAAAACAGACACGAACTCATTCATTGTGCTAATGTCGCTATAACCTCGCAATCTTCAGAGATACTGATATTACACTTTATTAGGAAAGAAACTTACTTTACGATATACGTATGTATAAGAATATACGTACATCACTGAATGTGGAATAGAGTTATTGCCAAAATTTTGGAAACTAATTCGATTCTCGGGACTGATTGAGGTCCTTATTGCCTCTAATTGAAGGATGATTGATACTTGGTGATAAATCACTTTGAACGTATAACGTCGTAATGCTTGTAATGAAACGTATTTCGTGTGCTGTATAATGGAAAGGGTTTTGACGGTGATGAGTTCATCACATTTTCTGCCCAATACATTATCCTTCTTCCTTAATTAGGGATGATTTTGAAATCTTTAAATAAAACAGATACTGTACGTAGTATGGCGTATATCCAAGTAACATATTGATGGAAGATGTCATCTAGTTCATGATTTGGAACGCACCTATGTACATGTTAACAAGGTGTGTTCTTTTGGTAATTGTCATCGAGTTCAAATCGAAAGCTCGTATCAAAACGAATTTAAAAAACCTAAAGTGTTCAGTGCCGAGCAAACGTCGAAGAATAAATGAAAAAACGGCACAAAGCAACAAACTTCTGATTTATCTATTCTGTAGCCGTACTCTATATAACTGTTGTGTTAAAGAAATTAATTAAAGTACATACTAATAGGAAACACTTATTATAATTTTATCCCGACCTTTTCACGGAAAATTGACGGCGTGGAACTTGACAACGCATTTCGGTTTTTTTGATCTGGTTGTGTTCTTTCTGTACCCACTCTTCCATGTGCTTGTGTTGTGCTTCGTTTTGTGTCACTTTCCGTTCATCAGTTTGTGCGTTTGATGAGTAAAGATTGCTTTTATTAATTTTTCTTGCATGTTTCTATGGTTAGTTTCTGCTTCTCGCAGTTTTACAAATTTTTTCCTCTGTCCGTTTGTGTTAATAGCTGCAGTTCTAATTTATCTTAGAACAAAGTAACATGATTTGCAGTGTTACCTTTGGATAGTGTGAACATTGTAATCTCAAAGATACAATACGAAATTGAGTTTAATTACACAAAACTTAATTAAAACGTTTTAATAGCATCTGTCAAGCTTCTTCTACATACATACATACATATGTCAAATACACAGATTTATCTGGAATTGTACCTTCAACAATATCAAAGCTGCTTGTCAATGTTGAAATCCTTTCGGGCTATTATTATCCAATAGTGGCAACAATAATGCAATTACACAATGTGTACGCGATGACCTCAAATGTAATTTAGTACATTTCCATAGTTTAGTGCTTGTGAAGTACATGATACCAGCTTGACACATAGTGTATCCTAGCTATTGTTTGCTAAAGCTGATGTAGATGTCACAGGAGTCGTGGTTTCATGTGGGGTTCGCCTCGTGTCATCTACAGATTCAGTATAGAGTCAAAGAACATGCTATACGTCTGAATGGCTGAAAGGATTTCTAGGTATATACGCAGCTGGAGGCCTCAGGTTTGATAAACCTTCACGGCTTAAACAGAAACACGTTCCAGATGCTGGGATTTGTAATTTTTACTTTGTTCTTTGTTTCCAACAAAATTGCAGCTTTATTAAAAAACTTTCATTTTGAAACCCTTTGAAGCCAGCACATGTAGGTTCCCCCATGTGCCTAAGTAAATTTGAAAAGGTTACACACCTTCCACTCTATGCAAATTTGTTTTTGTTGGTCTTTTTCCATAATTAAACTAAAAGTGATATACAAAATTGAATTCCCCCAACATTCCTTTTGTTTGGCATTATTCTATTTCTGTTTTCAAACAAGTTGCACCAGCAAATGGTGGTGGGGAAACGTCAAAACTACAAAATGTCATCAGAAATGTCAAATGAAAAGTATCGCATTCATTCAAAAATGTCAAGCATCAATTCATTCCATCCTGGAACCATTAAGTTGTTATCCTGACTATACCAAAATGAAATAAACTTCTACACAACAAAATGAAAGTTGCATTTTCTCGAATTTCAAAATAAAATTTTAACCCCGCCCTGCCCCCCAATTCGGGACTCCTCTTCCTAACAAGTTGTAATTTATTTGAAAATTCAATTTTGAAAATTTTGCGCCCCAAAAACTTGTACATTTGAAGAACCTTTTCATTTCGTTGAGCATCCATTTTGTCTCAATTAAACGTGGACGGTAGTTGGTCGTCGGTTTGTCGGTTCAATTTCAACTTTGACTTTTGAACAGAAGTATTAAAATTAGAATGTTACCAACATAACAATATATTTAGACAGCTTGTTAGAGAGTTAGTTTGTTGGTAACTATGACAACTATCAGAAGTCAAGTCATGAGTTTATCTTGTTGGGAACTGAAAACTTTCTTTCAGGTCAAGTTTTTCATTATGAAAGTTTCGTAATTAAGGCTATCGTTCATTTTGGAATTATATAAGTTGAAATTCACAAGACACAAAGATCTAGAATCCTGCGAAAATATCTGCAATTTGTCAACTAGAAATTCGAACAGAACTTTCATCATGGTCACCTGGTGATGAAAATTTCAAATTCAGGCCATCAGCACTGTTATGAATTTTCTCGTCTGTGTGACAATAAGGAGAGTATTTCATGTATCCTTTGTCAAGGACTTGAAAATGATTAAATAATTTTTAATTAAGGACAAAATAAATAAATTCTCCAAAATTTTACGAGGAAAACTAAAAAGGAAATGGTTTCCTTTATGTCTTCTTTAAGGATTATTTGTACCCTTTACTCGACTGCAGATGACATTTTGTTCTCTTTCTGTCTTTTCTCAAGATGATAAATGACTTTAAGGACTTCGACTTGAATTAATGAATTTGTGTGTTTTGCTCGTTAATCAAGACACAAAAGGAACGAATGGTTTAGCACTTCCGGTTACTCCTCATCTCACGAATTTGACAAAAGTATCTTGGTGACATTTGGAAAAAAGGTTCTTTCGTGGGTTGCCTGGGGAACAGATCGTTTCTGGTTTCAAGCCACAATATGCAAATGGGGTATCTTAGCAAATTCTGATTTATGTTTTGGTTTTTAAGACCTTGTTCTATGGAACAAAACCTATAAAAAATTTGTGATATGTATAAGGATTAAATTAATTTTTCTTTCAGAACTGTAAAGGACAATTCTTCCTTGAAGCAATTGTTCTAAGTATAAAAGTCAACGTTCTGATTGTCGAATTTATTCAAATGTTCGCAAACTTCACGAATTTGCAAGCGAAGAAAACGTAAGAAAATATTTTCAACTGCCACGAGTTGGAGGATTGCACTCGTGTGAACAGAAAGGGGCGTTCAAAAATTTTGTTTTTCTTTTGTCAATTTGGCTGACTTGAAGTTTCTTTAATGTATATCATCTATCTATTTGTAAGTCAAGTCACTACGTAAATTTCGTTAGTAAGAAAATTGTATTTAATATTTATAGATCCTGAAAATATATGCTAATGAAATGTTTCACTTATTGACCGGTCATTAACACCTAATAAAATTATACCAATAACCAAAACACAAAAAGGTATAAATCATATCTGAAGATAATGAATCCAATTATTGTGTTTACGAACTTTCTTGACAAATCACGAATAAAATCAATTCCGTCATTGACATCCGCCATAATGAAAATTCTACCGGCCATAAAGAAATTAATTATTATTCAAACATTTAATGAAAATTACATAACACGAAATCGAGGATAAACTTTTTCGTAGTAGAATTTGTAGCTCCTACTATTTAAAGCATGTCCAGCTGTTTATTTTTAACACTGAAAATGTGACAAAAATATCTAAACAACAAACGCCATATTGTTCTTGACACGACAGTGACATTACGCCATAAGACCTGCGGTGGTGTTAAGGAGTTATAAACTTATTTCTAGTAATTGTATGATATTATGCGGATTATATAGATATTGTGAACTTGTAATACATTTTGTCTTAGTCATAAAATTGTTATTTAAAAGTAATAAACAAAAATAAAACATGGCGTAGGACGAAATCTGTTATATATTATATATGTATCTATAAGCTTTGAATAAATAACGATAGAATTATGCTGATTTTTGCTGACTTAAATAGAAATTTGCATTTATAATAAGCTTTTTCGGTAAAAGCTTTCTGTCTCGTAATTAAGTTATTTTGACTGGCTTATGATTGGCTTTACTTGGATTCGATTAATGGCGTTGAAGGATTTCTCTGATGTTTCTTACGTTTTCATGAAATTTTATTAACTGGTTGAGGAAAACCTCAAAAGGAAATAAAACTGAAATTACTGTTAAAGTAATCTGTCGTACTTCCTTGATGTTGGCCACTATTATTCTGTTTCTAATATCTTAATAAAGAATTTTTAATTTTTGCATTTCGGCTTTAGAGTGGAAAATTCGATTTGAATTTAAGACGCAAATGGCTGTAAGCATAAAAGAGTTGTAAATGTGACAATACGGAAAGAGAAAGTGAGACAGAAAAAGTGTACGAAGATCCGCACAAAGAGAAGATGTCGAGAACAATCGCCGAGGATAATTTGTACCAGAATATTGTCCAGCTCATTTCGTCTGGATTTTCAAATCCAGGAAAATATTTTCTTCTTCTAGAAATTGAAAGTAATCAAAATGATTTCGGAATTTCTCATTTTGACTTCCTGGAACGTAACTCAAGAGTGGGTCACCGATGATTCGATAAATCAAAATGAAGGACATTGGAAGCCGCATTTGACACAAATTTCAATTGATTTCAATTAAAAGAAACCACAGCAAACAAATTTATTGCAATAATTCAAAATATATAAAATGAATTTTGATTTATTTAACCATATAACAAAAATTTAAACACGCCATCATGGATTCAGTCATTCTGGGATTGTTGTCTTGAAATTGATTAAACCGATGTTAAACTCGAATATTTGAGGCACTTTCCTCAACAAGACAATCAAAGAAACAAAAAATTCGTTTCAAATTAATTGAAAATTATTTTTAAATTGAAATTAATTGTCGCCGTTAATCAATTACGAAGACAAATCGGCGCAGAGTGAAATTTTATTAATTTTTTCACAACGAAGTGATAAATTTAAATGGTAATTAAATAAAAATTGATAATACACAGGAATAAATTAACTTAAATTTGTTTAAAATAGAAGTGTGTCGTTTTGCTTGTCACATCAACATCATCAAATTACTGTGCTTTTTACCTGTGACAGATATTTACAATCATGTCCGATAGTGAAATATGTCAATTTATCAAAAGCTTTCCATCAAATGTCGTTATAATCTTAAATCAATAAATTTGGTTTTTGTGAAGACGCCATTGCGTGAAGGATGTTGTCCTAAGAATAGAACGTTTTTCAATTCAGGACATCAGACGTGCTTGGAATGCAGACGATCCTTTTGAATTTTCCAATGTCATACGGACAGAATACTGAAACCGGCCTCAACCTCCAGAAAAACCCTTCTTAAAACGTGTCAATGCTGTCAAAGCCGAAGATGGTAGCGAATTGTCATTCTTGAATTCTTTGGTGAACCTTGTAGCAGGACATTGGAGATCAGGATACTTTTAAGGGATTTTCTTTATGACCAAACATGACTATCGTCATGGAAGCTTTTCAAGGACAATCTTTGAACTCATTGTCTCAAGGATTATCTCCTGGTTTGGTTATGGACATGGATCTTCAATCTGCCAGTGAGTGTTTGGAGTAAATCCTTTCAAAAGGTAATGTCCTCTTCAATTACTTCAACCCTAATGAATCCTTCCCACAAATCTTTGACAAGTTTTTGTTCTTGTTAGGATTCTCAAGGCGTTGACCCGAAATTTGCAAAATGGCAATATTGCCTGTGATCCGAGGATCATTTTAAGGACGAAGTTAACTCAAAAAATTGTGGATCTGTCAGTTACAAGCGTCATATTTGAATTTACAAGCTGAATACTATCATGACGGAAATTGCAATTGTACGAGACGAGAAAGGAAAGTTGTTGCCCTGAAAACGTTCCTCTATAGAACTTCATCTACTTGAAAAGATTTTATATTTTGTAATGCGTAAAAAACATTTTGTTAAAGTTGAAAACGAAAAATGGCGAGAGTTTTGTGAAGAGGTGAATTATTTTAATGGAAGTTTCTGTAAGTTTTCATATTGAAAAACAAAAAGCTCTGTAGAGATTACGTTTTGTGGAATTTTCAGTTTTCATACTCTACTTTAGAATAACAACAGAGTTAGCATTTTAGTTAACCTGGTTAAGTAGTTTCACTTTTAGAACATTTTAGCATGCTCAAGTGGATGCAAGTTCAAGTGGCTTTATATTTCAACTTGTTTATGACTTTGAATTGAAAGCATATAAAAGATTACGATTTCCTGGAATAGTGACAAATACTTTGAATTTAGTCCTTTCAGGACAATTTTGCGTACAGGACAAATAACAACGAGAACACAATTATTTTGAAAAGTAAAATTGTGCTCCAAGGATCAGAAGAAAATTAAATTTTATCAAAGGACACCGGGATCAAAGAAAATAAGGTTCAAATCCTTTACAGCTGCTCATGAAAGGATCAGAACTCGTCGTTTTCGTGTTAGAAAGTGATGAATTGAAACGCAGACCTAAATCCCATAAACGTGGCAATCAAAATGGAGAAGGATTCTTTTGGAAAATAACAGAAAATTCAAAATCTGCGAATAGTTGAATCTGCCACGTGCTCAGAAAGGATACATTCATGCTTTTATCAAACATTTTATTCATGTATTCGAATGAAACATATCCAGGATTTAAGAGTACCAGCAGCAGTAAGGATTCAACACCCACGAAGGACAATGAGATTTTGTTCACGTATACAAAAATTTTACGCTGTTTTACCAGGACGAATTGAAATGTGCCAGGACGATTTGAGACAGACAACATAATCTATGATTGAAGTAATATCCTTGGTACCTGCAAGGATATGTCTGAAATCCTTCTGTCACTTCTGATTGAATAGTAAACTTGAAATCGAACAAAATGTCTGAAAGCTTCCACAATTTTCTGATAGTTTTCTAAGCATTTCGAATCCTTTCCTAAGGGAAGAATTTCATTCCGATCCTTCAGATCCTGTCAACAGAAGTACAAACACGGTGTCATTAGTGTATCCTGAAGGATAAATTATGACAAGAGCCTCATTTTCTAGCTCAGTCAAGTTCACGGGCTTTTTGCGTGAAGTGTTCTTTAAGGATATTCATAAGAAACGGCCATTATAATTGGAAGGATAAAAACTTTTTCTTCCTTTTGGTTTGTACTTTGAATTTCATTTTATTCTTCTATCTTCTTTACTCGCACTTTAAATGGAACGTGGTGAGTTTAAGTTCGGTGCTTTTTGAATAAATGCGTTATGAATATTATTATTATTCAACAAGATGGCGGAGTCCTTAACAGGGAGGATATGTTTCCGTATTCGGTTTTTCGGTTTTCAGCGATGAATCCTTGGCTAGATTAAAAGGATAAACGAAGGAATTATGTTGGGGAAAACTAATCAATTCTAATTTCTTCGGGTCACGTGTGAATAATAGGCTCAAAGGCTTTCTTAATTGAGCTGCAAATTGGAAATTCTTTCTAAGAGTTTTGGAGTTATGGTGTTAGCTAAATTGGCAATACTGCTCTTTCATGTCTGAAAGGTTGTATGAATTATTCTTGCTTCTAATATATTCTTTAGTTCTTTTAAAAATGACAGTTGAAAATTTGTTCCACTGTAAACTTATTTCGACGCTGAAATTTGTATCCCACTGTAATTCTTGAAGATAAATGCAAAGAGAAATTTTCAATGCGAAGCCAAATTGAAATTTGAATCGACCACACGTAAGCGTGACACATGAATGTGTTTCATGATTTTGGCAGTGCATGTTCATTCTTATACGAAATCCTTTATATCGAGTTGAATGATTTACTCGACATGGTCCGATCGTGGTATCATTCCACGTTTTGGTACCTGACTCTTGCTTCAAAGTAAATTCTTCTATTTCAACAACATGAAATTAAAGTATCAGCCCAAGGCGACCCTTCCAAATTGCGTGGAAAAATTACGCGGTTAATAATAAATTTTTGAATAATTATTTTTTGAAATTGAAATTCTACTGGAATTTGTTGAATTAATTCAAAAATTTAGCATTTCACACGAAGGACCGAAATTTCGGCATCTGGCGTCCTAATAAATTGCGATAAAATGCCGTATTAATAACTAAATAAGTTTTTCTGAAGAAATGAGAATTTTCCTATTCCAAATAAAACGATTCAGATTCTATAATTTTATTTTTAATACTTTCGCCAAACAAATTTCTGAGAAACTGAAGTTTTACTTAAAAAAAAACAGATTTCTAGACCTTTTTTGACCTTTTCTCGGGTAATTGCGGCAGTTGACAACCAGAAAAACATTTTGTATCTGTCAAAACTGAAAATCGTCCGCCATTTCAAAATTCATGCAACCATTTTGTTTGTACTCATTTCAAGATGGCGCAGATGTTACGATTGTTTCATAAAAGCCCACTTGTGCGTTTATGATGGAATAACAAAAATTTTACTTCCCCCACATGCTGTTATCTCATGCTATTGTCTTGAAGATATTCCAGGAATTTCTTTATCTCTATAAACACTCCGAAAATGGTGTCCTTTGGGACATTGTCGGGTTCAAGATCCTGTGACGGCTGTCGAACTTTCGTTGACAGTGTATAAAAATACGGTTTTACGACATTGCAAGGCTGCGTTTTGTATAGCATCTCAGAATCCTTTTTCGTCTGACGAATTTATTGACAATCAAAGAATGATTTTTTGACATAAAACGGTTTGATTTGGTTTGGGACATGTCTAAGAGCGGAAATTACCCGTTTTTCGACAAAAATTGTTTTATTGCACATGAAACAGACATGATTTCGACATGATAATGTCGTATTTGCTATAAAAATAACGAAATAAAGTAACAGAACAATGACAATCGAATGACGACGCCGTATTGACTTCTTAAAGTTCCTATGAAAGTCAATTGAAGACTTAATATACATATGTGGGAACATGGAAGGAAAAGAAAATGTGCTCGTGATAGCTCAGTGGTCAGAACATTTGCCCGGTTCGATTCCAGTTCACGAAGCATTCAACATTTTCTTCCTCCATTTTCTTCCACACAACGGTATGAATGAGCGCCATGTGTTTATCAATAGCCTTGGGAATTCGAAATGGATGTTGCAGTTCAACGAATTATACAGAATCACTTGAAGCACTAAGCCTTCATAACCTCAAAACCAAATTTAAATGACAAAAACAAACTGTCCGAATTGAATGAGTACGAAATCGTATTAGCATGAAGTTTGAGTTTCCAAATTTATGCCCTTAAGAATATTAAATCAACTTCAATTCAACCCTTTGAATCTAATATCCAAATAAGATTTTCTCGAAATTTCTCTAACAGAGCCAAAAATTCTAATTGGATTCTTGATTTCAAATTAAAATTTCAAACTAAGTTTTTAATTTACAGAGATGCAAACTTTCTCATTGCCATCCTTTTTGTCTATTTTGAAATGAAGTGTCCTCCAGCAACGAAACTCTCATACTGCGCCAAATTCTGCATACAAATAACAAAATCCATAAACTGCAGGTCAGAGGTGACATCTTGCATATTGCAAAATGTTCGCATCGTTGCCATGTTGGATTTTATTTGAGAAGCTTTTCAGAATTTATTCCAAATTACAAATTAAATGTTGGCGCCTTGTTTGCAGTAATTCTCAAATTTTACACTTCTGAAAAAATGGCGTTCACGAAATTTTCCGTTTTGAACGCCATCTGTGAATAAAATTTCCCGGAGAAACTCAAGTCCTTTTTACAAAATTGAATTCGGTTCCTTAATCAAACTGTCAGGATAAAGCCAATCCTTCAAACGCGACTTTATTCACCTTTACGTTCGCAGAGTGCTCCTGCAGATCCTTGAGAATGAATGGTTGGTATTTTACACGTACTATGAATTATTATCCTCGCGAATTAAAAATGGCGTTCCAAGAATGAATTGAACTCCATAAGGATGACAGAGAATTAGTTTTAAGTCACGGGGGGATGTTCACCGTGAGCAGAGCTAATCCTGCAAATGAAGGCACTGCCAATGAAGCCTAGAGTTTGGATTATAAAAACAAGGATTCATTCTCGAGAACTCCAACATCAATGGTATCCTTTTTCTTAGAATTTTTTCTCTACATACAATATTTTTCTGAAGCAACTGAAAGGATTTGCAGGGGTTGATATTATTTGCATTGAACCCTTTTTTGTCCGAGAAATGTGTCACAGAGTCCTCTTCCGCAAAAAGGACGTGAACTCGAGTTCGTTGACACGAGCATAAGATTTGAGGACATTAGGATTAACCGAAAGAGAATCTCGTTTGTTCAAGATATATTGTGCACATCCAGCCATTGAAATTTTCGTCTACGTCACGTGCAGATGGCGCTGACTGTGAATGTTTTCACATGTTCTGCGAGTGGAAAATGTTTGCATAATCCTATACCGAATTTGAGGAGCAAAGTGCGTTTTTCGTTGAACCAACACCAGCTATTTTCAATTTGAAGTTGATTCATGTTCCATCGTGATATTTCACAAAAACGTGAATGAACCTTGGATAAAAAATAAAGGCTGAGGTGTGTTAAAGGTGAAAAAATATCCTCTCTTTCATCGTTATCCTTGTACCGAAAATGTTTTACAACATCACCATTTTTGTTACTTTATGATTAATCATCTTGACGCGTTTCCACGCTTTATTACGTGTTCATGTTGGTGTTATTGCGAATGGTTACACGTGTCGTAAATCATTGGTGTAACAAATAAAAGGAAAACCTAACATAATTCACTTAATCTTGTTTCAATTACAATTTGTAGAATTTGAAAGCAAACTAATGCGACACAACGTTGCAATCGTCGCCATATCTGATCAGGTAAAATGTGAACGACAAACATACCAATTGCACCTACTACACAAGAATCCAAGATGTTGTTGGCCATATTCGCGATGATTAGCTCAATGTCCCACTTGAGGATTAAATTTGACTACCCGTGAAAAGTGTCAAGAACACTCAACGTCAATTTGTTTTCGTCTTGTCGCAATGGCGAAGTATTTGGCAGCACTCGACGAATTTTGAGAAAAACTCAATCAGTTGCCAACACAAAAAATGAAAAACTTTTCAATGCCACACCCGGGAATGGCGCCAAAAAGGGTCTTTGCCCGTTGCATTTTGGGGTAGTGTACGAGGTCAGGTTTTAACGCCATTTGCGTGCGTTTTAATAGCTACGTATGTATCAAGAAGCAGCATCAGTGTAAGAACCTTTCACATGCGTACAAAAATAAGTGGAGAAATTGTTGCGCGATACGAAGTCGATCCATGTACGAATACGTCACGACCGAGCGCAAATGCAGCAACGACTGCAAGAAGGCGTCACTTTACATCCGCGGTGCATACAATAGTTTGTGCAACAATTTCGTGGAAAGTTGAATTTGAGATTAATATTCAAACGAATCTGTTAGATAAAGTTGTAAGAGTTTAGGATGTTTGGGAATCGAACACTTTACGCACGCAAAACGTACATCGAACGTTGCATAAAAGAATTTTCTTGTGTCACATTTCGCTTCGACCATAAAAACGAAACCTTTTGCGAATCCTTAAGAAAGTCCTGCTGAAAAACTTTCCCATTCGAAAGTCATTAAATAACTTCAGGAATTAATATCACAACGAAAAGTAAAAACATTAACAGGCTAAGAAGGATGTTCCAAAATTCTGAACCGACATTTTGTTTCTCAAGGAAGGAGTGTTTTATTACTCCAACAAGTTTAACAAGTTTAACAGATTTAACGTTTTGTACATTACATGGTAAAAAACAAATCGTTATGGAATTGTCCTTAAATGTTTCCACGTGAATCCATCCGAGACGGCAAAATCCTTTCGTGAGTTATGAAACTTCAAAGCGGCAATGAACATAAATAATCCTTTTAGTGATTTTCTGATCAGGATTTATTAAGTGTACGTGATGTCGATTATTGAAGAATTCTTGGAAGCAAAACATCCAAAAATCAAATATTCCAGCAAGGATTAAATTATTTTAAAATAATCCTTGTTGCTATTATCCTCAACAAAACATTCCACAAACGTTTGGTTACATTATACTTTCATGTCCTTTCGCTAGTCACACCGTAAGAGTGGCATTTGGCAATCACAAAATCAGATTTCAAGACCACCAACCTAGAAGAATATCCTTTGCGCTAAAGGACACACCAAATATCCTTTCATTTCTTCATCAAGCTTTAACGCTTCATCGTCTATTATATTCGCGCTCACAAAACAGTTTTATGGACGCCAGGACGTTAATAAAATATTAAAAATATTAGACGTTCCGTTTTTAAAAAGGACATTTCATTTTTATTTCATCAAGTTTAACATTTAGTTTAGTGTGAAGTGTGGCGTGTTTAAGCGTCGAGTCAACATTTAACGAAGAATTTTGCTTTGTGTGATTTTGTTAAATATTTAATTAAGCATACAAATGTTTGACAAAAGAACAAAAAAATGCCAGTTTAATTAAGCTAACAGTCTATTAAAGTTTAAAGCGAGTTATTTCCTTTCTGTCAAAATATAAAAACAAAATTACGCTTCATGTGGTTAATTTCAGTTGTTGTAACAACGACTTGGAGTCCTTGGAGATCATTTATTGCAGAATAACTTATTTATGGTTGTCCTTTTCTTGAATGAAAGCTTACACAAATTTTTCCAGGCTAATTAAAACAAAATGAAAACTTTTCAAAATGAAGCTTTAACAAAATTTAATTTTTAACACAGACAAAGCTTTTCTTATACAATTAAAAGCTTCTACGTACGTGTTTGAATGATGTTAGTTTTGGCGATGGTGGTGAACCCTGCAAATAAACACAAAAATAATATTTCACGTGTCACAAATGTCAAACCAATCAAACACAAATTTGGTATTAATTCGGACAAACATTTAGTTAATATGGGTGCGTGTGAATGTGATTAGATACATATGTGTTGGCGTGCTCTTAAGCTTAAACAATGACACACAAAATTAAATCATACAAATATCTTCAAGTGAATTTTCAGAAATCCAGAAATTCTCAAAAGAAAACATGAGAAATAATTCAAACACAAACTGACTGGTCACTTGTCAATATCACTGATTTAAAGCTGCGCGGCATGAAGTCTGACAGTGCAGCACACATTGCAATATGTTTCAAGCTCGAGATTGGCGTTGTCGCACTTTCTCATACAAATAGTTTTGAGAGAACTTCATGATGTCATGGAGGGGAAACGAGTTCGAGATTGAAAAATGTTACTCGACAAATTTGGTGCTTGAGTCAAATTTCAAACTTTCAAGTGATTCTGCGGAATTTTACTCAAAAGCGGTTTTCTACAATTTGAGTAACAGAGTGAAATCCTCTCAAACTTCTAATTTTTCTTCGAATAAAGTCTAGTAAACTCGAAACGTACGTGAACAGTGATCTATGGACGACAAATCTGTGCAATTGTCTTCTCGCTCTTCACATTCCAAGCCGTGTGATTCTCCTTCCAACACGATTCACAATGTTTTTGAAAAATTTATAAGAAGTTTAAGAACACAGCTTTTATAGTGGACAAGCCATTCAGACCGAACTTAACATCCAAAAAAGAGAAATTTGATATCAATTTTATTTAGTTTCTAATAAAGAACAGTTTGTCCAACTTTTATCCTTTTAATACGACGACACTTTTATCCTTCTACGATGACCTATCAAAGGATGAACTGAACAAACTTTTATCCTTGAGGGAGTTTCACCAGGGACAGTAGTTTAGAGTTCCCTAAACTCTGGACAATAGTCAAGACGACCATGAGGACGAAAAGTTTCCTTAATTATTAATTCTACCAAGTGCACTTAAAAGATAATCGTTTCCACACAAAGTGGCAAATGTAAAGGACTCAATCGAAGGACTTCAATTTTGAATAATTGAAAATTACGCAAATAAACAATTTGGGAAAGGGACCAAATGAAGGACATAATTGAGATTATGATGTGAATGAAGGGAAATATAGTTTGATCTCTTCCTTAATTATAATTGTCTGTTTGGGATACGTACACAAACGAAGGATATCTTCCAAGATAACATCTTAATCAGTACATCATGAATTCGTTATCTTCCTAAAAGGAATACACTCCTCAAAGACACATCAATCATAACACTTCAACGTCAAACATGACGTTGACGTTTATGGATCGATTCTGACATTTGCCAATCACGTGTCGTAACGTACAGGATTTACACTAAAGCATGTGATACTGTCATTAACAATGTTACACGAAATTGTTTGCACTATAAACAAAATTATTTGAATATATAATTGATGTTTGTTGTTACAGTATGAATTTAATCCAGTTAGAAAATATTTTGATTCTTCCTTTTGTTGTTTTCCTTTGTTTTCCTTTATTTCCTCCATCTTCTCAAATGATTAAATTAGCTTTTGCAAACATGAAATCATTAAGATTTCCTTTAAAAGGATGAAAATTTGTTATTCACAAGTGATAAAGTAAAAAGGATATCTTGGGATTCAGCAAGACGTAGTGTTTGTTAAGGACCGAGAGACCGATGCGCGTTTTCTACACGATTATATCATTTGTAAACGCCACTCTTGTCCGAAGGATATCAAATTAAAAATTTTTGTTTGTAACTTTCGCTCAAATATCCTTCAAATTTGTGTCCTTGAAGAAACGTAAAGTCTGAGTTCGACAAACATTTTCACACATCTTGCAGGATAATGTTATCCTGAATCAAAGATGGAACCTTCAGCATGACTAGTAATGGATTTAACTTTTATCTACTTATTCATCCAACATTGAGCGCTTAATTTACCGTTATGAGCACTTTTTGAATAAAATCAAAAAAGAAGTCCTGGAATCAAGGATCGCACATTATTCAGATTCATGAAACTTCTATAGAATTTCAGTAGAGAGAGTGGTAGTTGCTTCAAGATGGCTTCACACCTTGGACGGAAATTGTTTGGTGCAGGTGCGAGTCCATCAAGATTGTGCTGTGCGCTCCCTTAATTGTTCAAGATGGAGATACATGAATTTTTCAAGAATCTATTCTGGACAAAATGCTTTCAGCTGTTTAATATTTCACACCGCATTCCATCAGGGTTCGGGCGAATGCTTTCTTGGAAAATTTTCTTAATAATTTATAATGCAAGGGACCGGATTCTTACAATTGTTTCCATAAAAACACGAATTCCACCGTCAGGATAACGTTTTACGGGACTATTAAAAACCACAAGGAATTTTTTACTGTACCAACAACGCAAACTAACAAAAATCGCTAAAGATGCTCCAACTCCATTTCCGGTTTAAGAAAATTAATTAAAAACAAGTTTTATTCTATTAGTAAAAGCCCACACTTAGCCTTATACAGACTCTTACGTAAAGTTTACGCTCCTCTACGTACAACGGATCCAAAGTTGCTACTGGAATTTGATGAAAGGTCACCCCCACAGGACGCTGTGTTGGCGGGATCCTTCTGATTGAAGATGAATCTGTTGCCGGAAGTATCTATTTACAGTTTGCCAAAAAGAAATTTAAGCTTTTATAGAACTTGTATCGAGTAAACACGCAAAGGTCAATATGAACACACTTCCGTGTCTAACTTTGAGTGCTTTCATGCGTACGGCAGAAAAGGGCAGAAAGGGACTTTTGCAATTTTTTGAATTCGCATTTATTCGCGCACTAGATTCTACGCAATATCCAAACGAGGAATCTGGTCAGGAACGAATTTCTGGATTAACCACCATCGACTGACATGTTGTAAGTCTCTTTTATTCGTAAAGGACTCGTTAAGGGATTATTCCGATCTGTCATTTTTGGGTTACGTACTTATCCGCAGGATAATTTTGACTAGAAGTCTTGAAACAAAAGTGCAACAAAACTGTCCAGATAAAGTCATGTTCGTACTTCAGGATGTTTATGTGACATGGTTAGGATAAAGTTGGTTCCTTGGACAAGATTTTTATGTAGCCATTGTTGAACTCGTCTTAAGTTATGAGATATTATATCGGAAGGTCTGTCACAAGACTTGTTGCACTTCAACACTGCATTCATACCTTCGAGGATAAAACTGACATTTTCTGGAAATGTTTTGTTCAGGACAAACAAGGATTCGGATATCATGTTTCTGGGAATATACTATAGGTACATACTTCAAGTTTGTTGCTTGCCGTATTCTGAAGCAGGAAGGGACAATATCATGTTATGAGTTTTCCGAGGAGATATTACACTAATACTTACTTAGGGATAATTTTTTTTTTGTTCCAAAGAACCAAAGAACCCTGCAACCATATACCGGTCAATAAGGATGTAAAAATTTTAAATTCAAACATTTTTGGGATTCTAGAAAACAGGAGCGAGCCGAATGTCCGGGAGGTGATTTAAAAAATTTAGAAAGCATAAAGACGGAATATTCTTGATAAATCGAAAGCGAAATCGAGATTTTATCAAACAGTTCCATCATGCGCGTAGTAAGCCAAACACAGAATTTGAGTGTGAAAGGCGTCACGAACTAGTGACGATTGGTAGGTGAAACCAACACAAAAGCCGCAAGACATTATCATGGAATATAGCAACGATAAAGGGTAACAAAGTGATTAACACTGAATTCGAGCTATTAGTGGTCATTTGTCATCCAACAGTTGATGGATCAAATTAACTATTATTACTATTCAAACAAGGTTCTTACGATAAAATGGTTTCTCATGGCCTCTGCACGTGTTGAGTGCTTAAGGGGGCGAAGCATAGTCTATTGAATTGAAAGTTTTTTAACAAACTTAATTATGCTACTAGATATGAGAAATAAAACCTTCTGAGAACCTGTCCAACAGACCCTTTCAAGAGTTTTGGGTTTATTCAAAATCGGCAACAAAAATCGAATTTATTAATTTTAACCAAAATATCAGCACTTAAAGAAATCCGAAAGAGAAAAAATAAAAGAAACACTTGAATGAGAAAGTTCGGAAACCTTTTGACCCGCGTACGTTTGTTCCACTTTTTGGAGTTATATGTGCTTGATTTTAACCCCATAAGCGGACCCGTGCTTCCCTCGGGTAAATGCTGAATCGAAAAAGGATGCAAAAAAGGGTTGGCCCAAAAAATAAATTCAATTTACCCTCCTCTGGGTTACTGTGGATACCTGAAGGTGAGAGGAAAATATTTTGGACAAACAAACAAAGACGAATCCGATTCGGAATCGTTTGGATTCGGAGTCGGACTCAACGGGTTTATTTTTGGACAGATTTTCGCCAAAATTTCACTTTTCTTCTCACTTGGGGTGAACCCTTTGGCGAACCCTTGGTTAAAAAAATATTCTCCCGGGTAAGAGAAACGCCAATGGTGAATGCTTGTGAATGGAAAATTTTCATTTAAATTTTTTTTATATGATTTTGAATTGATTAGGATTAAAGAATAGAAAAATTCCTTGCAAATTGAGGAAAATAGAAAATGGAAAACCTGAAATTCAATGGGTGGGAATTTATTTTCACTTTAAAGTTGTAAAATCGTTAAAAGTTTATGCATTTCAATTAGAAGTTTTTATTGATCGACGAATTCAGGTGTTAAATTGAATTTATTTTGAAAAAATAAAGTTTTGTTTCGTACATGTCGAAGCGTCTGACATTTTGACAAGTTTCAATTGGATTTTTTATTGTCAGGATGTTAAATAGTTGCCCGTTTCTCTTCGACCTTATTCTCAATGTTTGTTTCGTTCAATTTCCATCGAACGAATTTTCCAGAATCACCTACACATGGAGATATATCCAAAGATGTCATTTTTGTTTTATAACGATCGGTAAATAACATTTGCAGCTTGAAGTTACGCATGTTGAGAAAAAGTTGTTTCGAGAAAAACCGGTTTGAGAGTTGTATGTAGCTGTGCGGTGGTGGATCTTTTCTTCGTTCATTGCATTAAGACTCAAATTTCAGTTCGAAGCAAGAAAAAAACTACTAGAATATTCTGTATCTAGTGTTTGGCCCTCGTCTTCAAAGATTAGGAGCTACCACGAGCCTTTAAAGGAATTGATTCTTCTCTTTAATAGAGAATTCAATATAAGGATTCACGAAGCCATTTTTGTAATTCCCCAACCGAGATGTAGATTTAATTTTATAAAAATTTCTTTTTTAAATGTTCCAGCACCAAAATTATTTGAAATTTTTTCCGATTCCGCAAGTGAATATTAGAAAATTATTTACAGAATATTTCCATAGAATTGAACAGAGATGTAACTATGTACTTCAGTTGGTACACAACACAATACTAAAAATTTACTATACTATCTTAATTTACATGATGATTTTGAACTGTCCCGCTGTTTCTAACACCGAGGTACAGAAAAAATCGTTTTTCTATGCAAATTTCAGGTGGAAAATTGTCTTTGTTCGGAATTACTCTGGAAATGTGCGTTTGTGGTTCTGGAAACGTTGCTATAGATCTACAGTAAATATCTACGGTAAGTCGATGACAATAGACACCTGCTGATTTTGAGTGCTTATCAAACAAAACTTTGTGAAATAATATTCTTACCTTTTTAATCAATAAATTATTTTGTTCCAGAAACGTCCTCAAGCATTAAAACATTCAACCTGTCCAAAATTTTAGAGCAGGTTCTTGCCAATCACTGGCAGATACTTGGATCCTTGTTCATAACTTTATATGACTTCCTTGTTACATTTTCAAAATACATACACAGTAGAAGGTATAAAAGGTTTTAAAGATAAAATCCTTAAAATAAAATTCAACTTAAACCTTTGAGCGAAATGTCAAAACGTTTTTGAGGTTATGAGAACTTTCGCCTTTGACAAAAAATTGAGCGGGTGATGAAAGAGATGTGTCAAGAACCTCTTAGTCGGGTTTTCCGTTCTGGTAGATACCTATATACTTTCCATTTTTATGGGATAAAGGCAAATGGCATTTTTAAATCAAATTTTTATGAATATTGAATGTCACACAAATGCTTTTGTATATCCTGATCCTGGGTATACACGCCCACGTATTTTGGGATTTCCCTGATTTTATGGGAAGAATCATAAAAATTGTATAAGTGCAATATAACAATAATACGAATATAAATTTAAGTGATGAATAATAAAATTTTTTTCTTTTGTTGTTGTATACAATCGACTCCGAAAAACATGAATAATATCAATCAAAAATGTTTCAAAAGATTTGGGCAACGTTTCAATGAAGTTTTGTGCCTCAAATTAATTCAATTTTATTTAATAAGAAGTGTGCGACATCTTACTAGAAAAATGCAAACTAGAATTGCGGATATACATTTCGTTTTGTTGTCAAATCTTTGTTGGAGACAACTACACTTTTGAAAAATGTGCGAAGGGGCGCCATTTAATATGAGAACTACTATAGGACTGTTCATGTACTTGCTCGGAACATATTGCAGAAATTGGCGTTTTTGTACTCGCTCTTAAAATTGTTTTGAGAGAATTTATCGAAAAGTAACGGAGGGGAAATATACTTGAAAGTGCTAGATGTTACTCGAGAAATTTGTTCCAGTAACTTCAAGCTAGTTGGAAAATCCTGTTCGTTTGACAGGTGTATATGACAGATGTTAGAAATTTGTCAAATTTGTTTATGTTCGTTAATGAAGTTGCTCGAGGTTACTCAAATGCGTTTTCGTACTATTCGAGTAACGAGAGAGAACATAGAAAAATCCTTCCAAATTGCTCATTTACAATCGAGTAAACTCTAAACTTTTTACAGTTGGAGTAACAGAGTTAAATTCAACGTAAATTCAACGAAAGAAATGTGAACAGACCTTATATTTGTCTCTTTCTATTTGTCTCTTGAGTTGAAATTGAATCAATTTTCCGCCATTTTGAAATGTCAGACATAACCTCAAACCGCGCCGAAACAAACATGTTATAGTGGCACACGCGTGACGAACAGATTAAATATGACCTAAAAGTATCCTTTGCTGAAGGATTCCATATCCTGAAACCAGCGAATGGTTTCATATCCCGAAATCATAAATAAGGGATGTCCAGAAAAGGATAGACTTCCGTAGGCGGGAATTGTGGAATAAAATCGCCGGACGGAAAACGAAATATCATGTTCCACATATCAAGATGTTATCATGTGGTCGTAATTAGTAATATCCTTAAATTTATTCCACGTTATCCTTGATATCCTTCACAACAAAAAACAGAGAATAGAAGGAAAAACATTTGCGACTTTCATTTTTGCTCAATAATTTTCGTGTGTAGATGAAATTTTCATATCATCGCATCATTAGGTTTCAAGTTTATGTCCTTTCTCTTCTTCTGATGTCCTTCGAAGGATCTTGTGTATTTTTTCCAAATGGTACATCTACAAGAAATTAGATGAATTTGATTTTATCTTCATGTTCATTACAAGTTGATGACTTTTTGATCATTGACGTGTTGATTAAGATGTCCTTTACCTTTAACATAAACCTGCCAGGACTCAGTGAATTACATCAATGACTTCAGTCGTAATGGCGTCGAATTTTTGACGTTCGGTTTGGAAAATGGCGTCTTCATTTTTATTTATGACACAAAAATATTTGGCATCCTTTTATCCATTTGGCCCGCTTTGTTAAGTATCAATAAAGATTCCTTAATAGTAACGACTCGAACATGATAAAGATGTCAAAATGGTGTCCTTATTCCTCTCTTTTGCTGATGGGTTCGCCATATTTCATAATGGAGCCTTAAAATTAAAAATTGCTTTCTGCAAATGTCCTAGCAACGAATGTTTTGCTCATGAGTTAGACTAACCGGGCCCATACACGATACAACATGTTGGCCAACTTGGTTATGCGTTTGCCACACACGTCCCAACCAATTTGCAAGCATGTTGACGTTCCAACCGTCATTTCTTCAGAAATCATCGAGAAATTCTAGCAATCAACTGAAACCTCATATGATTTTGAATTTAAATATTTTCAGAAACGTCAAAATCAGCTGGAGGCTTCAACCAGAAATGAAGCAAAGCCATTCGACGAAAATCGTACGAAACATTTAAACCGGTTTTAGACTCACAAAACGACTGGACTGGTATTGATGCCGAAAAAATAAAATCAAAATGAAATTGGACACTTTCAAAATGAATTACTGTCGTTAAAATGTTGAAGAAAGGGAGGTGTGCGTGGACTAGTATCCAAAAGTTGTTCAATTTGTCAGCCATTTTCAAACAAATTTCTGCAATACAATACCCAAGGGATGAATTTTAATACATTAACATTCTCCAAATGCTTGTTAACACTTAAATCGTTTTCCCGAAACAGTCTCAGTCGTTTCACATTTTTGTTGTGTCCCCCAAATTTTGGGGCTTTTCCTATCACTAGCTTGAAGGTGAGAAACGAGCAAGTTTGGCCGATAGGTAGTATATCTATTTTGTATTCTATGTATGTCAGTTGAAAATGGAGGAAATTCAACGTTTTCGGAGATAATAGTCTGAAGCCACCCTCGTTTTATGAATTATCCAAATTTTTTACGCTCCCCTGGTTGAAGATATTCGAAGCGGATACAAAATTCAGTGAGAAGTAACTCAAATTTTTGGTCTAAATATATTAAATTTTCCCCCACTATTGCTTGGAAGAAAACAAATTATTTTTCCCATAGAGAAGAGCCACTGTAGAAGTTCAAACGAGGGAGTCCTCATTGCGTGATGAGTCCGCGAAAAGCATGGGCTCGAATAATGGAATTTTTTTTTTTATTTACTCATAGCACTAACACCAGGAAAATGATTTATCTTCTATATGCTCTTGTATTCCTTACAATTCCATAGATAAAGCTTGCAACAATGAAGAAGCAAGAAAGAGAAAAAGAATCAGGTATAGATAACTAATTATAGAAATAACATTTTCCTCATCCTTTCATTTCTATTCCTGCTTTATCATGACAGGATAAAAAGTAGATTCTCCTGTATTTGTGTATTCACATTCACTATGGCGTTTTTCGATTCCCAGCGGAAATGCGCATGATCTTTAAATCTACTTGATTCTCTACAGAAATTAAAGACAAGTCGAAAAACCAAATGTAGATATACAAAAAAGTTAAGGACGAAATTGGCAATAAGATGTTCTAGGACGTCCTTCCAGACTCAACGTTTTTCCCAACCGAGTGTTGTGTCAATGACCGCTTTACATGACGTCGAGTTTGCTATTTTTAGATTCCGAAATAGTAAAGTGTAGGTGAAGTTTTCTATTTTCTTTTTTTCTATTGTCTGCATTTTTCCCTTCGATAAAGTTAAGACTTCTTCCCTAGTTAAAGTTTGATTTTTATTTTTAGATCTTCCATTTATCAATGACATTTTTTACTTTCATTTTGGGTTTTACGGACACAACATTCATGTAAAATGGATAATTGTACCTTTGAAATTGTGAATAACATTATTTTCATATTGGTGCCGCACCATACCGGATGTGGTGCTGAGGTGAGGAGCAGCATTAAAAAAAATTACCGAAAACATGATGAGCTCATTGTTTCCGGATTTCGAGTGAGACCTCAACCAAGCCTCGTCAGTTCGGAAAAATAATAAATCAAGAACGATCAGTTCTCTGCCAAAAATCAGAAGAAAATTTTAGCCGCTGTAACCGAAACAAGATTGCACATCAAACATCACAATATTGCACATGAAACAATCACATACAAGAACTAGCACAAAAGAAGTCACGATCAAAATCCAATGACGCCGACAAAAATCGAACAAGAAAAACTGAAATGCGTAGTCAAGGTCTGCGCCATAGATTTTCCGTGAACACGTCGGGATAAAATTATAATAAGTGTTTCTTATTAGTACGTACTTTAATCAATCTCTTTAATACAATGGTTATATGAACTAGTACGGTTACAGAATAGATAAATCACAAGTTTATTGTTTTGCACCGTTTATTCATTTCTTCTTCGATGCTGCCGTAGCTCTGACATATGCTCCGCACTAGACATTTAAGGTTTTTCAAATTCGAATTAATGCGAGTTTTCTCTGATTGACGTTTTATTCATATGAGGCGATAAATTTCATTTTTTCTCACTTTAATACCGATTTGACTTATATTTTGGCTAATATTTTTATTGTTTCACTTTGGGTCCCTGTAGTTCTTCTCATGCTCCAAGGACACCCGAATTGACGTCCTAGCTAAACGCGTTCTCACACTATACCATTTATAATTTTTCTTAACGCTGATTAACAACAATCACGCGTAGGCGCTTACACTAGTCCGATGGCGTCATGGGCAAAACAAACGCTGCAGTCTCAATACATGCTCTATCTATTGTGACCTCAACCGTTGTTATCGCATTATTAGTCTCGTAGTTATTAGCGATTGAAATATGACGGTATTTTGGCAATTATAGTTTGACTGGCTACCACTGCAAGAAGCGGAAAGACGTTTTCATTCAAGACAACAGGACAAGAGATGTAACGTTACATTCGTATAACGCGGGCAAAGAAATGAAACGAAAACACAATTACAATGTGCGGACTCGGAAGAATAAAATATCAAAAGCTGGTTTACAGACAGTTATAGTGATGGCAAGGTGGTCTTGTTTTGAAAATTTAAAAATTTATTTTAAGTACAAGGGAAATTTACAAATTTTGGTTTCCAATATGTCGGTGGAATATCCTGTTTTCGACAAGTTGATAACTGAAACAGGAAAGTTCGTTGCATTTACGAGATTTCGGATGCCTGCCAACATCAGAGTAAGAAAAACTCCGATATAACCTTATGTGCTTTTCTCTGACAAGTTTTGGATTCAAACATCAATTCCTTCTAATCAATAATCCTTCGAACTTGTGATCGAAGGAACCGATTAAAGTTGTTCAGTAGCTGTCCAAACAAACAAAATTTATTTTCTTCAATAATGAAAACCTTCTAATCACCCTGTGCGTGTGACACTTTATCGTGTTGTAGAAGATTTTGATGTTGATGTTTTGTTTATCCGACAGACTTTTGGTTCTTAGTTATATGCGACAATTTTCTTGTTGACATTTTCTTTGCCTCGAGGAAGGAAAAAATAACACAGTTATTTCGGGTTATCTCAGGAAACAAAATTGTTATTAGTTTCACTTAGATAGTCGCCATGGATTCTTTGCTGAACGTTTTACATATAACTGGGTGTTGCGTGATTGTTATAAGTAAATAAATGTACGTTGCTGTGGGACAAATTGGCGTCATTGATACTCGTGGAGGAACGCAATTCATTAGCACGTGCCGGAGTACTTACACACAGAAATATTTTTTGAAACATAAAAAAATATATACATAAAGTTCATCCACAAGCGCAGCCATTGATCCCAGTGCGTCTGTAATTTTCTTCGTTAAGTTTGTTCGTTAAATTTAAGAATTACAATTGATCCATCAAAAGTTTCAAAAATATACACGCACACAACCACCTCTGATGAGTCATCAACACAAATCCATCCTGGTGGAATGGTGCAATTGCACTTTTTGAAGAATGAAATTTTCTTCGTTAAGTTTGTTCGTTAAATTTCGAGAAAATCAAATTAGAAAACTGAAGGACAATTGAACCTTTACAGGTAACCGTACGGAAAATGAAAAATTGAATTTCCTCAACTCCTGCAAACTGTGATTCATTTTGACAAATGGCGAACTGCTTGAGAAAATCTTCCAGATTTAATGAAACTTCCGTCTTCCTAACAAAACTTCTGGAAGGAGTTGAATTTTTTATTAAATAAAAAAAATATTTTAATTAGACAAGATTGCACAGAAGGAGCAAGGACCGCACAGAAGGAGCAAGGAAAGAAGGCGAGATCCTTGAAGCGCTACGTCGACGATATGTCATCTGCAGTACACTTTGCGTTAATATTTTCCACAAGATAAATTATGATGGATTCCCGAGCTTTATCCTTTTCTCCAGGACTGAAAATACAACAACAGCGAAAATATTGTAAATGAAGGTCCTTTATCAAGATTTTTTTGTAAGCATTTTGCTGCATTTTTATGCATGACACTTCTTGGACAAAGCATGAGTTTTTGTTTAGTTTGTTCATTGTCCTTTCTGCAGGACAAAAGTTTCCTTAAACTTTACTTGACTGTGGTTAATAAGGCGTTGAGCAAAATATAAAAAAGAAGAGAAATATGATGAAAATTTGATAAATTATTCTTAATGTTTTCAAAGTTTCATTTGACGACCATAAAAAGGACGAAACGGATACGGATTCTTCCTCCTAAATGGACTCTTCATAAAGACGAGAAAACAACGAATATGTATCCTTGGGTTTACAAATTTATTCATTATCCTGGCACTTGTTCATCAATCATATTTTTTTGTTCATAATTTTATCCTTAAAATTTATAACATGAAAAGGACATGGACTTGGAAAATTTACAAACCAAGACAAACCAAACTTTATTTCACAAATAGTCCTTATGCTTTCGGACAATTTTCTTAATATCCTTGCCGTATATATATAACGACATGATTAATGACATGTGAAAGGAGCTTTGGTTGAAAATTTTTTTTAAAAAATCCATCCCTCGTTCGTCCTTATTTAATAAACAAGACTTGAATTTCTGTTCTGTGGAAAGTTCTTTGATCGTATTTGATCCAGAAGGACCACATGACGCACCACAGGATAAAAGGAACCACTCATGACACATTAAATACGTTACGCTTCCTTGGGCTATTGATTTGTGTTTTGGCACAAAAAATATATATATGGCCAACAGGATACCTTCCCATTTTCTTCGTATCACATCTAACGTTTCCTTGTAAAATGTGGAATATGGCGACCACCATGACAGCATAGTGTGTTCGTAATGGATTTTATGGCGTTGGTAAGATGAAAAGGAATACAGTTTATATAAACTAAATACAAGTCAATCCTGTTCGTGTCCTTTATTCGTTAACATGATTTTGTACTCAAAGTGTGGGTCGCTTTCGACATAACTTTATGTTTATACGATTTTCTTGTAGTTACTTTATGACTACAACTTTGTTTTGTTTCCTTTAATGTCCTTCAAGGAATTTACATCTTCTTGAACAAGTTTCAAGTCGAGTCGCCACTACTTTTCGCTACAATCACTGGCGACACAGCATTACGATTCACGTCCATAAATACAACAATGTAAAACAGCTAAGTATGCATATCCTTTATGTTAAACAAGTAAAAGTTTCTTTAAAAATACATACAAAAGACATTGTCACACTCAATTTTGTTTCAAATAAATTGAAACTTTGATGTTGGCAGCAGTTCTTTCATAAGCAATTTAACATTTTGTACACATCTAAATTGAATGAAAGAAACTTAACACTAACGAAAGTTCAAAAACACAAAAATTGTGTCAAATGACAAAAATGACATTTCAAAGCAACATGTTCAATTAAATGACAAGAGAAATTTTTGGAAACAAGAAAAGGTACAGAATAAAAAGCTCGAACAATGTAAGACACAAGAAAAATTTTTCATTTGTTCGAACACCAGTGATCAGAATGAACGTAACAAAGGAGACTAACCAACAAGACCGACCAACGTTATTCAAGTCTCACTCAATTGCAGTTAATTTGACAGTTGCTTGTTACAAAACGCATTAAAAACTCAATGCAGCAGCGCCACTGCCACTGCCATTCGTTGAATTAATTTTCAAGATTAATTTACACGATCAGGCGCATGTCATGGAATAAATCTCGTACTACAGCCACTAGAATGAATTTTGGATAAAATCAATCACAAAAGCACAGAACGTCAGAAAACAAATTAAAATATAATAAAAGACAGAGAGAAAAAATGTTTTATGACCTGACAAATAAAAACTGCTAATCATTTTCATACTAACCCACTTTGTAAACACCATTAAAACAAAAACAGAATCCATAAAACGATCATTTCCGGAATATGTTAACACACTGACATATAAACCGGTGTGAAGTTGGGTAATAAAAATTTTGCATCGTATAAAATGGCGGAATTGGTGAGTTAACATGAGAAAATAAAAAACAAGCAGAAATTAGTTTCTTTTTTTAAGGACACAGTATGTGTTATCCATAAATTCCCTGGAGTAATGTCCTTCCGGTGTGGACTCACCTTAAATTCAACAAAATGGCAACCATTTCTTCCGCCATTTTCTCTTTCAAATTGATGTTTCACCGCAAATGGTGGAATTCATGGTGGAATTTGTTTTATTTCGATGGAATTTTAGGTAAAAATGTGAATAACTTTAAATTTAGAAATACGAGTAAATGAAAAAATTATTTATTTTTCAGTCATTGAAACAGAAAGTGCAAGCATGGTAAAGTGTCGAGAGCCATGAAACTTTTTCGGACATGCAATGTCATATAGTAGCCAATATAAATGCAAGTCCTTTTATCCTTGTGCAAATAGAAACGGATGAAGTACCTCCGTATGAAATGTGCTTTTTTTGGAGAAGGGAGAAAAGGAATTTCGTTTGCTCATGGTTCGAGTCCTGACATTCACCGGAAGTTTGGTTTTTTATAATTTTTCTTTTTCAACTAGAAATGCACAAACTTCCGGTTAGTATCCTTTGGATTGTTGGCTAAATAAATGATACCGAATTTTCCTTGTTCAATGAAGGTAAATTAAAAATTTTTAGTTAGCTGAAAAAGTTTATTTTTGAATTCTCAAAGGCAACAACTCCTTTTTGTATAGCACTTTTCATTTTGTTTATTCATTTGCAATTGGAAAATTTGAAAGGAAAAATGAAATAAAATTTATTTATTTTCTGAAATGTAGAAACATTATTCCATAGTATTCTCTATAGAGACCAGGTGTGGTGCGAATAAATTTCACTACAACACAAAAAATATATTATGATTAAGTTCGTAGTCGGTTATGCGAAAATAGATATCGTCACGACATTATTTTGTGTTAACATCCCATGAAGGCGTTTGTTCTTAAGGCAACAGACATATTTCTGCAGGAAACTGACATCTCTCTTGTCACATCGAAGCTGTCAAATGATTTAGTGAAAATTTTATTTATTGTGAAACGAGACTATTACATTATTTAGTAAAAAATAAATCTTTGTATCTGTCTTGAATGGATAAACGCATGAAATACTGGTTGTTGGCCAAAGAATTATGTCGCTTTTTTGATAAATATATCATATATAAATGTTCATATAGCTAATTTAGACAATTTTCCATCGAAGTTATAATAAAAGGATATGACAACTTGGATTATAAGTAAGGCAATGTGTGCCTGTGTGAGGACTCTCAACTGGGTCCTGGTTAACAACATTACTGGCTAGATTAACAATTTTGACGGTTGGATTTGACCCTTCCTGTGGATGTTAGTTCTTTGGGCAAATTTCATATTAGTGAATTTCCACTATTGGGACTTGGCAATCCAAAATGGTACCACACAGATTCAAATTCTCAAGTTTCCCATTTCGATTGCCGGCAAGTAGACAAAACCGTTTTCCTGTTGGTCTTAGTTCTTTGGAAAAATTTGACTCTAACAAGTTTGCAGATATTTTGTTGAATGGAAATGGGTTTGAACATTCTGCAGTTTGGCTTTGCAGAAGGACTCATGCGAGAAAAGTTGTTTCTAGTCTAAAGCAATTTCGAATCCTTTTACAGGACCAAGTGCTAGAAGACCTCGTCTATAATTTGGTCATCTGGCATGGAAATGAGTATTTTGATTTGTTTCACTCCGAACGATTTAAAAAATGACACAAAGAAATTGCTTGAAAGCCCTCGTCCCATCACACGAGTCACTCTCTACGGAAAACGTTGATGGAAAGCTAGACCAGGAAGAGAACCAAAAAAAATCAACAAATCCAGTTCAGATTTTCAGCGAAAAAGCTAACGAAACTTTGCACATCATCAACATCAAACCGTTTTTCTTTTTTTAGCAATTTCGACTTGAATAAAAATGAAAATCGGAAAATAGGAAAATCTGAAAGCGACAGGATGAGTCCCGAAAACGAAGCGACACAAAAAAAAATTCATTTCCGCTTAGTTTGAACCCATCCGCGATTTAAGTTTTCTATCAATTTTCTTCTACAGATTTTCTGCCATTGTACATCATCCCTTTGGCCTTTGTTTGAAAATCTTAAAGATATAGATACTCCATTTTTCCAAGAAGGGTTCGGTACATGTTTAGAATACGCAACGCGTCCTCGTCGTCCTTGTTGTCATGAACGGAACCATTTTGATGTGCTTGAAAAATGTCAAAATAAAAAGAAATTGTTTGAAATTATATAAATAAATATATATATATATATGTCCGGAATATGACAAGAATATTTTATTTTAACAAGAAAAATTTTTTTCTGATTGTAACCAATTCAAAATATCCTTCATCCTATACGAGGAGGGTCAACTGATTGAGGTGAATGACAAGAAGATTGTCAAAGACCGGAAAATTGTGTCATTTAGACTCCATTCAATTTTGAAGCGTTTGAATATCAGGGGAATTGTCTTTTATCATTTCATGTCCTTTATTATTCAAGACAACTGAAAACTCTGCCGAGGAATGTCATTTCGACATTCCGTGGAATTCAATATCCGACAATTATCACAAAGACGTTATGACAGATCTTATTCCTACCCAAGGAAACGTGAGAACTTCCATGCCTCTGAACTCAACAATGTTTTTCACGGAAACAAACATTGACGGATAACACTGCAATCGTTCAATGCATTATGCACCATCTTTTCCTCTCCATTTTCGTTTTCTGATCGTGTACCGTTATTTGACTTGATTTTTTCTTCCAGTTATGTGACGATTATTGCGAGTGATCTGTTGTCATTAATGAATTGCTTCTCGGAGACTATTCCTTTCGTAAGATTTGAAGCTCAAGAGAATAAAATTTAAAACAATCCACTGGTATCAATTACTCGACAAAAATGTTTTTAAGTAAATCAACAGAACAGTGTCATTAATTTTAATAAAGTTGTCAAACTTTTACGTCACGTACATGGAACCAAGTGACACCATTAAGATCATGTTAAAAGTATCAACGAGGGGTAGATATAAGAAGGGGAGTTAATTTTACTTTGTAAAATTTTCAAGTGAATTTGATTACCAGATAAATGAGGAAGCATAACGGCGACTCAAAACGAAGCCCTCACCGTGGCCCCCATTCAGTCTGGTCGAGATGGTTACAAATCAGAAAAAAATACAAATTTGCCCCATTTTCCTAATATAATCTCAATCGATCACAGAGTTTGTGTACACATGCTAATATCATGTAAAATCCCCCCATTCTCCCTATCATCACTTATGAACATTACCATTCAGTTCAGCCGCCATGTTCAACGACCTCAATTACTCGGGGCTTTCGCTTCAACTTTGTCGAGGAGCTGTTTGCCAGCCCCATGAATACTTGTCATGCAAATAAAGTGGCCAAACAATTTACAATCGTTGATTGTTGTTAGACACGTGATTTGTTGGGGGTATGGTCATATATAACACAACCAAACTTCCCCACAACATGGCGGCAGTAGAAACAAACATGACAGAACTTTGTTATCGCGTGTGATTAACACGTTCGGAAAAGATAACCACTTCAAATGATTTGTTGGTCAAATCTCAGTTTGACATTTCAGGACACAAACCATTTTGAGGATAATATGGTTGTCTGCCTCATTGGTTCATTATTGACATGGTAGTCATTCAAAGGACATTCGGGCACATTTACTTCCGGATGATTTAAAAATTTAACAAGATGACAACCTTTAAAAGGATTCATGAAGGTCGTTTATAGAGAGTTTCAACAACCTAAGGGCAACAAGCACAAGCATATTACATTGAAGTGGATAAACATAGAGACACATAAACAACCGAAGGACATTCTTAGCATAAAACTTGACAAATTAAAAACAAAAACGAATTTATCAATTTCCAACGTCCATTTTGAATTTTTTGAATCTAAATCACACAAGATAAAAAAAATGAAATTCCTGAAAGATGAAAAGGATATTTTCGACATGGTCTCCTCTGTGAAACTTGCAAGAATACATGAACGTTGACAGAAAAAATTTGATCAAAAACATAACCGAAAAAAAGGACTTTTTCCCAAATTCAATGAAGGCAAAAACAGTCTATGAATAAAATTTAATTTATTTTAGAACACAATTTTACATATGGAATTCGTTAATACCAGGAAGGGTTAGGGAACCTTTTTACGGGACATGCTATATACATGTATGTCATACATCCTTCGGCAACAAAATAAATGCGGCTATTCATATTTAAAAAATGGATACTATCAAAACGACGCCATTTTGTTACATTCGACGAAAATGGATATCGGGAAAGGGTTCGTAAAGGTTCGTTTAATGATGAAGTCCGAGGTGATATCATGTGGCCAGTAGTGGTGATATTCGAATATTTGTCGATTTACTTTTGTGGGTCTTCCTTTTGTTCCACAATTTATCTGCAAATGGATGCCATATTTCAACGAAAATGTCTTTATTCTCGTTAAACCTTTTGACCCACTTATCTTTGTTTATGTGGAGTCTGTTTTCATTTTACACCTTCCATGTAATACGATGAAACCTGTTCTCTGTCGTATCTTAACGGCCTATCTACTGACACTAACACTACTGGAACGGCTCTTAGCTTATATATTATATCGTTGAAATTAAGAAGTTCTGTTTGGGAGAACCTGGTAAATTGTCACAGGGAAAATGTTATAGTCAAGAAATGTATCAAAGGAACTTGCTTGTGGCACTAAAATTTTAACAGATGCCTTTCTTTTGAAATTTCAGAAAGTCAAGTTTATTCGGCTGTAAATGAGCAATTTGAGAGGATTTTTAAAAGTTCTCTCTCGTTACTCAAATAGTACAAAGACACATTTGAGTAACCTCGAGCAACTTCATAAACGCACGTAAGAAATTTGACATTTGACAGCGTCAAATGAACCACTTGAGCAAATGAGCAAATTTCTCGAATAACATCTAGCACTTTCAAGCATATTTCCCCTCCGTTTCTTTTCGTCGAACTCTCTCAAAACAATATATTGCTAATATATTGCTATAAAATAATATTGCAATATATTGCATAATAACGCTAACCATATCTCGCTCTATAGTATTAGAGAGAATTTGGAGATACACCTGGAGACATAGAGAAAACTTGGACACACTTGAATACTCTTGGAGTCCACATGGCGTTCCCAATTACCAGTATCCACTCAAATGAATTTCTCGTACCGCTCTAATTGTGACAGGTATTATAGATTTGTTTCACTTACATGTTCCGCAAAATTCAAATTTGAATCTCTAATGTCCTTAAAATGTCAAAAGGAAATGTCGACCTCTCGTGTTCGGTCATTTGCCAAAGTTTAATAAAAACAAAAGGGCAATCATTTTGGGGCAATTCGCCATTATTTTCAAATTTGCTAATTTTCAAATTTTCAACGCTACCAACAAAAGGATTTCAATCCAATGGCATGGCACGCCAAGAACGATAGCAGAAGGTTTCAGGTCGTAACCTACTTTTTGTATAAAACGTAACAACGTGAACGTCGTAAAGAATCTATGTTTCCATTCCCCACACATCATGTCCTCCTAGTCCTTTGGAATTGTTTGTAATACTCAGCGTACATGAGCGCGGGATTTTTTTTCCGCCAACCTTTAGCCTATTAATAGAAAGTAGGTATAGCGTGACATGCAAAAGGATTCCGAAAAAAGGATGCCACGCTTGAAACTTGCCGCTGACAGCGTGCCGATGTAGAAAGAAGTTATTTTAGGATTCATGTGGACTTTTAAAAAAGACTCTGCCACGTTTGCACCGTCTAAACGGATTCATTGCGAGGACCATGTGCACATACCATATATATATGTCATGATTTTGATTTGTTGTTGCGGTATTATTATATCATCGTTTTTCTGGTTTCGAGTCGTTTGCACTTCCTTGAATCCTGGCGTAGATGTCCTTCTTTATATGTTATGCAAACTTATATACAATACAAACGATATTCCCCTTTGACTCCTGACTGAGACCAAACGTAATCGATCCGCCATGTTTTTAGGTTTCCTTATAACTTCCTTCTACGTCAAACATCATGGCACATGACGTGTAACTCGTGTCCTCTACACATACCTATATACATGCGAAAGTGTATGTATGAAATGTGACGTACATTTGACATTTGCATGTTCAAGTGATAGTCATTTACGTGTTTCTTTGTGGAATATGTAAATAATGATCTGAATAAATGATGAATGGTAAAAGTTTCTTCAGAGCTTTGTTTTTGATAAGGCTTTGGTTTCATCACAATACGCCCGAAATTATTTTTCATATCTCCACACGTGCTGGAGCACGAATTATATTCCGTGAAAATATTTATTCTATACTTACATAATTTACGCTAAGTTTAGACAGTTTTAGGTTATTTCAACTTACCTAGAATAGAAAGAGAGAAAAAATCATTTATAAAATGTGCATGAATTAGTTTCTATATCTAGAATTTTCAAAATGAATTCATCCACGTGTCCATTCATACAATTTTGTACTCGTAACTAGTATGAAAAATTCAACAATGAGTTGAAAACGTGGCGGCACACAATAGAATTTCATTTATAAAAAACGAAACAGAGAAATGCATACTTGCAGGCGAAACTCTCTGAATGAGTGCGTTGAATGTGAAGTAAAAATTGCGAATGTGTGAGTGAAAGCAGGAAGCTTCTACTTCTTGTTACACTGGGAGATTTCGATCGACGACACATGCATTGAGAAATTTATTTTTCCCCATATAATTCGTAGTCAGATGTTCCTTCCGTCCGATGAAGGCCTTTCGAATTTCATGGGTGAGGCAGGATCTGTACCGGAGACCTCACCTTCGGACGTGAAATTTTTAGCTGCGATGTGTGATGCTGCTCCACACCCATTACGTTCGGGCCGCGTGGTTGTGCATGCATCGCAGACCACCAGTGCAACAATATATAGAAATAAACTTTACTGAATCGAAACTGTTTCAACTGAGAAAACCTAAAGCAATAATAATTAAAAGCTCACTCCTAGGAATTGCAATAAATTTCTCCTTTTCAAATCATTACAGATTCAAACCTTCGTCTTCGAGAATCAAAAACAGGAGCACAGGAAAAATTCACTCCAACAAAACCTCGAGGGTCTGCGAACCTTTAGTCGAGAGTGGTGAAGGCATGTGTAAAGTTTTTGCAAGGATATCTACTTTTTTTGTTGGTTAAAATCAAATATTTTACTTAAATTTCATCCTTCCCAAATACACGTGTGAAAATATTCTAGCCCATCCTTTGGGAAAACTTTATTTTTAGTTTAGGTTACTTCAAGTGTAGGAATCCTTTTACATTTTATAACCTCAATCAGATTAAATTAATTTCTTTATTTAAATGAGCTGCAAAATTTACTTAATTAATAAATTAATTTTATTCCACTGCCGACATGCTAGAACAATATTAATTTGATAACCGCTTTTTTGTGAAGCATACCGTGAGCAGTATTAGTGAACAACAGATGGCGTACAGATCGGCAGAAAGTGGCGTTTTAAAAATAATCGCTTTTATTGTACATTCCAGGATAAATTCCCATAAAATTGGAAATCTTTGCAAATCCTTGAAAATGTATTTTATCAAATATTGTTAAAGTAATGCTTTATCTATATTTATACAATAAAGATTTGAAATGAACTAAAACGCAAAAACCAGCACTCAATTTAAGTTATTGAAAGGACGAAAAATTGAAAATTCCTTGTCAACACAACAAGGACTCATGCAATATCCATTGAACATAGAATATTCTATTTTCATGAACATGTAATTGAATATCATCAAAAGCTATCACTTATTATTCACATCCGTGTCAGTGCCCATAAAATGGATGCAAGCACATACACACATATGTACACATCTGGATCCTGTGGAATGGTACATGGACACATAATGTTTGTTGAATGTCCTTATTACGAAGTGCATCAAAGTATGGTAAAATTTTCCTTTTTGTGGGGCTGTTAAAATTGAAACTCTATTGAAAAGTTTGCTATATTGATCACAAGGTTGCGCTAACGTCGATACCATGCCGACATTTTGATTGAAAATGGCGTGACTTTTATAAAATGGTGGATGATAAGATGAAGTTTGATTAATGCATTTGTGGCGTTCGTATAAGACTTATCCTTATGGAAAGCTTTCAGTTTAATCAAAAACATCCTCACAGGAGCTCCAAGGATAATTGTAAAGAATTTTCCATTTGAATGTCTCACAGTACGGATCATGATTGTGCGGTTTCAGCAAACTGATACGAATCCTTTTACTTGTTAAATGCATCATAGCAGGATCAAGAAATGAATCCTTTTATTCATGTCGAATGGCTTCCATATTAAAATCGCATTACTTTACGTAAAATCTCAGGTTTCGAAGGATTCGTCGTTTGAATCCTTCCCACAAACCGGACTCAAAATGTAAACGCAATTACTGTAGAGAATTTCAAAGTTATTTTCTCTACTTTTCCACTTATATTTCCATGACTCTACTTCTACATTCCCTTCATTAATCCACATCCTGTTTGGTTGACAGAAAAAAAATTGCTGAAATTGAAAGGATGTTTCCATAGAACTAAGTGCATAGGGAATGCAATGACAATCACAAAAAAGGACGAAAGAAAAAATTTCATTCTCTACGGAATTCCTCAAGGATCCAATGAAGTTATTAGTCAAAATGTAATTCTGGACTGTTGCCAGGATTTCACTAGGATTTAAGTTGCATAGCAGCCATTAAATCCTTTTTTTACTTTCATTCATTCATTTATTCATTCAGTCTTTCATTCATTTTACCATGCACTTTTTTCACCGCTCATTGAGTCCTTTATCCGAGAATCCTTCCGGATTGGGTTTTATTGGTAATGATGTACTTTAAAATTCGTACAAATACCAAAGGATATTAATCAAATAACGGAATTCTATTGGATTTCAAAATGGCTACAGTTTTTCAAACATGCAAGGATTTTCTCATTTCTTTTTTTTCCCAAAGCATGGAACATGCCGGAAGTCGATGAGGTTCTTCCATCGGAACTAAAATCCATCACATCCGTATTTAATTGGGTGAATTCGAAAGGGATCAGGATTTTTTGTTCTTTTCGAAGGATAAAATTTCACATGTCAAGAGGTTAACCTTATTTAAGTTGTCAGCGATTTATTTAAGTCGCTTGTATGTACAACAAACTCATGATGTTCGTTCTTTATAAAACAATAAAAGGAATCCCTTTTTTATAAAACAAAATATATATCTCGCCTCCATTTTGAAATATCCGTACAAAATGGCGTAGAATCCTCACAAACGAGAAGGCTTTGTTTCATGTCAATTTTAATGAGTTTTTCTTTTGAAATTTCAGAGATATGTGGCTGTATAATTGGCCAATTTTGTTTCCTTTTTTTAAAGCAGTCAATTAACATTTTGATATCCGAATGCAAACATGGTTGACTTGATGCTGTCAAAGACATTTGTATTCTGTCAAATTTGTTGCAAAATACGATGGGTTTGACCACCTTAACACATTAATTACGAAAGTGTACACATTTCAGGAGTACGGTATGTGTATAGGAGATTTTCCCATTCCTTCGTAGTCGAAATGCCCTGCACACTGACTTTGACAGGTCGACGTTTTGTGAATTATTTTGAATTTAAATCGTTAAATTAAGTTAGTAATTTAATATGAAATTGGTTGAAATTGTCCAGATGCATGTTTTAAAATTTATTCAAATGTTCTCAAACTTCCCAAATTGATATACAGCGAGCAAAATTTCCTTGTGTGTTTTTGCGAGTAATAAAATCTGACAGTTCAAGAAACATGTGAAGAGGAAATTGGCAACAACGTCATTCTCTTGCCATTAACTCGTTGTTATGGAATTTTTCTGATTTGTGGATGTTTAGAATTCTTGTTTTTATCAAAACACTCTAATCAAGGATTCGAAACAAAAAAAATGAAATTAACAGTGTTAACATCTATTAATTAGAAAAGTCTTCATTCAAACACGAAAAGATAAGGACCTTTCATAAGAACGAAAGTAATCATCCGTCAGGAAGAAAGGAAATAAAATCCTGATAAGGAAGGACTCTTTTTATAAATTTTTCTACAAAAAAAAAGGAGTTCCAGTCCTTGCAGCTTATACTGTTAATGGACCAATGATAATGATGATGACGATGATGATGATGGCGATATCCTTGTATTTTTCATTATAAAAAGTGCTCCCCTTTTATCAAGTTCAGTAACTCATTCATTTTTTAATCTCATTTTAAGGATAATGAAAAACATCTTTACTTGTTTTTTGCAAATACAATTTTTAATTATCATTAAATAAAATGGAAAGGTTACAAAATGAAAAATATCCTTATCAAAAAACTGAATTAAGGATTAACGAGTAACCAAAGGAAACTGATGAAGTTCAAGATATCAACGGACAAACATTTTTATTTCCAAAACCTTTTTGAAATAAAATGTCAGCGAACATTTTCGGATCCATCCGATTGAGATAGTGTTTTTGGAAAACATTACTTTTGTTAATCAACTAATTAAAAATATTAAATTACTCGAAGTGTGCTTTATCAAACGACATTTCAAACAACATTCATCAAAGTTTTCGGTTTTGAAAAGCCGCAAAATCCACACATGGCAGTGTCATGTGTTTTTGAAAATAGAAAAAATTTTCATTTATGCAAAATTATCAACTAAAAACATTCATGTTTGAAATTTAAGCACGTTCCACAGAGTTGGACACGTTAAATAATTAATTATTTTTATTTTATGTCGCCATTAATATTAAGCAATACTAATTTCTGTAAATTCCAAACCTGCAGTATGTGCATTTCAAACACAGTGCACTTGCATATAATTGCAAGAGTTGTGCAACGAATCGTTGTTTCACTGAATTCATTTAGAAACGCTTGCACCCACAAACACCTCGTTGTAATAAATAATTCGGTTTCATGAGCTTTTTCCTAATTAAATTTTATTTTTAAGCGGAAAATCATTTTAACACAATTTCCACTTAAAACTAAAACGTAACAGATCAAATTTAATGCGCGACAAAATTCAAAATGAATGAAATACGCAACATACAATATAGAAACACATGGATCGGGTCGGGTTACTCGTTTCGTCCGATTTCATTTGATATACATATACGGTTTATTTTTGGACTCTCATTCAATAAAACGACATGATGCAAAGCTTGTTAACCTCTAGATGGAATTAAGTACAATTATAATATCACAAGAGTCATCTATATGCCTACGAATTCTTAGGAACAGGATGGGGCAAATCACACATTGAGAACATCAAAGAATTCTCCTGTCAAAATTCAAAGATTCCCAGAATTCATTCTGAACGCTATCGTATGTATTTCAAAGGATTTTCCGAAATCCTTTTTCTTGAAGGATACCATCCTTAAAGATAACATAACGAAATCCCATTCCACAGCTACGCACAAACGAGGCAAGATGAAAATTTAATCCTTGCTTTCTTGGAAACTTAAGCTCTTCATCCTTTGCCTAATTATCCTGCGTAATAAAACCACACACACACACGCACACTTGTACATGAGCAATTAATAATCTTCCATTTTCGTCTGAATTCCGAAAAATGAAGGTAAATTGAATTCGAAAATATATTTTTTTTTTTTGAATTTTATGAGATGACTTTGAGAACGGGCGGTTCTTATTAAGAGTTGCGCCCAAAATTATAATAAACGCTGATGAAAAAATCGATTCTTCAACGAAAATTTGAATAATATTCAAGAGCTGGAGGTGTTTCGTTTTTTAGTAGGATCAGAAAAAAAGGATAAAAGGATGCCAGCTTCAACTTTTTCAAGGATAACGAAAAACTTTATGTTTTCAGGTGATTAGTCTTCAAACAAAATAAAGCAAGTTCTTTTTTTCCCACGCCCCCCATCTTCATTACGGCTGCCTCCATTTGAGAAAAGAAACTTTAAGCTTTCATCACATTTCAGAAACAAAGGTTTCGGCGTCAATTCCACATATCGAAAATCGAAAAACTTGAGAAACAAATTTGACTAGCAGTCCAATCGAATAAAGCTGGAAATATAACGCAAGGCGTCGCGTCGTAGATTTAGACCAACCGGTTTGAAATTTTCACGCGTTACACGTCAATTGTCACATTTGGTTCGCAAAATTTCCAGCTTAAGAAATAACAGCAACACATTTCATGCCATGAATTTGACGCTGACGTACGTTTCCTCCACTTTCCCATTCCTCACGTTGAATCAAATATGGCAAATCCATGACGGAGTTGAATTGCTGTGAAGTCTAAACTTCCAAATGACGATACCAACTTTTCAAACTATTCATATTAATAGTAACCGCTAAGAGTGGCAAAATAAATTATCCAAGTAAATGGCAAAGTATGTCTCCTGAGAATCCCTTGGCTGCATATAAAAGACTTACCGCCCATTAGACACTCAAAATGTACAAGTAGTCGAACATCTCAACAAGTTAAATGTCAATTATCCTTGGATGTCCTTTAAATTTATATTTCACCAAGCATAATAACTTAAAGTGTCCCTAAACTTTAATGCACAAACCACCACAAATAAAGGATAACTTTGAATTCAGTATTAAGAGATTGATGAAAGTCAAGTAAAATAATTTTGTTACATTTTCGTCCTCGTTTATCCTTCGTCTCTTACATTGAAACATTTTAATCTCTCCATAGACTCTTTGGCAAATATAAACCTTTCATTTTCATTCTCTTTGCTTAACACATAAAATAAACTTGACATCCCTTAAGGATACCGATTCGACTTTTGTCCGAAAAGAGCGCGCTAGCACAAAAATTTATATACTTATACTCGTTTATATATCTACATAAAAAATATATATATCCTGAAGTAGTATCCCAAAGGATATGGTCCTTTCGTTCTGTATATCTTTTTAATTTCAACTCCTCACGATTTCATACAAAGTGACAGCGAAATACAAGGATAATAAATAAGAACTTTCTCAAGTATTTCTATTTTAAATGTATTGTGGTTGTGCGGTGTTATACAACAAACGATTTTTCACAATACACGTGTGATGTTATACAAACAATTTTATATGTAAAACGTTGTCGACATTATAATGCCAAAGGCAGCAAGGATATTTATGCGTTCAAAGTTAAAATAGGCTCTAACACAAATACTGAGCGAACAAGATATATGTAGATGTGATTTTCCTGTCACATTTTATATCCTTCTAAAACCATCCTTACTTGTAGCCATGCTTTCCTACTCCTGGAGGAGCACTCTCAGTAAATACATTCACTTTCTTTTTTTTATATTTTTGGTTTCCTTATTCTGAGAAATCGATTTTCATCCAATAACGCGAGCTTTTAGGACATCTTTTTTTCATTCCCAGATTTCTTCCTTCTTTTCTTAAATTACTTTAATTTAACACTGCTTCTCTTTATGTTGTCGTTGATTTTCGCAATTTATATTTCATCTTTATTCCTTCTGCCGCCATCTTAAAATCGTTTCAACTGTCACACACACACAAGCACATATATCTACATACACAAATATCATGTGAAATTAAAGCCTCCAAGAAACCAGTAACCTGATGTCTTGAGGATTGTTAAGGATTCAAGGATGTTTGTATTTTTAAATCGCACTCCATTTTGAGTTTAATTAATTTTTGTTTTTGATGTTTGACAAATGATACTGAGAAAAACAAGAATTTTTTTTTAAACTTTTTACAAAAAGCTCCTTTTGAGAAATTAGTACAAACGGAAAAATAAATTTTTCTTTTTGTTTTATCATAATCATCCATTCGGCTCATGGCAAATTCTTTTTTAATACATAAAAATAAATTAATTTATCTTTATAAATATATACACCAGAAAAAATTTAACACGGATTTTCTGTTCAATTTTAAAAATTATTTAAATAAAAACAAACACGTCAAATCGAAACGAGGCCACTTGGAGCAGAAAAATAATTTACAAAATTAAGCTCAGATGAAAAATATTCAGGGATTTTGTGATTTATTGAGCTTTAATCTTTACAAAGAATATAACAAAAAATATTTCGCTTCAAATCAATTTATATTATAAGTCTTATTTATGTTTTTATGTTCGAGAATTTGTCGCCCATGAAATTCTTACATCGTCCATTTATTTTGCGTGGAATTTGTCAGTGTGGTCGTTCGGGAATTTAGCACAGTTCTGTGGCAAGTTATTAGAAATGGAATATTTACTTAATCTCTTTCATATATGTATGTAGTATATGACTGTTAAATAAAATGTCGGCATCATCTGTCATTTCACTTATTTGTGTGTCTAATTTTATTTCGCGGGGTATTCTGTAAAATGTTCAATTCATTGTGAACCTATTAATAGATTCGCTGAAAACCATTAAAAAAAGGGTTTCTTATTAGCATGTACTTTAATCAATCTCTTTAACACAATGGTTATATATAGTTGTACAGTTGCAGAATAGATAAATCACAAGTTGATTGCTTTCCGCCGTTTTTTCATTTCTTCTTCTTTACTCGGACGTAGACATTTTACGTTTTTAAATTCGTTTTGATGCACCCTTTCTCTGATTTGCGTTTTATTCAATTCGCCGCATATTTACGACTCATGTGAGACGATGTCTCTCTTTTTTTCAATTTAATACCGATTTTATTTGTATTTCGGCAAATATTTTTATTGTTTCACTTTAGGTTCTAGTAGTTCTTTTCAAGCTCTTTAAACTAGAAGCTACAAATAAGCCTGGACTTATTCCATTTTTACCTAATCTTACGAAAAAATATACAAAAATTCGTCTCATATTTCGAATGATATCGTCGCGGCCACCTGTTGTAATTCCTCTGAAAATAAACTTTCGAAAAGTTTTCTGCCACCCGATAGCCGAAACAGAAATAGATCATATTTCAACGCCACGCTGAGCATTCTGAAGCACACATTGGACGAGAGAAACATATTTCAGAGAGTGTGTGCACAACAGGCAGAACACAAAATTGGAAGTGAAAGCTCTTTGCTCTTCGGTACAAGGACAACGTGAGAGTGATTTTTTATCCCTTCCTCGCTATATGGAATGAGCATCAATCCTTCTCAAAATATCAAAAGAAACATTAACTCTTTCGAGTGAATTTGCGAGTGCAACTTAGTTCGTGTTGATCACCTTGAAAGTCGCCATCTATTGACGTTGACAAAAGCGAAATTGATTTCAATCAGAAAGCATTTGACCCAATTCAAGTAGCACTTGACACAAACATCCTCGAAAGATTCCCATCATGGTTTGGTGTCAATCGGTGTCACACTTCGCTAGAGATTTCCACCAACCTGCACACACACTTCTACATTTATATGCATAGACCTTGTCATCCTTTAGAGAGCTTTTATTTTTAGTCATAGCTTAGCCTACTTGGCTTCCATCCGACTGAGTGCAGGAATGACTTGAACATATCTTCGTGCCGAGAACATGTCACGCTCCACGAGTAAGTGCCCATTCTTGAGGTGAAGTAGACATTTATCGCTGTAGACATTGTATTTGCAAAGATGTTCTTCAGCATCATTCGTTCATTCACACTTTGGTTTGTTTTGAACCCAATGTGAATGTTGGCAGAACTGCATTCTCAACAATTCCAAGTGCAACTGGCTATTGCAACAATTCATCGTGTGTGTACACAATAAGCCGTGTCATTGACCGTCTGCAGCTGTTCCGATGCAGTTCAATGTTGAATGCAATTCTATAACCTCATACGAACCTACTTATCACCTAACACAGAGTAGTGCAATTGTCAAGCGACATGTGACGAAACTACAAAGCACACAAACACAATACGAGTTGCGTGGTAATGTAAATCCTTTACGGTATCCGTTACAGTTAATTATTATATACGAGTATGTGATTTACTTAATTCAAAGTTTTCGTTAACTTCTAAATCGAATTTATTTAATTTTTTCTAATCGAATTTACATATTCATCGATTCGATACCGGAAAAAATTGAATTTCAAATGGTAAACAATCGAACTGAGTTCAATGACTTTACAGGCAACTATCGGATTTGCTAATCCGCTAAAACTTATACACAAACCTCAAAACATTGCTGATCTGTATTTAAATACCTTAAAAGGTAACAGCAGTTTCTATTACGCGAACATGTTATCGTAACCTAGTTCATTGTAATTTTATTCACTATTCGAATATTTATCGATTGTACTCGTATTTGGTTAACTGATGACAAATTTTGTTTCGTTCTTGTTTGCATTGACCCTAATCGAGAGATCGTGAGACTGAGTTCTCGGCTGTGGCAATGATGCTGTGAGTGCAGCACTCACGAGAACGGACAAAATGAAACCTCTGACAAAACAAGTTCAACTAGACCCGTCCATCGAATATAAAACACATGGAACTCGATTGTCCACTTTGTCTACTGTGTGTTTGACAGTTGGCCGACCAGCTATTGCTCACTCGTCTCTATCACACTTGAATTGCATCCAAAAGGGACAATTATAGTTCAAGTTGCATTCTGCGCGCGCACATTGTTTGTATGGAGAAATGAAAAGACAAAACAATATCAACTAGACGCGTCTAGCAAATACAAGGAACATGAAACATGATTAGCCATTTCGTGCATGTTGTGCTTAACAGTTCCCGGCCAAAAGTAAGAATTTTGGTTCAAATGTGAACTTGCACGCGCACATTGTTTGTATGGAGAAAGGAACTTCTTTGAGAAAGTTGTAAGTTGAGAAGAGAGTCTAATGTCAAACACTGGAAGGGTTAAATACAATAGTACCGGTGCTTAATTAGGAATTTCTCTGGACGGAACCCGGATTAAACGTTTAAAATTAAAGTGCGGACGTTTTCTCCGACCCAAGTTTGACAATTAATTAAAAATAACTTTGAGGTGAAATCTGATACCACACGTGTAGCCTAAAATGACAAATCGTATCAGATGATACCAATTGTTGCATGAAGTATATGTCAAAAAACCAAAATGGCGGAACCTAATCACTCCATCAAAAATTGTTATTCAGAACAGGAGATTTTTGTGTTAAATTTAAAAAGTTTTTGATTGAGTTGCGTGTTACGGTTCTATTATTAATTTTTTTGTCATTTTGCTCTGAACTGAAAACGATGACACATTTTTTGATAAACAAAATCAGTACCTAGAAATGCTACCAGCTCTTTATGGTGTCGTTGATTGCCAAATCGTCTACGGTTTTAAGCGGTTTCGATTAGATAATAGGTCGTGATGAGTGTTTGTTCTAATGCATGCATATTTTGTTCCGGAACATATGTTGATGCGCATTTTTTCCTCGATTTTGCTGATAAGCTGATAAGGATTTCGTGCGAAAACTACGGTTTGAAGCCTGCTTACGAGCAAGCGTTTGCCAAACTAAGAATATTCCGAGAAGGACATATTCGGTTTGCATTATATCTTACTTCATTTTCGTGGTAGGTGACATATGTTGGTCGAGTTGTCAATTTTGTCAAATAGTTTAAGTGCACGATCTCTTTTAAATGTTTGATGAGTTCGCAATTCACACACGTATTGAATGTGTGTCAGGCGATGACGGAGATTTTTCTTAACCGGATTTCATCGAAGCTCCTGGTCTTTCTTGCACATAGCAAACGCGGTCGTATGATTGATATTTTTATTCCATGATTTTCAATGTAGCGTTTTTAAAACCAATTTAATCTATTTTCATTTCATCAATTAGAAACTAATTGTCTGCGTAACCAGCATTTCAAAACTCATTCTCATTTACATTCCATTAACTTTTAGAATTATTTAATTCTGAAAAACTTTAAAAAAAATAAATTTTTAAAGTGGAAAAAGCGAAAATATATAAAAACTGTGTATATATTTTATGGTTTCATGCGTGGCATGATAAAAATTTTTCTAGGAAAAATTTACTGGCTTTCCCTCTGAACTTCTTAAATTAAGTAGATATATCCTGGCAGTGTTATCACATGAACATATATAACCCACTAAGTTATTTTTTTGTTTCTGCTCCCTCGACGCGCTATAAAAATGTTCGCCTCACAAAAAATGTATGTGTATCCGAAAAAAAGTTAATTTATTTAACCACAAAGGCAACAAATTTAAATTTGCGAGTGTCCCGGGCTACAAAAATAGGCCCAAGTGGATTTCGGGCACTATCGATTTTTGGTTCTAATTTTTCTTTGGTAACTCGGTTCGGAGCATTCTACGCTTTCTCTCACTTTTCTGGAAACTTCAAAAGGACTGAGTGGATATTGCGCATACATTATATACCAAATGTCAAAAATGCATTTGAAAGCGTGGACAATGATATGTCAATTTGTCAACATGTGACAATCGCAGTTCTCAAAGAAACTCGCACGAATGAGTTAAACGAAAATTTGCATATTAAAATTTGAACGCAACACAAACGAAACGAAGATGAAAACGATCAAATTAAATTATGAAATTTTTATTACACCATTTTTCAAATTAGCACCTCAGGTGAACGGAAGTTTCCGCTCGGCGAATGACAAAAAGAAAATTGTATCACAAAATTTTTTGAGAAAGTCGTATTTTTTATTACATAACATAAACAGATACAAAATTCTTAATAAATTCATTCATTCAGATATTTAAAATTTGCATAAATGAATTTTCAATTAATAAAAATCCTTGCAATCGCCATCCCACACGACGTTACTAATAGTGACAGTTTGTTGCTTCATTATTTGCACTAATAAATACACTGAACTCAAGTGAAAATTAAATAAAATTATTTAAATAAATAAAAATATTATGGAACTTTTTCAAAAATCTATCGCCGAAGACGATCTTCTTGGCATGTCGCATTTTTTATTAGTTCATCATGTTTGATTGTGCTAAATTTTTGATTGATTTACAAAAAATATAAAAAATTTAAATTATTTACTATTTAGTTTGGTCAAAAAATTTATGATTTATTTATAGACTCGTCAAATATTTAATAAAAGTTTAAACAAACCGACGTAAATTGAGGTAAATACAATAGAAACTTTAAAATAGAACAAGTTTTCGCTTCTTATGCAAATATATACACTTATATATAAGCCAATGGCGCCAAGCGACACCCGCAAGTTTGACAGGTTGAATGCAACACCGATAGCTTCTAGGGCATCAGTAGCTTGTCGGTCCATTCCACTTGTTATTTATTCATTGGAATGCATGAATTGGTGGCTATTTAACACGTAACTTTCATTTTGATAGTGAAGTGAAGCTTTGACCGGCACAAGTTTGATAGATTGATTGCAACTTAGTATTTAGCGACATTCACTAAATGGCTCTAGAGCTGGATTCATTGGTACGTTCCGCGCGTGCAGAACAGTTTTTTTCATATGGAAATTTGACAACTCTCATTCTGGATTCATTTTGCGGCGAATTCAGTTCTCTCTCCGCCAAAGTTGAACCAACTTCAACTTCCGTGCGGAAGATTTTCGTTTTCACAGTGAATGTGTTCCACGTCGGGTCGTTCAATTTGTGGATTGTTTGAATCTGCCGCACAGATTCACAACGATGGAATGAATCATGAGCAAAGATACTCTGCACGCGCCGAACGTACCAATGAATCCAGCTTAAAACGTCAGTACCTTTTTTGTCAATTCCATATGTTATTTATTCGTTGGGACCCAATTATTGTTGCCTACTGAACATGCAATTTTCATGTTCCGTAAAAGGTGTCCTGTAGTAGAGTACATCAAATTGGAGGAACGATTCCTTGATATAACGTGAGTACATAAATTTATTAGTGATCTATCTAATATACAGCATTTATTTATTACTCTCCGAAAGGATTTGCGGAGATATGTGAGAAAATATAAGATGCATATAGCCGCTCGTCGCCAGTACGATTTTGACTTCCCTCTTATCAATGAATCGTTTCTCCAATTTGATGTACTCTACTACAGGACACCTTGTATATATACATTATGGTACCAAGCTCTGGCCGCTCAAATTTGACAGTTTGGATACAACACAATCAACTGACTCTTTAGCAACATTTCAATTCCATTCATTATTTATTCGTTGGAATCCAGTCGTTGTGGCTATACTTGAGATGCGGTTTTCATGTCCGCAGTGACGCCAAGAATTGTCCCGCGCAAATTTGACACATTGAATGCAACTTTGTTGAAAATTGTTGATTTTGAAAATTTTCAACGCCTCCTGATATATGTCACGTAGATTGTCACGTGCCGCTGCAAACGTGAACGAGTCCCTGAGGATTTGTTAAGAACATTTCCAGCATGTACCCAATACTGTTATGTTTTGCATGTTTCAAGCAAAAGTTTAGACGAAAAAAAGGTTTTAAACCTTTTCCAGAACAAGCCTTGACCTCGCATCAAGCCAGAGAAGTAAAGCAAACATGTTTTGTATACTTGATTGATTGCCAACGACGTACCATAAGTTGTACCTTGGGAAAATGTGTATCTCGTGTAAGAACACACACAGGCCAACCATCCATCCATCCGTTCATGTTGGAGCACACATGTGAAATGGCGTCATTGTAGTCACAGCCATCAAGTTTCCGCACGCTACGAAAGCTCACTTGAAGAATTTTAAAAAGGACATTCTAATCTTGGGAATAAAAAACAAATGAAATTTATTTCGTATTGTGTTGTGCGACTCATATACAAAAACAAACCATGTGTACGTGTGAAATTTCATTGAGAAAGAGAGGATACTACATTCAAAGAGAAATAATTAAAATTGCTCATATCCCCCTCTGGTTCTCCGCACATCCTGTCATCCGTTGTTTCGCAGGAAACACACACAAAATACAACTCACCAATACGCACTCACAGGCACAAGGATTTTGCTGTTTTTCTTCTGTGTGAGGCCAACATCCTTGAAAATGTGACGTAAATGATTGCCATGGATTTGTTCTTTGAGCGCGGAAGATGTCGGACCCACGAGAACGGGGAGAGGAAGAGGGATTGTTTAAAAGCACGAAAAAAAAATATTGCACGCGTATTAAGAATGCTTTCTAGAATTTAAGCTTTCGCTCGTTTTTAGCTTTTCAATTTTGTTTTTGTTTATGCTAGCCTTCGGTGACATTTTTGAAATGTTTTTTTTTTCCAAGGTTCAATTTCGGATGAAGGTCCTTTCGGGTTCACACCCATTTTGACATATTACCCTTTGGCCGTGACGACTCCGCGGCACGTCACAAACCAAAGTACGCTTGCCAGTTTCACTTAAATTTCAATTGGAAATTTGTAAACTTACGGAACGAAAAAACTCGAAAAACTTCACACAGCCGCATGTATGCGTAACACACAGTTACACAACGAATGTCACACGCATGCTGCACTGTTTCAATTTAGCTTGACAGATTTCTGTCAAACTCTCAATACAAAATATCAATTGAAACGTGAAAAACTTTGAGAAGTTGGTGAACATTTGAATAAATTTAATAATTTCAATCAGTTATCCTTAAATTTCTTAAGGATAAGATAATCCATAATCTCTTTAATTCTTAATTAAGTTTTCTTAATTATATCCAATAAGTCGTACATGAACTCCACTTTTGGAGCTGTTCGGATAATACCAGCACGGTTGACTTAATTCAAATTCGGAAATTTCCCTCAAAATTTTTAAAATTAAAATCAAAATGGCTGTAATCGTCAAAGTCTCTTGGACTTATCACAAAATCAATTTTTTTGCTCTAGTGATTTTTGCAAATATTCGCAAAAGCTATCGAGTTAATTAATTGCTTCTTATAACTCAAAAATTTCAATCAGTTAAGTGTTTTTCAGTTTATCATAATAACTTGATAAGTTAAAGAGATTTTTGACAAATAGCAAACAAGCAAAAACTGGCACGTGTCAATTCGGCGACGAGTGCACTCTCGGTTCGGGTTTTGAAAATTAACCAGTCTCTCATACTACTTAATAGATAAAGGTTTACAGGAAGACTCAAAGTTCCATCTGACAGCTGTCAGTAATAGGATCTGACCTTTTTCTTTGTCATCCTTGGCACGATGATTCCATAACCCTCAAAAATTGAATTTGAAAAGTGCTAGGCGTCTCAAATCGCTCTTCTCATCCATCAAACCATTTCTGGGACTTTCTAAACAACCCACGAAGTTCATGAAGCGTAAAAAGCGTGACAAATGAATCCTGAATTTTGATTGAATTTTCCGAAATTGCACAAAACCTAGTCGTAGCTTTTCGCAGTAAAGCACAAAATATCAATCGGACTAAGAGTTTCGCTGGAAGTTCATGAAAAATGCGAGATAATATATTAAAAAGGATGTCTTATAATTCTGAGAAACGCAGATTTGTTGGTATAATAAAATAAATTGAGAGAAAGCCGAAGCACTTCCAAGGAAATCTATTAAAAATTTATACGAATATGGAAAATGTGAATAACTCGAAAAAATAGCGAAATTAGGGAATAAGAAATTTCGGAAAATCGAAAAATATGATAATGATTTGATCAAAAATTTACCGCGCACTGTTTCTCGTTTTTAATTAATTCCAAATTAAGATTAAATATAATTAATTTGAATGTGAATGTCAATCAACAGTTTTGACGTGGCCCGACGTGTGACCCGATGCAAGATTTTAAATTTTCGGGTTTGAAGCAGTAGTGTCGTCATACAGATCACGAGGAATGATCCAACAATATGGGGACACATATATTCTGCCGACCACACCGAAATGGGAATGGACCTAAGAATTAGGTCTGTGTGGAAACGGGGATTTCATTTCTAATGCACACATTTCTATTTGATTATATGAATGACAGCTATGTGTCATTCAGTTTGACAGCTTGATAACCACACTAATAGCGAGAGAGTTAGCATGGACGGATATTGTATAGTGATTTTGATCGCGAATTCTGTAAATGTCCATCACTTGTTGTAATTAGAGATGGGGGTGATTTCACGTCACAGTGATTAAATCACCGTGATTTGAGCTTCCGGAATGTCACGGTGACTTTTTAATCGGAATCTAGGTGACAAAATCACAGGGAGTGTTTTTGTTAAAATTTTCAAAAATCGCATGCACCTAACAAAACAACTGCTTACGCTCAGCCTCGCGAGTGTAAGTGTACTGAATCTGAAAATTGAAATTTCCATACATTTGATTATTGTTACCTTCAATTCAACCATCGTTTCGTTGTAGCACACACCCAACACCTGTGAGTAATGGCATGTGTTCAACCGAACTCTCGCTCTCTTCTCACATAAACCATGCATCATGGTGATTGAGAGTTGAGAGTGAGACACGCCACGATTCCGGTGATCAAACGATTCCGGTGATCGAAACGATTCCGGTGATCCAAAAGATTCCGGTGATCGAAACGATTCCGGTGATGGGTGTGATTTTTCTAATTTTTGCTGGAAAACCAAAATTTCCTCTCCTTCCTACGAGCTTAAGGGTTTTTATTGTACCTAAGACAATTTTGAATGATTGAATTTTAAATTTTATAACTATTTTATTGGTGTTACTGTTTCTAAGGGAGGATACCTTCTCAATGAACGAAGGACCAGGGTAAGAGAAAAACGTTCCAAAATCACGGTGATTTGTCACTGTGAATTTTGAATCACAGTCACTGCTCCGGCTGTGATTGGAAAATCACTCTTTTCCCCATCTCTAGTTGTAATAGCAGAAGCATTCTAGAAATTTTCTCGTTAAACGCTCGCCCAATTGACCTTGCTAAATTACGCCGCCTGGTTCGCTTAATCAAACAAAGTAATTCCAGCCGACCTGCACGTCCGTCAAAACAAACTTTTCAATCAATAAAAGACACCCGGCGGATGCGATATCTCAAAGTGATCGTTTCAAATTAGACCAATCCCAGGATGTAATGGCAGACAGGAACGGTATAAATTTGCATCAGTGTCTGAGGCACCGAGGGCTTCGATTGTCATAAGAGCAGTTTCACTTCATGACTATTAAAATTCAGCTGTCATATCTATGTGCCCAATGAGGTCCAACCTGTCAAAAATGGACTTCACACAGACGTTCCGCGTCGCTTCAAAGCGGGTGTTTACTATTTAATTACAGCTTCGCAAACAACTGCTTAATTAGCCGCTATTTTAATTGTATGAGGGGTCGCTGATGACGCACTTCAATTCGTATTCAGGTTGAATTGTAATTAAGCCAAGCATTATTTACAAATCTCGAAAGCACTTCTCGTCAATAAACATTCCTCACAATCCGTAAAACTCGACAAAATTTAGTGAGTTGCCTGTTTTGGGGATCGACACAGTTTCTTTCATGGAATTCCGTGTAAAATTGCAGTTAATTATGTAAATATTTGTTCAGCTATTATAAATGAAAAAGTACAGGAACCCAAAGACGCCACTGCGGACTATGTAGGTAGTGGCAAGTAGCCGCTTCCAAAAACATAATCAAAATATTTTCACGAAGTAATATTTTTTTCAAAATTAAACAAAATGCCTGTCCTTAAGTTAAGTAGCAATTTTAAATTACTCAAAATATAGGCCACATGCGCGTCACTTGTTTTAAATTTAAAAATATTTATTTATTCGAAAATTTCGTCCGCGAATAACTTTTTGAGTGTTTCAAAAAATATTTTTTTAGTTAATATTAATTTTTGGAGAGCTTTTTTGAGAATGGAATGTGACTTGTAGCACGTACTATTCGTCAAACGTCAAATTTTGTTTTTCTCTAAAAACTTTAGAGAGAAAATGATTAGAGGAGAATGTGTTCGGACAAGTTTGAGTGTAATATCTGCTGCCATTTCAGTGATTAGAGTTTTGTTCATTTGTGCTTCGCCATTTTGTACTAGATGACATCTTAATATATAAAATCCTAATGGTCGTGAAGCAGGAAATGAATTTCATTCTCTGGAAAATTCATTTTATGTAGATCAAACATAGAGTGAATTTCTTCCTGGAAATGAATTTCATTCGCCGGAGAATGGGATTCACTCAAGCGGGGAAAATTCATTTTCTACATGACGTCATAAGTATCTATCAAATTTTATTTTTTGCTTTTTTTCTAGTATGTCAATAATAGGGACAATGCTGTTAATTTGACATCCCATGCATTTTTCTGTTAAAGATCTGTTACCATGAAAGGACCGAAATTCGTCGACTTAAACTTAACAGATTTTCATCAGATTTGGCTTCAAACAGGTTTCGAAATTAAAATTTGTTCCGACATAACAGATTCGAAAACAAATTGTGCCCAGAATACCAACTTAAGGAATTCTTTTAAAATCTAAACTTCTTTTCAAGCTGATATGACTACAGAGAAACTGTCCGCAAGAAAAATGGAAAATTTTTTAGTCACACATTTTGATCTTGAGAAAAGCGGATGGTACAACAATTGTGGGAGAGGTAAACGAACTAAAAATACTGGACAGAAACTTCACCACCATTTTCGGGTGACACACCCAGAGATTGGAATTTCGAAAATTACTCACGATTACACTAACAAATAAGAGAGCAATGGGTCCAACAAAATGAAAATGAAATTTTGACTTACAGCAGTCTCAGCCAATTCCTGATAGTATGATTCCCCGCTGCCACGTCTCGATCCAACGCACATAGCTCGCCTCAACAAACGCGACAATAACGAGCACAAACCACATTTTTGCATTGCACTATCGACAGAACCCTGTCGTGAGCTAACGATAAGACCGGAACTAGTCGCAACTGTTTCAGCAGTTCCGCTAGTTGATTGTTGCATGTCGCTAGTAGTACGCGAGTGTGATGCAAAGCGATGACAGAGACCACCACCGCTACTACCAGTTGCACTGCGTATTCCACGTGCACCAACACCACCACCACCGCCACCGCCACTGCGGCCCATACGACCACTTTCACTGCTGCTAGCAACAGCTCCGCCACCACTGGCCCCAACAGCAGCTGTTGTTGTAGCAGTTGTAGGATAAACAGTACCACTATCGTCATTATCAAAGTTATTCTCACCACCGGTGGACGTTAAATTACCACTAGCACCACCCCCATTGTCAACAGAACCACCACTACCACCCGCACTCGTACCAACTGCACCGCCTCCGCCTTCTTGGGCTTCACGTTTACCTTTCGACGCGGCCACTGTGACTGATTTCCTTCAAAAACCGACCGACTTACGTCCGATTATATTTAAGCGATATTGATATGAAGATGGGTTAGACTAGACTCAACAAAGACTCAAAATCTCCGGCTCCCAAAAATTCAGAAGCACTTTCTGTCTGTCAACAGAAACGTACGCAGCCTCTTTCACGTTCCAAAATGGCGCGAACTATATTCTGATTTCTTTGAGACATATCTTTGATTTAAAACATTTTTTGTGACTAATATATTGTGACTTTGTTATTTATCGACTTCAAGTGGAATTTACATTTTTATTTTTAACAAAATTTTTCATAAAATTAATTACAAAATTAACCGGAAACGAATAAACTCTTGGAATTTATTGTGCGGGCGGATATTGAATTGAGTTTCATTCGTTTAAAGTAGATTTATTAAATTTTCTATTTAATTTTTCTGTTTATTCCAAACAAACACATTCACAATCGATCGACAACTACATGTAGACGAAATATTTAATATTTTTATTTTTAATTTAGAATTTTTCTAAAACGTACTACGACGACATTTACTAATTTTATAATAATTTTTTTCACCACATTTCAAACACACACATTTAATTTATTAATAATTTAATTTTATTCTTATATATTTATGAAATTACATCAATATTTTCTTAATTCACAGGAAGAGGAAGTTGACTATTTTTTTTTTATATTTTGAATTTCGTTATTTTTTTACACTACCATTTTTAATATTGAGCCTATTTTTTCACATTTTATTAATTTTTGTATTTTACACACTTTTCGATATCCGTTTTATTACGTTTTTCCATAAAATTTGCAGATTTAGCACCAATAGAATACATTACTGCAAAAATTTCAAATTGAATTTATCGATTATTCACTCGATAAAATACATATTTTTTCTGGATTTAAATTCATCACTTGTTGTTTCACGTGATAACGTACTATACAATAATTGTAGACATATTTTCAAAAGTGGTGTCCCAGCCCTTTTTTGCAAATCATGTACGTGCATTTTTAAGTCTTCAATGCAAATGCACCTACTTATTCATGGTAATTGATTTGTTCGGAACAAATAAAGTAGAGATGTCGTTAACGACAGTTAAAAGCTTAAAAGTCATAAGCTATTATGAAAATTATTTGCGAAACAAAATTACATATTGATTGATTTGATTTATTGGATTGACCAGAAAACTTGAAATCTATATTTTAAAAATTAAAATTCCAAATGATGTAAGTATTATTCCATACAAACTCCAAATTTAAACTTCAGTTTTTGCAAAATTGTAAGAGGTAGAGATATGAATGAGATGAAGTTTGAAAAATTTCGAGTCAAGTAATGGCTTCTGTAGCTTCCGAAATACCACCTTAATAAAATCTTTCTGAGGAACTACATTAGAAATTATTGGATTGAAAGTTAACTCGTCGAGCTGACGAAATCTGTTAAACTATTTGCCTTTCGTTATTTTCTCATTACTGTATGGCAAAGCTTTTTGTGTAAAAAAGATTGACAGAAAAAACATACGAAAATCCGCACAAAGAGAAAACGCTGAGAAAGATCAGTGGATTTCAACAACAGTTTCACTTCTAATACCATCAGCTTGTGACAGAAGTTTTGTTTTTAAATTTATCATAATCATGAAAGCTAAGAAAACTTTTACGCAATTCTGGAGTTTAAGGATGAATATATGAAGAATTCGAGTTTTAAAATAGCTTCGAGAGTTCAACATTCGTCAATCTAATATCAAGTGATATGGAAACCAAATTCAATGTGAACTACAGACTTTGAACAGAACAGACACAAACAGAAGTGTGATATACCACTTTGGTCAAAATTATTTGCCGTTCCATAAATCGAAAATTTTGGCTCAACGAATAAAAAGTAACGAAACATTTATTTCATAAACAAATTTATTTACCCAATTCAAATCTTTGGGTCATGTCTGAATTTAAAACTGAGTTTCTAAATTTAATTCGCTGGTTTTGGCCATTTTAGTCAATGACAGATAATGCTGAATTGAAATAACATAGAAAGTAGCTCAAGTAGTTCAAAGACACTCACGACACGACACGATTGATAACTGAATTGAAAAATTACTTCAAAAATCACATGACTTCAATTTTTGTCAGGTGTCTTATGGTAAAAGGATCTGCTCTTGCTCAAACTCTTTTTATGAAGTCCAGCTAGAAGTAGGTTACAAGTATTTAACGGGATTTTAAGTGTGTTTTGAGTTAACTTTTGGCCAAGCTTGAATTTGAATTCAAAATCGAGAAAAAATCGCCTTGAAAAATGTAAACAAATCCGAACCGAGTGAAGTTGCCCACCACAAAAAAAACCAAAACCAATTCAAGCACAAACCCCCGAAACACGCACACACATATACGGCAAAGCGTATAACATCACTGACCTAACCCACTCCGATGACAGGCCAGGGTTTATTACCCCCTTCAGTGTGTGCTGTCTCTTTCTCAACTGACAAATGCATTCCTCTGGCAAATGTCAAAAAGTCAATGGAATTTTGGAAAAATTTCTCCAAAGAATAGCAGCGAAAATGTGAGAGACACCAAACAAACACAAAACTGACAGTTCGTTGAGCTTGTTTTTGAGTTATTAGATACATGGATACATGGTTTTACTGGAATTTGTTTATTATATGAATTATTCTAATAAATTTGCTGCACTTTTCAGGAAAAACGAAAAAGAAAATCATTTTGGAATGCACCCAAAGAAACGTCAAATCCACATCCAAGTAGATGTGAGCAACACACACCACACAGTGAGACACGTTATTCCGGTTATGGAGAGAACAGACACGAATTTTCCGAATTTTTGTAAATTTTTAGGAATTTTGAACAAATTTAGTACGTGAATATGTAATTAAAGCACTGTGGGAAGTATTTATTTTCCGAATAATTGAAGTAAAACCGTGAGACAATTTGCATGTAGATACAAAACGCCAAACACATGTACACACGAGAATTGCTTCAACTGAGAGAGATCACGCACAGAATGGAAAAGGTGAATACAAGAATTTTTATATTTTGTTAATTATATTATTTATTCCAGAAAATTACGAATATTTTCATTCCGGCAAATGGCTTAGCAAAACATCAACGTTATCACTTGAAACAACAATAACCCATTCCAATTAGATATATGTAATATATTCGGAGAATATTCAAACAATCACACTCGGTTTTGGTTATGTATTTTTATCGGCTTTTGCATTAAATTAAAATATTAATTGAAACGTTTTCATTCAACAACGTAACGTCATGAAGCACAATTTTGTGTTGATCAACTTTGGTTCAATTTCGATCTGTCAAATTGTTTTGCGAATCAACATTTTCACTACACTTTTTCGCTATATCCTTTTAGCATTGAATATCTCCGAAATTTTCTCTACACACTCCTTTCAATTTCCATACCATTCATTCAATTCAATACGTACAGCGATTGAAAAGGATTTCTCATTTGAGTGAAAACAAAAAAACCGAAACAATCAAAAACTTTATACTTATAAGAACTCACAACCAAATTGGATATTATACAATATAATTTTTCTTTTGCTTTCGCCGAGCTTTGTTAATTAATTCTAAATATTATTATTTAATTTAATTTAATTTAATTTATTAATATTTTTCGATCTTTCGGCCTTTTCGTCTTAACTTCTGCGGAGCTTACAACTCTAAGCTTGGTCGAGCTGAAACTGAGCCTGAGCCCTGAGCGTCGTGGCGTGTCTTCTCTACTCGGAAAATTTTCATGTACACAAGAATGAAATTGTTCTCCTTTCCAACAGGATTCCGAGATGATGTTCTCATAAATGTAAATTTCTCTCTCACAAACACAACCGCTTACCGCACCCCGAGAATAGCTTCTCTCATTCAATTTTCTCTCTCTCATTTCACATACACTCTTGTGTCTCGTGGCTGCAAACAAATGCGGTAGAACAATTTTGTTTTCGTTTGGAAATGATGGAAAATGCATTCTACACTGTAGAGACTAGAGAGGCAGTGTCGCATTCCGTTCAACAAAAGTTGAACAACATGTTTCAATTCAATTTCGCTTGGAGACGAGAAATTAAAATTGAATAATTAAAATTAATTAATGACGAAAAATTAACATAATTTTGAATTTTGCTAAAAATTTTATCTACACCAAAAACGTCTGCTGGGGAGCTTAAAAGTTCTTCCATTGCAATTAAAGCTCCCTTTGTCGGGTACTGATAACAACCACAATGACACCAGTTTACACGGAATGAGTTGCTAAGAGAACGAGAAAACACGTTTTCATTTAAACACTTTTCTCGTTGAGCCGGTATGAGTAATAAGAGTGTATTGAAAGAGTTGAAAGAGAGTTTACAATCTCTTCAACAGTTCTAGTTGAATGCAGTGTGAAGGATTGAATTTGCGTTCACCAGTGGTGTCCTTGAAAGGGACTTCACTATCAGCCTTTGAATACTGTAACTGCTGGATAGAGCTTTTGTATTTTTGTTAGTTTACGTTTTGACGATAACAAATTAAAAAAAGTGGGCAAATTCCTTTATTATTGTTTGTTGTTATAGCTGCAGTAATAGTACACACTTTGTGAAAATTTGAAGTGCCTACCTATTATGGTTCAAGAGACACAGCCCTGTGACAGACGAGTCATTTAATAGGGCTCTGTTATCACACTTAAAATGAGTGGACTCGAATAACTTCGCAGGGATATGAATGAAAGCAATGAATGAAAATAGTGGATTTTGTAAGTTCTGATATTTAGTATATTTCCATATTTTTTAGTTTTTTCATTCTCTACAAAAATGGCTCCACCGATTTAGCTGAAAACTTAATCAGGTTTAAGTACGCATTTATGAGTTGAATGAAACTAGTCCCACATCGATATCATATTTAGTTCACGAGACAATCAAGGCGAAAAATTCCGCACGAACATACGCACATAAGACATTCGCTCATACGCACACACAGTTTTCTACATAAAAACCATAGGCGACTCTAGGGATCTTGAAACGTGGAGATATGTCAAATTTTGGGATTCACAAAATAAGACTCATTACAATAACTATTGTCACCTAAAAACTATTGGAACTTAAAAATCAACCTTAAACCTTGACTTTCTAGAACTTAACGTCTTAAATTTAGGAAACCCTGTTTTGACCTCCAATTCAACGAAGCACTTTACTTTTGGAAACATGAAACTGACATAATGGCAATTGTTATACTTTCATTTCCTCTATAAGCGTGGTTTCAAACTGATCCTGGAATCAAGGCGAATCCACTTGCTACAACTCAAACACACAAGCCGCCTTATTTTGCTCACTCCAGTAGAGCAGAACTGTCTAATCAAATACATTTACCTAGTGCAAATTAGTTCTCGATAATAACTGGGTTTGCATTGGTCCACTTGATAAATAGTTGCGCTAGAAATATCCAGATGGCGACATGGTTCATGGACATGGACATGGTTCAGAGTTCAATTATTTATCGAGTGAAGTTAGTTAGTTAGTTCTATCCCAATCATTATGGAGTGCAAATTTACACAAAAATGTATGCGATTTGACAGTTCTTCACCACTGGAGTGACCAAGAGAACACGGCTACAGTGTATTGATATACAAATTTATGATCTATTTGCATTACTTAGTATATGATATATATTCCCTGGTACATTTAACTCCGTTAAAAATGTTAAATTCCAAGAAATGAGAAATGTTACTCAGAATAATTCGCACGCGCTCTCGGAATCCATATCGATATACACTTTACTGGATTCTTCGATTCCAGGATCAGATGTGAAAGCAAGAAAGAGAAAATTTACACGCATACCACGATTATAAGAGTGAGATAAAAATTCATTTTTTCGTTGACGTTGCATTTAAGTAACTGAGTTCCAGTTTCCGTTCAAAGATCCAACAAATTTGAAATTTGGATTTTGATTTAAGAAAATGGAACTTTTTGACAGGTGGCGACATTGTCATTATTCAGGTACTATACGAAACTACTGGTGAGACATAAAATTATGTCATTTGAATTACAAGTAAACCACAATGCCTCTTACAAATGGACCATTACAAGTGAGTTATGGTTGGAACGTGGAACGCGCTTATGAATGCCGTTGCATATAAATAAAGATTTTTGTTTTAACAGATTTATTGCCAAGGTAGCATATTTTCAAAGTTTACCAGCTAATACTACCTAAGGTACACATTTTTTGCTGGTAACCACAAGAATTTTTTAATTATTCTTGATGACGTCCAAGAACCGCATGACTGCGAACAAGGTTATTGTAAAAAATTGTGATTTCGATGAGTTCATGACGCAAAGCAATGTATTACATTTATTTTGGAACGAATTCATGCCATCTCTCGTAGGAATTCATCAATTTGGCATTTCTCATATTGAAACTTCAAAGTTTAAAGTCCGTATCACTTTCTGTCAATTTGACTTTTCCCACAATAAAGTAAGGCTTTGAACTTATCTTTCAAGGTTCCCTTATCAAATAAAAAGGTATAGTTGAAAATATATTAATATCTGAGTCGAGATCAATCAAAAGTGTACTTAAGGACATCTCCACGTGGGAGGCAGTTCAAAGGATATAAAGAAATTCTTTCTTTTCTCACAGGATACAGTTAACCGGAAGTATTGATTGAAACGATTAAAAAGAAGAATTCATTAAAGACGATATAGATGCGAAGGAATGCGAAGAATTTCATTTCTATGTACATCAATTTACCTGAGAAATTACACCCAACTAGGAGCAAAGGAAAAATAAATAAATTTCGAAATGTATAAGGATATGAGTCCATTCATACGTGTTACAGGATGAATTTAATTTCGTTCAACACAATTATATCCTTTTTATACCTTCGTAACAATTAAGGAATTAATCTAAACACTTTTATCGCTCAAGGATAATGTGTCGAAGACGAATAGAAGTGAGGGACAATAATCGATATGACTCCGATTAGGATATAGAACGTTCAGCTTTTAATCTGTAACTAATAAGCTTATCACGGAAATTAGTGATATTGGAATTACCATCAGGTTACACTCGCTGAGGATATAACGAAACCTTTCACAAATCACATTCACAAAATGAACTTTTCGATTCAGGATATCACAATATCATCAATGTTGGAATATCAGGATTTCAGGATAACACGATACAAGGGATACGAAGAAAGTTCATTAGTTCGTATCGTTTTGTTCGTGTTTTGGTCCTTATTTAGTGCGACAGGGTAATTTCTTTTATTTGTTCTGGACTTTAAATAAGATTAAATGAATTCATTTATTTATTGGATTGAGTTATTGTACACGATTTATTTTCCGATTAATTCGAATGTTTCATTAATTCTAGTCAATTCATTTTTCACGCACTCTTTACTGTATGATAGAGAAAAACACGTTCTACAAATTCTACAAAAACTTTGACAGATGAATCATTATGACAGATTGCCAAAACACATTCCACATTAAACATTTTGTGGAATTTATTCTAACATTTTTTAAGCAAATGGAAAAACTCACTTACCTTGGTATATTTTCGCTCACCTCACTGTGATTGTACTGAACGAAACTTAAAAAATTTTAGCGAAAAATTTTTAGCAGAGTGAAAATCCTGATCAATAAATCCATGATTGACTTGTTATGTTAAAAAACACAGAATTTACAGTTCAAAATTTGTTCCACTGGAAATTAGTTTCGACGGTTGAAAGTGTGACCCACTGTAGTTCATGCTGATAAATGAGTGAAGGAATTCTTTGTGGAAAATTTGGTTTGGAGTTTAATTTAAACATGGCAAAGAGTGGCATACAAATGTGTTTCATGATTTTTGAGGTGCGTGCTCATTCTCATCACCAGTTTCAGATAACTACCTAACACTTGGGAAGTTTTTCAAAGAACAAAATATAATTATAAAAATACATAAGGAAACGCTATCAACGCCATCTGTTCGTATCTACGCTATGATAATCAAAGGCTGATCGGCTAGATTTTCATATTGTCAGAATAAATGCGATTTTATCCTCCTATAAAACAGCCAGGATATAACCTTGAATTAAGGTGATGCGACAATTTTTATGCAAATTTAGAGTCTGCCAGTATCATGTTCTAAATAACTTCGACAGATACAATTTTAAGGATATTATCGATTGCGGGAACAAAGATGAGGGGCAGACATCTTCGGGAACGAAAAAAATTTCATTTCAAGTTACCCTAATTTACCTTAGAAATTATAGATCCTTGACAGGATGAAATAAACTCCCGAAGCGTAATATGAATGTTCGTGAATGGGGGGAATGTAAAAAAGAAACGACTCTTACAAGGATACATACACTTGTTGAGTTTATTGTGTTGATTTCTTTATTAAAAATATCATTTAAGGACATAATGAAGACACCAGAAGCACAAGCAGGAAAATCGGGATGACCAGGACAAGCAGGACCTGAAGTAGGAGCGGGGATTCCCTGGTTTTCCATGAATTTTATTGGTTTGTGGTATTCTTTATGACGATAGCAATTAAGGTTATCTATCAGAGCATGGGTGTCCTTTAAATAATGTACACAGGACAAGGTCAAAAAGGACGAACACGATGACATTCATTTGTGATGTGGGTTTACATGTTGCAATTGCTTTAAATCTGTAACTAATTAGATTAACACTGAAATTTGTAACGTCACTGGTGTTGAGTGGTCTTGGAAATGTCATGAAAAGGATTAACTGAAGGACATCAATGTGTAATGTTCGAGGGACGTGCTAATCCATCAAAATTGGACCACATTCGGTTCAGGGTGTCCTTGCTGTAAGGTTTATTAGTTGAAATCGTTTTCGACGAGGACGTTCGTGTTGGAATTAACTTCGGAATTACATACTTTGTGATGATCCTTTTTGATTCCGAATCAACTTTAATCAAGGGAATAAATCACCGATTGACGTACGTAATCCTGACCACCAAGGGAAGCGGATTCAATATTGAAATTCATTATAACCCCATGCAACCCTTAGTATTTATTAGCTTAGCTTATTGTAGAACAACGAAATCACGAATTTTCTTACATTACGTGATCCTTGCCAGAATACCTGATAAAGATAAATCATTTAAGTGCTTTTGATTAAGAATAAATCAAAATTTTAATTATTATATTATAGGTGAAACACAAGAAATCAATAATTTGAAATTTATCCAAATAATTTAAGAATTTTTATCACTTTAACGCTGCCAATAGTTTGTTGCTTGAAACGAATTCGCTTATACACGAGTAAATGTCTGTTCATGCGACAAATTGGATAATTACAGAAAATTTTCAGTGCCCGGAACTTGGTGTTCTAACGAACATTTTCTCCAAAGTCTTGTTAGTGTGGAAAAGCTCTTTAACACTTCGAATGAAGATATAGATAACCAAGGCAAAGTGGTTGAATTTGAATTACAGCACACAAAAACCCCTTATTGAATCAGTGATAAAAAGCTGGATAATGACAGCGGCACGTGTGCTGAAGGTGTCTGCACAAGTTGAGTAAAGTTGGTATCAGTACCGGAACTGCTCCAGTATTGGCAAGTTCATGAGATTATGATCGTGACACATGAGGAAGAATCCCAACCATGGCACATACCTTCATTTCCTTCCTGCACCAATCAAACAACGCAATTTGACAGCTTGATGACCACGGTGTTATTCCTTTCACTACCATTACGAACTATTGAATTTTCGATTAAAATGACTTTCAGTTTGCGACGATGAAAGCTTATAGTAGTCAAACATAACCTGTCGGCGGGAGGTTCAATTAACTGAGCTCATACATCATTATTTTCCCTTAATGATATTTTGAAATTTCAATTTTCTCACTCAAAAATATTAACGACTTTATCATAGTAAAAGCATTTCATAGTCCAGTAAATCATTTATTTCTCATCAAATGTCGGAGTCGAAAAAGTTTCGATTTCGAACATTTAACAAGAAACTTCAATTAAGTCAGGAAGTAAATTCGAAGTCAATCTGTACAGCTTCATTTATTGATGAAGAAATATTTATTTCTTTTTTCTTATAATAATATTTTCCCAAAAAGTCCATAACGCTAATTAATAAAGTTTTCTAATATCCCGTTGAGTTGTTAAGTGGAAGCTCGTTGCGATTTGGTCGTCTGCATTTTGTTTGAATTGGAAATTTCTAGAATACACAAATTTCAAAGAAAGCCGACATTTTGAAAGTATTTTGAAAAAAATAATTAAAAGGAAACTCAAGAAAAATATCTTTTCAAAAGACGATTTAATTTTAAAAAGATTTGCAGTTCGGAAAAATGTTTTCACCGCTTATTTGTTGTTGATTTGTTGATGGGGACAAACGCCGTTTTGGATGAATTTTTAAATGGAGTAATATAGGAGCTGTATTGTCCTGCAAATTGAGACCTTCAAGTGTCTTCTGTTAGCCTTCACAAATATCATCATGAGACTACCTCACTTGAAATTCCCATCCTCAATATGAGTTTTCGAAGTAAAGCTTCCCTTAGAGACTTTTTAAAAGGATATTTCCCCATCGTTTAGTTATCACTTATCAGCACAAGGTATAATAAAATAAAATAAAAAAATAAATAAGTAAAATAAATAACAGAAGCTTAACTTCGACTCGAAATTCATGAGAGCACGAATGATGCTGATAAAAATGCTCTTGAGATATGAAGAGCTCCTGGTAGCCATGGCGACGCTTCAATCCAGCAGAAACAGAAGCTAACCGAGCACTTTCAGACAGGTGAATACACCTGTAATCAAGGATGTGTTGTGATTGGGTTATATAAACTTTCAGACACTGCTGGAAGGTGAACGGTGCAAGCGATCAATAATTCATGAACAGATAAAACTTAGTTCTCTTTGCTTTGAGAAGAGTAAAAGCTTACCCAGTATGTGGAGAAAATTCTCAATAGAAGTATAGTACACTCATGCTATGTTCGACAACAGCATTGCCAGATTAAATGCAACTCCACAATTTTGCCAAGTCCATTTGAGAAACAATTCAAACACGAAATGTCAAAAAATTTCCATCATTCCAATGAAATCATCGTGCAGATACGCTTTTTGCACCTAGAGACAGATGGCGACATCACCAGCATTTTATTATTTTCAGGAGTTTGGGTTTAATTCTTCCTGTGGTCACTTCCCTGGACTCCTGTTACATCCCACGGCTTTGAGACGTCATGAAAGTTCTGCTTAGCGACATCCCTGTGTCGCTAGCCTAACACTATCTCTATCACAAAAGTGTTGATGTTAGAAATTTTAGAAGTCAACGTAGTTTCGGTATTTAACTCCTAGCAGCGCTGATGTGGACTTGTTCCTTTTTAAATTTTGAAATTATTATGTTCGGAATAAAACAGGAGATCAATTGGGGAGTAAAGAGATAAACAATAAAAACAAAATGTTGGAATGAGTACAAGATTGGTTTCCCTGTTTTCCTTGTTTACAAATAACAACAATAATAAATATGTATTATAGGTATCTTGATTTGATGCGATTTTCTTCGCGTAATCATCTTAAGAACTTCCATTTTGTTCCGAGTCCTTTAACAAATTTTTTTCTCATTCATTTTGAAACCCTCAACTAAAAGGATACAAACGCCATTATAAATGTTTTGTGATTTTTCTGGAATCTTAAGAAAAGCCTTCAAAGGACATTTGAAGTTGAAGGAAAATAAGTTTTCTGCTGATATTCTTCAAAGTTTTCGCGTTATCCTTGACTCGTCCCTATTGTAGATGTACAGAAATATTTTTTTTCCAATGCAGAAATTGCACTCCATTTTGAAGGAGGTTCCTGTATCTCGAATGAAAAGGAATTCAAGTATCTTTCCTGTCGTTTCTTATTACGTTTGATGCTCCTGTTCTTAATCTTTTAGTTTCATGTTTTATCAAAAGTTTTTCCTCGACTTGGAACGATTTAATTTCGTTTTTTTTTTTCAAGCTTCTTTCACTTGAAAAAAAGTTTATTTTAAGTTTAAGTTTATTCGTCCGTGAGTTTGTTAAATAACAACTTTTCTAACACGTTCTGATGCAGCATGTACCACCAACAATGGTGGCAAGAAAAGTTTCAATTCATTTTAGAGTCGATTTTAGTTTTTACCTGTCGAGTTTCTTGCTTCAATAATATTAAAGAAACAAATTGAATGGATTATCTCTTAAGTAGAAGTGTTATTCCGTCCTTATTTGCTTTCAAACCTAGAAGAACAAGGAAATGAATCCTGTACCCTGTACTGGAAAACACGGGGGTTTTAGTAAATTTTTTATTTCTTAATTAATCTGCACTTGTTATCCAAATATAATATTTTAATACAATTCCATGAAACACTTCCTTCATTAAATTCAATAATTCAGTTTCCTAGCAATGAAAAACAGAAACTTTTTCCGATTTGTAGTCCAATGCAGATCTCTTAATAATGAAAACTTATAAAATGGAGTATTAATTTAGTCTTCAACTTTATTGAACTAATAGTAAATCTAAGGACGTCCGCACACGGAGCTACCGGAAAGCAAATGATTAGTGACTCGACTGAGTAACCAGTTTCCTTTAAATCAATTCCCATATAAACATATGGACGCCATACATGGCGCTACTGTTTGCTAACTGGTTTTAGATTTCTGGGGACCGGTTTGCAATCAGTCACCAGCGGACTGGCATGTCCACTCGCTTATGGCAAAGTTTACAACTTTCCTTGGACATTCTGGAGAATGATACAAACATAGCATCTGAAATTTCTAATGAGTTTTGGATATGTAGCTGCGTCTGTGGAACCTGGTCGCTAACAAGTCAGGAACTGGTTTGCAATGCAGGTTACCAAACAGTTTAATTTGCTTTTAGAGAGCCTAATTCCATCTTCAGACTGCACGTGTGCAGTCAGCTGATTATCGAACCAAAAGGTATAATTTGATGGATATAGACATTTGTCAAACTGACAGAACAAATGTACAAAGTAAATATCAATAAAATGGAAATTTGAACTCAAAAAAACGAAAAAAAAACTTAATGTCACTTTGACAGAGAAAATTCAGGTTAGGATTTGCCACTTTACCGAAATTTGCGTTCAAACGAAATGTATGGGTAAATGGAGCGCAGCAATCAGCTAGAAAAATATATGCGTCAGTCAAAAACTAACAGCGACAGAAGTGAAACTGTTTATGTTATTCAAAAACTGTCAAACAATGCCCGGAAACTATTCTCGGCGTCTTTGTAACTTCGATCTTTGTAAACTTTTTCCACACCTCTTACTCTGCTTAAGTAACTGGTAATTAGAAAAAGACAAGGATTTTAACAGATTTATTAGCTCTACGAGTTATCTCTCATGCCAAAACTCCTATAGTGTCGCTTAAAATGTTTCACTTCAATAATCGGAAAATTTAATCAGATTTTTACTAAAAGTTGGTGTGTGAAGTAAGAAGGTGTAAAAATTACTTAATGTCAAAAACATACTGATGTCCATGTAAGCAGCATTACTGTACTTTTACTGGTTCGATTTGGTTTCAGGTAGACATACTGATAATAAATAAGTTTAATATTACTCCGAAACACTAAGGCAGAAATGGGTTTAACTCCATCTAGTGGTGAAGAGGTTAGTTTTTTTTCGCCTGGTTAATACATTGTTGAGAAACCCTCTAAAATTACTTAATGTGGCCATCAATTTCAAAAGATTTTTTCAAACAAAATCACGTTCTGAAATTTGAAACCTCATTTGTCCGTCAGGTGGACTTTCACGTTCATATTAACGTCAAACTCCAAATTTCAATGAAATCAATCATTAAAACGTTAATTACTGCTTTTGGGTAGTGTAATTTAAGTAGATTAATTTTGACTGTAACAAAATATTTGAAATATTTTCATTGAAACTTTGTCAACAAAGGCAAGTGTTACTAAAGTCCAGAGTGGACGATAGCACTTCAACATCGGCTTTATTCAACAATATCCAGTTGCTAAATTCCACATTCTACGTTCGATTGACTTAATTAGGTCTAATGAACTGTATCCATGTAGAATCTGCACGGCACAATGTAAGCCAGTAAAGGTGTCGGATTTCTTTTGAATGGGGATAATCCAATAATTTTTGGAGTTTCCGTCATCTGCTTGCGGATATCATCAATCTTCCTAGAAACAAGTGATCGATTTCAGGCGATGCCTGGTGATATTGTGACACAAATCCGGGAATTCGTGATTTGGGTAAACCCGAAGGTGGCGGCTTCTATTGATCCAAATATTTACGTATATTTTTCAAAATGATTCAACTCCATCTTGACGTGAAAAATCTGATTAAAAACAAACGCGGAACGCCACTCACTGAACAATAAAATTTTAATCAGATTTTGACCTGTAATCAATCAATGAGTTAAGATTGATAAAAGCTGTGAGTAACAATTTCATATTTATCGATTACTCAACAATCTTGAGGTTGACTTGAGTTATCTCAAAGAAATAATTGAATAGTGATGGTAGAGAGTTATCAAAATCGAAAAATGAAAAATGAAAAGCTGAAAAATGCAAAATTGTTCAGAAAAGAGTCACGAGTTTATCTTAATTATCGAATTAATTCAATTTCTTTAATTTACCAAAAATTCCGTGAACAATATTTCTGTTGCGAAAATCAATTTCAAATTTGGTGCACAAGAAATCACAACCGACCAAGGAGCCATCTGCGTGTGAAAGCAGTAAGTTTATACAAAGCTTTCAACTTGATGTGTGTACAGGAAAATGAACTTTGAACGGATGAACGTGAGAATGAATGAATGAACGAGGAATGAACCGTCAACTTGGATGAAGGCGGGAAAATTCGTTATTGCGTGAAGCTCTCACGTACAGTACAAACGGATATTGGTTGCTCCTGTAAATTTTATTTTATTAACGAATTTTCAAATTTTTAATTAAGTTTTTGAATCAAAAATCACGTAAAATTGATAAATTATTAAATAATTTCAGTATTGCAACGATTCCCTACTTATTACGAAATGAAACTGCTGCCAGGCTTCCGAATTTTCCTGCTAAAAAACTGAAAATAATGTGATATTCTTTATTATAAAAATCTTTTCAATCCAATTCAGTAAATCATTTTTGTTTCAGAATGACATTGGCATCAAATGAAGGAGATTCCAGAAGTTTAAATTTCCTTCCTGTACTTTTTATGCAGAATCCTTTCAATTTCGTCAAAGCAATAGGAGCATGTACGTACTGAGAAAATTTGGTTTTGAATTGCAAAACAAAAACAAATTGTATATCGATTACTTTGTAAACAAACTATTAGCCAGATTGATAACACTCCCACAGATATCAGAACACCTGCTTAAAAGACATGATACCGTCATGAGCAATCCTGGTTACGTTCATATCAACTTGTGACAATTTCGTAACACTTTCATGTAACAAGGGAATGTGGCGATAGCTGTTTATCATTACATGTTCAGATAGCAATTATTATTGTCATTAATATTTACACGTAATGGCTATTTAAGCGATTAATAACATTTTGATAGGAGAAAGTAGAAAAATTCACACATCTATGGATGCCAATTTGTTGGAGAAACCCACTTCCATCCGAAACGAAAGTGAAAACTCATAAATTATGAAAGCATCCTTTTTGTTAACGCTACATCTTCATGTTTCAAGAGAACTTCGAACAAGTGTCTCGACTACGTGGAATAATTTTACCCCAGAGAAAAGGGACCTTTGTAGACATTGAACGATTTAGTAGCTCTCATGATAGCAGCACAAGATAATCCCAAGTATGTTCTTTCTTTTAGGATCAAGGATATCAAGGGTATTAAGAATTCCAGAGTACACGCTTGTGTTACATGAAAAATTTCGCATGTATTTAAGACTGTACATCCTTAAGAGACTCCTTAATGAGGAACGTGATTTGACTGGTGTATGAGACCACGTCTATAGAACACTCCACAACAATGTGGTTTCACAAATCTGCCTAGACGCATAATATTGCTTTTCAGCCCTCGCTTTTATGAGCAATTGCCGCTCTTGTTTTGTTATTGAAGTTATTGCTGATAATGAAATCATGAAAACCACTTAAAGAATTCTAACAAATCAATATCCAATATCGATATAGTGCAAACATTGTAATAAATAATACATATTTTCGGCAACACACCCATGAATAGCACGCATACTGGATTGTGTCACGCACAGTTTGAACAGGACACGTAAAAAATGTAAAGAATCTCATGAATTTCCATTTGTTTCGAGGAAAAGAACATAGCTCGTCTTGGAGTCGGGCCAATAACCTTCAAGTCAAGGACCCTTCGAACAATCCTTCTGATTGAAAACGAAATTAAAGCTCACACGCCATTAGCCACGACACCGTGTTTGGAGAAGTAGGTCAGTCCACTAAATAACAATTTCTTTCCTTGTTAATTATTAATGTGAACAGGAGTTATTAACAATAATTTGATAAGTCTTTCGGATGAACAATTGCTCCAGTTCTACGTTTTTCATTTTTCGCAAACTGTGTCAAGTCCTTTTCCGCCAGTCCTAGACACATGAAAAACGTTGTGTGTCTTCGAGAGTCTGCCTTCATTGTTTTCGTTTAGGGCGTATTAATGAAATACACAAAAAACAACATTCAGGGCAAGTGCTTAAGGATTTCTTGAAAATTTTCCTTTCTTCGTGTTTTAGATCCTTGACGCCTTGACTTGCGTTCCATCGCAAATCGTGAATGAAATGAACAAATTCCGAATTAAGATTAAAGAATTAATTTTTAGGGTTCTGTACCCTTCGCTGTCCGTCCGTCTGTCACAAGGTTGTACGAATATTTCTTGAACCATAATAGATAGACACTTCAAATTTTGATACGGAACGCTTCATGTGCGGGTGCGACTTGTACTTACCCACTTTATTATTTATTTCTTCCTGTGTTCGTGTATGAAATTATAACAACACAAATTATAACAATCACGTCCCAACATCAAGTTATCCACTCAAACATGAGAAGATTTATCACTTTAAGCGGCGAGAAAAATAAATTTCATAAATTACTTATGGATAAATATTTACCACGTGTTGGAGCAGATTCATTATCAAACATACACGTTAATTGCTGCAAGTGTCCACGTGCACAAACAAGTCAATCAATACAGAAAGTTATATTACCAGGAAAATTCTGTATCCAAGTCGTTTTTGTGACATCAATCTGATGGAAAGGATTCTTACGAAACAAATCCTATCAGCATGATAATAAAAGTCCTACCCGACACTTCTAGGATAGACAACTTTCTTCTCAAATTACGACTCAGATGACATTCGAATTTAAATATTTGCGACTATAAACTCTTCTTGAGGTTAGTGTAACGAACAAACTTAACAAAGGAAATTATGTTTACGAGCAATTATTGCATTTTTGTAGAACTGTCAAAAATAATGATTATTGGCGGATGGATTCACATTCATAAAGATTTAGTCAACGTGACTTTTGTAATATCACGTCATGATCAAAATTACTATCGCTTATAACATGTTTTCTTAATATTCTTTCGACGAAAAACAATTTCCCTGTAATCAGTAAGCAGAAAGAAACATTTGAGCTTTTCCGCAAAAAATTACGGATTAGGATAACGCCAGTAAAACAAAACCGAAGCCAATCTCTTTGTGGTGGATGTCTTTTTTTGTACACCCTTGTCGAAGGACACTTTCGTTTAGTTCCTTTCGATATCCTTGTTCTGTTCAATTCGAAAAGGAAAAGAAGACAGCAGTAAAAATAATGAGGCCTGTACACGAATTCAAGACATATTTAGGTCAGTTTAATTATCCTTGGCGAAATGTGACTAAACGCGAAAACCTCTTGACGGAATTTAATTAAACAAACACTCTTGGAAGAAACGTTAAAACGCAATAACCTCTAACGAATATAATAAGAACCCATCCTTGTATATCCGTAGCAAGTTATCTTTAACGTTTTGGCTGACTGCCTGCAGTTATATGCGCGGCTTCTCATTGTCGAATCGATGAACATTTCAGACGATTATTCCACATTCGGATTTCACCTTGTATGTGGTTTTGAATTCGGCACATAGAGTTGATCTATTTCGGATACAAATCGAATTGTGGAAAAAGTCGATTTCTTCCAAGTTTCATAGCAACATATCCGGAAGAGTTCCAGTTATTAAATACTATTTGTGGGTTAGCCAATTAACAAACGTCGTGGCAGCAATTGCAAGTGTACAATCTGAGCAAAATGAAAATGAAACCAGAGGGCCCAAATCTCTGGCATTAGAGCTGCAGGAGTGTGAGATATGAGAAACAGCATTAATTTCTAAAGAAGACGTGACCAGAAGCTAAGCTGGTTTCCAGTAGTCTGAGTTCTGTGTGAGTCGCATTTGTACTCCGGCGCATGGTGAGGCAATAAATAATCTACATGTACAAATACAAAGAGGAGCAAATTGTTAAATTCAAAATTCGATTAAGTATCACTGCTCCAAACTGTTTAACGATGGCGACCAGCTATAAACTTTTAAGCATCTGAAATTTATGTTCCAATATGACACAACACAAATTGCAATAAAAACCTTTAGTAAAGTTGGATTGAAATGCCATAACCACCAGTATGGCAACTCTGGTCAATCACCAACTCACGCCACACCAAAACCGACGCAGTCAGTCGAACATGCCACACCGGACGAATAATACATGATGGCAGCAGACGACTCAGATGACCACGCCACGGTTAGATGGATGACGCCATAGGTGTGAGACGATACAATTGACATTATATTGTGATAACTGAATTGAATGAACTGTGAAATAATAAATAATAAAGTGTACATAAATAATCCAACCAAATAAATTATAACCTCAACAAATTTTTATGATATAAAGTCTTAAAGTAACCTCATCATCTATGGGCTTTAATTGAAATCACTTGAGACGCTTTAGAACTTAAGCACTGTCAGTCAGCATTCACAGCAACAAATAAGTCTAGGGCACAGAGCAGATTGCTAAAGGGAAAAAGGTCTTTACTGGCTTAAGTCACTAAAAGATATAGTCGCCATAAAAAGTGTAATCAAGGTGGGTGTCATATTTCCGACTCATAAAACCACATCACGCTAACAAGGAGATAAAACTTTTTTGCCGCAAAACAATGTCAAAAGGATGTTTAAAGCATGTTTTCCACATAATTTTCGAGGTAAACTTAGAGCACATGATATCTTTATGGTTTCAAGAACAAAACCTAATAAATTGCTTGAGTGCTCATGAAATACTGCACTGCTCAAGGATTTTTTGCCGGTGCCACAAACGCAGGCTCTTCTATTGTGATAAAAGCTTGTCATGATTTTTAATTTAAATCCTGAATCTTGTATATACATTTCTTTTCACATATTTCTATAGGTAAATGATATTGCAGTCAAACGGAATATGCAAACTGACCTGATTTTGCTGATGTCCTAGTTGGGATGACTGAGAATCGGTTTCAAGTGATGCTGCAGTGTTCACCGGCATTGGAACACAAATTACCCAAACATCTTCAACTTTTGGGTATTTCATAACAAGTTTTCCACAAGAATTTGAATTAGAACAATTTTGTTTTTTTACTAAAATATTTTGCTGAACTTTAAGATGTTTTCTCCAATTGGCACTTAAGCTTGGACACATGCAAGTAGCATGTGGAAACATTTTGGTTTATTTGAATTGGTTTTGATTTTCTTTCTTACCGTATCCACCTTGAACTAAATTTCAAACCTGCAATATTCTTATATCGATCTTAATTTCAGTTTAAATTTTCACTACATTTCACACTTTAAACAACTCCTGGAGCACTTTGGAATCAATTAGACTTCCTTAATTAGTCGTGAAATTGAACCACATTCATTGGTAGTAATTTAAAAGAGTTTCCGTCTGCCAAGAAAAGGCGCAACGGCCCACAAATGAAGTTTTTCACTTTTCCAAGTTTAAATTTTTGTCATATAATTCACCAAAATTCTTTGCACATTCCAGTATCGTGCGAGAGAAGGTACTAATAGCACAATCAAGTTAAGAAAGCCTATCGCAACAAAACACACACAAAACAACTCGTCAAAACATATAAAGTTCACTCGTTATGGACATCCGACTTATCCAATTCAGGGTTGTAAGAGAACAGCCTGTTTATTGAGGATGTTTCAATTGAAAGTCCGGACGAGGGAAAAGAAAACAACGGAAAAACGTATTATAAAAGATATAATCAAAACTGGGGAGCTTTGACATACATATACTTTCACAATGTGGACGATAACGTTTCATAGCGGTGTGATATTGCGGCGTACATAAAGAAGTGTATACTTGCGGCATCATATATCAAAGACGTAACACAATCTCTGCTTCTAGGAGCTTTCAGAGTCCTTTCGTTTTCATAACATCCCCTCAAAGTATTATCCTTATTTCACCACCCAACCATTACAAAGGAACAAAACTTTTACTTCTACACATAAAACGGAGAAACATACTGATGAGCTTTACAATTGATATCCTCCCTAAAAAGCCTCAAGGGCTGTTTTATAACAAATGGTAGTTCCCATTCCATTAGGTTTCAATTTCGATTTCGATTACCTTCACCCGGAACTCATACGTTTCTGTCGGAATCTTTTTGGAATTGTTAGGATCAATTTGTTCTACCCGGCTGAATGGAAGCTTTCAAGGAATTCCATAAACATACCCTCATGCTCGAGTATAGTCCAAAGAAACATTTTCACCTTTCCCCGAATTTTCCATAAAATAACAAATGATAAACCATAAAAAGCTCAATTTCACTTATTCAACCACGTGCAAATGTTATGTGAACAAGTTTCAGGGTGAAAATAAACAATTTTCGACAGAATTACGGGTGAAAAAATAAACTTGAGAAAGTTTACAAGAAATCATTTGGGAGAAAATTAATTCGTCGAGTAAACAAATTGTTGTTGAAGAGTTTTTAATGTTTACAGAAAATATTTTTTATTCATAATTTTCTTTAAATTTTGTTTGATGTTACCCAAAAGGCATTTGTTGACTGTTTTAACAAATTTATGATGAGAATCACTGTAGGGGATGAAAAGTTTCCTGTAATTTATTAAAATTCAAAATCATTTGAGGGTTGCCCTCGATTTGTTTGTATTACTGTTGGATTCTTTTAGAAACCAAAATCAAGAAATTTTTTCTTCAATAACTTCTAACATCTGACATCATTATAATAAACCTGGTTCCCTTTACAAGTTCGGTTGGAAAACAGAATAAGAATATTTTCCAAAATAAATGAATCTTTTCTTCCCTCTATCCAACAACAAGCAGAATCTGTACTTTTATGGTTATATCAAACTATGGATTATTTGACAGAATGAACAAAACATAATTTACTTAATTTAATTGCAAATGTGTAACAAAGTACCTACAAGAAGTTTATTTAAACGCAACACGCTTTCAAAATTTCTAATATTCTATATCTTTTCACATCTAAAACGATATCAGCGATCAAGAATCTGTAAATATAATGTTCTCATTAGGATAGGAACTTGTGGTTGGTCTTGAATTGTATTGTACCTCTTCCGTGTTGGTTTTGTTTTGGTACATCTGGCTCTAGCTGCAAAAAATGTATGATTAAATTTTAATAAAACAAGAACTTGGTTTCATACCTTAATAACACTTTCAAATATGCATGTAAAAGCATTATCGTCTAGTCTATAAGAAACATTTGTGTTATATACAGTTAACTCGCCCACTGGGGTGCAAGTTTCAGACTTACTGCGGAACTCTTTCCGCTTGTAATTGGCATGCGAGGGTTTCAATATCTGGCTTCTCGTCGACAGGCGAAGTTCTGTAAATGAATGATGATTTCGTAATTCATTAACTAAGATTTCGAAGTGAACTTACGCCCTTTCAACCTTGATCTCTACTTGAGCGTTTTCATTTCTTCCGATGTCATGATTTGTCAAGTAATTTGCGTTTCCAAGTTCGTCTTCCTCGTAGTTTCCATAATCCTCTTCACTGAAACTGTCCTCATCAGTATATTCATTATCGCCACTTCTAAAAGAAACAACGTGAAGTATTTCTAATATAGAATTAAAAGTATTTTGTTCTACGAGGAAAATGAATAGGATGACCCAGAGTCTGCGTCAAATTCCGAATCTGATTCAGACGTTGAACCATAGTCGCTTTCGCTCCCAGACGCACTTGAATACTCCTCTTCATCTTCCGATGTGGACATTGACGAGTGGCGCAAACGTTTTGATTCAATACCCGATTCTGTGTTAGGTTTTCGCCTTTTCCTGTAACTCAATAGGAAACATATCAAAATGTTGATGGAACCAAAGTTTCCTTCACCTTCTTTCATTCATTTGTGTTAAACGACTTGAAGCGCCTACTAGCAATAGCAACGCTGCTAGTTTTGTTGAACTATTCATTTTTACACTATATCTTATTTCAGGGAATAACTAGAAACTCAGTACACAAGCTTGGATATCTTGTTGGCAAACAAAGCTAGCTAGATGCTGTCAATCACAGTGACAGGTGGCCCGCCAACTTTGTCTGGAATTGAAATCATCGAGCGATTTTTTGTTGAACTATTAATTATTAATAAACTAATCAACTAAAGTGAAATTTATATTAATAATCAAATTAAATAATTAAATAAATTAACTTGAAAATGTTAATGATTCACTATATTTATGTATAGTCCAAAATATGTCATGTATATTGTAAGAATATTATAACTTCATAAATTTGTATTAATTAAATTAAGTAATAATTTTATAATATTGAAATAATTAAACAATTTAATTAGGTGAAAAATTAATTAAAAAATTATGAAAATTGTATTTAAGGACAAATAGCAAACGAATCCAACTTCACGTTCATCCACATAACGCAAATTAGACGTTTGGTTTGGGTTTGCTTGTAGTTGCGCATTCGCTCCACCCAACACAACCTCACATTTCCCTGCATGTACACAGCATGTCCGCATGTATGACATGTGGCGTATTAGAGAGAATAGAGAATTTTCACATGCAAGTTGTCCATCTCAGATTTTACGAAAACGTGAAGTGGGAACGGAGCGCAAATACAGTGCAAAGTATTTATTTTGAGTGAATTTTGAAATTAATTCCACCAGAATTTCTTAAATAATTTTTGTATCGTCTGTTGAATTCGGTAAGACTTGTTAATGTTTGTTGATTTTATGTAAGCTCGAAAAGAACTGCAGCAAAATTGAAATTTGTGGGAAATGTCAAAAACGTCCCAATGACATATTTTGTTGTTTACATCGTTCGTTTGCGTCTGTCAAAATGTCAGAAATTGTTTAATTTCAGTTGCAAAACAGAGTTGGGAATGATTTAAGACATTTGCTTTATGTATTTGTTTTCATTTTTGATTCGAATAGAATGTGAAAGCCATGCCTGCACCATCCAGGCCAAGAGGATTTACTGGTAGCTCGAGTGGCTCGGCGGGACGACCAGCACCCAATACTCCGATGTCAGAACGACAGCAAATGGCACTTCTGATGCAAATGACTTCTTCATCAGCTTCACCTTCATCGTCTTCGGTTCCTGGTAATGTTCATGAATGAATTTGAGTTATTGTGTAATACACGATTTCTGTTTTTAGACATTACACCTAGTACTACTAGCTCCAGTCATGGTCCAGCAAGGTCTAGAGATCGCAATGAACGTGGAGAGACTGCATTACATGTGGCTGCTATCAAAGGCGACCAAGATGCAACAAAGAAACTCTTGGAATCAGGGATGAGCCCGAATGTTACTGATTTTGCAGGTTAAATCACGATTTACTATCAACTTTCGGTTTCTTACTAATGGTTAATATCACTTTTAGGTTGGACACCATTACATGAAGCATGCAATCATGCACACTACAATGTCGCATTGACTTTAGTCAAAGCTGGAGCAAATGTTAATGCAAAAGGACTAGAGGACGAAACACCTCTACATGATGCAGCTTTAATTGGTCATATGAAATTAGTTAAAATGCTGGTCGAAAAAGGTGCTGATATTCACGCTAAAAATCGCAAAGGTAAAACACCTATTGATGTAGCGGCAGCATCTGTTTCGTCGTATCTTGCATCTGTAAGAGGTAAGTGAGATAATTTCATTAACCAGATTACCCTCAGGTTAAAACTATACCCATATCCTTATAATACAGAATACATTGATGACTTGTCCCAACGTTGGATATGATTTCAGTATCATTCCTCATTTATCATATTTACATATTTATATTACAATTTAGTTAACAGTCAAATTAAAGTATCACGTATGCTCAATCTATAATGAAGATTCACCAACTCACAGTCTGCTCTGTCATCTCTTCCGAATAATTTCAATCAACATGATATTGTAATGAATTCTTGTAATAATCGCTACACTATCACTGTGTACTTTCTGTTAATTTTGCAGTCACTGTTGAGTATCACCCTCGATCTTTATTTCAATTATTCGTGAACACACGGCAATTCACTTGAAACGAATTTTGCTTTTATATAATTGCGGGTATCCGTTGATGCGTTATTCAAAAAATGAATCCAAAATTATTATCAGAACACTTGCAGGTAATAGAAGGCACCCTCTAATTTATAGTATCTCATAAAACCAGAATAAATTTCCACAATTCACATTTTTAATTACCCGAGAGCTGTGTAAATAAACCCCAAAGCGCAACAACTGCATATTAACATAATATAGAAATGGCAAGAACCTCTTACGTGCTATTCAGTAGGTATTGCGAAAATTCTACAATCTTCCGTTCTTCCGAGTAGCCCCAGGAAACAGGGGGGAGAAAATTCATTTTGTTTTCATTCTGTTCTCCTGGAAGAGTTGATTGTTGAATTTTGTTGATGTTGATTCTGGGATTCTGGAGTGTACACACACGTTCAGTATTAAATCCCATCTACATTTATCATTCCAGTGACGACATGAGGGTGCTCCCCTTCTTGTTAAATGCTATATAGTTATTATTTCCTACATTAGATTATGAGAAACGGTAATTGTTGTATGAAAAAGTTTAATAAACATCCCAATCATGATGGGATTCCCAGACAATGGGAATGCTCAACTATGGATACATTTTATCCCATTTCGTTGATGTTATTTTTTTGGGGAGCAGATGCTTTTCATTCCGTGTGTAACCAAAAGTTATTTGATTCACAATGAAACTGCTGCTATTAAGGAATGTGGCAATCTTCTGGTGGACAAAAGATGCGAGAAGTAATTCCTGGAAATAGTTATTCTCTGCTCAGCATTCAACATTAATTGTATAATACTTATTAAGAAAGTTTTATCAAAAACGTAGGAGATATTGGATCTCATCCTGATATCTAATGTATCTTTATTGAAATCATACAAGTACATTACAACCTTGATAAACGCAACTAAAAGAAACTGAAGTTGTTGCAATAATCAAGTAACACATTTCAATGGCTAGGAAGGAAGAAACAAAGTGACGTTCTGCTACCACATACATATATATATATATCATACATATGCATGTATGTATGTATCTTATGCCTTGCTCAAAATACACTCTTTGTGCTTGGTTACAGCTAGTTGCGTTTATCTAAGTTGGGATATTTGTTCTGATTTCTGAAACAGGTTTGTACTCTTCGCGGGTACCATTACAAAAATGTCTATAATTTTCTCTAACCCTCGAATTTTCAAGGTTAATATAAAAAATTGCAGAAAATTTCCATTTCTCTCCATTTTCGTGGAATGTCCTATACGACTAATAGAGAGCATAAATCAAAACAGATGGAGATTGAGTGTACAAAAGTACATACTCACATATTCGTTCATATTATAAAGAGAAAAAGAGAGAAAACGACCACCCACACGTGCAAATCCACAGCATTGCTGAGATTTAAGAGAAGAGCATTCGTGTAATTCTCTCATTTAATGTGATACTTATGTGTTTGTCCTTTTATTCTTTCTTTGTTCGTAATGTACTTGCACTTAAAATGACGTTTGCGGTTTTGATAATTGCATTCCGTAACTGGAGTTGGAGTATGTGGACAGTCATGTGCACAAGTTTTTCAATATCGATAGTGATAGTGACGATGTGACCTTTTATGTTTCCCAAATGGGACTTGTTATGCGGTTAGAGTAATTGTAAGAGAGAGATAAAAATTCACTTTAACGTTGCTGTTGGCTATTAGAGAACAACAATTTCCACACTCACTGTACAGCTGTAGCCTTGAACAGTTCGGTGTTCATTGTACTCGACTGAATCATATGATTCACTAATGTTTCCCCACAAGCTAATGGAATGCGCAAATTATAAACGCCTGAAAATATGGTTTTCGTGTCATTTCCGAGTGGGCTGCATACGAACCGGGGGAAAACCGAGAGAATTCACTTGACCAAAATGCATTCTCTCTCCGGAAATGTATGTTTTATTCAATTTATTTTCATTTTGAGTATTATCTTGAAAACATTCGAAATATTTCATGAATTCGAAATGAGACAAAAATAAAACGCTCTCTCGAATGTGGAGTGAAATTAGTAATTCATTTTTACCGTGTACTCGATGTTCTCTTGAAATATTCATTTATGGTGTAGTGGTTGTGTAAACACAATGAAAATTTTATGGTCAATTTTGCGTTGTATTGAAATTGAAATTGAATTGAATCCGATCGGATTTTGATACGATTCCAATTAGAATATGGAAATAAAATTAATTAATTATAAAAACAAATTAAAATCACTAATGAAATTTAATTAAAATTTAATAATTATTAATTTGAAATTAAGTTAATTTCGTGATTATCCACACGATATGCCACCAAGCACAACGTTCCGATTGGACTGAGTGGTGGTCCAATCCAGCCAAAGCTTCCGATCCATACCTCATCATCTGTTATGTACACGCAGGGGTTATGCACATACTAAACATAACGCTACCTATAACATATCCATATACATATAAACATTTGTGTGTGTGTGTGTACCCCATCGAAACCCCAGTTATGATAGTGTGAATGGTGTGTACACATTATTTCGTTGGGTTTTTCTCAATTCCTATTAGAACTGTTGAGGAGACCTGGTCTGCCACTGCCGCTACTGCTAGATTACATGACGTTCTCGTTGGAATCGTACAAGATATTCTCATACGATTTCGCGATAAAGTTTTTAATATATTTTTTCAATTTTAGTTGAAATCATTTGTTTCTATCGAAAGTTATCTAATTGATCTGTTTATCTTCGATTCTTCAATTTGCAGTGATTAAAGCTTTTGATGTAATTAAAGAAAAGTTTAAATTGAAATTACAAAAACAACAATTAAAAGTGTTACACTCAATAGTGCGAATTTGTGCGTAACTTTTTTTGAATGTGTGTGCGTGTGTCACCGGTTTTTGAATGATTTATTACATTAAAAAGTTTTCATTGAATTTGAAATTGAATTTGAATTGAAATTGAATTTGAATTGAAGTTGAAGTTGAAATTGAACAAAATGATCGTCATCGAGAATCTTATTAGAATAAATTGTAAACAAAAGAATGAAAAAAATCACATTCCAATTAGCATCTCGCGTATGCAATCGTACACACACGCTGTGCTGGATGCGACTGTGTTTGTGTGGGTTTGTGTGTGTTGATCGGTTCATTCATTAACTTGAAATTGTTTCCAATATCCAATGTGATGAAAGTGCAGTGGGGAGTGGGGGTTAATTTTGAATTTTAATTAATTAATTAATAATAATTAAAATAATTTCAATAATTTCAATAATTAAAATTTAATTAGAAAATCGTAAATTTAATTATTAGTGAGTGAGAAGGACAAAACACGATTAATCGAGAGAGAAAATGCAGTTTTTGAATATTTTTCCGTTAAAAACCAACAGTGTGTGTGTGTGTTAATTTAATTTCATTTGGAATTATTAATTTTTTAACGTCAATAATTTTAACACTCATTCGATTTTTATCTACTCCATTTCCCGTAAACTGAACGTATACATTTCAATCAAAACTCTCTGAATTTATTTACAAGCCATGAACCAAACTTTCTTACTACCACACTCATACCGCAAAGTAGTCCGATTGTCATATCGAAGAATATGAAATTTCATATGAAGTTTTGAAAAAATTTTGTCAATTTCGTTGCACTTATATAGGAACCCTTATAAACATATATTAACATTTATAGAAGTAGAATTATTATCAGAAAATAAATACATACTCACAAAAATATAATGACAAAATTAAGATATGAACAAATTAACAACAAATCATTTATTATTAGAAATTACCACAAAATAATAAAAGAATAAAAATTATATGGTATACAAATAAAATTTAAACAAATTGTTCTTTAACGCGTTTTAATATTCTGCCAAGTTTTTTTTTACTATCACAAAATGGTATTGACATTTTATATAAATTTTCACATCACAATAAACTGTATTTGGGCAATAATAATCAAACATTGTAAAGTATGAATTAATTACAATTAATTGATTGATTACAAACGATGAAACACTATAACTCTCACGAATGTGTTATTATTAATAATAATGTTATTTCACTATTATATGATCAGAAACATTAATTTGAATAAATTTTTGCCTTTATTTCCCGTCAAAGCAACAAACGTCAAAATTCATACCGTCGACAAAATTCGACAATTTATTCTATATCAGTAGAAAATACTGCAAACAAAATATTTACTTTCTACACTTTGATTAAGATTAATTACCGGATAAATTCAGAAATGCGATTAATTTCCCGTACCTCAAAACGCTTCGGACTACGTTCACACATCGACAAAATTTACTTCATGGCTTGTCAATACAGACGGATTAGATTTCAATGTGTATTGTGGATTCTCTCATGACTTTTGTTTACATTCCACTTGCATTTGACAGTTGCACATTGATCGATTGGAGTGTGCACAAGTGAACTGTCAAAAGTGAAGTGAAATTTATTAAAAATAAAATAAAATAAAAATAATTTTGACATAATATTATTAACATGTTTGAGTGAGAGAGTAGAGTTCTCTTCCGCAGAAGCTCTCTCACAATACACTTGCCTTCTTCTCGAGACTCTCTCACTTGACTGATTGTTCGGATCCACTGCTTTCTCCCAGTTTCCTTATGCAAATAAACACTCTTTGTTAATCACATGCTATCGTTCGACAGGAGTATTTATTGTTTTTGTACAGTGAAGAACGAAAGTGGTTAAATGGTATCACCTTTTTAAAAACACCCCAACAATTTTGAAGTAAATTTTAATGACCCCAATTCCAGAAATGGGGGGTACATGTGTCCCTGCCACCATTTTTACAAACAATTAATTTTTATTTTTGCTTTTTGCCTGATTTGCCACCATTTAAGCCTCCCAATTAGCATACTTGGTGTGTCGGTTTATTTGCAAAGCAAACATGTCGTCGTTGTTCTGTTCACCTTCAAGTGGAAGTAATCGAGAAATGTGTTAAACGAAAATAAGTTTTAAAGTTTTTAAAGATTAAATTTCATTTACAATTATTTTTATTTTCGTTTTCAAAATGCAACACGTGAGTAATATCTAGTGAGGTTATCAAAATTGACACACATACAACAAGTGATTTTAACATTGCATTGCTGTTGTGCCGGTTTCTGAACTGTCTTTTAAGTTTTAGCGGATCGGGGGTTGGTTTATTTTTAATTCAATACAAATCGTGATAATCACTTATCGCACATTCGGAATAAATAAACAAAGCGGGAAGTAAAAAGCATTGAAACGCGAATACATTCTAATTTGGAACGACAACAAACCGGAAAAACACAAAAATTTCATACGATTTTTTGAAAATATTATTGAAAATATTTGCAAAGAAAAGTGACAGTTTTGTTTTGTTTATTAAAATAAAAAATTTAAAAATTATTAAGTGTTTAAGCAAATAAAACAATTTTAAGTTTGATGTGATATCCACTGAGACAAGATGTATAAATTCTTTTTGAATTTAACGACATCTGAATGTCGTTAACAAAACACACACACACACAGTCTCCTTCGAAAGCGTGTGAGGGTGCTTAATTATTAATGAGGACATAAAATGGGAGAAACCATCAATTTTTATTTATTTTCTAGTATACATACTGTTTTAATAAATCGAGCTTCTTGTTTGGAATAAAATAAATATATAAACTCGAAAGTGAAACAAAGTGGAGGAGTTCAAAAGAAACCCAACGAACTAAGAGCAACAGGAATGGAGTTGATCAAATTTGTTTGACAGCTTGATGACCATGCAATCACATTATTGGCAACATTTGATTTTCATCAAATGAACTCACTGAGCAGATTTCATTCCTGTTGCTTTTTGTTCTTTGGGTTTGCAAGTAGTTAGGAAGAAATTGAGAAACATCCTTTGAACCCTTCCACAGAAACACGCGTGCACACAAAATGGATGCATATCCTTATAAAGACTTTATACAGTTATACTGACAGATGATATCCTGCCTTGCGTGAAAACGTGATCTCAAAGTGAACAAGATGGAGGAGTTCAAAAGAAAACCAAAGAACTAATAGCAACAGGAATGGAGTTGATCAAATTCGTTTGACAGCTTGATGACCATACATCACACACTACTGACAACATTTGATTTTCATCAAATGAACTCGGTGAGCAGATTTCATTCCTATTGCTTTTTGTTCTTTTGGTTTGTAAGTAGTAAGGAAGAATCATCCTTTGAACCCTTCCACAGAAACACGCACGCACACAAAATGGATGCATATCCTTATAAAGACTTTATACAGTTATACTGACAGATGATATCCTGCCTTGCGTGAAAACGTGATCTCAAAGTGAACAAGATGGAGGAGTTCAAAAGAAAACCAAAGAACTAATAGCAACAGGAATGGAGTTGATGAAACTCGTTTGACAGCTTGATGACCATGCAATCACACTAGTGGTTCATTAAATGAATCCACTGTGCAGATTGTGTGTTGATTCCATTCCTGTAGCTAGGAAGAAAATTGGAACATCCTTTGAACCCTTCCACAGAAACACGCATATGCATATCCTTGTAAGGAATTTATAATCTGTCGCTTAAAAACGTGAGCTCCTGCAGAAGATAGCGCGGGTGGACCTCACTTTGAATTAAAAATTTTCATCTTCTGTTTTTAGACAAAACGTGAATAACTGAACTGAATTGAAAATGTAATTATTTTTAGAAGCTAAAAGTTAAAAAATAAAAACCAAGAAACATAGACTGAGACGAAGAGGTACAAACAATGAAAAGGCTAATAAATAATTCTAAGAAAATTTCTGTGTTATTTCAGTGATTTAAAATGAAACGGAAAGATTTTCCCATTTGCGAGTGAAATGGGAAGAAATTAATTATATTGTCTGAACAAGTTTAAAAATCATTAACAAAAACGCTACGAGAGACGAGTGGCTAGCGGAGGTGTTTGTTGGCCTTAACCCGGCGAGACTATTTACTTTTCCGACAAATTTTATTTTATACTTTATGGTTTTCCACAGAAGTGAATCAGAACCGAAGAGCTTTTCTTGAATTGTTTAAAAAGGAAAATTTAAACACTAATCATACATGAAAATGTTCTAAATATATATTTTGTGAAAAAACACGTATTTTACTTTTAAAAATTGTTTCGTAAAAATGACGTGAACTCAAACAGATAAAGTAACTGATAAGAAAACATTGAAATAATTCCAAGAAATGCTTATTTAAGAAGCAATAAATCGGCGTCAATGAATTATGTGTGCTGAGTAAATGGAAAAGGTCAAAATGAACATTTCACACGGACAAAAATGCATTTTAAATTAGAAAAATTCATCGGAAAATAGAATTTGAAATTTTTCCTTGGAATCTTCATGAAAATTGTAACAATCATGCAGAGACGGTTACCATCGGCCCAACCATTAAAAGGTATTTATTTTATTTTTATATTGCAATAAATGATTGAGTTTTACTGGGAATCGTATCGTGGTACATATTTGGAAAAGTATAAAAAACAAAAAATCTTAATCCTACAAAAAAAATTGAAGTTTTGAAACAAGCTCATCATTCCTTCATCAAATTTAAAAATAAAATCCATTCGGCGAATGACTAATAGAAGGCTTTGAATCAAGTAGAGACATTCCCTTCCTCGACCTCAACCACTTAGAGGCAAGTGGAAATTTTGACAGTTGCTTTGTTGGTTTTTGTTATTTTCAAATCCCAGTTTGGTTGATTTATGAGAATTTTAACATCCCAACGTCAACGTGAAAGTGATTTTTTCTCCCTTGCTCATGAATGTGCAAAATTGATTCAAAATTTTTCAACTTTTGCTGTTTTTCATGTAGCTTTTCGAAAATGTCGAATTGAATATTTATATACAATTTTGCCATATCGGAAATATTCCTATTCTGCATTTAGTGGCATGTATAACTCAAAATCGCCAAAAATGAACATTCATGGTTTTGGCATACACCCGACGATATGTAGTAATACATCAATCCTTCTTTTTTCGCTGAAAAATCAATCTGTTGAATTTTTCAAGAACTACTTTTTCGGTTCGAAAACCAGGATATGAGCTTGTGGACATTTTTAGCATTTTTGATCCATCACTGTAAGAAGGGACTAGATGTTAAAATTTTTAAACCGTCAACACATAAATTTGTGCGCTGTAAAGTTGTAAAGTCTGTCATAAAAGCTCGTGACATCTAAGTCTCAAAACACTTCATGATGATTTTATTTCCAAATCACAGATCAAATTGACTCCATTTGGCCAAAATTTCCTAACAAACTTCCACTTAAAGTGTCATATGTCATTTTAACAAGTTTTAAGTGAAAGTTTCTAAGTGATTTTTATGCGATTAACTAATTTTCAGAAATAAATCGATTCCTGGGTTTATTTGTCCTTCATTTCAAATCCAAACAGGTATCAGATCCTTTTTCGCCTTTTTACAAACCCTTGTCAATAAAATTCCTAGAGGTTTCACAAAACAACAAGTCAAAAGAACGGATTTGAAAAAGGCTTCTTTTCAGTGCCGTAGAGATTCCGAAGGATTTAAGGAAAATATCTGATAAGTTTTCCAAAAAAACATTTATGAAAAAAGGAAGATCGAATCGAATTTAATAGGGACAAGTGACAAGTTTTTTATTTTGAAATATTTTATGGATTCTGTCCTTAATTTTTTCTACTTTACCGTGAAAGTATCCCTCTTGGGACGGAGATGGCACTTTCATTTTGATGAACCGAATTAAAGCTCGAAGCGAATGCGGGAATGAGGGAATGAGGTAAAGGTTGTCCTATACATTTGTTAAATATTCAGGATATACCTTTTAGTTACTCGATAAGGTTTCAAAATGGCTACCACAGCTTGTGGCATTCAACATTCATGGTCCTTGCACTTCCTTTGTCTTTGACTTTTCCGCAATCATGGAAACCTGAGAAAGAACATTTTGCACTTCCGCCATTTTGAAATAAAAAGGATCAAAAATTTGAGCTTTGACAATAATGAAGCGTCAAACTCAAAGTGATGCAATTCAACGACGACAAAACTCTTGTGCTGTTTGACTTCCAGGAAAAGGACGAAAAGGAGTATTTTAAATTATGATTTAATGAAAAAGTTGAAAAAAGGACATACAAGAGTATGATGATAGTACAAACGAAACGAACTAAAGTAGGTCATAAAATCTCGTTTTCATAATGGGAACCTCGTCAGATATTGAATTGACAAAGGACGAGAACAAGGATACTTCGTCCTTTCTTACAAAAATGAAAAAGTGCTATCCTTGAAAGGATTTCGTTCAAGAAAACGATGATTTTCAAATGGTCCTTTTTGAATTGTGACTTGGACTTGGTGTCGGACAAATCATATTTCCTCCGAATGTCCTTCCATTCATCTTGATATTATGAGGTTATTTTGTCATTGTGAGGATGTCTCGTTCTTTCTATTTTGGAAATTCTGGAATTTGTGTTTGTTTTCGTGGAAGTATGAAATAAGGACTTTCATTTCAAGGATTCAGTGGCGTTTAACTTGAAATTCAATTTTCCACAAACTTTCAGCATATTTTCGTGTTAATTAGCTCAGTCCTTTGAATATTTTGTCTGACTAGTTATCACGTCTGCCGTATCAAAGTTGTCTTGTTGCGTAGGTTAATTGGAAAGTTTTGCTGAAATTCCGACAGTTCACTGTCAAACAACGGGAAAGTTGTTAATTTTCCGTTGCGTTTTAATTACAGAATGTTCTAAGAACTAAATGAAATTCACTTCAAAAGTACAAAGTTTGAAGGAACATTTTAATTAGAAGTTAAAGTCAAAAACTGTCTAAAGCATCAAACGCCAAGTACTGCCATCTTCCTTGTAGAATTAACATCTAAACTAAAGTCATCACTGTCAACTTGCGTTCAAAGAGGCACGTTTGTTAGTTCATCGCCAATCAACGGTGAGCAGCTGACAATTTACAATCAAAACAAACTCTTGTCGGACCTCTTGAATCATAATAATTGCAAGTGACGCCGAACTGTTTGGATTTAGAAGGTTTCTAAATATGTACAGGTATTGGATACAAGAGAATGCTTCTTCTTCCTGCTGTTTTGTCATTATTGGAAAAGGAGAAACTAACAGCTCCAGGTGAACGCTTCCATTCCTGTTGTTGTTAATTCGCAGATTGTCCGTTTGATAGTTTTCAACTAATCCAAAACAGAAATTTTGGAGAAACCCGACAATGGATGCGTGTTTCAGAACGCACTAGAGTTGACGTTTCAACTGTCATTTTACCATTCAATTCCTGTTATTATTAATTCAGACAATGTCCGTTTGATCATTTTGACATCTTATATAGTTTGCAGAAACTCCACTATTGACGTGTGAGTTAGAAGGGACTAGAGTCAACATTTCAACTGTCATTTGACGTTTCAACTGACATAAGTGTAGGTATGTCAATTCCATTCCTGTTGTTTTAAGTTCGCGGGTTGTCCGTTTGATCATTTTGACATAATAGTTAAGACGGATATGCAAGTGTCACTATGAATACATGTCTTTGTACGCACTAGAGTTGACGTTTCAACAGACATGAGAGTACAAATGGATCAATTCAATTCCTGTGGTTATTAATTCGCAGATTGTCCGTTTGACGAAATAGTCCATAGTTTGCAGAAATTCCACTATTTACGCTTTAGTCAGAAGGGATTATAGTACACATTTCAACCGTCCCTTGAACTTCATATGACTGCAGGTATGCGGCAATTCCATTCCTGTTGTTATTAGTTCGCAGATTTTCCGTTGGATCATTCTGACATAAATGTCAAATAAAAATGCATTTGACAAGTCTGTATATTTCGTATGGTAATTTTGACAGAACCCCCCCTACATATGAATGGATGAGAAGAAAAAGGGTAAAATTGCAAATTGATTTTTGGGAAAACGAGAAAAGCTGTTTTCATTCATTCTATGAGTTTTTCACAAAAGTGAATTTTCACTGTTAAGAAGGTGCATGAATGAATTTTCGCTGTGTGTGTAAACACCGATAATGCACGCATGTGTGTGAACTGTCACTTGAAGTCAGTTCGTAATCAATCTGGGAATGTCTGAAGAATTAAAAAGAAAATATTCTTTAATTTCATTTAAAGATTTAGTGGATATCACTTCCGCCTCGAGTGCATGTGTCATTGAAATGCATTAAATTCCATTAGAGGCAACATGAAGTGGATTTGTTGAAAATAAATAAAAGAAATTTTTATCAACTTTGGTAAAGTGCATTCAGCTAGACAGTTTGTTTTCAAACATTTCAATTTCAATTTGAATTTGAGGAGAGGAAACAGAACATTTAAAACAAATTAAAATTTCGTTAAGTCTCAATTTTGTTATCCACTCATAACAACTTCCTCATAACGATCTTTAGAAGTGTGTTATGGAAAATGCATGAGACTCGTAGTCAGTCGTTTTAATTATTTGTTTTCTAATTTTATATTTTCCGTAGATTATTGCCATATGTAGAAGCAAAATATTAAAATTTAATAGCTGCATTCCATGTTTACAAATATTGCCAATTCATCCATGTACGTCGAGATAGAGATAGAGATACAGATACAGATAGAAGCAGAAGCAGAAACTTACCTAATGTGTTAACAAAATGTTCTACGTTGGCCTTTCTCCACGTCTGAACTTTGTTGTTGTCATAGTTCGGTGTAGAATTTCTCTATAGTCATTCGAAGAAGTATAGAGAACTCTTATGAACGTGAAGGCGGCAGAAATCAATAATTTTATGTCCATTATTCGATGAGAACCAACAGAACTACGTATACATCCAACTATATGTAAAGTTCGCGAGTAAGTTTTGTGTACACCTCTTGTGCTGTTCGCTTAGTGCTTGTACAATAACCTTATAAAGCTCAGTATATTATGAATTATATGTAGAGAGACACACAACTATGTTCCGGCTTCTATGGAATCGATGCATTCGTTTAACAAACCGATATATGTCTATGGGTTTGTGATTGTTATACAGTGGAGTTGAACGGTAAACACATTTACCAATCATTTTCCGGCATATTTGTGTAGTTATATAGTATATCAATATGCAGGTTCTCTATGGTTCTGTAGACCGAACATACTCCTGTTGTATGAGGATAACTATGCATTAAGGGTTATGATGATCTCTGAACTGACAAAGCAGGGAGTGTCTGTAAATTAATTTTGCTGCTCCTGTCAGTTGTGAGATCTGTTAAACTAAGGAAAAATGAAAATTTGAAAGCTATAAACTATTATATTATATAATATATTTGTGATACAATTTGTAATTAGCATTTCATTGTGGGTTGCACGAATGTTGTTTGTGGTTCATTTGAGGAAATCAAGCTCTGGTCTTGTAGATACAAACCTAAATCATTTAAAGTGATTTAGTTTATATCACGTGGAGGTTATTTACAAATGATCGACATTTGAAATTGGGTTAGGACGGAACCTTTCCCCTCAGGGTAATATTGTAATTTACAAAAATGAAGCTTGAAATTGGGCCAGAACCAATATGAACGAAAAGGATATTCGAAATTTGTAGGATTTCCATTCTCGAGGTGAGTTCAGGCAACGTCGTCATGTAAAACATAGAGACTCACTTGAAATGAATAATACAAGAGGGTTAAACATAGCGAGGAGTGCTAGAAAGTACACCAGGGAAAACCATTAGACAACAGGACGTTTAGATGGCAGGGAAAAAAAAGGACTTTTGTACAAGGATAGGAAAAATGCTAATGTAGAAAATAATCTACTCGCCAGGAATAATAATGAAATTCAGTGTACTTGGGGATTCACAGTAAACTAAACTATATAATATATGATAGGGTATCGTCTGTGCTATATATACATCACCTCTTTTTAGAACAGTTCTCCTTTGTCTAGTGGTAAATCCTTTGAACAAATTAATTTCAAATTCAATTTAATGAAATGCTAATTTCTCATGAACTCAAGTTTACGTAGAGTTGTGGTTTATCTCACTTGTTAATTGAAATCGGGTTATTGATATAATAAATCATTGTAGTGTGACTTAAGTTTGGAGTTCTGTTCTGATAACTTTTACCGAATACCCATTTTGTTGTTGAAGGGTATAAATAAAGTTTTCCGTCAACTTTGATTGATAATTTTTAATAATTTTAAAGTCACCCATGTCAACATAAAATTGAAAGCTACTGTCAAAACCATTCAAAAATTATGAACTGTGGTACAAATTTGAAGAAAGGAAATCTTGTTTGTTGTGTCCGCTTGCTGCGCAGATGCTCTTACCACTGAATTACTGTACACACACGTACATATTTTCCTTATATCTCACGATCATATTAGGAAATGATCACGATATTTTTCGAATTGCGAGGAATTTTAGAATAATTTGATTCATCTCGAGCGAGCGAGCCTTATGATCGCCTTGTAAATTTCCACGATCTATCGACAACATGGCGACAGCGCAAATCAATTAAATCCACTTGGCATCAAAAGCTGACGTGATTAAATTCAAGATAATTATTTAATAAGCAAAACAAAGTTGTCATCAAAATTCGTGATGTACTGGCGATAATTATGTGAACGGGAAGAGAAGATCTCTTGTGTCATCATCACAAAATGTCGTTCAATGACAGTGGAGTTCGTGTGACAAAACTAATAAATGAAATGAAATCAAGGCTCATTTCTTATCGCAAATCAATTGATTTCTTGTGAAATCACTTGTGCAAGAATACGACTTAATGCGCGATGTTACCCTTATCAAGGATTCACTGACTCGTCGCGAATAGCGTTTACATAACAATTACAGTAATTCTGATAAAAAGATGGTGATAACAGCAACGCTACTGATCTAAAATCGCTTTCTATTCAACACCAAAATGTTGAAAACCGAACGTGACCAATAAAACGCCATGAAAAATCAGTGACGCGGTGACACATTGACATTTAATCGGAACGAGAAATTGTGATAAAAATAAATTTTTGTTCAGTGCACTGTGGTGTGTCTGAATTTGTTGAATGTTTGCTTCCTTGATATTTTGCTCGACAAAAGATTTAATCGAGTTTTTAAAAAATGATTTTATGCTAAAAATTTCTACAGAACTAGAAATGAAGACGACTTTATCACTTCCTCGTTTTCATTTTTAGTGGTTTCATTGACATTTGTTATTTTGTGAAATTTTTCGAAACATAATAAATCAAAATGGAAAACGCTATGTTGAAAATTCGTCGTATTGAGATAAAGGCACATCTGCTGACATCCTTCACAAGTAAAAAACGAGAAACTTGATGTATATTGGCATGTAACCAATACTATGATAAAAAAGTCGATTTGAATATATGGTCTTTGAAAGAGAAACTATAAGTTTGTCTCATGGATTACAAGTTCGCGAAGAGCTACCACCAAATGACACCTTTAATGTGTCATTTGCGGTAAAAATGACAGCTCAAAAACATCATAATCTCGATGGAGTGTCTCATAATTAAGGCCAAGCAAAAGCTGGATTTATGCTCGGCTAATGTGCATTTGATTCTAGTAATCCCCCAGACCGAAAAGGTCACTAAAGTTAAGCCGGCTTTGACAATCTATCGTCTCTGCAAACAAAGATGGTGGAAAATAGCAGCCTGACAAGTGTTGTGAAAATAAACAACCGTTCATTTTTCAATTTCTCAAACTTCATTAACTTCAAAGTTGAAGAATAGAAAAAAAAAACAAAGAAGTCACGGTTAACAGTTCTATTTTCTTCGGAAAATTTATATTTTCCGTTATTTTTATTTCCATTATAACACCCGATTACATATTTTCCGAGGCATTCAAGTGAAAAGAATCGTTCCACGTCGTTTTATAGTTCGTGGGATGTCTTTTTAACATCAAAGAGTTGCGAAATTGTGCTAATAAAAAATTGTTACTGTGTTATTTTCTTGACTTCCAGAAGAATCGACGCGTTAAAGAAAGCACGCAATTCTGACATCTTCATGCACGCAAAATTCTAATTCACCTGCTTCTAATGTAGGAAATTGTTTTGATTTTTAAATTCTCAATACCTTCCAAATGTACTTGTCATGCTCACGTTTGAGAACTCCATCGTAACCAACAAATTAGAAGCGGCAGAAACTTCTTGTCACAATGGTCACCCAAGGTATTGTAAATTTTTAAATTTATTTCCTTCCTGCTGTTATTGCTTCGGTGGTAAACATAATGCCATGAAGAAGTTGTTGCACATGTGTGATCAAGATGAAAGAATCGGGGCAATTCTGAGTGCACGTAACTGATTCTGTTAATTTCACATCCCGTTTCTATTACTTCTGTTACGGTCGGTATTCTGGTGGCAAAAGTTAACAGGTCTTCTGTTGACAGATTAACAAAGTTGGCAGATTTGGTTTCAAACAGGTTTCAAAATTGAAATTTGTTCCGACGTAACAGATTCGAAAATAAGTTTAGCCCAGAATACCAACTTAAAGAATTCTGTTAAAACCTTTAAAGTAACTAATCTGAGCAGAATGTCACATGAGTTCTCTTGGATGAGAACTGGTGAACATAATCTGACATTATTACAATGTCTCTACTTTATTCAAAGCCATCTATCAGCGATTTGTCAAATTAAAAGTTTCTGTTGAATTATCATGTATGCCAAGTGGTCCTATTAATTTTTTTGAGGGTCGGTACAAAAGTTTTTTGGTGTTATTTATGTTTTTAAATTTTCATTAAAAATTTTGTTTATTGCAACAATGTCATTTGCTGTAAGGGCACATTTGTCATTAGACGTACTCCACTTAGGTTGCAAATTGAATCAATTTTCATGAGTATTTTTAACAAATTATTCGTCAAATTTAGTTGTACCTAATTGTCATTAGTATTTATTTTACGCTTCGTTAAAAGTCTAAGCGTCCGTTAAAAGTTAACAATCCACGTAGAAAATTTAAAGTTTTATTAAAATGTTTTAACGACTAATTTGTCAAATTGCTCATCAGATAATTACCAAAATTATAGTGATAAATACTTTGAACCTCAATCACTTTATTTTAAAAATCTGGACAATCATCCAATCATTAACAATATTAGTTATTAGAATTTTGTATCTAAATAAAGTTCTTAATGTAGCTAAATCGTCGATGAGCGCAAATTATCGTAAACAACATCGAAATGTGACACGAAGTATGTTAATAATTTGTTGGCACAGCGTTCGCTATAGTTCAATGCAGTTGAAATTTGCTAAATTCTTATCAGAACAATAATCACTTGGTGTGCTTTGGAAACGTTTTGTCCAAGCTATTTATAGAGGACGAATGATTCACAAACATGTTGTCGAATGTTTCTTACGAGTTTCGGTTACTCATCATGTTTAAGTAAATTGTAAATTATATATTCTTCCGTTTGTATAGCACGTACAATTCTGTGGCGGAACTGTCGCTACCTTTACGCCTTTTCAGACGGGAGACACAAACATACGATCACATAGTCAAACTCACACACGCTCGATAAATACACACTCGATAAATACACACCGGCGTCAAACGGACCATATCCAAAAACACACGCATCTCACAGGTCTCAGCTGCGATAATTAATGTGAAGACTCTCGCTCTTTAGAATCGTGCTAGTTCATTAATTGAGTGCCGAAGTATTGTATTGGTAGATTGAAGTAAATAAAAGACGCTAATTTACATTTACATCACTTGTCATTTATTTATTTAGTGGACACAACTCCTTAACATTAAACGCCATCTGTCGATGAACTTGTGCGTTTAGTCAGCTTAACAAGAACTTTCGCATTCTACTGATTTGTGTAGGTCGTCCCAATCTCAGCATGAATGTAGGTCAACTTGAAATATAATTTACAAAATATGTCACGTTGTGGTTTGTCCAATGTGCAGCAAGAAGCATCTCACGTCATGTACTCAATTTAGTTTTACTTATATTTGGGAAGAGTGTTTCTGTTTCTGTTCCCTCATAGTGAAGGTTATTTTCGAAAACTCTTAGCTTTATCTCAAGTTTATGATGTCTAGAATGAATAAATAACAAATAATAATTAACTTCATCACTGACAGAAGCATATCATTTTATCTGCAAACAATTGTTACTTGTTTATGCTGCGAAATGGAGGATAAATAGATTCATCTAAACCTTTCAAAATCACCCGTGGGAGTTTGTTTTCTTCTCTACCATGTAAATATCAGCAAAGAAACCATACTAAGACCTTTAATGTTGTTATATCTCTCTGTCCATCGCACTAAACCGATTAAGCCAGCAGCCACCATAACTTTGAGCCACACGTTCCGAAAATGGTAGATACGTTCAAGTTGGAGGAATCGATAGTTTCTTTCATTGAAACTTTCTTATGAATGAGCATCTCTTAATTTGGTTTCATTTCCGATTTCTACTATTATACATTGAAGATATTGACTTGTTGAAAAATCAGCGTGGGAGCTTTAGAGATTTTAATTTCAAAGATTTCGTATTAAATTCACGTTCACTTTAAGTAAAATCACAAGAAGAGTGAACTGATGTTAATTAATAAATTAATGCGAATTACCGCAGGGAAAACGACATTTGCTGTTGATGTTTCACAAGTGTTCAAAATCCAATTTCATCGCCATATATTTGTCTTAATCAATCTTTTTCACGAAAATTCAAAGAAAATTCTATTTTCTCATTTCGTGAAAAAATGATCATCGAAATTTATGTACTCAGTACTCGTAATTCACAAACATTTTCCCGGCAATTCATTAAAACCAAACAAAATTGAAGAAATTTTTCTTTGAAGTTGTTGAAAATTTCTTTGCCCCATTTTGACAGATTACCCCAGAGTTTGTAACTTCACCAGGATGGGCATTTTCCTTAAAGTTAATATCATTGACAAGGCTTCAAGTGAAGTCAAACCAAAAATTCATTAAGAAAATATTTTTCTTTTATTTCCAATTACTTAATCTCCACGACAACGATGAGAAAATTATTTATATTTTTAAGTTGCCTTGAAAAGAACAGTTCAAATACTGTCGATGCTGTTGATATAGAATGTGATTTGGGAAGCCTCTTATCTGCGAAGGAAACAAAAAACCGACTCGTCTTCCGTTCTAATATTAAGGAAAAAACACAACAGAAACATTTATAATTAAGACGTTTTTTGAGATTACGAGTTTTAACTGATAAGCTCCATATGGTCCGGTGTTTGTTTTGTATCTCAGCATCTTGGGCACATAAGACAGAAGAAAAAATTATTTTCATTTAAAATTTCAATATGCCACCCACAAAAATACTTGTTTCTTCTAACGAAAGCAGAGAGTAGTCGGTTCTAGAGTCTGGGAAAGAACACTGGTCGTTGTTGTGTTAACACCATTTTATTTGTTTTAAATTTATCATCGTTTTATTAACCGTTTTATTGTGAATTTTGTTGAGCACATCAACGTAATATGCGCTTATTAACCCGGAAGTCTGATACCGGATGAGGTCAACATGAACTCCAATTTTATACAAAACGTTGTGAGAAACCTTATTCTCGTTTGATCACTTCTAATTAAGTAAATTTCAAAATGTGTTTTTAATTGATTCAGTTATGTGTGAGTGAATTAACTTTGAATGAAATTTGCTTTGTTTAAAGAGAAAAACTTTTCAAAGATGCGGAAGAAAACCAAACTCCAAACTGAACAGCATTTGACGAGTAGGTAGATCACTATATTATTATTAATCTTTAGTACATACTCGTACAAGTGCGAAAAACCGGTTTAAAGTTGCATCACTCGATAAATACTTGAACTAGAAATCAACTGTGACTCCTTCATGTTTTCTTAACTTGACTGAAGTTGGTACATGTTTTCCAGGAGTGCCAACGTTTACCGTTTATCCATTGCGAATTCAGATTGTTCTTTTGAGATTTTAGATATTCAATTTCGCGTTCGATTTGACATTTCGTTTGAAAGTCCTTTGAACTGAAAAATGGAAGATGGAAAGGGTAACGCCCGAACTTCATCAACGAAAAATTGGAAAAAATATGTACATGTTGAATAATATGACTGTGGAGTTTTTTTTCCCACAGTGAAATTTAATTATATTGATATCTTTTGCTTTTCCATAATTAATTTTTTCCCCGTTGTGCACAGCAAATACAAACGAAAAGCGCTACAAGACACAAAAAAAATGATTAAATATTCACAACCCTTTTCTCGGTTTCTGTTATTTGCCACGTAAAACAAGTTGTGAAAAAAAGCAAAAGCTTGAAAAAGACCGTAAATTATAACCCTCACCGCGAAGTTTTATGTATTTGGATGTACCCGGGTCGATGGCCATTGTCAACGACCCCATTTATGTGTTGCTTAACCATTTCATCCCTTATTATTGGAATAGCAACGAAGCGATCCTTTTAAAGCTGTTTGGCTAAAAGTGTACAAGAATTGAATGAAAGTTAAAACATTTAAATAAAGAAGATTATCTTATAAATTAGCTGACTTGTGTCTGTTTTCAAATTACAGACAAACACAATAGGGGAATGATATTGATTTCTTGCGACACCCCAATTGGTTGGTGATGTAGTATAGTATTATAGTGAGCTACTGTCGAAAGGTCAGTAGCGTGTCACATTGACTTCTTGTAGGAAATGGCAGGTTTTGTGTTTTTATCGTTTTTTGTTCGCCACAAGATAAGGAAATTGGTAAACCTATAATCATGTGCTAATATACCCATGAAAAGCGTTAATTCATTCTCTTGCGTTTCCATTTAGTAAAGGCTAGGTAATCATCATGATAAACATATTATTAAGTGAAACATTACACCATTTACAAAGTTGCAATTCTATTTAGTTTCTATGGAACAATTATTCCGTCAAGTCACTGTGTACGCTCATCTTCCAGTTTTGTTTTACGCTTCAAGTGTAATCACGGCTCTGGATCAAGTGCAATTGTAAATTGATTATCGTTCCTAACTATAGAGTAGCTGCAATTAACTTTTGGAATTCTGTAGATAGTTCAAAGGAGATATATCATGTTGGAGAAGAGGTGATGCAAGCACAGTCATCTCAGTTTTGATTACAGACTCGCTGTCAAAAGACAAAGTAACACAACCACTACAGACCTTTTTAGTCTAGACTCTAAATCATATTTGTAAAGTGTATTAGATTCACACCCTCATGTTACTCGAATCAATGAAGCACGTGCCACACTCTTGAGCCGATTTTATGTCTCGTCACAAGTGATCAAAAGATTATCTTATTTTTTATGATTTGATTAAGTGCCATACAAAATGTGTTTCATTTAACGCAAATTATCCATAATTTTTTCTTATACCATAAATATGTACGCCAAAAACCGAATGAAACCTAATTGCGTGAATAATGCGTAGATGTAATGGAACCCACCATTGAACCGTAAATGAACATTGCAAACGTGGATTGTGTTTGTGGATAGTAATCAAGTGTGACTGTCTTTGGGACATGAAGAACTCCTTCTTGTGATTCACACAATTCTTGAGAAACTATGCGTCAGTCAGAAGTGAAACTTTTTATCTTCTCTTTGTGCGGATCTTCGTATACTTTTTCTGTCACTTTCCCTCGCTAGGTAATACGAAAAGAGCAAGCAGCTTAACAGATTATGTCAGCCCAAAAGTTTAACAAATAACAAATTATGCTTTCCTATTTATAGTTTTAAATGGGGTAGATGCATTTCTACTTGACCTTCAAATCATATTTTCAGAAGCTTGTAACTAACAGCGGAGGATAGTCAGGGAATTATATCAAGTTTCCATTTTTACACAACTCAATTTGATTTACATTGTAAATTTAAACTTCTTTTACTGTTCTGAAGTTTTGGAACATTGTCAATTTTACATTTGAATTTTTCTTAAACTTCAAAAACAGATAAATGTCGAATGGTTACTAACTTTTTCAACTGCTAAATTTTGTAGCAAGATTTGATGTTCGCAGCACTTGTAAACTTTGGAAAAAATGTTTTCAAACAATTCTGCATCAAAATAACATCCTTGGTGTGATGTTTCTAGAATCTCCCTCGAAGTTCTTAAATGTTTTCTAAAGTCGATGAACGAATATCTCGAAAGTGTCCCATTTCTCTATAAGTTTGACATGATAATATATTGTTTGATGAAATTTGCAGTATATTCATGATGTGTGCTGAGATTTGATTCGATGAAAATCATGAAATTCGATGCGGTAAAGACAAACCTTTCATGGTGACTTTCTTGATCACCCAGAATTGGTTGCATCATCTTCGGATATACTACAATGGTGCAAGATATACTGTAAGCATGATGCTAGACTTGAAAGTGTTTCAGTTTGTGGGTGATGGTAATGTCTTCCGTTTCCGCTTTTTATCTCTTATTTTGTTTTTATAGTTGTGACTCGACAAATTCGTAACAACATTCTGGTATACCAAAGTGGTTACAGTGATTTCATGATTGAGTAGTTCCAACACCCGACAGAAGGATGATTAAGACATTCGAGGTTTTTTAATGGCACGATTTGCGTTTTGTAACACACCATAATTACATGTATTTTTAACATAATCATGAGTTTCAGACACTTGTAATTCAAGGCGAATCAGAAGTGAAGTAATTGACACTCCGTAACGTGGCTAATTCGACAAAGGCTTGGATGTGATACGTTTCAAACATGGTTTTGTGTATGTTTATATTTCTATTACAGTACAACCTTGATAAACGCAACTAAAGGAAACTGAAGCTGCAAAAACTGATGTTGTTGTAATAACCAAGTCACACATTTGAATTGTTTGCAAGGAAGACAGAAAGTGATGTTATTAAGCTGGATTCACTGGTTTTTTATATTAAGTTTTGACAACTCTCATGCCCTACTCATTTTGCGGCGAATTCAGTTCTCTCTCTGCCAAAGTTGAACCAACTTCAAATTTCGTGCGGAAGATTTTTGTTTTCTTCGTGAATGTGTTCCGCGTCGCCTCGTTCAATTTGTGGATTGTTCTAAAAAGTGCAGCAGATTCATGACGAATGAATGAATCATGAGCCGAGACACTCTCTTCGCGACGACGCGCCGAACGGACCAGTGACCAGAGGGTTGCTATTATCGATGTTATACGGTATTGCTATTGAAATCTGTTAGATGCAATACGAAAAACTTTCGTAGCGTAAATGTCCTTAACAAAGCGTTTAAGTAACGAATACCAGACACTCCAAGGAATTGTGTTTACAGAACCTTAATTTTAAGAACTCTACATTATATTGGAAAAATCCAACTTTGAGAAAGGCCTTCCCCGAATACTCTACAGTCGGATCATTCAAGTCGTCATTGTGGAGTCAACCTTTACAATAACTTTTCCTGAAACTGGGATAAATAATAAAAATCTCTGGAAACCCAATTAAAATTGTGGTTTTATCAGAAAAGGAAATTTTATTTAACTTTAAAGATTTTATTGAAAGTTGAAGATGTTGAGGAAGTTAGCAGTTGATACTTAATTCAGAAATTTATTAAACTTTTTTAACATTTCACATTGAAATGAAGAAAGTAAATTTATTTTTTCTTGTATTTTTCTTTTCTAAACACGTTCTTCCTTCCGTGATTCGACTTATGTTGGAAATAATTTACAAAGATTTTCTTTAACCACGCAACGTGTACCATTCAATTTCATGTGCAAACATAATTTCCATTACGTAGAGAATTTTCCAGTTCTCAAGTCCAAAGTTTTAAATTTTATTTTATGATTTTCAAAACACAAGAAAATCACGGAAAATGTCATACTTTGTGAACGTGTGAACTAGGCCTTTATCCATTTCCATTAAACGTTCAAACATGGAACGAATGGTGATATTGACGAGGCGTGAACAAGTGAAATTGATAATTTTTAATGAAATCGACGAAGCAATAGTAACCTAAAAGATTCCCGAAGGTAGCAGTGGTATGAGATGCAAGAGAATGCAAGCACAAACGAAGATATCAGCTCAGGTTTCATGTAGTTCTTGTGTTGCATTTAAAACGATTTTATGGTCTTCATGTTCTTGTCTTCGGTTTCTCTTGGTATTCTTAAGCACTGTACTTTGTTTCTTCGCAACATGACATCGGATTTTGCATGCAAAGTCACAGACAAGACACAATTTCTTCTAATTTGTTTTATGAACTTGAACTTTCCATCGACTTGCTTTGAACTTCAAAGAGTAGGTTCTGGGCTACAAGACTACTCGCATGTACATCAGTGTACAAGTGCTTCTGTTAGAATCTACTCTGTGTCCTTATCGGATTTCATAACCCTTGCATTGGAATTTTCAGGTTCTTGATATTGCACGTAATTCTGTTGATTTGTTTACTGAAAGTCACAATGTCAAGGTAATTTAACATTGACAATGTGTCAGATATTGTTTTGAAGGTTTGAATGGTTGGAAATGTCTTCAATTCTATTTTGTAAATCAAATTAAGTGAAATCACTGTCTCATCAATCATTGAGACGCCTCTAGCACAATCACAATCTGAAAGCTTAAGAAAATGATAATTAATGGTATACACCTCGAGCTATCTGAACAAGCTTTTACAAAATCACTTTGTACAAACTTTTGTATCTCTTTGAAAATTATCAAAGAAATGAAAACATGATAAGAATCGATAAGTTTATTGAACTCCTTGAACGTGTTGATAAAAGCGAACATTCACAACTTTTGCGTAGTTTATCTTGAAGAATCTGAATTTTACAACACGAAGTTGCTGAAGTTTAGTGGTCTATTATACTATTGGTACAAGCACATAAACTTATACTGCACCCTTGTTCGCTTCATTTAATCTGCGAGAAATGTTTGATTCAAACAAATAACATATACTTTCACATTGCGATTTTCTCAATACCAATCCGACATGGTTATCAACATCATTTATTTTGCAACCTGTGCCGATTTATCATCGCTTCTTTGTTTTGATATTTCTTCCTTCAGTTATTTGTGTTGATAATTATTGTATAACCATGAATACGTGGTTACAAAATATTCTCCAGAGTAAGAACATCCTAAAGTAATTCTAGAGTTTCTTTCTACTTTTCTGCAAACATTTATATTAACATGATAAACATAATAAATCCAATTATTAAAATGAAACTTTTTAATCGGTCTACTTGTCCTTATTTTACTGCCGAGCGAGACGAAGAGACTGAAAGAAAGAATATACGAAGATCCGCACAAAGAGGAAATGTTGAGAATAATCGGCGGGCGCTACTGCTTCATTCCATAAAAAGTTCAACTTCTAACGCAAAGTTTTATTACTTATGACTTACAAAATGTCACGGTTTGTTGTTTGGTGTGTCTTTCAGGGTGCCAGGTTATCCTTCAAAACTGATTCAAATGTTCATAAACCTCATAAATGTTTCTATTTTCGTTTTGCTACCATTGTAAGCTGCTTCTCTTCTTTAACTCTTCAAAATAGCGTTATAAATTATAATTGATATCAATAACAAACAAATCACAAGCGCGATTTGTATTTACTGGGTTTTAATCAAAAGGCAAGTGTGGGAGATTCTGTAACCTCGTTATTTAGTGACAAAGCTGAATTAATTAATTAAGATTTTCTGAGCCGTTTGTGAGCATCATGTAAATAATTAATAATATGATTCAAAGGATTTAATTTACGACTCCATTTCGTGTATTCTAAAGAACGCGATTGAATTCCACAAATTGTCGTTAATCACAAATTGTTTGTTTGTCGACGAAACTATGTAGATTCCAAAGAGTGCGCTTGTTTGAAGACGTTCACAAAGTTTGTTTTAATAATTTCCGAAGAAAATAATATGAATTTGCCAAACGTACACAAAACAATATCACGTACATTGTCGTGTAATTACAGTGAAATTGAAATTTCAAAGTTAAATTGATGAGCTTTTGTTTTAAAGTTTTTCCAAGAAAAATTACTAAGCTGTTTAAATTCTATGTATGAAAATCTTAACTTTTAAATGTGTAAGAAACTTTGAAAGGCATTTCTATCTTATTCAAGGGAATATTTTCTCAGTATGATTTTATTTTTCACTTTTCCAAATATTTGATTCTTTTGCCACGAATGAAATTCCTTCAACTTGAAAATTTATTCCTTTCCATTACCACATTTTTTTCACAATCATTTTTTCGGTTTCTTTTCTTACAGCTAACGACTCAAAAGAAGGTAAGTAACTGAAGTTAAGAAATTTTCCTTCGAATTGATTTTTAAGTCGAACCTCCACAAATTGTCTGCGTGTGGGGGTTTTAAACGGAAACAAAACACCATCAACAGAATTTTACGCTTCCCTTCTTGGTATGGCAGCTTCCATCATTTGTGGGCTTTTCGGTTCTGTTTACTTCCCAACAATTTTCGCCCGCAGCGAAACCTTAAACACTTTTCCACGGAAGCTTTTGGAATTCTCGGATAAGCACAAGATTAATTTACATTAATCAGATACAATTTGGAAACCTGTTTCACTTAAGCGTTGTGGGACAGGTATATGTATGCGCATATTTAGAAGACGTTTAACAGATCGTCGAGATAATCAGCTCATCTCAGACTGTCGTTTCTCGGAAAATTACACCAGAGACAATACGCTTTTCTTATCGAAGTAAGCTTATTTGGCTGGAGTCTGTTGAAATTTTAAGGAGAGTGAACTCAAAATTCTACTAATTTCGGTACTTCAAATCCAACTCGTAATTATTTGGATTCCTGGAAAATAATTTCAGCCACACTGGGACCATTCTCAGAAAACCGTATCCTTTCTAGAATTCCTTCGAACACAATAACAATCCTAAGCATTTCAAGGATGTCGTCCGTATTTTTGGAAACTGTTTATCACAATTATACACAAGATTATGTTGTCACAAAATTTATATAAGAATTTATGTTGTTATTCGTGATGGTATATTGTGGAGCTTTAAAATTTAATCTGGCGCCGCAGATTCTTAATTATCACTCTAAGTATCTACACTGGAACATTCCTTTAATTTAAGTACAACTATTGATCATCTTGAACTATGCGACATTATTGATCACAAGAGTCACAAGTTTATTCAATCAAAATGAAAGAGACATCTAGAACATGTGAGTTGTTCATTGAATTATGTTTGCAGAACAGAATCCATCTGACGAAAATTGAACGAAACAATGTGAAACAGAAAGGTGTGCTTCCAATGCCAGCTTGGAGTGGAGTGTGTTGAAGCCGACGCTGGCACTCTTTTCCAATGCAAGAGTGGACTTCAGCGTTTTTAAATATCAAAATTATTATGTTCTTTCCACATAAAATAACTATATTTGAATTATTATGCCTTTAATACATTAGAACTGAATATTTTTTTTCAGTTTTGACTATTTTAACTAAAAAAATACAAAAATAAGTTGCACATTTCGAATGATCTCGTCGCGGCCACGCTGCGAAATAAATCTTTTTGCCATTCCAGACTGGAAATAGAAATACATCCTATCCTGAAACCGGCAGTAACAGTTTCAGTTCGTCAAAGCTGTGTACTATGAACCCTCAACGTGTGTGAGACTCCGAAATTTTCGAACTGTCAAAATTTATATTTTTCACACGCACATTTTCTTAATTTCGATTAAACGATTATCTCCATTTCAATATGCATTGCTAATTCTTATAAGTATGTACTTTAATTAGTGCTTCCATGTCATTAAAATTTATATTACGTGTGAATGTACCTAAAAATAGTACTTACTATCATTGATTGAAAAAGTTTTAATCATACATAATAAGTCTAAATAACGTTTTGTGTATGTGATATAAATTTGTACAGTTTGCAAAGGAATATCACTGTTAGAATTACAATGTAGACATGAGTGAAAATCATTTGCATATCACCTTTCTAGGTCGCGAGGTTTCATCATTGTGTCTGACATATTTATAAGTTTACGAAATTCCCTAATAATTTTAAATAAAATGCAAATAAAGCCATCAAGCAATGCAAATTTCTGCAATTGTTTTTAAAACAAAACATTTCTCAGAAAATATTTCACAATTGAATGAGTTGCTCTACTCGATTGCATTCGTCACCCCATGCACAACTGAACTAAAGTCGAAACATTCAACAAAAACAACGCAAATACTATATAATCGTTTTGACCATGTCGATGTCGACGTTCCTTTATTATTTGCGGTTTTTGTGCACCATTTACAATGCACTTCCATGACGACGCTCTGCATGAGTTTTTGCTTCAGTTCGTCATATTAACAATTCAATAACGTGACATCTTACAGTTTTATTCTACTCGTATCAACAAAAGACGTTTGCTTGCTAAGTCATAATTGGAATTTGACAAATAATCATGAATGCACATGTAATTTGCATTCACTTATCGAGTACTGTTTCTGAATACACGCAGCGGGTGGAATGCATTCTCGCCCTTATAAAACGCTTCAAAATTGTTAAACGTTGCTGAAGAGCTCAACAACTAGGGGTGGATCACAGAATAAAGCGCAGTATAAAATGAGACTGACGAATTTAGAAATCGATTGCTTAAGCAAGTGTATTGAGGTTTCATTAACTGCACTTCATGGAAAATGCATCTCTAAGTGCATCACGTTGTTATGAACGAGACTTGAATGTCTCGCCTGGATATTGATTTCAGACGAAAACCATAGATTTCGTGTTCTATTTGTTCCACCACTTGCTATTCGCAAATATTTCAGATAATTTAAAATGGGTTTAATCCAGCCTACACTAAAATTATTGAGGAGACCAAATAAACAAGATTTCAACCTTTTAAACTGTCTATAGAGAAAAGAAAAGTTTTCAATTTCCAGCTAAAGCTTTATTTTTGGAATCAATTTCCAAGAAAGAAACTTTATATTTATACGAGTATATCACATTATAATAAATCTTGAAATTATCGTCTCAGCCTACAAAATTTCAAATCCATCCCCGGAGCGTCTGATTTTACAATCACAGCATCATGGTTTTGAAAAGAATACCAAAACTATCAATGAAGAACTAAACAGTGGCCACCGACTTCTCTTCTTGGCATATTCTCTTTGTGCGTATCTTCGTATACTTTTTCTTTCTTTTGGAAATAAGAAAAGAACAAGTAGCTTCACAGATTTGGTTATCTCGACGAGCTTATTGTTAATCCGAAAACTTGTGCAGTGTCCTATAAAAAGTCGATTGCCACAAGTCTTGGAGTTATAACAGAGAACGAATTGAATTCTAATTCCTAAAGTTGCTGAACAAGTGACCGCAACAAAGCTTACAACATAAAAAATTGTCAGACAGCTAAGAAATTATACGAAAACGTTAAAACAAAAAATCGTAATTATCCCCATCACGTTCTGAAACTCATTACCATAACTCTGGTTTAACTATTCATATAAACTTAACTACTAAATCGTAACATCTGACGAATATATCGTCTTTGCATTTTCTGTTTATTATCACTTACAAATACCAAATGCCTTTCATTTATGGCAAATGTCTCTGTACATTGTAAATGTTAGCCTCTTTATGAGACGTCGTTTATGTAGATAACTTGGTTGTCTACTGTGTGAGTATCTGGTGACGATAACAACGGAGGGCATCGTTGAAGTGGAAGTTGAGTTATAAAGTTTAAATTTAAATTCTCAAATGAATCTCTTGGGAGGTTATTCTTACATTCTTGCTATAAGCAGAATATGTTTTAATAGAATATTTAAAATCAATTTAAGTTTCTTAGGCACCCTTTCGGTTGACACTTTGGAAAGTCTGTAGACATTGATATCTCCCCCTGAAAAGAACAATTTTTAAGAAAATTTATTTTCTGATTCAATTTGAAGGTTAACCTCTAGCAATTTTTGATGGGCTTAAATTTTTAAATAGATAAATTAACTCTTAGGCCGTCCGCACACGGAGCTACCGAAAAGAAATTGATTAGTGACTCGAATTAGCAACCAGTTACCTTTGCATCACTTCCCACATAAACAAATGGGACGCCGCACACGGCGATGCTGGTTGCAAACTGGTTTGTGATTCCTGGAAACTGGTTTGTGATCAGTCACCAGCGGATTTGTATGTCGAATCGCTTAAGAAAAAGTTTGCTACATTTTTATTTTGAGAAAATGCAGAATCAGGAATTAAACTTTTTGCTTACCGCGGAAGTGTAATATAATTTTCAGTGTCCAGGGTATTCAAAAAAAATTTGAATACTAGTTTGAGTTTTGGATGAGTAGCTTCGTGTGCGGAGCCTGGTTGCTAACAAGTCAGGAACTGGTTTGTAACGCAACTTACCAACCAGTTTAGTTTGCTTTTAGTAGTTCCGTGCTAGGTTATACTACCATTTCTTTGACTCTGCCTTCCCCGGTGTATTTAGATATGAGTCTCTTTGAGTAAATGAAAAAATTGCTTTGACAGTTACCTCCACAAATCATTTTTTTGTGTTTTACCAAATTTTCAAAACTTTCATGCTTTATGTGTACCTTGTTCGACGATAGCTTCAGAGCTATGGAATTTATAAATAAACATCCTGTGTCAGTGGGAACAGAAGGATGCTTTAACTCAGATTGTATTTGGTCCATGCAGAGGCACGGAAAATAACTGCTGATGGAAAACAACAGTAAAATATAGAGGTATGAAAACATTGAAAAACAAAGTCATAAAGTTTGATAGTAGATCTGTCATAAATGGAAAACGAAGGTTTGAGGTTTTGCATACAGTTGTGTCTGGTGTTATCCTTTTACTTGAAGTATCGTATTCATAATATCAATATATATGTATGGATTCTCCTAGTCCATATGATACAATATGGCGATTTAATATTTTATACGTTCAGAGTTGTGGGTATAGAATAAGCCTGCTCTTTTGTGGATGAATAAATATGTGCTCTAAGGATATGAAAAGTTTTATTGCTCAACTTTATATGGCATTCCTGTACTATCAGCGACACAATCAATTTATGTAATGGCAGAGTATAAAATTCGAGTGGAGAATCGAGTGATTGTGTTCATACGTTGAATTGAACCATACAAGTCTTGTGGGTAGTCTCTCATCCTAGTTGTTCTTTCCTGATTTCGTGTTTCGAAGCTATATCTTCTTTATACATATCATCATTCTACAATACACACAGCTTTTATATATCATTGAATGTGTGATAGCAAATAGAAAACAACATTTTATTATTTACTTTTGAATTTATGTATGTTTGTTTTCATATGAAACATGAACTTTTGTTTTAAGCATCTCCTCTTTGATTTTGAAAATTTCATAGAACTTTTGGAATTAATTAAAAGTTATTCTTTTTGTTTTCGTATTTGTATTAAATTTCTCCTTGAAAAATTATTATTAATTCAATTCACCTTCTGTCAGGGTGAATAACGCACTCCGGATTTTGCGTGGGTTTTTGGATTTTCAAACATTCCTAACATGTTACTCTGTAATAAGATTGAAAGAACTAAAAGAAAGCAGTAAATAAATCAATTAAAAACATCCAAAGAAAGTTTTCTCATAATATTCACTTAAGATTTTCTTTTTAATATAATTTAAAAATTCATTAACCATTCAAAGGGGATAAACGCGATGTAAAGTTTTATAGAAATTTATTCTGTTGAGTCAAAATCTTAATTGCGTGTAATTCTATTTAATTGGATTCATTCCAAACGTAGCGTGTAACCGAAATATTGCCCTGAAAACGTAATGAAAATTAAATGATATTAAACAAGAAACGTTTAGAGTTTGCGTGATTAGGAATTAGATTAAAAAATTTTGAAAATTAATTAAAACATTTCTTTTTCATTTTAGAAATTAATTCGTACATAATCTAAAGTCAATTGATTGATTTAAACACTTAGTAAAGGTTATTGGCCAGTAACCAAGTTTGTGTAAATAAATGAGCTTTAAATTACATAAATTTATTATATTCTTTTCAGGTTAGTTGTACTTTTCTTATTATTTGTAGTGGAAAGTTGCTTACATTTAAATTGTGAAAACAAACATTATCTGCTCAATTCTGGCACTGCTGCTGTGATTAGTTCACAGATTTTACAAAATCTTTAACATTCACTAGTGGTAGACATCTGTTAAACTATTATTGTAGTTGGATTTTGGTGAAAACTCGAGTTGTATGACTTGAATACTGTCTTTTTATTAACGAATAATGGCACAATGGGCACAGTGTCCCCATCGAGTTGCGTCTCTCGCGATCGACATCTATCTGTCCCTTTAAGATCAGTCTTTCAGTGCTCTCAAGCATACTTTCAAGTACTCCGAGGCCACGCATCTTTATCGCGGAAACAAATAGAATATTAGGAAATGTCCACTTGATCCGACTCGAACCACTTGAATCCGTGTCTCGCGGAACAGTTGAAGCGGACGAACACAAGAGAGAGATTGAAACTGTAAATGAGGAATAATGCTCTTGCTAGGACGATAGAAGAAAGCATTAGATCGAATCTTTTGGTCATCGCTATCGAGTACAAAACCAAAGTAGCAAAAGAACGCACCGGACTTGTTTTCGATAGATTACAAACTTTTACCAACCTCACTTCACATTTATATGAACTTTCTTCGATTTTGTTCCATTTTGTTAGCCCTTGGTTGCATAAATTCCTCACTTGAATTTAAATTTTCAGATGAAATTAACTGAAAGTTTTGAAGAAATTGTAATTTTGTGGATTTTAAAGAAAAATTTAGGTTCGCGTCAAGGAAAATGAACCATGTCGCCATCTGGATATTTCTAGCTCAACTATTCTGTTCAGAACAGCAAATTTATTCCAGTTATTATCGAGAACTAAACTCGTTTTGTCAAATGTATGGGATTTGACAGTTCTGTTCTGTTAGAGTGACCAAAAGAACACGGCTATTATCGAGAACTAAACTTGTTTTGTCAAATGTATGGGATTTGACAGTTCTGTTCTGTTAGAGTGACCAAAAGAACACGGCTATTATAAATAGTATAAATCGTCTCTAATTTTCACTAGAAAAACGAAATTACTTTCCGCACAATCCAATAGTTTGGGACAGGAACTCGTAACTATTGTATAAAACTCACAATTTGAACCACTTTACTATGCTGTCGCATGGATTTCAGTTCTAAGCACAACTTAAGAAAGAAACTCCACTTCACGATAGTGGGATAAGAATGTACTAAATTTTATTAATTCACAATAGAGTACAATCCTCTAGATGTCCAATAACCTGAAGGTTGTTGCTACCAGTGGAAAATTTCAGAAAATCATTTTCTAAAGTTGGTCCTCCATTGTGGATTCTCAAATCCCCGATTACAGTAACCACAACAGACGGTATTACCAAATGCTTTGTGTGGTAAACACTCCAGACTGGAAATATCATAAACCATATTTTTGTCACTTCTTGCTTAATCATTGTCAGCAGCAAACATTGTGACATGTACCTACAGTCGTAGAGGGTAGGATCAAAAATTATGTAATACAGAAAAGTAACAATGTAGAAACAGAGGAAAAAATTTACGATTCATAACGTTCAGTACATCATAAAATAATCCCGTAATTTATATTCACTGCAAGTACGTTCTATTAGTCCTTTTTTGTGAGTGAAAGACAGCGAAAAAAAAGCACAACTGTAACGCCTCTCTTGGATGCGGAGCTTTATTAGGGTCGATAGATACGTCCCTGAATGTCTGCTTTTAGAATGGAAAATTTTACTTGACTGTTTACAAAACCCGGGAGGGTGTAAAAATTTTGCGAAGGCTTAAATCGTCGTTTATTTTTGACGTAATAAATCGAAATTTTATTTGAAATGCTATGGAAACTAGAAAAAGGAAAGACTTGACTTGAAATTGAAACGTTCCAAAAGCATTATATCATCAAGAAGGACGTCGTGAGAACTTGAACAGCTCAGAAAACAAATTGTAATTAGTAGGAACTAAGCAGTCAGCGACGTGGTAACATGTAAATCTACTTAATTATTTTCCTATCAATTACTAGCACTCACAGACGCGTGAATTAAGAAACATTCCTGTAAATGGTACCCAATTAACAACAACCTTTATCCCATCATTATTATAATACGAGAATGTATCCATGGAAACACACGAAGTAAAGTCTTGTAGAAAAATACATAGATTATAAAACAACACGTGAACAATATTTAAGTTTACCTTCATTTCAGATCACTCAATTAGCAGGATTCCAAATGATAGCCAAGGGTGGCAACTTAGCCCCAATTCACTGAGATCAATTCACAAGAATCGCAAATGATGGAGAACTAATCAGACAATTCAGGAGAATCTTTAATGAAGAATACGAAAACAAACAACACCAACTAGATACTGGAACGTATTTTAAGTGCAACGATAAAAGATCAATTGCATTCGTGATGTGCATTTAATTAAATTGAATCGCAAAATAATTTACGCTTTTAATCGAACTCAAATAAATTAGTGTGTCTATGAGATACTTGAATATGCAACTAATGCAATTCTGTTGTGTTGCATTGTTTTGCGAACTGAATGCGATTTGAATGCATGGAACAATGCAGTTAATGAAAGATTTATTACATTCACTTGAACGTTTTTTCCATCTGCTCTTATTAACTGATTTGCTAAAAAGATAGTAATAGTCAATGAACATCATATCGCACTTAAATAGTCATAGTTTTGCTGTGACAACTATAATTAATTGTACGAACTTTTAGTTAAGCATTTAACAAGCTAAACTGTATCCTCAACATGTTAAAGTATTCTATTGATTTAAATTTGCCTCGATGGTGAAATTGTATCCTTTAACTTTAAGAATCATATTGATATTGTTCAATAGAATATTACTTCTAGGTTCACCTCAAGCCCTTTGAAGTAAGAAATAAGTGATTTGGTATCACATTTTCTAAAGTCTTCGTAGGATGGTTTTTCCTTTCGCACTCGCACTCTAAATGAAGATGGTGTACAGATTCTCAGGAATAATCCGCCACCTTTCACATCTTGACGAGTGGTGACCTGTAGTAATTCCAACTAACTGTTTATGGTCTTTCCTGTTTAGAAGTAGGGGTTTTTTGTCGTCACCGTACTGCCAGTCCAGCAGGCGTTTAGCCACACTTCTTTCAATGTGTCTTTCATCTTTTCCTCCCACTCTTTGGTTTCTGCTTTGATGTACTGTTTTGAATATCCGCAGAATGTTTCTGAGTCAATTGGGAGTTCTTTGAAACTCTCTTTAGCCGTTTGCCTGTTCGTTGCCTCGAATGCCCGAATGCCTTGGCACTCAAATAAGGCGGACTTTGTTGCGGTTAGTCACTTGCTCGAGACATTCGAAGCGTTCTTGTTTAGAATTATGTACTTTGAAATTTGGTTTTCCGATTGATTTGAAAATGTATATTAGCATCACTAAAACTTGAATGATTCTATATCTCAGTTATTATAGCAAGAACATGGAACTATCAAAAGTGACCTTTTGAGATTTATACCACCTCTTAAATGTTATACATTCCGAATCCTCTTGGTCACTGATCTACCAACGTAAATATTATTTTCATTTATCATTGTGTTTGAATTTCCAACAAAAAGACTAATTTGACTGATAGACCGCAGACAATCCCATTTCATGGGATTTGATTTAGGATATCCAAAGTATACAGAAAAACATAAATTTTGTGCAGATTAAGGGAGTGAAATCATAAAGCATATGCGTGTGCATTTAAATGTGAACGTTCATAAAACATAATTTTACGTGACACCAATGTCAAATATTTCATGAAAATTAATTAACGTTATTGGGGAGAGGAATTTGCAAACACTGTCCCAATCAACACCACAGGAAAGTATTAAATTTTCAATAGAACATAAATTCTCTATGGATTTATTTCGTCCCTAATTAAAACATGTACTGAAAGCCGTAATCAAAGATGCAAAATAACATCGACACCGGTGGATCGTGTAAATTAACCCGGATTTCTGACAATTACTTTGACATGTGTCATGTTTGGTTGGATGTAGAATTCCATAGATGTGTTTTCAATGTTTCTACGCTTAATTTATTACAACATTTTTTAATTGTTCTGTCGTAAATGAGCGAATTTTTATCCTAATTGATGCAAAGTAACCGGAAATCCATTTTAATTTGCGGGTTTCCGAATACTTTCCGGCCACCTTTGGTGCGTGTTATTGCGAATGAATGGGAAGTGAATTTTCCATTTTATGGAAATTCCGTAGAAATCAGGTGTTTTATATGAATTTTATGCTTCTACTAATTAGGAGCGTAATTGGATGAGTCTGCCTGTTATTCTCGTTATGAAGGAGGTTTTATCAAAAACCATTATTCACGTGAAAGTTTCCATTGTTTTCATGAAAATATCGGAATTTTTCTGCGGGTAAAGTTGCAAATCCGAAGATTTTCACGGATTTAGAAGATAAATTTTCGTTTAATCCTCATGCAAATGCAAAACGTTTTACTGGCAACAAAAAGGTTTTTCCAAATTCAAGAACCTTTTGAAGGTTGATGTTATGAAAACATTGCGGCTCGTACGTTCTCAAAAATCACATCTACTTCATCCCCTTTGTTATTTTCATATAAGGTTTTTGAATTATGCTAAAAGATTCTTCGTTTTTTGTATAATAAAAATATTTTCTTCCGGAGCATACTTAAACTTTGTTCTTTTCCTGTTGTGGGAAATTGAAAAATTGAAACAAGAAAAGGTTGCTAAGAAGTTCACTGTGGGTTTTTCTGGAGATGTAAAATTTGTGATGGATTTTATGTAGGAAAACAATTTTCAACAAATTGGCACAAATCTCTTATGGAGGTCAGAGAATCATTTTCCTTTCCATGGTAGCTTGGGAATTAGACCACCTGCCCTCCATTATACTGGGTAGAAATTTTGTTACTGCAAGATGACATTTCAGTTCAGCAATGTCAAAACTGATTGAATGATTGAAATCACAATTTGGCAACAAGGCGTTTTTTCAGCGTCAGTTTGAAGTTTTTACTTCTAAGCAAAAACAACTATTGAATTTCTTCTTGATTTTGAAGTTGTGAGAGACTGTGTGCCTTTTAAGCGGTTTTTCTCGAAAGGATACCTCAAGTATTGTATTACTTCCGGTTTTTTGCCTTTCTCTACAAAGTAAATCACTTGTAAAACATTTTAAAATGAAAATGGTTTTCAAATCATTAAAAAAAAATCGAGTAAACACTTTCTTCATTTTCCTGTTTTTTATCAAGCTTACATACTTACTGTGTATGCCATTCATTTATCCTGATCAAAGGACATCAAACAATCCAGTGCAGTAACAGAATTAAAAAGGAGCATTTAAAGCATCCTGCTTTGATACTTTCGAATAGACCAATGACTGAGACGACTTGCAGCAAATGAAAGAAAGGATATAAATATCCACAAGCACTTCTATAAACAGGATGTGATTCAAACAGTATAAAGGGAAAATAAAGTCTTGATCGCTTGCCATACATCTATTCAAAAGGGAAAATAAAATTCTTAAAGATTTTTCCGAGTTACTTGCAAAGTAACCTGAAGCTTAGTTCACACTCAAGGTACTCGGTTTACCACAATTGCAGACAAAACTATTAGGGGAGAACTTTCTAAGAACGTTTCGGTTTTTGAAATTCTTTTTGCGTTTTTCACTTTACAAAGACTTGTGGACTTTTCGCTAAATATTTGAAATGAAAATAAATTTCAGTTTGGAACTAATAAAACCGAAAGTGTGGTTATAAGTCTAGTAATTATTTTTTTGGCTAAATAAAGGAAACAATTGTGGAAATCATATAAAAATTATGATAATAATAATTAGATTAAGCTAGACATGATAATTGATAAATATGAATCCTCTGTTGTTCAGAATCCTTACAAGACTGTTATAGGTTTTGACCCCTAAAGCAGTATTTATCGATAATAACAATTCTCTGTTAACCAAATGATATCCAATTGCCTGCCTCTGAGTTGATTACACGAGCTACACAAGGAGTACGTTTTATAAGACTAAATTTGACAAATACTAAAAAATGATGGAGACTCGCTACTCTATTTGCCAGGCATTAAAATCTAAATTTCACTAACATATCCGGTCTAATGAAACATATGGCCATAGATCACAGATGCGAATGCTAATGGTTCAGTCACATTTAATATGCAAACTAATTGCTTAGAATATTTGCGCTCAACGCTGGATTGAGCACACACGCTGCTCGACACGTGCTCGCAATTAAGAATTGCTAATGATCTGTAGCCTTTAAGAAAGTGTTTTTCTCAACTATTGAAATGAGGATCATATACGGTTATGTGTCGCAAATCGGGCACAACTGGGTGGATCAACTGCAAATGAAAATTGCATTTTGTCAACACGTTCCTTCTTGAGCACACAACGCTTAGTGACTTGTGATTTATTTTATATTTCTAGAAATACGTTAACTCTGGTTCCAGAGGATTGTTCGTTAAACGAACGTTTATTTGTTCATACAAGAAACTCGTAAAACTAAAGTTAGATAAACAATACCCTTCACTATAACCTCCTGAATACCTCCAGCAAAAACCTGAAATGAAATTTCATTATATAGTAAATCTAACAAAAACATTCTCTCTTTCTTTACAGGTAAGTTGTCCTCACAAAACGCACCGCCGAAAAAACAACACGGTTCGTATAAAATCTGTTTTATATTTTTGTTTTTATTTATTTTAATTTAAATCTGATCATTCAACTATCGATGTTTTCCTTACAATAAGGTACTTAATTCCAAAATATAACTTTCCAGTGAACCTTATGTGTGATGAAGGTAACAATTCCAACTTGCTTTAAGTTTTATTTTTTCCATATTTAGAGTTGATTTACTTTTATAGTTTATTCCATATACATCTTATTTTTCCCTTAATAATTTCCTACATTTGCTAATTTAATTTCATATAATTACTCTTAAACTAATTATATTTGCAAATATATAAAAATTCTGTGAAAATTACTTCCCACGACAATTTTACGTATCTATGTTATTATATCTACGAACTCAATTATGAGTATAATCTTATTAGTTTTGTACAATAAATACCAGTGTGACCCTACTATTACAAAACACAAGGTGATATTACGAAAAGATATACATAAACGAAATTGTAATTCAATTAATCCTTTGTAGACTTAATACAATGTGAAATTAATGGACAAGTTTAATGCGATTTTATTTAAGGGCTAATGCCGCGAAGCATATTTTTATGGTTTCTAAGAAATTAAAATCCGTTTTAGTGTCGTTATCTATTTCAATTTCGTTAAATCATCTGAAGATCCCCTACTCTTTCTGCTTTCAAACTATAAAACAAAATTAATCCTGAAGAGATAACGATGACAAAACGATGAGAGAATAAATCAAGACAGAGACGAGTGACTGTTTCAAATTTTACTGGAGTCACAATCTCTTCAATGCACAAGAAATGGAATGTGGAATTCAGAAAAAGAATTTTATTCGCAAGAAAAACCAAACTGCCGCAAATGTTACTTGGAAACATTTTTCCACTCACTCGGAACCAATCAAAATAAATATAAATTTTTTACTTCTTCTTTGTTCAGTTTTCGTTTTCTCAATGTGTGGCCTTTGTTAAATTTTGTGCAGAATTTTTCCATGTAGGAATAAATAGCAAACGTATAAATAGGTTGATCAATGTTATAGCTTATGAATGCTTTAATGAAGATATGGATCGTCTTCAACTTGGAAGAGTTATCACATTTACTAACATTTCCAATTCAGAATCGTGATTAACACTTACTTTGATAACTTTAAAATGAAATCAAACATTAAACATCAATTCAATTCAACCAAAGAGGGTGAAACCCTTTTCATCAATGTTTTACTGAAATCATTGCGAAGAATTTTTGCCCCAATTAGACAAACCAAGTGCCAATTCAGCAAATGATTGAAATGAATCAATGCATTCAAAGTCAGAATAAGATTTCTTTGTAAAGTTTTCCCACCCAATTATTTCAATTACAATTGTACAAACTTTATAAATAATAATTGAATCGATTCTCGATGTTTGTAAAACACACATGTCTCGGTAAACGATACATTTCGATCTTTTCAACTTAACAAATATGTTAACCATTAAAGGTGTGATAAAAATTTTCTTAGATTGAATGAATTATCATTTGATTAAATATTTATTAAAAATGTTTTTCTGTATTTCATTGAACTTTTTGTACATTTTATAAGTTTTATTTACAGATTTTGTTCGTAATACCAGAAGAATTTTCAAAACGTTTTGTCGTCTCGCATTAGTGGTGTGTTTTAGTTTAATAATTAAGTCGGTTCCAACATTTTCGAAAGTATTATACTTATTTCGTTTTATATAATTTTGGTTTTGTGAAAATCTGAAATTAACCAATTAACTGTAATGGATAAAGGTTTGTAGCAACAACAACAAGTTTTGAGTACTCTAATGCTTTCATCAATTTTGTATTTACTGTTTTACATAATAACTTGGTTAAAAATTTAATTAAACCAAATGTTATTCTAACAATTTTGTGAGTGGCATTCTGCAATCATAGTGTTTTAACTCTAACAATCGAAGGGTTCTAATAAGTGGAACAGTGGACCAATAATTATAAAGTTGAATTGATGGTTTTCAAACTTGTCTCAAACAACCGAATTGATTAATGTAGATGTTGATAGATCTATGTGACGAAATGTAATTTTAAATTTCCACTTTCACCTCATATCCATTAAAATGAAAATTTTCAAATAGCCAATAAGTCCAGCGATTTTTATGTTTGTCCTAAAAACGTTCATCGATTTAAAGGTTAAAGAAATAGAACTGGGAATAGTGATCGGTTTGATGTGAATTTTATTTGTATTTTATTTCGAACTTTAACATGCCACATACTTATTAATGTACAGAATATTAGAAAAGTCTTCTCTTTTATAACCACAAACTTTTCCCATAAACGAAAAGTTAACACCATTAGAAAACAATATTATACTTTTTATTATCTCTTGAAATACTGTTTTTTGTTTTCTTTAAATATCCCTATAATTTGTGGAATAAAAGTGGATTGTAAAAAATTCGACACTTAAAATGTACTCTGACAGTGTTCGGTGTTTTTAAGGTTAAAGTTTAACCATAAAAATGGGAAAAGTACACTTAGACTGTAGAGAGCTATTAAAATAAAGCATTTTAGCTGCTGTGGTTTTCTTCCGATAGAATTTGCAGTCTTCAGAAGTGATGGAATGTACTCTTTGTTTCAAAAAAGGACAGAAAGTATTAGTTTACGTTTCTTCATTTAGGGTTAAAATTATTATTTAAAGATGAAAGTGATTATACCTGCAGTACATGAATCCAGGAAGTGAATCATTACAAACTGAAGAACATTCACAACATTTTTGGATCAAACAAAGTCAGCATATCCGAATCAATGACTTCCTGTAGCGGTGAAAGCATGTCGTAGATCAACTTATTTCCTAAAATGAAATAAGTTCCTAAAAATAAACATGGAATTAAAATTTTTAAAAGTCATAAAAGACAAATTGGTTCATTCAACCAGAAATACAAAGAAATATTTTCCAGAAAATTTTTCCATCAATTTCCTCGTGGAATTAGTGTCTATTTTTGTGGTTGAAGTTGATAATCAATGGAAAAGTCACAGAAATGAGAGCGAAATGAATCGCCTTTTGTATTAACTTTTTAATTAGTGGTGTTATAAGTTTGACCGCTATGTGTGTCTGTCTGTGGCACCGTAGCTCTTTTTATTTGAAAGCAAGTTTACTAACGGTTGTTCTTAAACGTGATTTGTCAAAATGGGTTCAGCCATTTCAAGTTCATCAGCTCTTTTGTTATGACCTGAATTTTGTTGCGTTGAGGGTTTTTTAAATTTTTAACTTAATTGTTATTATCACATCTGAATTTCCATTTAGAATCATCTTTCCTGAAAAGTCGAATGCTTTTATTCCAAAATATATTTCCATATTAATTGACAGTCCTTAACCTTTTAGTGAAAAACACAAACTTTTCCAGAAAACTACAAAATGTCAAAGGTTACAAAAATGTCACAGTAACATTTTGATTTAATGACTAATAGCTACCTGTCACACTTTTAACCTTTAACCTTATCTTTGAATAGCAGATGTAAACTAGTCTACTAATTTATATATAAGGCGATATAAAAATCACTTTAGAACACCGTGGAGATTTTGTTCTGTGAAACAAACATTGAGATTTCATCACATTCTCTGTAATTCAATGAAAACTTCAAACCCTTGTTAGTAATAACAACAAGAGCACAATCAATGACTTTCATCACTACAGATTTAATCATTCAAGTATAAAGAATGATGCTGACTTCACAGTACTAGACGTAGAACACCGCCCGAACACAAGACGTAATCAGTCTTTTGTAATTATTTTCCAAATCAATATTAATATAAATGACAGAAGTTGAGGACTGGGCATAAGAACTCAATTTATGACTTGTCGGGTTGAGCTTAAGTAAACAGATTTCAAAATAATGACTTAAGAATCATTGTTGTATGCCATTCAAAGAGTCAGATCGTTAGACATGAGTCAAATGGTTAGTGGTTGGATAATGTTTCTATACTCGTATATTCATAAAGTTGAATTGATGGATGTGGACATTCACATTTTGAAATTATGCTTTTCTTTTCATTTCTTGACTTTAAAAACTTTTCCTAGCAATTCAATCTATTCGCCAAGTTCTACGTAATTACAGTACTATAAGCCTTGAACGTGAACCATAATTGTAGGTATAGCTTTATTTCCTTGTATACAAGAAATTACTGAAAATAAATGTTTTTATTATTTATTTTATGTTCACTTTTCCGTAGTCTCCTTCAACAAGGTTGTAAAAGAAAAATGTATATAAATCTCCATTCAACAGCTCCACCAAAAACCATCCTTCATCATCTATCCATTCATCCAGAGCTGGATAACTTGCCTACAGACTACAAAACAACAGAATAACAGAATAACAGAACAACAGCTACATTATTCCCATCCGACCATCTAACCAACTATTCACGCATATTGCAGAACCATATTTCATAATGTCGTCAGTGCTATTAAAGTATATATTATAGTTACGATGCAGCAATGGGATAGCGTGTACTTGGTAGCCAACAAAACTATGTCGATAAAAGTACTACGAGACACACACATGATTCCACTTCTGTTTGTTTTTATTATCAAACACAGAACGTGATTAAATGCAAAACATTGAAAATTTATTGGGCTTTTAAGAGGCACAATTTTAATGGATTTTCGTCTGGTCTGGAATTGCTTCCACATATAGTATTACTTTTCTCCATAAATACCGTGCTACAGAATTGCATTGTTTTCATTAAATATTCACTATTGTCATAAGTGCACATAACACCACAAAGCGCTAATATTATATTATTGCTCTTGATTAGCGTTCAGATTTTATAACTTTGTTGAACAACGGAACAAAACATTCCTTCTACACTTTACTTCCATAGAAATTTATCCAAAAATAGAAGTGTGAAAACATGGAATTGTTCATCGGAATGTTGTTGATTCTTACGAATTTCAGAATGTTTTTATTTTGTCTTCGGATTACGTTGTTTATAAATATCTCGATAATAATGAATGTTGACGGTGGAATATGGTGGCCACTTCTCGTATCTTCACATTCTATAAATCTGAATCATTTGCAAATCTCAACTTTATTCGTAATAAACACATATTGTGTAAAATAACAATATATTCATACATATTAAATTAAAATGTTATTTCTTGTATTTTAATCAAATTACAAACGAAGTTCTTCTATTTTAGACTCGACACCATCAGGTCGGCCGTCACAAACATTGAAGAAGCCTACAGAACAAAAGAAACCTTCGGAAGAAACAGACGATTCTGTTGGTACAACCACTGGACAAACTACAACGACAAATAAAGAAGAAGAAGATATATATGAATTTAAGGGAACACCGAAAGATTCTACAGCTACTAGTGGAAATGATGATAAATCGGAGAGTCGTAAGAATGAAAAGTTGTCTTTTGATGAGAAAGTTAATGTGGATGATACACATGGAACGAATAATAGCTCAGCAGGAGCAGTGAATCCACCAACACCAAATTCAAGTAGTCAGACAAAGCGTTGTTATTCTGAAGTTGAAGGTGGTGCTGAGGATGTAACTGAAACAGATGATTCGAAACGAAAAAAACGTAAAGATTCTGATAGTATCAAAGAAACTAACAAAACAGTGTCGACAGGAAGAGCACCTCAACGTCAAGAGAAAGGTTCAAAAGCTCCTGGTACATCAGGAAAATCAGTTAATTTAACTGGAAAATCAAATCTCAGTGTTGATAGAAAGAGTCCATGTGCCAGTCCTAAACCAGCCAATAAATCAACTGACAGTGATGCAGAAACCGACGAGAGTAAGAATAACGATAGCTTTGGGAATGGTGGACCAAAAGTACCACCCTTAAAAATTGTTATTCCACAGCAAAACGCTAGTTGTGACATGGAGGCAGGTTCACGTAACGGCAAGAATAATTCAGCGCGAAGTCATGCTGCCTTACCATATGTTGTAGCTTCTTCATCCAATAGTAATGATGCATCTACAGCTGATAAAGAAAGTGTTTCATCACGATGCTCTAGCCCAGCAGAGATATTGTCAAGTAAAGGAGGAAGTACCACACTGACTGGGGCGACAGATGAGAAAAGTGCTAAAGTAGCAAGTGATGAAAGAGCTCAACAGCGAGTTTTGCGTAGTTCACATCGTTCTGGCGGACAAGGTGGTGTAGATCGTGGTTCTAATAATTCATCACCACAACTTCAAAGCAGTTCACCATCACCAGCACCACAAGTTGTCAATGAAACAGCAGATACCGGAACCACGAAAACTGGCACAACAAGTAATTCTAGCCCAGCAGCTCCAACACAGAATCCACCAGAAACAGAACAAACTGGAAACGTGCCTAGCCCATCAACATCATCATCATCCTCATCTAAGGAGACAACACAAAATACAGTTGAATTACATCCACGTAAAAGGAAAATTCGTGCTAAACAAGAAGACAATAGCAATAAATCATCATCAAACACTACAACAAATCAGGGCAGTAACAATGAGACTACTTCAACCGCGAGCGAAGTTCATCCACACGACCATCCGTTCACCAATTGCTATCAAATGTTCCTGAATATACGGAAGCAGATTGAGAAGAAACAACGTTCTCTGTTCCCAATTCAACCACGTCCGCCACAAGGATTCAAAGACTATTTGATGAATCGTCGCACGTACGTACTAGCCGGAAAGACACCAGCAGAGCCAACTATAAATTATCCACCAAATCTGCCAACACAAATGAAGGAGCTTTTTACTCAACAAGAAAAGGAACGTCACAAATTAAAAATGCAACACATTGTTGAGAAGGAAAAATTAGGCTTAACTGTTGAACAAGAAATTCTACGTGTCCATGGGAAGGCAGCTAGAAGTCTAGCATGTCAGTCTGTTCCATTTTCTGTATGTGCTATCTTGAAAGATGAGGAAGTCTATAACATGATAACACCTGAACAAGAAGAAAAGGATCGAAACGCTAGATCTAGATATAATGGTCGGCTTTTCCTCAGTTGGTTACAAGATGTCGATGATAAATGGGAAAAAATAAAGGTACTAACATACATAGTAACTAAAATAAAACAAATTCATTATTACGTTTCATCATATCATCATAAAACTTTTCTCTTACAGGGAGCAATGGTACTAAGACATCACAATGAAGCTGAAAGTCTACATGCTGTACAAAAAATGGACTGGGAATGGGTTATGAAGGAGAATTCTTTATGTGATTATAAAACTCAGCCTGTGATTGATGAACAACATGTACCTATGGTACATGTTAGTGATGACTTCGATTTACTGCCAGCGTAGTGAAATATATTTGCGGTGCAGCTAAATGAAGAGGATATTCGTTAGGGAATATACAAAAACTTAAATATACTTTAATCAATTTAGATAAAATATTATTTAAAATCGAACAAATTATTGTTTTCTATCATAGTTTTATATGTTTTATTGCTTAAATCTGTTACTGTTAAAATGATAACTTACAATGTAAATACAATTATTTACGATATTTTATTGTAATCTTCGCTTTATATACTATTATAATTTTCTCTAAATCTATGACATTAATCTAATAAAGTGTAATATATGTAAGAAATAATTAAATAATTCATGTAAAAATTAAGTTTTTATTGAATTTAGTTTGAATTCTCATCAAATAGAAGGAACATCTTCAAGAGCTTCCGAAGTCCGAGAAATTTCTTCAAATCTTCAAATTGAAGAACCACTTGTCCGTTGATACGTTTTCATTAAAATGTGATACTGCACTTTGAAAATTGATATAATATATGTAGAAACTTTTGCTGCTAAACACTTTAACTCAAAATCCTGAATAATTAATAGACATGCAGATGGAAACTATACTGTTGGTAGTCTATTTTAGACCTAGTACTAGTACCATGCTCTTCCAGGTTTCTAAGACTTTTCGTTCAAGTTGACTTCAAGATTACTTAAATTACAGTTCCAAAAAGGTCTGCACGACGAAAAGAAATGGAAGGATGCTTAATTATTCTTCATCAGAAAGAGAACTCCACTTCCTAGTTACCAATTTAGATGAATAAATAAAAGCAAATCATGTTTCAGTCAAGGAACGTATATTATATACCCAACTACACGAATGTATAAAACTTAACAAGAAATTATTTTTAATTCTATTAATTTTCTTTTATCATAAAAGGTTTCTAAGGTACTACATTCAAAGCATAATCCCACGCTTTGGCATTGACTTGCTTCAGGATTGTGGTTAGACCTTTTCCCGGTCCACACTCGTAGGTTTTTGGAAAATTAGTTCCTTGACTACGTTCATACAAAATATGTAACGTTTGTTCCCACTTTACTGGGCGGATAATCTGAAATTGAGTTCAATATGAGTATCTTCAAAAACAGTAAACAAGATTCCAATGTACCTGTTTTGGCAATTGATGCAGAATGTGTGATGCATTCTTATATCGTTTTCCGTTAACATTTGAGTGAACACTGATGATTGGATCTTCTATCTGTATTTTCTTTAGAGCCCTTGCAAACGGTTCTACTGCTGATTCCATAAGGAGAGTGTGGAAGGCACCACTCACAGGAAGACGTTTTATCCGTTTTATATTGAACGTGCTCTTGTTGACTTCTAAATATTGTAAAGCTTCTATGTTTCCAGCTATGACTTTGCAATGAGGATACAAGTAGTTAGCAACTATGCATTGCGGGTTCTCGACTCCTTTTTCAATACACCACTGTTCAGCCTTCTTACAAGCTAGACTAAGTTGTGTATCTGGCGAATACAATACAGTCGCCATACCTCCTGGGTTTTGTTCACTTGCTATCTGCATAGCTTCCGCCCTGATTTGTACAAGTTTCAAAGCTCGGTCAAATGGCAGAGCGCCTGAAAACACTAGTGCTGTTATTTCACCTAAACTAAAACCAGCCGTTGCAATGCAATTGTCGATGGCATTAGGACGTTCTTCCTTTAGTTTCTCTAAGGCGGCCAAGCTTGTTACCATTATTGCTGGTTGGGCGTATACAGTCTTATCTAGCTGAGATTTCGGTCCTTCTAAACATATTTTCAATAAATCGTACTCCAAAACTTCATTAGCTAGCTCGTAAATGTCTCGTGCTCCTGGGAACTTCTGCAAATCTTTTCCCATACCAACATACTGCGCTCCTTGTCCAGGGAAGAGTATAATGGACGTATTTTGCGGATCTATCTCCGGCCTGACAGCCTTGGCTCCTTGGCTCCGATTGAGAACACCTCCTTCCGGATAAGCGGATGTTGACCATTGATCCTCTTCTGTAGCTGGTTTCACTGCATCAAAACTAGCTGAATTGTCCAGTAACTCCTTCAGGAGACTTTCTTTCTTTTCACATTGCAAAATCGAACATGTTCGAAAGGAACGTTTCGCAAGCCGACACAACATTTTTGTTTACATATGACATTCGCCGCAAGCACGTGAAAAGTACTGTCAAAACCAGCTGGCGATGTGGATAGTCTCCACTAAAGTTGCTGACTCCAGCTGAATATGTTCAAATTACTCGCTGTTATTAATCAATTTATATGTTTTGAAGATTTTCATTCATATGGTGTTGTTAGAATCTTCATTGAACAGATTTTTGTAATTGTACAAAGCCTTAGATCAAGTACAAAGCAAAAACCAGATTGCTGAATATGTGCTACTCTCCACAGTTAATGCTGTTTCATATTTGGTGTAAACAGAAGTTTGAGGTTATGTGAACAAGACACTACAAAATATTTCGAGTTTCTCAATAAAAATATAAAATTATAGGAGTGCTTAAAAATTTTATGTTCACAACACTTTATATGATCAATATTCAAAAACCACAGTCAGTGTCATAAATATGTTTGATGAAACAGCTGGAGGAAGTGTCTGTCTACTTTAGTTTCAAACTGGAGGAGCACTTCATAAGACATGGAACCTATCAACCATACCGATGACGATGCTGACAATGAAGAATTCTTCTTCGAATCAGATCACTTGGCACTCCGTGGCAATGTGGACTACACTACAGTGCTGAGGAGTTTAGTGGTTTTGGAAGCCCAAAGAATGCAAGCAGTCAAGGACATTGACAAAATCGCTCTTGCTGAACGAGAAGCTCTTCAAAATCCGGAAGAGTTCATAAAGAAGCTGTCGTCAGGACAGGATCTGGACTTACCAGGACCAATTTCCATCATAGAAGTATATTACAATTGTTTGTGAAATTTGTTGTGGATTATAAGCATCTATATATTTATAGGTACCAACAGTTAATTTCGGAAAATATAATGTTGTCTTCCCAGACACTGGCGATGATGGAAAAAAGGAAGAAGTTAACAATCCAGACATCACTGTACGTGGTAGAGTGTTTGACCAAACTAAACCGGAGACTTTCAACCAGGTAATTGTTGTTTCATTCAGAAGGTTCCACAAAAATGTTACTCTTTGTGTGTTGCAGCTATGGACGTGTGAGGAGCAAAAACGTTTGGAGGAATTGCTGGTAGAATATCCACCAGAACCTATAGAAATGCGAAGATTTGCTAAGATCGCACGGGCGTTGGGAAATCGAACCACAAAGCAAGTTGCTAGTCGTGTGCAAAAATTTTTCAAAAAACTACATTCAGTGGGAATGCCAGTTCCAGGACGTTTACCGAAATCGCACAGACAGTACATGTCAAAAGCTTACAGAATGAACCGACATGCACGACGTCCTTCCACGTTCTTCCCTGCTCAGGATGTACCTGTGACCATGCCTGAAGACGATGACCCCATTTGTGGAACGACTGAAGCGGTGTCACAATTGAAATTCACAGAGAACGAGACAAATAAAACCATTTCAAATAGGAATTTTATCGTTGTCGATCATGATAGCGATGATGATGGCAGCAATGATGTTGACAATGATGAGACAAATGAGGTTGCTAGGATTCTAGCTAGAGTCAAGAGAGATAAGGAAAAGGATTCAAACTCTGAGCGATTAGACAGCGAGCATGTTGGATATACATGCGATTCATGCGGAGATTCACCAATTTTTGGAACTCGGTGGCATTGTACCACATGTATCCATGCATCAATTGATTACTGCTCAGATTGTTTTGTGACACAAGCTATTTCAAGTCTACCACATCCTTTCTCTCACAAATTCGATGGAATACGTATGCTGCCCAAAGAATTCAATCAAGGTCGGTCTTATGTCAGCTCTTTCGACGCTGATTTGGCTGATTCTCAAGATGAAGAAAGTAAACCGAACCTAGATTTGAACTCTTTCGATAAGGACTACATGCCTTCGAAGTTCACCAAAGACGAGGAGTACAATTACTTAGATCCTAATTTTTTACCAGATTAGTTAACATGATTGATGTTAGAATGAAAGACGAAATTACTTAAAATCTCAACTTATTTTACTTAAAACATTTACATTTTTGTTTCACAAATGTTAAAAATTTGTAATTATAAAACATCTAATACAATTTTTTAAAGCATCAGTACAGTTTTTTCTAGGTTTTTCCTAATACTAAACGAGCACCATTAGTCTATATCCTTTGCTGTTTCTGTTGGAATAACTTGGAAGAGCACTTGTATAATAAATGAGAATTTATCTGAAAAGAAACGAAGGACTTAGTTTGATGTTCTCTTCCGCACAACACAAAGAACTTACTCATTAATCCTGGTCTTTTACGATAATAGACAAATGGTGTGTAAACTGCAACGCCACTAAGAATAAAACCTATTGCTACGATAAATTTCAAAGATGCCTCTGACATTAGAGGGACTATGGAAAGGAATAGAGCCACAGCTAGAGTGAATATTGGAATGATGATTGGAGCTTTATATGGTCGATGAATGTCAGGATGAGTTTTCCTTAGTACAAGTAAACAAATGACGGCCGAACCATAGAAGAACCAAATGAGAAATGAAGCAAATTCAATGAGCGTTTCAATATCTCCAGCTAATATAAAGAGTAGAGTAAGAATTCCTTGCAAAGCGACAGCTGGTGCAGGTGTATTTCTTTTGATATGAATGTATGACATTGGCTCAAGGAAGTGACCCTCTCGACCAGCGACGAAACACAGTCTGGTCACACCAAATTGAACGCTCATTGCACACCCAAAGGTAGACAGAGCAACTCCCAGTGGAATGATGAACGATGCAGGTCCCAGGACACGCTCCCCAAATAGCACTGCTACAGCTGGTGCAGTTATCATTTCGGATGGAGTAAGTACGGTTAAATAGGCCAGATTCATGAAGACGTAAAGAGACGTTATGATGGGAACAGCTATAATAATGGATCGAAGGATATTCCTAAGGATATTGTGCAATTATTTTCAGTTTAATCAATTTGAATTTGAATATACTTTTCAGGACGCTTGATTTCTTCTGTTACTGTCGTTACACTTGACCATCCATCGTACGCCCAAAGGCCATTGTAAAACGCTAAAGCAATATGAGCTGGATTGGTTGTGGTTCCTTCAAAACCATTATGTAAATTTTCTGTTCTCCCTAAGCAGAGCTCATAGATTCCTCCACCGATTATAACCAGACAAGCAAACACTTTACAGAAACTGAAAATGTTGTTTATGTGAACGTAAACTTTCACACTAACCAGGTTTATGTAGGTCATTATACCTGAAAACAAATGAAATGTTTATTTGTTCCTAGATATCACAGTGCACTCACCTAATCCAAGAATGGAAATAATTTTGATTATCTGATGTTGATGGTATGTATCCATACAATCCATGCCTAGTAATTCCCTGAATGGTTGTATAGAGTACTCTGCAAAAGTCATTACGATCACAGCAACTTCCGCTGGTCTCAACACAATCACGTAAATCCATGAGCAAATAAACGCTGGTAATGGACCCCAAAACTTATGAAGGTGTCCGAATGTTTCCAATAAGTATGCGTATTCAGCTCCAGACCGTGGTACAATCGTTCCAAGTTCAGCAAAACATAGTGCTCCTAGAAGTGAGATTACTCCGCAAACAGCCCACACAATCAAGCATAAGCCAACGCTTCCTGAATACTTTAATGCTGCTGTCGGTGATACAAATATCCCTGATCCAATCATAACTCCAATTATGATGTTGACAGCAGCCATCAAGCCAACCTCCCGCTTGAGGCCAAACGACTCTTCCTTCTTTTCTTCCTTTTCTTCCACGGCTACAATGAAAGAAGCACTTAACATTTTTGAATTTTTCAAATATTTTCTCCCAAATCTTACGCATTTTGTTGTTTTATATTGAATTTGGTCGTTAATAATATATCAGTCTTATAAGTTATAATTTAATGTTTAGATTATCCTCGTGGTGTGTTCTGGTGGTCACTCGTTCCTGGAGCTTAGCTTGTGGCACATTTGGTAATGCTAAAATTAAAAGTAAAAAGTTTTTACTATTCTTTAGCTGTTAAATACATATAACGTTCTAGGCTTTCTCTTATCTTATCAATAAATATTTACAAGTTGTTAAAGATTAACTTTTACTTGACCATAGTGTTTCTAAGCACCAAATATTAAGACGATCACTGCGACCTTACTAGGATAACTCTGGAATTTACAGAAACCTTTATCAGTGTCGCAAATTTTACGCACTTGAAATAATTTACACTGTTGGCGCTATGTTTGTCATATCTTTGCGATTCTACTAGCAGAGCATAGTGAGTAGACTCTTGAGATGAGTAGCTTGCTTTGGTTCTGTTTGTATGAACTGAACAGGCTACTTCCGTTTTAATATGATAAAGCTAACAAACACTTTATTATTCACTGCAATTGACGCAGATATCAACTATAACATGTTCCGTTTTTGTTGTTTAGCTATAAGATATTTGCGAAAGAGTGCCAAGAGTGTTGTGACTGCATGGGATTTGAACAGGAAATAAGTTCTGTGAGAACTATGATCACGTTTAATAAAAATGACCAACAATATAACAATTAAAAGCGAAGTGATTGACATGTTTAATACTAACACAACGGATATTTACTCATTTCTGGTTAAGCGTTTTAAACTTATTTCACGGATAAACTCGCTTTGCGACATAGAAAAGGGAGTACTACAGTTCCAGTGCAAAGATAAATTGCATTCTTGTTCAGTTTAAAATTTGCTAATAAAAATTCGTCCCGAGAAAACCCCTATCGCCTTTGCGGCCATTGACCAATTGTTCATTGTTTTTGTTCATTTCTTCATAGTCGAGTGATCCTTGTGGTAATTTCTACCTGTTTTGAGTGCTTTGTGGGTTATCCGCGTATCGTCGCGCCACACAACACCGCGGATAAACGAGAATCTACTGTACTATCTACTGAATCATAGTAACAGAAGTATTTAACACTATTATATCCACAATAGGCGAAGACAATAGTAAAAAAAAGTAAAAAAAGTAAACAATAGCTTCAGCACGTTTTACACTTAAATTTTTGAATGTCGAACACGTTTTCAACTTGATAATAGATTAAAAATTCAAGTTCAATTTTTGTTTACTTTGAAAATGTAGTTAGTTGTAAGTACTACTACAATGAATAGTAGGTTCCTTTGATTCGACACTTACATAACACACTCGACCTGAAGCACTGCCTTGAGGAAGCAATCAAGACGTTTACTTGGTTTTAGCGACACAATTCCAATTGCAACCGGGTTCAATTGAAATTGCAAGTGAATATGTTCTGCTATGATTAACAATTCCTTATCAGAATTCAGGGTAGTGACCGCCACTATAGTCGCAAATTTCAGGAAAGTTTCTTGCGATTCGCAAGATCGTGTCGCGTAATTACAACGTTCCACGTTTTACATTTTACGTTGTTATCAAGTAGATAATCAGAAATTATAATCGATTTCACACACTTCTACCCTTATCAGTCATAGAAGTTATATGTAAGAACCAATCAACTTTTTGTAACTCAATCAAACCTCAAGTTTGCAAGATCTAAATTCATCTATGAACTTCAGAAATATACATGTTGAAATCTTCTATCTGTCACTATCTATTTCATATACACTTTCGTAGTTCTAAAAACTTCATTAATTATAATTTGTAAACTTATTATGAAATTTGTAACTAATAACCATATAAACCTTTCTTTTAACTGAAAATATTTCAAAGTAGATCTTACTTCGTGGAAAGAAGAATTTTTTCCTTATCACACCTTCTGTGCTATCAAACAATTTCACCAGATATCCGTTCCCGAAGAATTCATACTTGATTAATTTAAAACGTTCATAAGATATATCAAGATGATGGAACCACGGAAGTCAAGTCTAAATTTGAGTTTCAGTAGATTAGTTAGCGTCTTATCAATGTTTGATTAACTGTATTTGATTAGCAGGTTGCTCTTGATTGAATCTACGGTATAGTGAGCTCAGCAGGTGATATGGATACACGCCCACTTCTGCAAACTTATACGTAGTTATAGTAGTGAAAAGATTCATACATATTTTGTAGTTTTTTAGCTTTCCGTACCGAAAGGTACTGTCCGTCAGTCCGTCTGTCACAGGGCTGTATCTCTTGAGCCATAATAGGTAGATACTTCAAATTTTCTGTTCTTTGTGCGGTGGTACGGAACCCTTCGTGTGCATGTCCGACTCATACTTACCCACTTGAATTGCATAAATGTTTGTGTTAGCTAAGTTATCTGTTCGATTCATTGGATTGGAATGGAGCTGCAACATTGCTTTCATTGTTACCGATATCAGATGATAATACTCAAGACGATACCAAGAAGCAATGTTGTCGGAATGCTGACAGTTGTGGTTATTAATTAGCATTGATTATCGCATCTCAGAAATTATGTAGACAATTTGCGTTTGGCATATTTTGTTATTACGAACTTTTGGTTTTCTTGTTTTCAAAACGTTAAGATGACGCTGGAAAACGTGACATCCAAACATGAGGTTGTGATTGATATATGTATGTCACAAACCATTTCATAAGAAACCTAAATGATTCTTGATACCATATTAGCCATGAGACTAAAAACGAGCCTACACTGTATGTAGGTAATATTACAAGAGCGGTGCGTAGGTTGCAAATGCGAGGCTTATATTCCGCACCAAAAAACATAAACTACCACTGCAGTGTTCAAATGCAAGGCCAAGTGTTATGAAGTTTATACTAGGGTTTAGCCCAAAAATATTCAAAGGAATTGACTGCGAAGATTTATTATATGTTTGCATGTTCTGGAACGAAGAAAAGGAGAGAGTTGAATGGACGAATTAAAGGTGATCTTGACCCCATGCAGAAATTGGGAATTAATTAACCATCGTGCTCTTATTTCATGTCAAATTTTGCACTGATCTGGATATGGTTTGGAGGTAAACACAAATCAGAATCATGAACTTCTAAAGGTGGACGAAAATCAAACCTGCGTGTATTTCGTGCATCTCCATCTTCGAATTTATCACGAGATTATTTACTTCTTGATTTGCATTTACTGACTCCCTGTTTCTTAGAAACTTCAAGTGATTTATTGGCGTCATTAAGTCATAAGTTTTGTACGAAATTATCTCAAAGAAGTGATAACGTCTACGTTTCTCAAGTTGAGCCTCGTTTAGAACATTGAATTGTATTAATAATATGATTTAACAAGTTTAATGAGTTACAGGTCACAAATACTACCCATGAGTTTGTGTTACAAGTTATTGAAAAGACTCACTATTATGTCATATGTTTCTCGTTATTACTTAATCGATGTATCATAATTACACACAACGCAAGGTGTCTCGAATATCGTATCACTTTACGCTTGAAACATTAGAAACTGTTATGAATCAATGACTTAGCAATGTCACTGTCCTTGCAAGTTGACCCTCAAAAAGCTTAACATTGATAGTCGACTACCAAGGTGTACTTCCAACACATGCTATTCAGATGTTCAACTTTGAAAAACATTTGACAATTTAAGATTAAAAGGTAATTGCAAATGTAGCAACTAACTTGTGACTTATGTTGTACGTAACATGTTACTGTGGAGTCACAACAGATGTGAACGTTTCAACGTTTCAGATGTGAAGGACAGACGTGTGTGCTAGTGGCAATCAACAAATCCGCATAAAAGATCTTTACAGAACCTAGAGCATACAGTTTCGAAGTTTTCGCGATGCAAAGCTGCATTTAATAGCGTTTATAGTTTGTGATTTTGTTAATAAACTAATTTGAACATTCAACCTGTGGAGTGTTGTGAAGTTAACAAAGGTGATAAATTTGGGTTCTTATATTAGAATTATCTTAGTATATCTCATCTACATACATATATCATGAATCTACATACAGTAACAAATTAGTTGATGTTGTATTGATTTGTTTGTTGGCAAATATTTCGATCACAAAGCTATTGCTTTCAAGGTCACAACTTGCTTTAATCAGAATGCAAATACATAACTTTATCCCGGAAGTATTCATCGAAGTTGAACAAACATTAAACAAGAATAATCTCTAGATTACATAATACATAGTGTGAAGTAAATAAAGTTAGTTATCTTGATTTTGCAGACATTCAAAATGAAAGTGATTGGAGCTCTGGTGGCTATATCATGTTACATGATCTTAACAGCAAGAGCTGTTGAAATCCAGACACTGCAGAATGTGCCACTTGAAAACAGAGCAGTTGTGGAGAACTCGTTGCGAGAAGCTCAACTACCTCCAAATTTGACAAATCGGTTTTACAAAGATCCCAGAATAGCTGCAGCTCTAGCTAAGGAGTCGTGGTTCACCAGCAAGGAAATGCCTGTCCTGCACCGAGAAGCTGAGAACATTCCTAGAAGTCAAGTTTTAAAAATATTCCAAAACGCTGGCTGGTTGAGAAGGAGATGAATCTGTTGTGGACAAGAGAGTGTTAATGTTATATAATAAATAAATGAACTTTGTACATAATTCAATTGTTATGAATTCTTGAATTCTGTGATCCTTCCATATGAACACTAGGTGTGAACGGATGTTTGCTTACTACACTAGTGAAAATTCTTCATTTATAATTGTCTTTATTTCATATGATCTCAACAGTATTATTTTAAACTAACTTAATTCAACTAGTCAGTTCAAAATTCAAACACACAAAATGCAGGAAAACATTCCCAGATTTTCTAGTTGAGATAACGGGACTTTTTAGTGTTGTCGCTCCTCACAAATTTCAAACGAAATACATATGCTTCTGAAATACGAAATACGCACTGTTTTCAATTTTTTAAAAAGGAAAAGTGAAAACAAATGAACAGAAATTTATGTTGAAATAATGAGATAAACAATCATAGTTTAAAAAAGAATAGTACAAATTACAATGGGGCATCATCTTAACTTTAAAAAACATAACGCTTCACAAAAGTGTCCAGAATTTATTCCACTAGTGTATATCCACTTGTAAAATAAAACAACAAATCAAGACTTACTAAAGTAGATAATCTATGAAAGGATTTGCGTTCTTACTAATATTTACTTTTGTTGATTGTTTAAACTTGTAATTAGAGTCAATTACCATTTTTCAGCTCTTGTTACATGATCTATTCATGAAAAGTGGAAATATTTTTGGTTAAAATTAGTTGATAATTTTCGTGTCACTGATTTTTTCATTTCACAACTCTTTTATCTCTTCGCATTCCAAAAAGTAGAGTAAATTTTGTCAAAACAAGGCGACGAATTTGAAAAACGTGACATTCGAACTTGGTGTTGTGACTGATATATGTCGCAATTCATTACCACTTGTTGTACAAGTATCTTCCACGATAAGAAACTAGAATGTCTTCTGATAGCATTTGGCCATGGATCCGAAATAGAGCAAATGATGTTGGACAAATTGTAGCTTATGCCACCGCTTTGCAATAGCTTCCAGTGAACGTAGGCGTCAAATGCGGTTTTAATTACTATCTGGAAAGAAGATAATAAGCGATGATTGCAGTCTTAAATTCCAAGAGAAGCCGATGAGGAATCAGACTGCGTTTCCGAAACAATGCAATAAAAGGAAACGACGAAAGGGTTGAACGTACTGCCCAAATATCTTTCAGGAGATCTTGACCTCTGATCCTGAATTCGATGGATTGTCATATGGCTTACTGGTAACCACATATAACATGAGAAATACTATCTCAAACACCTTCTTCTCAATATTTCATTTCTTGATCCGAATTTATTGACTCGTCGTGTTTTGCTTTCTTACTTCCTCTGAAAGATTTACAAACTGCAGGTAATATATTGGAGTCATTCGGTCATAAACCTTTATGGACTTGCTATTGTTTACTTGACTGCATTTTATCTCAAGTCACGAAAACGTAATCTTGGTGCAATCTTATCTTGAAGGAAGATATAAGTGAGCTATTATTGGCAATTAAAAATGTTATAGCTTTTTGAACGTTGGCTGACAATCAACTCTCTTCAACAAGGTGTTTTGCAAGTGAGTTTTCGATGACATCCGGAAAACATGAATTGTCACATGGTTTAAGCCCCATTTAGACGATCAGTTCCTTCTCAGTTTCAGTTGAGTGAGATGTCAGTTCAGTTAAAAGTCGTGACCATTTACATGAACGTTCACTCTTCAGTTAAGCATTCGAAAGCATTTGAAATTTTCCTTTTTAAATCGTGCGTACTAATCCTCCCTTGTTTTTAAAATTTCAGTTGCAATTGATAAGGCAACTGAGAGGGGTACGCATTCGCATTTGCACATCAGTATCACGTGAACTGAAACTGAAACTTTTGGGAATCCCATCAGTTCTCCATTTCAGTTTCACCATTTACACGTCAGTTGTACTAACATCTCAAATGAAACTGAGATGGAACTGATCGTCTAAACGTTTAGACGGACAATTCTTCAAAATCAAAACCGAATCGAACTAGTTACGATTCAAACTCGTAGTCAACACAACAGCTGTAAGACATTGTCATGGAATGAAGCTAATATCGAGTGTCACAAAGTTTAAGTGAACGAAACATTGATCACTACTTCTAACTCATATGATTCTACTATTCTTCCTAGTCTTCTACACAGTATCTGTTCAGAACAATTCAATTGATTGAATACTGTACATTTGTCACTATACCAAAACCATGTTTTCGATGTATGTACATCAAACGCTTCTTATGGGTCTACAACAGATTAATTGAATTCCGTACAAATTAATAAATTAGTAATTGAGACAATTGCCCCGCTTGAAAATTACAGCAATGCCAAATGATAAATTAGTCACTGAAATGAAATGTAAAAAGTCCCGGGTGATTTGGGGAGTTATTTAAATGGATATAATTTGTGTGATAATTGTTTTAGATATTATCCACTAAAAGTGTTTTTCACTTGTTGTTATTGAAATGAATAAAATTGTGGAACAAACCTTTGACGTGGCATTTCCTAGTTTTGTTAAATATTAAAAATGTTTTACACAAACAATTTTTTACGATTTTAGTTACAATTCACAATTTTCAACTATAAACAGTTTCACACGGAACTTGGTTCTATCACAGTTAATTGAAACAAAACGTTTAGAACGTAAGGTTACGAAGAGACATGGAACACAGTACAATTGAATTATTTGTTTATTTAAATTACTAAACAAAGTTTTATTTACTCTTAATAAATGCAACTTTAAAAATAATTGTCGAGTGTGAAAATGCGCCAAAAAAGCACAAAATGCAGTTACATTCAATTGACTTCGATTTGTTAGTTGTTCATTTCACATTGCCCTACTTGTTATTTAGTTTATTTATTAATTTTTTATCAAATATAAATGAACGTTTTTTAACGTTTTCCACGAACCAAATTCGGAACAAAACTGACCGAATCGTTCAACGAAACTTTCAGTTTTGTCTGGTTCTTCCCAACTTAATAATTTTGAGGCTCTCATTTTTTCCCGGAACGAGTGCTTCTCGTGATTTTGGTATGACGGTCTTTTGCGCTTAATTATTATACGCGAGTAAGGGTTTGTTTGTCACTAACGAAGCTCTCGGCTTCTGTAGACGAATGTCGTTGGCCTCTTTTTTACGCGTCGCCTCTTTTAATCGTCTCATCACTTGGCCACCAAATTTGCTAGGCGAATGTGATAAACTTGACGGCAAACATTCCTGATTGTACATCAATTAGCCAGTCATTTATCAGTCTACTTGGTAGATAACGTATTCGATGGGTTTGTACGTTGTCTCACATCGCGAATATTGCGTTTGCGAAAAGGTGTTTGATAACAAATTCACTACATCAAATTTACAGGTGATTGATAATCCTTAAACCCCTATGTATATCCTCAAATTAATTATATTTTTTACATTTATGGCTAAAACTGGATGTTCTACAAGATTTCATTGATAATTATCTGATAATGAACTGATAATTGTGTTTTGCGTTCAAATGCGCCAATGGGTTTAATGGACTTCTCTCGAATTTGTTATGAACAGTTCCAATCCAAATCAAAATTCAGGTGATAAATAATTTGGCAAACATTGATTAGCGGGTCTTTCCTGGAACGAGAATCTAAATAATTATTAGAGTTTACTCGGCTGTAAATGAGCAATTTGAGAAGATTTTTCTAATTTCTCTCTCGCTACTCGAATAGTACAAAGACGCATTTGAGTAACCTTGAGCAACTTCATGAACGAACACAAACAAATTTGACAAATTTCTAACGTCTGTCATATACACCTGTCAAATTAACAGGATTTTCCAACTAGCTTGAGCAAATTTCTCGAGGCACATCTAGCACTTCCAAGTATATTTCCCCTCCGTTGCTTTTCGTTGAATTCTCTCAAAACAATTTTTATATTGCAATGTGTTCCGAGCAAGTACGTGAACAGACCTGTTATAAGTTACACTTCAACATTCAATTTTAAATAAAATATTTTGGACACAAATGACCAAACATACCCGAAAATTGTAATGTTGTCTTCAATTATTGTCACACCCTTGTCCTTAATTATTTTGAGAAACATTTGAAGTTATCTGATATTCCTTTCCTTGAAAATCTCATTGATTATCATGTCAATCTCTTATGATGTAATTGACTTGAAGATGACGGTTAAATGCAGCAATTACTCTATCTATGAACGTAATATTTGACCACGTGTAGTATATTCACGCATCCGTAATATAATTTCATAGGCTAGTAGATATTCAAAGGAATTGAACAAATAATTTCAGTTTTATTATGAAGTGAAATTCGACGCTCACCAAACACGTGATTGTAATTTTTTTGGCGCCAAATCCAGTTCGAGACCACTCGGTTGAACGTTCCATAGCGTCAACGTCAGAAAACCATTGATGAAACCTTTAACAACAAGTTCAATTATATTTCAAGTTCCATTAAGTAGTTTTATTACTTTTAATCGACATTCTCTTCCATCCAAAACTCCATGTAAAAGTATGCCGTCAAACAATTTGTCCAATCAAGAAATTTGATGAAAAATTTGACTCCAGACAATCTGAAAAATTGAACGACAAATAATTAACTGACTCTGCTTCTATAAGAGATACCGGAATGCAAAATGAATAGTACGTTGATTAAGAGCCATTATGTGGTACATGCGTGCATGGTCAAGGTTAGCTCTGCCTCAATTGGATCGTAAAGGAGATCTTCAGCTCCACTGTAATTTTGTAATTTACGCAATCCGATAAAGAGTGTATCGACATTCCTCCGAAATTTCGAGTGCTTCTAAGTGATATTCCATGGTATCCCTTGTATCTTGTTCGTTATCGAGGAGGAACCACCTTTTTTGTTTAAAGGATGAATTTTAATTGGCTTTGATGTGTTTCGATTAGGAGTCAAGGGACCTTCTTAAGACAGATAGAATTACAGGATAAACTTCAATTAATTAAACGAAATTAGTTTTTTAAAATCAAAAAGACGCAAATAATTCCAACTGAAAACATTATAACAGAAACAGAACTGTCAACAAGTTTCGAACAGTTTCAGATTTCAGTGTAGTTTAGTGGAGACCGAAACCCTGCGAATTTATGTTCGAGATTTAATTTTTGTCGATTTTTACAATTTTGATTAATTTATTTAAATGTGTAAATAATTCACGTAAAAAATTCTGAAATTTTTAAATAAAAAGTTTGAATTATAATTATTAATCAATGAATTTTGAATTGTTTGAAGTTTTAGGCGTCAATTACAAGTGAGCAAACTTCACTCTTGTTGTGTTGACAGCTTGACATTTGCGTTGTTTGTTGACTTTGATTTCAGAAGGTTCTTCTTCGAGTTTCCCGAATAAATATGACGAGACACGCTAGAAATTGTACTGCAGGAGCTGTATACACTTACCACGAAAAGAAGAAGGATGCAGCTGCATCTGGCTACGGGACAAACAGTCGTCGGATCGGAAAGGATTCAGTGAAAAATTTCGATTGTTGTTCGCTCTCACTGCAACCATGTAGGAATCCTGTTGTGACCAAGGATGGGTATTTATTTGACAAAGAAGCAATTATTCAGTACATTTTGACCAAGAAGAATGAGTACACTCGCAAATTGAAGGAATACGAGAAATTGAGAAAAGTTGAACTAGAACTGGAAGCACAGGAATCAGCGTATGAGGAGCAAAAACGTTTGGAGCAGTTCATAAACACTGAGAAGAACATTGCCACAAAGCGTTCTTTAGAGATTGGGTGCAAAATCAAGAAAGATCAAGTTCTTCCAAGCACCTCATCCATATCTAACATGACAAACGGACGTGACAAAGTACTTCCAAGTTTCTGGGTTCCATCACAATCACCGGCAGCAAAGATCGCTAAAGCTGTGAAGCCTGACTCCACTATCTACTGTCCAGTGTCACAACAGCCACTAAAGGCGAAAGACTTGATTGACGTTAAGTTCACGCTTGTAAACGATAAATACGACAAGAAGTCTTTGATTCTCAAAGAGAATCGATACATGTGTCCTATAACCCACGATATCCTGAGTAACTCAATACCATGTGCTGTTATCCGCACAACGTAAGTACAAAACTATTGTGAGAATAAAGAGCACTTTTCTTTACTTATTTCTTCAGTGGAGATGTAGTTACCATGGAGTGCGTTGAAAAAATTATCAAAAAAGACTGGATACATCCTCTTACGGGAAACAAACTCACAGAAAAGGACATCATTCCATTGCAGAGGGTAAAATTTTATAATTTTTGTATTCGAATTCATTTTAATGAATAATTCCATGTTCCAGGGAGGTACTGGCTATGCTATTACAAATGATAAACTTGAAGGAAAAGAAGCACGACCAGCATTACAGGCTTAAAGTAGACTTCTATGTTATGACATAAATACTTATTGTATAAATAAAGAAATATTCTAGGATACTTTTGATTCATTTCGGCATAAGTTGATACATTTTCTCAAAGTTCAACGTACTGGAAATAAATCTAGTTTTAGATTCCATTTCAATTCAGTTACACTTGTAAGTATATTTTCTTTAAAATGTTACCAAATGTTTTGTAGTGAACTTATAAATAAGACAGTGTAATAACCTTAAAAACCTAAAATAACGAGGTAAATTCGTTGAAAAAACTATTTTACATTAAACTTAAAAAAAAATAAGCCCAATACGGCCAAAAAATAAAAATTGATAGATATTTATGACGTCATGTAGAATCATGAATTCTCCAGTGAATGACATTCATTCTGTGTTTGATCTACATAAAATTAATTTTCCCCACTTTCAGTGAGTGAATCACATTTTCTGCTTTACGACCACTAGGATTATATATATTAAGATTTATCCCAAGCGCGGTTTCAAAAGGATTGCCTAATAATTGCATCTGAAATATTACATAAGTTCTGAACCTACGCATGCATTTAGTATAAGATATGATATAATTTAATATGACTATTAACGTCATGTTGTAGTCCCTGAAAACAGTAATTCTTGACTCCTACGTCCCGAATGCCTTTCGAGGGTTTTCATATTTAGTTCAAATGTTTGACCTTTTGAGGAAGAAGGAGAACAATCATCATCTGTTTTATGAAACACCCAACATTAATCGGTTTCGACCTTAGCAGTCATAGGAAAAGAGCAGAAATCTTCGGGAAATACCCATTGAAAGGTGTGTCATATTCAAAGTTATCCTCAATTATAGGAGGAATTATAGTTGTGGGAAGGTGAACGAGAAGTTATGAAAATTCTATATAACATTGAATGCGAACTTGACGTTTTTTCAGTGACATTTTCAGTACCTTGCAAGTTGAAACCTGAAAATTAAATTATCTAATTCTAATGTGTATTACGACATTTTGCGTTGAGAGTCAAGACAACATAACAACCATGCAATGCGGTCTGAACTTGACCCGCAAAAACGAAATACAGCACCGTATCAGTCTCTTGCCCGGCACTCTAGCTGCCTGCAATTGAGCAGAATTAGAGGAAGTAAAATAACGAAATTCAGTGTCACCCACACTAAAGTGCGTCTGGTGTGGCTTCGGATCCAACATGTACTATGCCTGTAATTCGAAATCAACTTGAGATAGTAACGGTCTCAGTGTTTCCCTCCAATACAACCGGATAGCTCCGTAGAGTGACCTTCAAAAGCTTAACTGAATAGAAGAGAAGTTGCATGTGCATTCAGTTGCAAGCTTACCAGTACTAATACATTGAGCATAACAGCAATTTGCATTAGACTTGGTTGCATGCGAATGAATTTAAACGGAAAAATTCTGCACTACAAGCGTTCTCAAGCTTGCGAAATTTACCTCATTTTAATGCACATTTAACTTTCTAGAGCTTAACCATATTTAATTATTGTAAACTTGAGAAAACTTGCAGTGACACATCGACATGAATTGAATATCGTTTGTATTGGGTTTTGAGTAGAGCAGGAAGCAGAGCTTGACTCGTGTTACGATACGCTTGCCTTATCTCAACGAGCTTTATGTGTGAAGTATATAAACCATATTTAGCTATTCGATGTATATTGGGTTGTCTCTGTGTTAGCAAACTAAAAAATGCTAAACTAAACAACATTCGATGCATTTGCAATGCATACAACGAATATCACGAAAGTTTTCGTGAAAGGCAAAAGGGGAACGGACGTTGACTTTTAATGCGCAGCGCATCCTATTAGTCGAAGTAGGAACTTTGGGTGGTGCGAAATATATTTTGAGACTTTTCACGACCGAACTCCGTTTAATTCGTCCGTTAAAACAATTTAAAACGGGAAGTGTGAGTGTATGTTGAAGTTGATATTGTGGGAAATCCTGTGTTGTGTTAGTGAGTGATATTATATTTCCACATATCCTTTGGAACAGTGTTATTACGGAGATTTTCGATTGGTCCGTGCGCCGGAAGTGAGACATTGAAACCCTTTCCTCTGAGTGACTTTCATCTAATTAAGCAAAAGAAAAGGTGAGCTTTCCGCTAGTGGTAGTGATGTTTTACTTCATCTCAATGAAAGCACTCGCGTGTAAAACAAACAGAATTGCACTTGAAGTTCTCTAATACACAAGCATGTGTTTATGACATAATAACAAATTCAGTTGCATAATCGTCCGATAAGAAGATGCATTTTATGACTGCATGGCAATGCTGTCGTTCTAAACAGTTTTTCCTAACATCCAAGGACGTTATAACGATCTTCATGTGTATACTCCGTATGTTAACTCATAGAGTTTTGTTGATTAATATTCATAAGATGCAAGATATCTTTCAAAGTTGTATTAGTTATTCCTAATAAGTTAAACAATTAAAAATTCTGCGATCATTTCTATAAAGAAAGTAAATTAATTCATTTTATGAACGAAGTGAACTCAATCGTGCACTTTTTACAAAGGAAGGATCTTCTTGCTAAGGAAAATCACTAGTAATTCGGGAATATGGACACAAACAAATTGTAGTTATTCAGCTTATCTAAATCTTTTGTATGAGTATCAGAAAATACTGAAACTGATAATAACGGGGTATTGGCTTCGATTTGGTACTTCAGAGTAATCCGGAAAAGTCTGAGGGTTCAGGACCGATTACTAACCGGGCCCATACACGATACAACATGTTTGCCACCTTGGTTGTGCGTTATCCATTTGCAAACATGTTGGCGTTCCAGCTGTCGTTTCTTCAGAAATCATGGAGAAATTCTTGGAACCAACTAAAAATTGTTCAAAAATATTCCAATATTAAATATTCCAATCGTCTGTTAAAAAACTTTATTATCAGGCCAATCTGCTATTCACTATTACAATACCATTTTTAAGCACATTTAATCATTTTTAAAATAAATTCTTATTAATTGTTCGAATTTTTATTAAAAATTACACTAATTTTGACAGAAAGTCTGCCGACATACCCATACACGGTACAACATGTTGGGCAACCATTGACTCCGCCCATCGAATTTCTAAAATTTTTGATTTCATCCCAACTCAACTTTCAACTGTCAAAATGGTTGGCCAACTTGCCCACATACAGTACAACCGACGGCCAACATGTTGCATCGTGTATGTGCCGGGTAAGAGGAGAAATCCTACTAAACCTCCTGTGAAACCTAGTATTGAAACAGCTGTTATCTCTTACATAGAACAGTGAAGTACAGGTTCATATTTCGTATAAAATTTGATCTATTATATTTATCTTACTTCGGACGAATTCTAAGTTATTTTAACACACAAAAATTACAATTCGTGTACAATTTTGTGTTAATTTGAGCTGAGACATTAAAACTGGAATATACAGAGCTACCAACTTTTAAAATTTGTCGAGTTCAAATCCAAGTTTCTTTCTTCTACTTGTCAGTTCTTTGACAGTTTACTTTCCAAAAATTCAAAATGCACTCAATTGTGCAACGTTCAAAATTCAATTTCAGTTTCCTCAATATTTTTGTCTACACACAATTTTCTTTCCAGTTGTTATAGGTACTAGAGAATGCAAAAGTTCATATTAAAACTTCTTACAATGAATAAATGAAATTATTATATTCTAATATTAGAATTAGATATTATTTAATGAAATATTCATCTTAACGTATGAAACCGGTATTCTGTGATTGCGTAACGAGATTGTGCTGAAATCATGTACGAATTACAAGCTCCGATTGCAGAGTGATTGATTCAACCTTTAGGCTACGTGTCGCACGGAATGTATCGTCTTTCGTGGGAGAATACCCCAAAGTCGCAAAACAACGTAGTTATCTAATGAAATTATAAAGCCACAAAAATGGGGTTCCGTGAATATGATACAGGTATGCATTTTCAAGTTGAAGAACACTTCATGAACAGAAATCTTGATTACTCACTCATTGATTAAAGTGAATTACGCAGTATGGTCGTGTCTATTATCTCATTGACTTGACCATCCGCAACCCGAGCGGAAAGCAGAATGGCAGTGCCTGTAATTGCAATTGCATTCAATAGCTGCATCTTATCAAAAGCAAACATTTTCTGAACAACAAACAAAAAATCTGCACGAGACAAACATATGAATGTGTGCAAATTATGAACAAACTGCATTCTCTGAAGTGCATCTAACTAAATTACAAAGCTCTAACAAGTCGTAGTGCAGCAATGACATTGAATTGAATGTACTTATCGACATTTTATTGAATAAATTTTCTAAGCTTTTTCGATTTTCCTCCGCCATTTCGCTATTTTGTCGTTCTAATCGAACTGACATTGCAAAATTTTCAATTTTCATTTTGTCGTTGAGTGAGTGTCCTCTAAATACAATATAATATCGCAAGTAAACTTTATTTTCGTTTAATTGCATTACACAATTTTTCGCAAAAATTACAAAATTCAATACAATCATATGCAAGTGGAATGACATGGAGTTGTTGCACCTACAGCGAGACCATTAAATCAAACGTAATCATATTCTGACGTATGTAATTGACCACGTAATTCTAAACTTTGGCTGCATTCATTTGACGAGAATTAACTTATATGTTTTTATTTTTGCATCTAAACTAACAATTGTTGTGTAATTAATAAAGCTTATTGCGTTTTACATCGAGCTACTGATCGAAAAGGTCCATCTCAAGGATAAATCTCCTCTGATTCACAATCAGAGCGAGTTTCAGTACAAATTATGTGTTCAAATGTGAATAATTTAGTTATGGTCTTCTTGAATCACAGATTATACGTTGACATTGGTTATCCGTTATCCAACACTCATTTCCATAACAGTCACCGCCGCCAGTATGACTTTATCTTAATATGTCCAGGCCGCGCTAGACTGATCTGATCTGATCTCCTTCTTAAAATATGAACCTTGTGTTCCTCGTTTTCTCAGTATTCTCGCACTATAAAGGAAGTTTCACAACCCAACGTGAACGTGCAAGTGAAAGCTCTTCGCTCTTCGGAGTGGGTTTACACAAGGACAACGAGAGAGTGATTTTTCATTCTTTCCTCACATATGGAGTGAAACATCAATCCTTCTCTTTTAGTAGAAAAATCCATCTATAGGATTTTTCAAGAAGTACTTTTTCGGTTCGAAAGTGAGAACGAACAAAGTTGAGTCTGTTCCACTTTTACTTGAGATGCACATGTAGGAAAGGGACAAAATCCACTGATACTGTTAACGTTGGGACGTGAGCGTTCCTTAAGCCTGGATCAGAAGCAACGAGAATGCAGAATTGACGACGCCTTGTTGTTCAATCAATCAAGATTGGATAGAAACTTGCACTGAAACTAAAAATTTATTGAATTTCAACTGTCAATCAACTGAAATTTGTCAAAAATAAATTTGCTTAATTTTAGTGAATTGTTAAGCAATTTAAATTAAAACTCGAGAAAAGGTTAATAATCGGATAACGTTGAGCGGGTTGCTTTGTCCACAAACTGCGTTGACGCCTTTTCTTCTTTGCCAAATTTTTTTTCTTAAACGAAAAAAAGCTTGATGTCGCTTTGACAGAAAAAATTCAGGTTAAGTTTTGCCACTTTACCAAAATTTGTGCTCCATTTTCCGACTACTCGCAAGTACTGGGAACGAAATTTTTGGGTTAATGGTACGCAGCGAATGTCATTATTCCTTTCAAACTCAAAATATACGGTGGTTCAAATTCCAAACGTTAGATGGCTCACCCTTTAGTAATTGGCTACGATGCAAAGATATATTTGGTGCATTCCTGTATGATATAATTGGCAGTACGTGCATGTTTAATCCGAGTAATTATACTTTTTACATGATAAAGATTTTGATAAACAATTAATTTTGTTGTTTACTGATCAGCAGGAAAATGTATTGTGATAAAACCAAACAATAATGCACGTATAACACTGGGCCATGTGTTATTAAACAATTTTATCATCATGAATGTGAGTTAATGTGAAGTTTTTCTGTTTTTAGTTGGATTAAATAATTTAACTAAAAAATTTCATGGAAATTCAATGATTTTGTGTAATGCACATCAAATGTTGATTCTTGTGTTGTAAGATGTTAGTATCTATTATGGAAGCAAATGGATAACCGCATGCTGTTAAAGTATGTTACAGGTCAACGGAACAAGGCTCATTACGTTATCCTGCATTCATGCTGAGCACATGAGAGTATTTCATATAAGATCCTGTCATTTAGCACGTCTGCAATCAAAACTACTCGTTATGCCTGGTTTTATGTTTGCACTATTACGATGTGTAATTTTACAATCCACAGGAATTTTTATGCAATTTTGCATGTAACAAAAATATTACGTTTGTTATTCAAATACAAAATCAATTTCAAAACTAATTTCACTAAATGAAAATCACTTTAAATCCTAAAAGACACGAAAAATGCTAAATCTCATAATATGAAATATACGTATTTAATATTCATGTTAATAAAACCTAGTCGTTACGAATTCTCAAGTTAACATTGTAAACAATGAATAAAATTTTATGAGCACTACACTGAATCCATCCATCTGCAACAGACAGCCCACCTCATTTGAATCTATCAAAAATACAGGTACCAGTTTGTTTGTCTAGTTATCCCCAACAATATTCTCAATATCCTTGTCCTTGCAGTTTCTCAGCCCTTCCTGAATTCATAACTTCTGTTCCTGACATTTATTTGTGCAATTGTTCGTTTAATGCATGCATAGTATGTCTACTTGTTTAGAAATTATTTAAACAAATCATTATTTCACGACGTTTAGGTGTGTTTTTGGTCGATTTGGATCACATTCTTGTGTTGGTAAACGTATAAGAAACAAATCAAAACTTTCACAATCAAAACGAAAACTTGTTTCTTTTACAAACGAGTATAACTGCACACCTGATCTTGTATCGAGTTGGTTCTCAAATGCTCAGTATGCAAATTAGGCGCAAATCATTAATTAAATGCAACATTGCATAACTTTTACAGCCTTCTCAAGGATGTTTGCAACTTCCTGGTTGCAGTCCATGAACTATAGTATGCACATACATCGGGAGTGTTTGAGACATTACACTTGTGCAACGGGAACATTACAGAAATCAGTTTTATTGAAAGAAACTAAGTGATCTTAAGATGATGAAACGAAAGAAAAAATGTTCGTTACTTTTGACATTGGAGGAATCTCACAAATGATGAATACCCAAGTCTCTTGTTGAATGTAGCACCTGTTGAATGTTCTTTGTGAAGTGTGTTATACAGCGACACCATAGAAACCTTTCATATCTTTTTGACACATCCTTTATTACGAGATTGTGCAGAAGTTACTTCATTATTTTATTAGCAGGATAATCTTTCCCTCAAGTTGCACCTGAGTCAGTTGATACTAACAAGGTCTCATACTCTAGGTTACCGTAAAATACATTCCAGGAAAAAATATCCTTCTGAAGAAGATACTGCGACTACAGGCAAGGATTGAACACGACACCACGCCAGGAGTAATGTTGGGAAAATTATTTTTCTTCCTTAATTCATCCTCTTCCACACGAGTGACTTTAAAGACCTGTCTTCATGGATTTTTGTACAATAAATAAAGGATTCTCAGTGGCAGGAGTTCATTGAATGAAATAAGTTTTGACATTTTATTGGATTCTCAGTTTTGTTGCACAATAAATACTGAATCGATTTATCTGACAATTGCAGGATTCACTGAAAAAACTCTTCCTGTACTTTGGTGTCCTTATCGCTTCCTTTGAATCGGTATTTCATGTCGCTGATTTTGTATTTCGATTCTGAAATCGATTCTGTCCCGTATTTGAAACCTTATGCAATTATTCAAGATGTTTGCCAGTGAAGGCTATCATTGCTTTGTTTTAAACAGTTCAAAACCTACAGGAAACGGCAAAAAATTCATGCTTTCTTAATGCTATTTAAGAATAACGATATATTGAACTAGTTGGAACGGAAAGGATTTGATATCGTCTGCTTGTAACATGTGAGCGCAATGTTTTAAACCACATCAACTTATTGTGAATGACATTTATAGTTTGAAAAAGGATTTTATTCATGTCAAACGCTGAGACTTTGACATTTCTTCTCTGATACTTTGTGTCTGTCGTTTGTGGAAAAAACCGAAAGTCGTAGTGAAGGTCCGTGCTGTAGATTTTCCGTGAAAACGTCGGGATAAAATTAAAATAAATGTCTTTCACACAATGATTATATAGAGTAGTACAGGTTACAGAATAGATAAATCACAAGTTTATTGTTTTGCACCGTTTTTTTCATTTCTTCTTTGATGCTTTCGTAGCTCATTGCTCGGCACTGGTCATTTCAGGTTTTTTCAATTCGGTTTGATGCGTCCTGATTTGCGTTTGATTCAATTCGGCGCATATTTACGACTACGATATCTTTCATTTTTTTAGTTTTCAATTTAATACCGAATTTTACCGCATTATTAGTCTCGTACTTATTAGCGATTGAAATGTGACGGTATTTTGTAACACAAGAAGGTTTAACTGGCTATCAATGTACATACGTACTTAACTAGAAGAAAGACGTTTTCACCTCAAAAAACTATGGCTCAGTCATCAAACTTTTTATGAAATGCAAGCCAGCCTGCCCGGCGACTATTCTCGCCATCTTCTCTTTGTGCGGATCTTCGTATACTTTTAATTGCCTCTCACACTTTCTCTCAGTAATTAGAAAATGATGATTAGTTTTACAGACTACGTTAGTTAGTTTACTACAAAAAGAATTCAGACAGTATCATACGTACACATTTACTTTCGCATTCGTAATACTAATTAGTCAAAGAACATTTTTATAAATTTTAAAAGATTCAGTGGAAAAGTTATTTTCTAAATTCTTTACTAAATTAGAAATTACAAAATATCATTTGACAACATAAATACTGAATGAATTATTCAAAGCGCATGTCGCGACATCTAAATGTCAAGGCAGGGTTGAGAGCATTCTCATTGAATTGCTGTTCACGCATTCAAGATCTTGCCATTCATTAAATGATCAAATGTGAAATTGTTTATTTATTTAATTACAGATGGAATCGAACTCATCATAAGTCAGATTGAACGGATAATGTCAGGAGAACTTCCGGCAACAGAAAAATTTTTTTCATTGGCATTTACCTTTAAGAAGTCAAAATCAACCCCAAGGAGAAAGGTGAGAATCGAATTTTTGTGAATCATTTTCATCTCAGTTACCATGTACGATTGGATTGCACGTTCCAGATATGTAATTGTCTTTTTTCTCTTCGTCCCTTATACCTTGAAACCTGAAAAATCACCTATTTTCCCTGACGGTGTTAATTGAAATTCGATATTTAATTACAGATTCAACAGAGAAAATTGAATCGTGTCGCGGTGTATTAGTGACTAATGAAATGATGTAACTGCCTGTCTTAGGCGAAACATGATGCTGGAGCTAAAACCTTAAATCCCTTAGTTACAAAAGTTCACTTAATTCGTACTTTAAGGTAAATGCATTTTCCGGTCAACTGGTCACTTTCCAACGAATGCTTCATTTTTGATTCGATAATCCAATTAAAATTTGCAGATTTGAATGGCAAAAAATGTTCGAAACTTAAAACGAAAATAATGAGAGCTTTTCGCGTTGGTGGATGGTTTTTGAAGGGTTAATATCATCCTTAGTGTGCCTAATTATCTGACATTGTCCTTTAAGGATTATCCTCACAAGGGAAACGTTCAATTCGCGGACTAATCTGTTTGTCCTTGTTGCTTTTGATAGTCTTGCTCGTTTTCCATAAATGAATTCTTTTGCTGGTTTTAAATTTAACATTTAAAGATTTAATGGAGTTTCAAAGGTACGCCCATTGTTAAAATTTGAATTAAATCAGTTCAAATAATAAATCGTGTTAATAGATTCAGGAGAATGTTTTAAAAATGAAGTTATGTATATTGAAGTGCAACGAACTGGACATGTCCAAAGTAGATGCAAATGCATTCAGTGCATTGCAATTTATGAATCGAGTTCAAATGCAGATAAGGTTTGTGCAATATTTTTGTTTTCGCAATAAACTCTGAAGGATACTTCAAAGTCTGTCGAAGTTACTTCATTGAAACCTTTGGAATTGGGTCCAAGGGTCTTACAAGTATCCTGCACACTTAGAACACTTAAACAGGTTTGTATTTGTCTTTGAACGTTCTGATACGGCTTGTATATTACATTTTCCATCTATTGACTTACAAATTGTTTGACAGTCCGTTATTGTTAGGTAAGAAACGAAATCATATCCAGAACAGTCGGGCAATTGCTTACGAAATAACCAAATGTCTGATTTATAAGGGGGAGTAGTCAATTTTGGATTTGCTCAATTTGTTTTTAACCGGAATTTTCCGAAGTTACAAAATGCAAACACTTTAGAATTGAAATACAAAAGGTTACCTACTGAAAAAAGGATTTCCAAACTTTGTACGGATTTTCAATGAAGTTCTATTTCTCAATATTTACAATAGAAAACATGATGTAAAACCAATAAGTTATGCAAGTTATGAGTTTTGCAATAAAACCAATTAAGAGGTCTTGTATACTGGAGCCAATCAAAAGCCATCAAACTTTAATCCGTCCAGTCTAACAGGAGTTAATTGATTAATCGATTCAAAGCTAATCAAATTCAATTTAATTAATCTGAAGTTTTCGCAAAGGCATGTAGATGAAGTAAATGTGAATCAGACAAATTCCATTACTCAAAAAATGTGTAGAACTTCTATTCGCTTGAAATTCTGTAACTTTAAGTGTTATGCGTAAATAATATTATGTAACTGGATAGAAACCCCAGAAATGGCTCGTGCAAATCGACGCTGCGTTCTCAGGCTAATGTGGGACCAGTAAATAATATTATTTATTTATTTTTTCATTTCACATCATACATAATGGGGGCAGAGACAGCCCACTGGATAAATCCATTCCAACCTGTTGAGCCCCACAAGGCCATCATCTGAAATCGAAGGTGAGCTTTGTGCTGTGACTTGCGCAAAGTATTCTGGGAATACTACTTGCTCATTGGGAAAAGACGATACCCAGGTGGAAGTTTCAGTTCGTTTATGTAAAACTTAAAACACTTTTACGTTACCCGTTTTTCCAGGAAAGCCTTTCAGAACGACAAGAACCACATCACAAAATCCTTATCGTCCTTCCATTCATGTGTGAATCTGAATAAGCACAAATAAGAAAGCTGCATTGATAAAGCTTTCCCACTAATACATAAATACTTTGTTATAGTTTTCCCCTGTTTTCCTTAACGTCTATAGCATTTCCGAGATGCAGCAGACTTATAGGTTGTCTCTCATATAAGAACGTAAGCACCTTGAACGGGGGAACGTCAAACTCACTGAACCCGTCAAAATGGCAAGTCAGTTTGCGGGAAGCTCCGTACACGGTTCGGTTGTTTCAGCCGCGTTCTGAACGCTCTCAGATCAGTTACATTTTGAAATCTGTCGATCTGTTTTAAGTTGTTAATCTACGGATTATTAAGTGCAAAACAATTAAAAATCATTCGAATAAATATGAAATATGGCTTCAGTGTGTGTAATTTAGTTTTGTTTTTAATTAAGAACTACTACTATTCTTAAGAAGTGTGAAACTACTCAGTCGAGTTGGAAGAAATCCTGGTTATTACTCTATCATTTATGTTAATGTTTCAAATTTCCTGGTTTTCAATCAAATTAGTGAAAAATACTTTTTGAAAATTAAAATTAAATATAATAATATTAGAAATATGTACCAGTGTGAAGAAAAATTTGTGAAAATGAATACGTTGAGTGAAACAAGTACGAAAAGTTTCTTTGAACTTCATTCGGAAATGCTTTTATCAGGTTTTGTTCAAATCATTACAAATGCCGTCGCTGTACCAAATGCGTGATCAAATATTCTTTGGAACTCTATTAATATGACTTCGCTGTTATTCCGTCTGTCACAGAGCTGTACCTCTTCTTTTTCACAAAGTGTTTACTATTATGGCTGCTATAACAACAAATGATAAAAACACATTTCTTTTTTGTACGGTGGTACGGAACCCTTCGTGTGCGAGAGTCGCCCACATTTTTGAAAATAAATTTCTACAAAATTCCTGCATTGTTCTGTTTTCATAGACTTTCCAATAAATATCCTTCTATTTTTATTTAATATTCAATCCTTTAATGGAGGTAAACTTGATAAATTTGATAAACATCCAGTGAAGTTCTAAACCGACGCTGAACTTATGATCGAGGAACAGGATTATGTGTCTCGTCTTATACTATAGAGATATCTATTAAGGATTTATTGAACTATTTATTGCCAAAATATATTTCAAAATTCTCGGAAAACTAAATTTTCGTGATATTATTGTAATACATAGCTATCACTAATCCATAAAACAAGGTGAAAAATATTGAGATATCCTTGAAACTCTTTAGTTTAACATAACTTTGTGCCGCGTTCAAACTTTAATCTGAATAAAGTTATTTTGTCTTAGCGGTATTGAACGTTTTCCAAAAATCCGTGCTATGGGAGATGATTTACCAAAGTGTCTCATTGGTTTTTAACATAAAATAACATTCAATTATAAAAACATGCTCTGTTAAATCAAAATCAATCGGAAATATGTGATTTTGCTCGACTTACCACTAGGTGTTTCATGCTTCCATAAAATTGAAAGCAATCAGAAGAGAGTTATAGGTTCTATTCAAAGTTTATTTCCTTAAAATACGTTTTAATTACATTTTTAAGATGTATATTTGTTGAAATTGAAGTTGTGTGCATAAAATACTTTCCAAACACTGTCATATGTTCATAAAACACTTCGCTAATGGACTAATGGATCACCTATGGACTTGGCTCAAGTTATCATCACCGTAATAAGGTTGCTCTCTCAGATTTCCTGAAGAATTTCAGATTTAGATTTACTCAACAATGCTTGTTTGAAAACAATTAGTCTGTACCTAAAAGTAGTGGATAAGTTCCTCCTAAAACTGATTTAAGGTTTTTCACTTTTGAATTCAGTACGATTGAACGTATGTTGAGCGCTCAAAATTGAAATCAATATCAAATGCGCCATTCAATCAAATCGAGTGCAAACAAGCACGTACACTGAATTATACATGATAATATGTAGGTATGCGGTAATAGAATGTAAAAAATGATTCAATCAAAAGGATGTCGAATGATTTTTATTTTAGTTTCTTCTTCTACAATTGAAAAGGCTGGACGAAATTTGAACCCGCCCCATTCATTCAATTCGTCCTTATTTACTGCAAAAGAGCTGGAATTTGCGCAAAGCTTTTGTTATGCTTTTGTTCCATAGAATCCTGTCTGAATTTTCCTGTATCCCCTATAGAAGAGGATGATTTGACTTTCAGAATGTGAATTTTACCAAGAGTAAAAAACTTTGAATAAATGTTGTATAGAATGACGATTAGTACATTTTGGTTATTGTCCTTCCACTGTATAGCTTAATATTGAAACATACTGTTGAAGTTTCAGAAACAGACATGAGAACTATTGAAAGATATATATCCATTTCAAAACATGATTATCATCTAAGGAATAATCACACACAAATGTTTCTTCAACTTTAACTGACTACAAACAGTTGTTAACTTCACTTGTATCAAACATTACACTAATTTTAATATAAAAATTAAATTTTTCTCAATTGGAATAACAAAAACTGCGATTGTTAATAAATAATTTAAAATATTCCATTGTTTCAACTGGAAAATCCCAGCTGAATTAGCAAAGTAATAGATATGCTAATGTTTTTCTGCGATTCTTTGGTATGTGACATGAATTTGAAGAATTTTAAATAAACTTTAAAGTTGAAAGTTCGAAAGTACGCGTTTTTGATGACATGATTTTCCCTCAAACCTTTCGTTAACCGGTTACCATAGGTGAAAGGTTAACACTTTTCATATAAAAATAACGAAAGAGGAAAGACGTTCTTGATACCTGCTAATCAAGATATTATTATTACATATTTAACCTTATGTTTCTACGTTTCACACTATTTAAATTGTACCCAACGAAAACCAGGATATTTAATACAAAATTTGTGTTTTTGATGAAAGTTCTATCGCTAGCAAGATCATTTATCAAAAACGAAAAAACGAAAACAACCGAAAAGGCATTTCTGATTAAAATTCCAAAAAATATTTTCCAGTTTTAGCATGAAAGCTTGTAGAAAACAAAGATGAAATGTGATATTGCTGAGCTAAGCAAAAACGATGACATAATAAGGAAAATGTGATATTTTCGTAATAATTAATGAAATTCAAGTGCTTAAAAATAAAATAAAATAATAATGATATTATCTGAAACACTTCCAAATGAAATCATTATGTGTTCCAGCGTTTGTGGCAAACATTTATACTGCAAAAAGTTCCAAAAAGTGAAACCAAAAAATTCAAGAGTGCAAAATTAAACAGTCATCGATTGAATTGAAAGAAACTTAGAAAATAGTTTTAATTTTTTTTTGTATAATACAATATAATAAGAGATACAAGACTAACAATCTAACAAAAATGGTGGCACGAAATTTTTCTCTTCAAGATCTTCCATATTCTCGGCTTCTCCAAGTGCCAGATGATGAACGCGAGTTCCTAGCCCTCGAGGAATTGAAGCCGCATCAATTGACTGAGTTAGGATTGACAAGTCAAGATCAATCCTTAGATCAACAGCCACAACAAGAAACGCAACATCAACCTGGATCGTCTTCAGACCAGCAACAAATTGTAAGTTCCTCTGATCAGCAGGATTCCTCTGGTGGGCAGTACGGACAAGTTTATTACGACTTAAATGCCCAGCAAACTACAAAGTAAGTTAAAATTGTTAAAATTGTATGTGAATCATGTGGTAATCATATTTGTTTCCAGTGGTACCTGTGCTAGTTCAATGTACATGGCAACCAGCGACATGACACAAACAGGACATCAACTTGACCCAAACAATGTAGCGTCTCAGGTTGAATCTACGCCTGGAGTGGTTGGCAGTACGTCTTCAACACCACCTGGAGGTATCGGAAATCAACAACGATTTCAGCATAATCATCATATGTCTAATCACCAGCAGCAGAAACCTCTTCAAAACTCATCACAGCAATTGCAACGGCCCCACTCGCAACTTGGAAGTACCCGTAAACGAAAGTGTTCCATTAGGTGAGTAGCATCGGATAGTAATTACTTTTTAATCCATTTGGTTACAGGTTATTCTTGAATTGAATTGGTCATAAGTCCCTAAGGTCTCACATGTAAAGACATAAATTGAAATGACTCCAAACCACGGACACCACCTTCTTAAACCTTGATCTGGAAATCTATGCCAATTATGTTAAACTAAATTATGTTAATCATTAAAAGAATCCTCGATGAATTAACTTTTTGGAAAACTTGCTCAGCTTCATAATGACTTATTTTTGCATAAAATATACATGGGTGTTATATGAAAGTTCAAATGCATCCTTTCCAAGTCCTCGTGGCTGGCTTTTGTTAAATGTATAATATGTCGTACCGCTGTTGCAACGTGTTCACGTCGCATATTAAAAGGTCAACCTAAAATTGTTAACATACAAAATTCATGCGTTCTAAAGCCATGGGTTACGCGTTTTAGCTATAACGAAAACCTTGATTCAGAAGATTTCTATAGATTCTAGTGGAAGGTGATATAAATTTCGGTTTTGTAATCGATAGACCATAAGTATTTGTGGCAAGTACAGTATAAGTTCTAATTCCAGAAATGAAACAGTACTTATTACAAAACGTTCATATTCTCATGGCAAACCTTTGATGTAACACCACAGGTTAGGCGATAACTAATTAACTTCACTAACCTTTTACCTTTCTCCAGTTAAAGTTTGTCAAGAAGCACTTGGATTTCGTGATTGTGTCAAAGTTCAAAGAAAAGTCATAGAAGTGCAGTTTGATGAATGTTTAGTTAAAATTTTTGTGTTTCTTAACCCTTCACTAACCCTCAGTTACTAGCATCTTTTGCCTTTGGATGAAAAGTTAGTGTGAAGCCACTCAAAAATAAACTTGAACATTTTCGTAACGCTCAAAGAAGAAATATTTCAAACGCAACCTCCCACCATGGCCTTTTCTAAAGACGACAGTCTTTCTTCTCGTGCGTTGCGTTTTCTTAGGAAATTTTAATTTTACCTGGAATGACGTCAATTGTCCTCAATTGAACAAGTGTCTGAAAAGTCTCTTGTCCCGTGGAGTGTAGATAAATAAATAGATAAGTGAAAGCCTTGTTTCCTTGAAACAGTCAACGTGGATTGCTTACGTTTTTATGTAGGTACAAGAATGTGCTTTTCTCGAAAATATGTCCTTTGTCCTTAAATGAAAGAAAATTTGGCTCATGCATGTTCTAGAAACGTTAAAAAGGTCTGTGTTCGACTCTGTACTACCTACGTCGATATGAACAACACGGTGTCAAGAAACTCGTGGCATCGAGTTTTTAAGGAAGATTAGGATATATTATTAAGTCAAGTATTAGCAATATTCAAATATCTGATAGTGGACAAACAAGCTTCTTATACTCCTATACTCCTATACTTGAATTTATTTTAATATCTCACCACTAATTATTGCTACCTTAACCATAAAATCGGTTGATTAACGTTATTCCCCAAGGCGGAGGTCAAATATAATGAAACTCCTGGACATAGAAAAAGTATAAGATCAAAGAAATTTTGGATAGTTGTGAGGATTACAAGTCACTCAATAACCAGTGAACCACTACTCAACTAGCTAGTGAAGTCTCTAGAGGTATTCGAAGAGCAATGTCAATCGTAAAGTCTGACTAATTGGGGTATATAAGTTAGAAAAGTTAGATGGTGATTTCAATTGCTTCCAGCTCAGCGCTTCGAAACTCTGATCTCTAACAAGTCTGGGCAGAACATTTTATTCATCAAAATTTAAAACAAATCCAGTTGCAGCTCCATTGAGACATGAATTATGACCATAATAATTACCATAAGTGATTTATATCGGAAATACTTAAATTTGATTTTATATGACTTTCCATTGCAGTGGAACAAGTGACATGGAAGACGATACAGGCGACGAATCTAAGTCCATCAAAACGTCAGATGAAAGTAAGAAGTAAGTATTTCTCTCACATTTTTTTAGTCTTAAAGAAGAAAATAGGATTGTATGTCCTTGAAAACTGAAAGTATAATAATCTTTGTTAACAAATTCTACTGTATACTTATGAAAATGTTGTACATTCGTACACACTGTGGAATCGATAAACAAACCTGAAATTTCGTGTATTAATTGGATGGATGTGTATTCTGTGTCCATCGTTAATTATAACCTCAATGGCATCGTCCTTTCCACATATTCTACCGGATTTACCAACAAACATTGGCACGAGGCTTAATCCTATTACGTGAATTACCACAGCGACGAAATTAACAAATACAACAGACCAGAAGCCCCACACGCTTCCCACGACGAGTGGGGAATATATTTTAAATTCAAAATGCGACTATGCAATCGTAATTACATGGAAAAGTTTATTTGTGCTACAAGCTTTGTCACTTTCAGCAAAGTCGAATTGAGAAAGTCATTTCACACAACCAAGTTCGAAAACAAATCCGTCGAACGTCTATTTTAAACAAATCTTACTATTTTTAGGCTAAGAATTCAATCAACCGTGGAAAGTTAATAACATCAACCTTATTTTGCAGGCAGAACCACAGCGAAATTGAGAAACGTCGCCGGGACAAAATGAATACGTATATCACCGAGTTGTCGGCGATGGTTCCCATGTGCCATGCCATGTCCAGGAAACTGGATAAATTAACTGTCCTTCGAATGGCTGTACAACATCTAAAGACCATTCGTGGTGCTGTCCATTCTTATACGGAAGGTCATTACAAACCGGCCTTCTTATCCGACCAAGAACTGAAGATGCTCATTCTGCAAGCAGCCGAAGGATTCTTGTTTGTTGTTGGATGTGATCGGGGTAGGATACTTTACGTATCCGAATCTGTTTCCCAAATCCTAAATTACACTCAAGGGGACTTACTTGGTCAAAGTTGGTTCGATATTCTCCATCCGAAGGATGTTGCGAAGGTGAAGGAGCAGTTATCATCATCTGATCTTAGTCCACGTGAGAGACTGATTGACGCCAAAAGTAAGATCGGTTCTTTATTTTCATGTCAACTTTAAACAAACAATTTCTTAAATTTGTTACAGCTATGTTGCCAGTGAAAACAGATGTTCCACAAGGATTATCCCGACTTTGTCCCGGTGCACGACGTTCGTTTTTCTGTCGAATGAAATGCAAGTCTCAGCAACAAATAAAAGAAGAATCAGATTCAAGTTCTGGCTGTCATCGCCGGAAAAAGCATGTAAACTCGGATAAACGATACAGTGTGGTACAATGTACAGGATACTTAAAGTCCTGGGCACCTGCTAAAATTGGATTAGAAGAACAAGAGAATGAGGGCGATGGTGATTCATGTAATTTATCATGTCTAGTCGCTGTGGGTCGAATACCACCGAATGTCTTTTCACCGAATATCAATCCATCTCTCAGCAGTTACCCGAATCTAACAAACATTCAATTCATATCCAGGCATGCGTTGGATGGGAAATTTTTGTTCATTGATCAAAGGTTTGATTCTAGACTGACCAAGGATAATAAACGAGTTTTAATAAATATCATTCTTTTCTAGAGCCACCCTTGTCTTAGGATTTCTACCTCAAGAACTATTAGGAACTAGTATGTATGAATACTATCATCATGATGATATACCAGCAATAGCAGAATCGCACAAAGCAGCGTTGCAAGGATCAGATAAAGTTACTACATTAGTATATCGTTTCCGAACAAAAGACAATGGATTTGTACGGCTCCAAAGTGAATGGAAGTCCTTTAAAAACCCTTGGACTAAAGACGTTGAGTACCTGATAGCTAAGAATTCAATAATATTGTATGAGCATGACTATTAGAGTTTGTATGTGTTATTATATGTTTTAAATAATTTTAGAAGTGACTACAGTGACAATGGTGGATATCGTACAGAAGGCAATGCTCAAGCTCATGGAAATTTCGACTTTTTCAATCAACGTAAGTTAAACACATACGATAATGTGCTATGTTGACTAAAAAATGAACATGATTTTTTTATTAGCCAATGGACGTGAAATTCATCGAATTATCAATTCGCACGTTGAGGCAAGCAAAATTGGAAGGCAAATAGCCGAACAGGTATTGGACTATCAAAGAAGGATAAGTGATTCATCTTCTGGTACTTTATGACTTAAAAACTTTTGGCAAATTTTTCTTAAAACTTTCAATTTATTCGAACAGAAAGTAGTCCTGACCCGGAAAGTCGTAGCAATAATCAGAGTCAGACAATGTCATCTGGAGACAACAGTACATCTGGTAACGAGATGAGTGGTGACCGTCGAATAACACAACCACTAGTATCGAGACCGAATGGAATTCTACCAAATTACAATCATGTTCGGAACAATTTCGCTTCTAACTCAGATAATGGTAATAGTAATTAAAAATTCCAATATTGCGATTTTCTTAAAATTCTTTTTAAAATTCCAGCCAATGATGGTGAAATTACTCCAATTGCTAATGCACCCATGCATGATTCAAACAATCAATCTGTGACTGAAGGCAATGATGAAGCAGCCATGGCAGTAATAATGAGTCTACTGGAAGCTGATGCTGGCTTAGGAGGCCCAGTTGACTTTACTGGTTTACCATGGCCTTTGCCATAAAACAGATAACTGAGCGATAGAAATATGTTTCATAAATGTTATAAATTTATACTAAAAACATTTTCGATGTAAGGATATAAGTTAATGCGAAAGGAACTTCACTGTACAAACTTTTAATGTTTCTACTCATAATGTACATACTTTATTAAATATGATGTATTTATATGCAACCAAATAGAAGGAAGTCTTAAAACTTTACAAGCATAGTGATATATAAATTTTAAGAATTACAGGGCCATAAAACTAGTTTTCAGTTGTTTGTGTTAATAATGATGTAAAAAATATTTTGAAAACATTGAATAATTTTACTTTTAAACAATAAGGAATAAATGTAAAGCATTTGATAAATTAACGTTTTCTAAATACTATTTGATAAGGTTGTGGTGTCAGTATGATTCCGGGCAACAGTTTAGTAGATGGTACTTTTGCGTCCGATGGTAAAATCAGTTCGTATTGTTGTAATATACCTACGAAAAATAAGAAAAGACATGCTCGTGCTAGTGAATCACCCAAACAACGACGCTTCCCTTGACCAAAAGGCATAAAATATTCGTGGTTGATTATTTTCAGGTCATCACTTAAAAATCTATCGGGACGGAAATTTTCTGGATCTTTCCAATACATTTTATCCATATGAACACGTCTCAATCCCATCAAGATCACTGTATTTTTAGGCAAAGTATATCCTCCAAGATGGGTTTTCGTGAGAGTCCGACGTGGACCGGATAATGGAACAATGTGGAAGTATCGTTGTATTTCCATTAGAAAAGCTTCTGTAAAAGGTAATTTATGTTTATCTTGCATTGAAACTTTGCTCCCTTCATGCACTTGCACTGATTGAATTTCTTCAATAACTTTCTTTTGTAAATCAGGTCGTACCACCATCATCATCAAAGCTAAATCAAGTGTTGTACTTGTCGTCTGTGATCCTGCTATAAACATATCCAAAATGGTCATCGTTAACTGAGTATCGGTAAAGGTGTTCTTGTCAGCTCCTGTGCGATTGTTCATTTCATTTATGAATGCATATATAAAATCACTGGAAGACTTTGCTTCCGTAAATGTCTCTTTGTGCTCTTTTATGGTTTCCATGAAAAATTCATGTAAAGTAGCGTTAAAATTTTTGATTAAATTATACCCAGATTTCTCGGGTAGTATGAATCTTACCCACGGCATTTGCGTCAACATTCCACCACACATATCGAACAATTTTGATCTTTGTAATAGCAAATTCAAAAGTTTATCTAGTCGTTTGTCGTTTTTCGGAATTGGCTTCCCAGCAACCATTGTCCACAATACATTAATTACACTCCGTGACAAGAAGCTTCCTGGCCAAATCGGTCGTTCTCCATTCTCTGCAACGTTACTCAATAGATTGACCATTTCAGTTTGAATCTCCTTCTCCATCAGTGGACCTCCGTAACCAACTTGCCGCAAATGCCGGGTTGCGAAACTCCTGTGCTCTGACCACAGTTGCCCGTCAGTACAAGTTATTCCCTGGCGGGTACCCATTGTCCTCAATCGGAGGAAGAACGTATCTGGACGACCTGTAAACTCGTCACGTGTATGAATCTCTTTCACAAGTGGATACGTTAGTGCCACAACAACGTAATCGCTTCCCAGCTTTAAACCCAGGATAGGAGTGTTATATTCATCTTCCCACTTTTCAAAAACAATATGTTGTCCTCCATAAACTTGTGCCAAACTCTTTAACTCGTAACTGTTTCCAAACACTGGCAACCACTTTGGACCTACAAAGAGATGAAAATTACACAAATACACGAACTGTTCAAGAAACACCTACCAGGGGGGAAATTTGGCGGCCGTCTTACAGACCTTAGCACAAAATAAATAGCCAAGAAAATAACTCCAACTACTAGGTATATGCAGGCACTCATTTTCACTATAATTAATTGTCACAAATCAACTGAAATTTTCGTAGTTTAACTATTACATAAGATGCAAGTGAAATTGATTTTATAATCAATCTATCAAAATCAAAGTAAATCACATCTTTCTTTTCATTGAAAATTCACGTTTCACTTGTCCCGGTAAACCTGTGCAGTGTCTATTTTCGATTACTTCAGCTTTTGTTGCATCTCTTTGGATATCTTCGAGCACTTGATTGCTTGACTTCCTAAACTAATGAATGACTTAACGTCCATGTGCTCCGATCGAACCGATGAACCCACGACGATAACAGAGAGAGACCAATTGCGATGGATCCATTACACTCAATTGACGCTACTGATAATGCAAAACGTTTCATTTGTGTTCATTTCAATTAAATCGAAAAGTTGAGTATAAAACCTAGTGTACATATGATTTTTGTGCTCCATTTATATTCTATACATGTAGAGTAGACTAGTTCCTCCTCAAACGTCGTGCATAATACCAGAAATGTTTACTTATGCGAACCATTGTGGGCTTCTGTCGAATATTAATTAATCTGTTAATTGATGTAATAAATACATTTCAAGCATACAAATTTCTCTATTGGAGTACATGTACACGGGGTAGTCCTGAGACTATTCTATTAGATTCCAAAAGCATCTTATTATTTGTATTGGTGATCTAGATTCAAAATGGTCTTACTAATAGAGTATTGTCTAGTTTTCCATTAATGAAATTCAATTTAAAGTCTTCCAAACCCAAAGTCGAGTACTCCCGGTTAAAAAATTATACTAATAATACTTGCAACGCCCGGATGTGCGCTCCGTACATTGATCAAACCTATGCGATCTATTCAAAAGTCTATCTTGGGGAGTTAATTCTATGAAGCTGGTGGAAACAAAACCTTGTTTGATTTTTCTTTCTGCTACTTATGGGACCCCAGTCATTGATCTAAGTTTGACATTTAATTTACATTTGGGAGCTTGGTCCTAAATAAAACGAATTTAAGTCATAATTCGTAATTGAATTTATTTTAAACTTAATAAAGAAATTACAATTTTCACCACTCCCATTTCTCTAATAAAGTATAGTCTCGATTTCTGCTAGTTTTTAACACTGAGAAGCACTTTAAAAGGTTTTGGCGATATAGTTATACCATCGTAACCTTCCATATCTGGTAATTGTGATCCTTCAACAACTGAAAAGTCAAATGAATGAACGAATGATGTGAAGAACATGAAAAGATTTCCTTTTGCCATATTTTCTCCCATGCATCGTCGTTTTCCTGTTGTAATAGATTTTCACTGTAATATCAAAACAAATCAATTTATAACTATGAAAATCACCTAATCCGAATGGAATGAACATGTCGTGTTGAATCAAGCGACCATTATTGTCTAAAAATCGTTCCGGCCGGAAGTTCTGAGGATCTTTCCAGTAACTTACGTCCATGTTGAGACTGTAGAGAGACACTAGTGCGATCATGTCCTTGGGTATTATATAACCGTAGAACTTTGTTGTTTCCATAGCACGATGCGCTATAGCCAAGGGAGCGACTGTTGAATATCTTTGAATTTCGCATAAAACGGCTTCAACGTAAGGTAAATTTGGTCGGTCTGCTAAACATGGAAGACGGTTACGTCCGACAAATGTATCAAGTTCTTGACATACTTTGTTCAACACTTCGGGATAGTGGAGCATGTATATGATACCAAATCCAAGAGTATTACTTGTTGTTTCGGAACCAGCTTGGAACAAGTCCAAACATAAGGACAACAACTGTTCATTGGTAAAAACTTTACTAGCCCCATTCGTTTTCTTGATTTCTAGTAGAAAAGCTTCAATGAGACTTTTTGGTTTTTCATCTTCGTCCAACTCGTCATCAATTGCATCAATTGTTTCTCTTAGAAACGTCCACAATGGACCAAGAGACTCTAAAAGTTTATTGTAGCCACTTTTATTTGGGAAAATGTGCCGGATGAATGGAAATTGGTTAATGATTCCTCCAGACATGTCAAACACTTTGAAACTTTTATGAATCCAATCCAGTAAGGTCAACAGTTTCTCATCTTCCGGATGAAATCGATATCCGGCTAAGAAAGCCCATATCACATTCAAAACGGGAATATCAAATGCATTATGCATTTCCACAACCATTCCAGATTTACATTTCGATCGGTAGTATTCAATCATATCTGCTGCTTCCTTCTCAATATGTGCATTGATACCTTGTCGATTACTTCCAAGTTGTTTAAAAGTTTTCAAAGCAAATCTTCTATGCTCATCAACTTCTTTTCCATCATTAAATACGATACCAAGGCGTTTATTGAAATAACGAATTCGAAAGAAGAAACCATCAGGTCGACCTGAAAACTCTGGTCGTCCATAAAATTCTCTGATAGCATCTCGTCCAGAAACAACTAAAACTCTATCTTTGCCAACACGAACACCAACTACTGATCCATATTGCATTGATATATATTGCCACACCATGTGATGGAATTTGTATATGTCCAGCAGTTGCTTAAGAAGTGGAATGCATCCGATGAAAGGTAACCATTTTGGGCCTAAAATCAAAAATTTAAACTGTAAAACTGCATCATTAATATCAGACAGACAAGATGTTCAATGACCTCTTCTTCTATAGAATGTTAGCTAGTCTAAATCACTTTCACTTTCTATCCAGTAAGCTGTTAGTTGGCTATCAACTTCTAGATAAGTCAATAACCTCGGAAATATTTTTGGTAATATGTGCATTGACCATTGATCGGTTGTCTAGGTCAAGATGCACTGGGAATAAAATAAAAATTATTTATTTCAGTTTCTTGTATATGTACCTGGTGGAAATCCTTCTGGTTTTCGGGTGTCTCTCCATAGTAGCAAAATGCAAATTGTTAAAATGAATAGTATTACCAAAATCATTGATAAAATTTAAATTTAAATTTAAAACTGATCTGCGCCAAACTTCTAGACCACTACCCAAGGCAACGTTTCTTCAAATGAAGCTTCATTGTAGAATCTTGAAAACTTTAGAACTTACTTAGAGTGGGAGATGCTGTTGGGTTCTAATCCATGAACCTTTGGGACCAGTTTAGACTCCCAAAAATAGCAGTTTTTCTTGTCTTGCAAATGAAATTCCAAATCTAATTCAAATATATGCACATATACACGTAAACTTACAATAATCATAGTGGCTTCCTCTTCTAGCTTTCGTTTTCTATACGTGGTCAAGGCTTTAATGTGTTGGGCTTTTGTTGCAGTCATTGATGCACTAAATTTAGAAGAAAGAGCTACACCTTGATCTTTGTCACGATGAAATTTGTTATTTCTATTGAATTTTGTGTCTTCCCAAACGTGAAAATATTTCAAAAACTTTCAATGGACTTAGGATTACCAACTGTGCCACTATAGTAGTTACAGAATTCGCAAGGGATAGATGATTCAACGATATTTTAAGCTTATCCATTCTGATTTTCCTAACATTTTCAATTTATGTAATATATTCTTTTTCAGCTAACGACGTGGAACGAATCAAATCAGCCAAAAACGTATTGTATCTCATTGAAGGTTTCTTTGATAGACAAAAGTTTTAGTTAAAATAATTTAATAATATTTATTAAACAAAATGAACTTATACATATTGAATTTGATAATAGTAAACACATACAATAATCATTTGTAATAATTCAACTTCCTCGTCTCAAGAAGGTAACCATTTGTTTTTAAAATTTGTCATACCTCGACATTGTCTCAACGTTGTACATACTTTTCATAATTTGAATGCACTTATTTCAACCATTACTAAACTATCTAAATTGTTTCCTCTCCTAAAATTCTTACCATTATTAAAATATTTAATTTTTTCTATCTATAATGGGTTAATTTTATATTAAGATAATATAATTTACACATCCTCATCTGTTTGTTACTTAATTAAATTACACTTACACCATAAATCAAATATATTTATATATTTTTGTCAATAATAAAAGAACTACTTTTTCACAATGATAACTATGTTGCATTATATGCACATCTTTTATAATGTTTACACCTAGTATTTATGGTTCTTTAACTTACTTTTAAGGTACATGTGTATTATTTTAACAAAACATAAAATGAGCAAAACATTTCATAAATTCCAGGGGAAATTTTTCATTCACGTGGGGTTGTTTTCAAGCAAAATAATTTAAGTAATTTTGTAACTATACTATGTGCATGAAAGTGTCTGTTACTATGAAATTAATTCTACGGTTTATCTGGTATTAATAATAATTATACTGCTTTTAGCTTCTTATATATTGTATTCTCGTTTTTGGTTTTTCAAAAGGCTTCATTATCTTCTCTAGTGTTTATATATTTTGGTGATACAAAAATACATTTCTACATTATATGCAGCACAGGTTTTCTTTTCAGGTTAAACATTTTTTAAATATATTTTCAATATATTCATTTGAACTTTCTTTTTTGTATGTTCTTCTGCTTTATTCAAATTAAACAGATTGCGGCAAAGAAAGATTTTAATCCAAACTTGAATGCAATTTGTTTTGATTATTATTATTTTACTTCATCAAAAACTTAGAACTAATGAAAACACATTCGGTATATCAGAAATAAATATATCTACAGTTATATACTTGAAGTAAAAACACTCAAAAGAATAACTTCGATTAATTTTTCATAAATTTAAATAGTACGAGTAGATTAAAGACCAGATTTCATTAATTATTTCAAGGAAAGCCTGTCAATTGTAATAGGTGTACAAAAGTTACGGATATACAAACTTATATTTTAAACATCCATTGACAATGTATAATATTTCCAATATCATTCTAAATAGATTCGAACAAGATTATCTGAATCTTGGAATGAGCAAATACATACTATAAAATGCCAAAAGACCAGGTTAATAGATATTTAAAGTGAAACTTTTATGATTATAACTGGGAAATGCCCGCTGTTCCAATCAAACTATTTCATGAAGTGTAAGATATAAAGCTAACACTTTAACTAGGTAATGTTGGAATTCTATCATGAAGAGGATTGTAAGTTCCACTAGTTCATTCTATCTGATTTCTATAAAACCCAGAATATGGGTGGGCTATGGACAAACTGTGAAACACATATAAACAAATTTAAGCGAATATGGTTTTAACTACTCGTACAGACAAAATCCTACATTAAAGCTTCCATTTTCTAGAATTGTACTTCACAATAACCTTTATCAAAGTACATAAAACATTTTTTCATTATATATAATCTTTCATAGCTTATCATTATCTACTTGTGAATTTTATTCATTCCAATTATAATTTTAAAATTTTGATATATAGTTTTAAACTTGCTAGCCTAAAATAATATTTACAATATTTTGTTTATATGAATTACTCAAGAAGTACAACTCGAAACCGATTTGATTTGATTTTAAGATTACATTCAATTTTTGTTTTTGATTTATAGCTTTAGTACTTAGTTGTTAACAAACCACATATGATTATTAAGTTATTAATTTAGAAAAAATAGATTTATCATTCGTTCATTTCTTTCTTGTTGCACAAGCGATACCCTTTAATCTGATTCAGACATATACTACGAAAAGAAACAGGTTTGACTAATAACTATTTTAAAAGTTATTAAGTTAATTATTATTATTAATAAAAATTTCGAATCAAACACATTAAGGGACACACTTTTCTCAATTAAACATCCAAATATTTATGTAACATTCTAATCAAGTACAGCAAAAACATTAATATTTATATAATTTCATATAATTATTATGATTTTAACACATTTTTGTCAAAAAATATTTCATGATTTAATACTTTAAGGTACATTTGTTCTGTTCACTTCTTAATTACTTGAAGTAACTTTCATCAAGTATCTCTCTTAGAGAAACGTAATGAACAGTAGCATATTTTCGTTGCAAATGATATATGAAAAGTAACTATATTTTGTATATATAATTAACAAACTTCGCTTTTATCCAGTGTTACTTTTTATTATGCAACAACTATAAAATCTTTAAGGACTAAACATAACTTTTCCAATGATCTAAACACAGAAATTTTAGTACTAATATCTAAATCCTAAATGACCATTATATTCCTCTCACATTTATACAAATAACACCTTATTTACATTCATCAATTGATAAATTAATAACTGAACTTGTACAAGCTCTAGGCCACAATTAAGAAATTGGGAAAGATTTTTAGTAAAAAATTATTGACAAAATTTCACAGAACTCATCTTTGAATCCAAATCCATTTTAAGCTGTTTAATGCTACATGAAGGTACAATCAAGTGTAACGTAATTTAATGTTATTAACCATTTTGTCAGGTACATATAAGTATTTCCATTTTCAATTCTGCATTTTTTTCGGGGAGAATCTTAATCTGAACAATTCGTTTCTTATCATAAAATCCATTCGTAAGAAAATTTTCAGAAACTGGCACAGCGCAATTCAAAACAATTTACATGAAATAATTAATTTTCAAGCAAAGTTATCATATTTCTAGAATTATAAATCTATCAAATTAACCAGGTAACTCTTGTTTTCACAAAACTTCGTCACAAAGTTTATAGTTTCACAGTAGTTATTAACAGAAGACTTTAAAAGTCTATTATCACTTCTCAATTTTATAAGGATTCAAATATAAACATATTCGTTGTAAGCAAAAATATATAAATTCATTTTAATGGAAAGAAACATTTCATTAGGCACTTGAAATGATAGGAAATAAGCAATTACTGAGAAAGTTATAAGCGCAGTAAAATAATGTTATATATTGTTAGTATTTAACCACGATTCTATTCTGTTTTCAAATTTTTGATTGAATTGCAATAAGCTATATTAACTATATGTAAGTTCATCATTAGTTCAGCTGAAAACAATTATGCCTTTCCGTGACCAATTTATAATATTTCTGTGAAATCTCTAGCGGGTTTAATGTCGTATAGAATCAAAGTACATTCTGAAATTATTTGTAACAAGATATATGAGAATACTTAACTCTACAATTGTATCCTTGATAATGAATGCAACGCTTACAAAGAATGTTACATCCGATGCAAATCTGAGCTATCTTATAATCTAACGTAGTTGTCCTTCAATGATGCTAACGTGCTTGCCCTGGGCATTGACACAACTAGCTTTCCGTTAATATAAATAACATATGAACTGAAAAAACGAAGAAAAGTTAAGAAACACAAGAGAACTTAATTGGTAAACAGGTCTATCAAACATATACCTCAACTGAATTAACCGATACAAAGTTTCTAAGAATTATTGGGATTGTACTTTGCGATCATCTTAAATTATCCTGAAAATATAATTTCAAACATTTCACACAAGTAACTTTATATAGGTTTATTAAAAAAAAGAAAACAACAATCGAATAATGTTAAAAGTAAGTAGTTAAAATTAAAATTTTTAAACTTTATTGGAATTAAACGAAAATAAATACCTGAATGCAGTTTTTGCTGTAACATATCTTGAAACTATTATATGTATATATATATTTATTTATAAGTGGTAAATATAATTGTAACTTTCTCTATTAAAACAAAATTATAAAAATATTTATAAAATAGCCATAAAACTATTATTTTGAATTTGACAAAAAATTTCAAACTTCCATTAATTTGAGATACATTAAAATTAATATTTTATATTATCATTATCATTATTATTATTATTATTATTATTTTAAACCTCTGAACACTCTTGTTGAACTTTTAGTTCGAGCAAAAAATAGCCACATTTAATTTTTGTAAATATATTTTCTTTTCATAATAAGCTCTTTCCTTTTAAATGTCGTTAATTACCCATAAATCACAAAATGAAAATTCAAAAATATAACATATACTTTAAATTGTTTCTAACTTAGTTCCAATAACAAATTTTCAATAAATTTATTAATTAATTTTTCTTCTAAATCCATAACCCATCCTTAAGATTCTGTTAAAGGAAAACTTTTTTTTAATTTAACATTTTTTGTACATTCTAAAAACGAAATGTAAAAATAACTTATTATTCAAAAGACAGTTTAAGAAATTAACTTTTAAGTCAATTCAAATTCCGCTTAACTTTTTTAATCCTACTTTAATTTTACTGATTTTAAACTCCCAGAGAACACGTTCTATACTTTCCTTAGATTTTCATTTTACAACAGATACTTTTGAATATTTCCAACAACTTCAATATTATATTTACATCTAACTTTTATAAAGAAATATCTATACAGATTTTTAAGTGATATGTCTAGATACGAAACAAATAAGAATTATTGTATAAGAATTTATTTATTATTTTACCCGTTCTTTATCGTTTTCGTAGGTAGATCGAACAAATCAAATAAGTGAAATATGATTCTTCATTCCTTTTATTCGTTTACACTAAATTATCTGTTTTTAAAGTTACTAAATTTTTTTGTGATTTTGAAACAAATCTTTTGGAAAGAATATTAAGGAACATGGAAATTTAAAACAATCAGAATTACACGATATTCTTCGTTTAATTTGTTAAGAACAATTAAGTAAAAACTTGTGAATTGATAAACGAATAGTTAAATCGTTTAGAACAATTTTAAAGCGTTTTAGTTTTCTATGAAAACTTTTCAATTTTTTAAACTGTTTTTTTTCAACTTTGCTTTTCCTGCTATTTTATACATAAATACTTGATGCTTCCAGCAAATATAATTATTCTTTCGAATTATTTATACTTTCATTTTTGTACTCAATAAGGCATTTACGTCACTCTCGCTCTCTACTGTACAGAAGGTATTTAAATTTTATTATATTTTTTACAATTCATAAAAAAATAACACGAATTTTGATTTATTTTACGCCATTTCCTTTCGTTTAGCTTTAGGTTATTGTTTTTCATTTAAATGTCTCACATTCCTTTCAAGGGTATAACTTTTTAAATTTATAGAATTTCATCAACAACTGCTTTCTAAGGATCTGTGCAATTTTCAAGTTATTTAAATCTAAATGTTTGTATACAGTGTATCGGCTCGGTCCTAAATCATTTTTAAAAACACTGGAAAATACTGCTTTTGTGTTTTTATAAGTAAAATATAAACAACTGATTCTACGTACGTGATGTAATTTCTTCAATATATTGGATCAGATATCTATGTAATACTCAAACAAATTTAGTATACTATCTCGTAACCAGTTCCGATGGTCTCATGTACAGTTCAGTGTAGGTGATTTAAAACATTTTTGCTTTTAAACTATTGCACTGTAAAATTTTAGTAGTGAATAAACGAACCGTTGAAAACGACTGCGAAATTTTATAACTTGGAATATATTTTATTATTTAAAAACTTTTTAGATTGCTTAAAACTGAAGATTGGAAAATACAAACACTCACATAATGGGAAATGAGTCTTATAAAAAGATAATTTAGAATATATTGTACACAAAGAATATTGTGATTGTGAACTCTTTTGTAAATTTCGTTGAACGACATAATGTTTCATGGTATCGAAATCAACTTTAACTAAAGGATTTACTATTGACTTCAGTGAAAAGGTCGGAATTGATTCATACCTTCTTTCGAAATGTATTGAAACAGGATTAAAACATGGAAGTTTATTATTACATTGTTTTGTTTATTATACGAGAAATGTTTGAGGATTGTCGTGTTGATCCTTCCAAGATTTTGTTATATTGAGGTGAGTATTAATAGCAGATATTGTTTAACTGGCATATTAATATAAGTGACTTCAAAACTAAGATGCAGAACAATATGTTTCTGAATCATTAACGTGAAACCATTAGATTAAAGAAGATTTCGTAATTTCCAAAATTCAGTTTCAACCATCTTAAGCCCGTTTACAATGTTTATGAATCACTAATCACTAGATTGTTGTGGGTACATCATCTTCGGTAAAAATTAACTTACGTATTAAAAATTAAAAATCTATGAGAAGAAAAAGTTTGTTTACAAATTAATAATCATTAATAAAACAATTATCTGAACACAATCATTTCCATGGGTTATCCAAGCCTTCATTTTAAACCGTCATTGCATGGTACATCTTCAGACAGTAAAAACTGTTTAAGAGGTTAGAATTTTAATATATGTAGTTGAAAATCTGCTTGGTTGTTTTGCTACTATTGCTTGTAATGTAAAAAATAAAAATCTCTGAGATTTAATGGTAACGTAAATATTAATTGGCTTTGTATTTTCAATATTGGTAAGAAAACGTGTTTAAAATCTAAAACAAAATTTTAAAGCGGTCATAAAATTTTATGCAAATCCTTCAACATAATTTTCATTTCCATTTTCATTATCATTATCATTTTCCAAAAATATAATTATTATATACTCGCGCTTCATTTTCATCCTATTTTTTATCCACTGAGCTTGTTTTAAAAATTTCAATTTGTTTTTTTGTTTTTAAAATTAGTTTTAAAAGTAATTTACTACAGTTTTATATTTAACTAAACTATCTTATACATCTTATCTCCCTTTTCGGACAACACATTTAATACAATAACACTTAGTATGTTCGTTATTTTTTCTTTTAAATATTTTTACAATTGTTTGTTATAACTCCTTTTTATACAACTATCGACAAAATTTTTTCTTACAATTAAAATTGGACGAACTTAAAATTAACATTAACTTTAATAATTACACAAGAAATAAATTTTCTTTTTAAATCTTTTTCTCTTAAAATTAACAAGATTTAAAGAATTAATATGAAATATAGTATATGCATAGAGTATATATATATTAAATTTAAATAATGATATTAAAAAATAATGATACAATCTTTTAAATAGTTATCATTTTTAACTATTTCTTTTTTAATCATGCGCGCGCTGTTTTAGCTTTATTTTTTTCCTGATTTTTTAAGGTGTTAGTTTACACTTTTTCATATTTTTTTTTGTTTATTGGTTTTATATAATTTTTCTCAATACATTTTAATAATTTTTTGCATTTTATTATTCTACGCATACATTATTTATACAGTAAATAATTGTTTATTATTTTGAAATTGAACATTGAACTTTATTTTTACGTACATCTAAAGCTGCAAAAAATAATTACATTTCTAGTTCCATGAAATAAAGTTTCTGCTTTCTTGCTGGCGGTGATCTTTTTACTTTATTAACATTTTCTTCTTGTTTAATGCGTACACGTGCATTTGATTATTTTCTACGTTTCTTCATTTATTATATGTTAGTTAGGATTTTTGCTTCAAAGTTGAAAGTTTCCCTTGTTTATAGTGTTTCTAATGAAACATATGCCTCGTTTTACAGCTTCCGTTTGGCATGGAGCATTTCCATGAGTAAGGTTTGCGTTGGTGCATTACCAGCACAATGCTTCAAATACAAGTGATCCTCACCACGAGAGGCCAATGCATGAATTTCTGGTAAAATTCCTAATAGTCGGCTGAATTTATCCTAAAAACATTTTAATGAAGTTTTTTAGCTTATAAAGGTTATATAATGTATTTTGTAATATTACCGTGACCGATGGGTAACATGTCAATGTGTAGTCTAATAAAGCTGCTTGAACATTTTCGTAACCTTCAAGTACAGTTTTTCTATTTATAATTCCACGTACATCTAAAATAAAATAATCAAGTTTTTATAATGTCTTCCACAGAAAATTTAACGAATCCACCTGTATTACCTGGATTGAGCAATAGTAAAAACTTCATACAAACATAGTCTCCCATATCGAACTTCAATTCCAATAACTTATTCTGCAACTCCTCAAAGTAATCAGCTAATTGTGGTACGCCCAATAAACCTAATCCCAGTAAATTAAATATTTGTCCATTATGCAGCTGAGTCTCATCTGGTAAATTATTATGTATCCTTTGATGCAAGTGATCCAGCACTAACATATCCGACCATGAATGTTGCAACAGTTTCATTTGATCATCCACCTAGAAGTATGCAATCACGGATTAAGTAAGGGTTAGCGTTTAAATTATTTTTCTCAAGAATATTTAATGTTATCCCATTAAGATTCTTTTGTGGTTGGCTTCTTTAACTCAACTTCAGCAGATGATAAGAGAATGTAGAACAAAGTTTCAAATTGGGGTTACATAATTTGTAGCTATTGATGTCAAGATCATTTCAAATACTTCATGAAAGAATGCAAAAAAGTGAAGTCTGTGTGTCCATTAAAAGTCAAATTGAAAATCATGTTCAATTTCATTGTCAGTTAGTCTGCAATTGATCTGCTGATCTGCAGTCACAACAAACAATTGAAAGCAACGAACCTGAGCAGTGCAATGCAACATAAGCCAAGTTAGTCAAAATGGCAAACAAAGAAATTATGCAAAACATAACAGAAATTTTCGTGTCACATCAATGAATACTGTCAGTTTTGATGCAATTCTTCCATTTATGTTGGAATTATGTTGCACTTGTTCTTTTTTACCTACTATGGAAATGTGAATCGTTTCATTTTTGTTAGTATTTCTAGATCAAATTGTGATCTTTGTAATTATTACGACATATTTTCACGTTCTTTTTATGTTTCTGTTGATTTCAGATTCATTTTTTTCACAACTTCCAGCATTAATCGCTAAATAATCGTCTCAGTGTAACGTTTCAATCACGAAACAATTGGAATTACTTTGGAGTTGGATCAATCAATGTAACGAGAAATGTTGAAGTGCGAATTGATTGCAATTGAAATTGAAAGTTTATTGAATAAATTACAAAATGACAGAATGAGATAAATTGATCGTTGAACTGCGGAGAGGGAACGAGAAACAACTCAACGTTTATAATCCATTTAGAAAGGAGCAGTTACAACAATGAGGATGTACTAGATATAAATTTCAATTCGTACATGAAGTTTCAGTTAACGTTTTAAAACTTTATACACAAAATTTACGTTCAATTAATTACGACTTTTTGACGAGTGAACCTTAATTAAATGGTTTTTGAATTTTTATGCTTCGCCACTCTACACAATTATGTCACATCGTCAAGATTTCATGATAATGTTTATGAGGAGTTACGAATTTAACACTAATGAAGGTAATAATTGTTTTTGTGAAAGAGACAAGCTTTTTGGTTTCTGGCTGTGAGCTTCAAATTATATATTTTGCAATTGATTGTTGAAAGACAGGTACTTCATCACATTATTGCAAAGTTTCCGGGTCAGTTTCAAAGAAAGGACGATTCACATTGAAGAGAAATTGATCATGAATTCAAGAACAATCACAAATTCATGGTTTGCACCCATAAACGATACAACATGTCATCTTGGTTGGAGTTGGCCATCGGTAGGATTGAGTGTGGGCAAGTTGACCAACTATTTTGACGATTGGAAGTTGTGTTGGGGTGAAATCAAAACTTTTTGATTTTCGGTGGGAGGAGTCAATGGTCGGTCAACATGTTGTACCATGAGTGGGTATGTCGGCAGACTTTCTGTCAAAATTAATTGATCTTTTTGGTAAAAATTTTAAAAATTTATTTGAAATTATTTTGAAAAAGTGATTTAAAGTTGATAAAAATGGTAATAGTGAATCGTGAAATGTGGAGGAATTTCCTGGAAGAATATAGGCAACTTGCCAGAATTGTGACAAGTTACCAACGATCAATCTAAAGTTGTTGCAAGTTTGATGAAATGACAGTTTAAACGCACAACCAAATTGGCCAACATGTTGTATGGTATATAGGCCCGGTAAGAAGTTCGAGGAAAATCACTCATTTCATAAGAGTAAATAGATAGTACAAGTTACAAATCTTTCACTAGTTATTGTGAAACGACGCTGTGTCCTTTTAAAGTATAATAAAATTCCTTGTTTTTTCAATTTGATATCCTAAATTATAATACATATAAAATATAACACATATCTATATAAAATCATGAATTGCTGGATTTTGATGTTCTCATTGATTGAAAAGTTAAAAATAGAAATTTTGTAGTTTTGTCATTTGTTCTAAATCTTAATAACGAATTTTCCAGTGAAAAAGCTTTTCTTTCATTTGATTTTCCTTGAACAAAAGCTTTTTGTGTATTTCATTTTCCTCATTGACTCAATAATTTCAAATGGAAAACATAGTTTCGTGAAAACTAAAGCGTTGAAGGAAAATGGGATTCTTGTTTTTTTCCTGATAAACATAGAAGGATAATGACTAACATGAATTTGTCATGTCGGGGTGGAGGGATGGCATAGAAAGAAGGTTTTATTATAAATCATATACAAACAGTTTCGTATATAACTGATGTTTTTCGGCTTCTGTAGATAAAGCTTGACGCTTTTCAACAGAAATCCTCATATCCTTACAGTCAGTGCCACCTACCCCAACAAATTTCTTCTTATGGGTGCAGTGGGGGCGTATTTGAATGAGTGTTTGGAATAATAGCACTGCTATGATGAACCATTCCCAATGGGCTTGTGACCCATTAACCCAGTTTTCTTTTGGGTAGGAATGTTGCCTCTTTCTTTCCTTCTTGTATTGTATTTGAAATGTGTTATATGTGAACATTTGACACACACAGGACTTTTAGAAATAAGGACAGAATTCCTAGAAATGAGGCTTTTAGTATTTATTAGTTCGTAGTCTGTTATTAATACTAATTATCCATTTTATTCGGATATATGTAGTTTGTTGTCTTAATCTTGTGTGATGTCATGATTCCGGAATGATTTGTCTTCATTCATGTCTTATTTAATTCTTGATCTGTTTATCCAAAGCATACTGCATTGGCAGACACAAAAGTAATAACAATAAATTTGTACTTTATTATAAAAATATTTTGAAATTCTAAATGTAAATTTGTCACTGTCTGTTAAAAACTTCAAAGTTAATAAGCTAACAAGATGACTGAAATATGCAAATGGCATTTACTCCTTCTTATGTCTTTAACAGCAAAATCAAATAAATGAATTCAATTTAGAGATTAAATGTAAAATCATTATTTTTAATAGCAAATTCATGATTAAGTCTAGGTCAATTACGCAAGCTTAACAAACTTAATGCTATTAAATAAATCTAATCGTGGGAATAAGTTTTGAGATCTTTCGATTTTTGTTGTTAAATTTTCATCGTTACACACGATGTAGAGCGGCCTAACTTTGCTGTTGGCTAATTTATAAGTGCACTAAATTTTGTTAATAATTTTTAATTTCATTTCTCTACAAATTTATAACAACATTCTATTTATTTATTCATTTTATTAGCACTCATGTATGACATTTTCATATTCGATTACTCGCGTAGAAGACATTGACCAATCAAATCCCTCGGTTTGACAGCTTGAATATCGCACTAGTTTCAATCAGGTCGGATACAGGACAGTGTTTGGAGTCACTTGTATGTGAAGTAAATATATGACGTGTTCCCAAGATAGTTTTATTTCCGACGAAAACACAATCTAAAGCCACAACCTCTAGAACATGTTGCACCGCAATTCATTCATACGCTAAATGACATTGTTTTCTTGTTGAAAATATGACAGCGGTTATGTTTGAATTAAAACAGCTTTGCATTGAAAGAAAAATCAAAACTAAATAAGAAAATAAACACCTAATTAGGGTAATTGGTAAAATACATATTTGAAAAAGAGAATTGTGCAAAGCAGACATGCATTACAGCTGGAAACAGTCCAAGTGTCATCTGGACAAATTGCATTGCATAAAATGTAAATTACAAGTGTAAATTTCAATTTGTAGCAAACACAACTTGTGCCATCTGTGATTTGAGTACGTAAATATGGCATGTTGTGCACGCAACAAGTTTGGAGTCAAGTTTAATAAAAACAGAGTACCATCTGGTGTTTGGTTGACAAGTATCTCCTGTGACAGAACCGAAGGAGTTCTTCAAAACATAGTACTGGTCATCGAACATTGAAGTGACCATCAACAAAGATCGAGGAAAAGAGCAGTGTTAACAAGGTCTCATTTCGAAGTAAAATGAAGTTGGCAATTTGTGGTGGAAAATTGAAAGCATTTACCACGAACGAAGTGGGACGACGGAATTGCGAGTACAATTGAAGTGAATTTTTCTCTGTTGTTTTGATGGATATTTTCCAAACAACATAATAAAAAGCGAAATTTGTGCCAAGGTCGGAGTTTCGTTGTTTTAACAAACAAAAAAAAAAAGCGAAAAAGAATTATGTGGCCAACCTCGAAACAACGGATGAAGATATAGAGATGATGATGATGATGATAATGTCTTTGATGCGTTTCAACTACAAATGCTGCCACCAATAGCAGACAACTCCAAAATAACAATAACATTGAATTAACAACAAATGTCTGTTTGATTAAAGTAATATTTAATTAATGCAATGCAAAACCTTGTAATTGTTTACATTCAAGCGGTATACGCGAAACAATGGTTAATCGTGGCGCGTCCATGAACAACGAAATTTTCGCTAAATAACGTTTGAAGAAAACTCTAAGGCCGAGAAAATTCAGTTTAAAAACTCATCATTGACGTTTATATTCCAAAACGCAAATTGAGAAACTTCTTCACTACACAAAAAAAGAAAAACTTCCAGAGAGACCCGCTCACAAAAATTGTTTGTTGTCTTAGCGACTTGTGAAAATTTGAAGTGTCTACCTATTATGGTTCAAGAGATACAGCCCTGTGACAGACGGACGGACAGCGAAGTCATATTCATAGGGTTCGGTTTGGATGCAGATACTTCTGAAAGTCGTACGTTGTCTATAAGAATTTCTTATATTATATTAAATAAAACACGATACCTACATCCTTTGATAACACAATGGAATCTTATCGTTTCCGCAAAATGAAAATCAACCTTCTGAACTTGAATTGTTCAGATGTTTGTTATAAAATCGATTTAGAACCTTTCAAATGTTACACAGAAGTCATAAAGTCTATTTTACTATCAAATAAAGTATCTAGCTATAGTATTTTTGTGTTTACGTCATATACGTTGTTTGTTTTCCAACAAAAAAATCAATAATTAAAATATTTCTGTGGAAACCGTGCATGAAGGAATTTCATAGACTTTTTCCAAAACTTTTGTTTACTGGTATGTACAGAGAATATTTGTATTGCTAGAATCACTATATCCTTTACACAGCAATATAAACCAAGCTTATTCGCATCCAATTCTCCAAGATCAGTGTTTTGAAACAACAAGAGGAAACCTTACATTCATTGCTACATTCGGCGCGGGCAGAACTCATGGGCGCGCTCTCTCTCTCTCTCAATTTCATCGAATTCAGTTTGAACCAACTTCAACTTTCGTGCGGAAGATACAAATGAAATGACAGATCTACAAAAAGTGCGGCAGATTCACGACGAAGGAATGAATCACGAGCCAAGATATTCTCTTCGCGGGGAATAAGTTCAGCAGGTGCTGAACGTAGCAATGAATCCAGCTTTAGATCCTTGTGAACCGTCATAACATGAATTCAGTTGATCGTTGATTTTCAACTTATCCATCAGATCTAACTGGTGAAAAATAAAACGTATTTCATCATATTGTTCAGGAACATGTTTCGGGATTTTGCTGTGATTTAAACCAGGAAAATAAAAATTTTGCAGCTCAAATCTGTGACTTTTGACATTTGTAGAGACAAAGTAAATGACCTAAATCTGTAGAACGATAGGAAACATAGAACAATTCCAGCTGCAGCGTTGAAAAATATTACTCAGCCAGGTGTAAAAGTTTTGTTTGAGTTCTAAACGTAGAGGAAACTAAAGAAATGAGCATAATTATGTGGTGCAGTAGTGTTTCTTTGAATTTTATTTGCCAGTAGAACCATAATGCACCGTGAACAAGTGATTATTGTATGCAACCATTAAGTCAACTCATTGGCATTCTAATGGAAGTTGAAATGGTTTTTCCTGTATATAGCAGCGGTCCAAATTCTTTTCGTAATTAATTTCGTCATATTTCTGTTTTGTCTTTAATTTTCTTACCATTTCTTAATGCTGCATTTCTTAGAGGAATACGTTCCTAGAATGCAAACATTCGCAGGGATTTCAAAACATTCAACCTGTCCCAATTTCTTGAAATCGCGTAACACGAAAGAAGTGAAAATAAGAACATTTTGCGTGGGAATTAATACGAAATTATGGCGATTCAGTTTCGAATAAGAATAAGAAATTGCAGCATTAAATATGACATGAAAACATGAACGAAAAAATAAACAAGAATTACCGAAACAGAATAATAAACATCAACTACCCACCTATGGGCATTTTAGCATTGCGAAATGCAACTCCAATTTGTGGTTAAATTTACTTCATTTTGTTCTGCAATTTTAGTCTGGTCTCCATTACTCCATTTTACTCTTAGATTTTTGTAATGTTTGCCGCACTATAGAGTCGTAGAGTTGAAAATTTTGGCGGCTAATGACTGCCTATTGTTTCACTTTCATTGACATTTGCATTGTTATTCTGCAGCACAGAGATCATTTGGTGTTAGAAGCAGGCAGGCTTACCTTATTCTCATTTGATTAAACTTTAATGTTCAGAAATAATACAGTGATGCAGCTTTACACAGCTACACATACAACATTATTTCTCGAGCCTTTAAGTTTGATTTTTTCTTTCAGTTTCAGTTGGTGACCTACTTGTCAATCTGAGCTGAACGACTACGACGACGACGTCGCAATCAAAAATTCATTTGGTTTTGGTTTACATAAAATCCAACAATTTCAAGCTAACCGCACAGTTTATGTATGCGAGTAAGCATTCATTGAAATTGGAGTGCAGTACCACTCTGTGCAGTGGATCTACATAGTTGGCATAAAAGTGGAATCATACAGATGTACAATACAAGAACGTATCAAGCAATCAAATAAAACTTTATTGCAGTAAACACAAAATGGAAATCCTCATAAATTAAAAACTTGTTAAGAATTTTATGTTTTAAGGTAATCCAAGAGGAGCAGACTTTACTTACTACTAGCTGCTTACTACTAGCTTCGCATTATTCAAGAGAAACAATGTGACGAAACTTTTATGTCGGCAGCGTTTCATATCTTTGTGGATTATCGGGAAAAAATGTTTGCTTCAGAGTTATGTTGACAACATTGTAGATATCATGAAATAGTACATGAATATTGAAACCTAAATATCAGAGTCGTGTTAAATCACGTACGCTTCAAAATCATTTGAATGGAGTACAAAATGTTACTGTAGGATTTCATTTGGTAATCATCAACTAACTGACCATTATGAAATATTTCGTGATCATGTTTTCATACCACCACCTTACAGGCGATGATTTATACAATTCTTTCTTAAAATGCAGGTTCTACGGGGTAGGTACGTTCAAAATAAGTATTGAGTATTATAAATTTGTGTCACATCTGATCACAAAATTTGTGTTACTTTTCACATAACCAAAACTTTCTGCCAAACATCTTTCCGTATGAATGCCATCTGTATGAAATCGATCCACTCAAAATCGAAAATTGTATTTCAAAAATGTTCAATGATCCTCATACTTGGCTATGAGCTAAGATCGCGAATCTTAGATGAAATATGTTCTGGTCAAATCAATTTTAGTGAATCATGGAAAGTGTCAAAAGGAGCATATGCAAGTAATCGTTGGGACTTTATTTGGGCATTGTGTTCGCATAAATTCCTAGTTTCTACATAAATCAGTAGTTTAAAATGCGTACATGAAGTAAACGAACTCTACCCTTATATGTAAAATAGCAATGTCGACATTAACCATCAAAGTCATTTCAACGTTCAATTTTCAATGCATAAAATTTTTGACCCAATTTGCCGGATGAGGTGAATAACCGTGTTTCGTAAACGATGCAAAAGATCCATAGGGTCAAGGTCACTCATTGAATAAAATTCATGTGTTTTAAGGACATGAATATTTTGAAAAATAAAAATTCCATAATCACTTACCTTGAGATCTTTAAAGAATATCGTATTTCTAGCCCAATCAACTTGTGAAAATAAATTCTGATCAAGAACTTTACACATCAGCTCAAAGAGATCAACTTCAACTTGGTTATAGGATTGTTTTTGTAGTAAAGTAAAAAGCTGCGTCTGCCATTCTCTGTCATCTACAGACTGGACGAATTCTCTGATCATGGGTGATACTCTGTAAGGAAGTTATAAGAAATTATATGATGAAGTTATATTGATCACACTTCTGAAAAAAATGATGTTAGAAAATAGGTTTACCTTAAAGGTTCTATTGTACTGACTGAATCAGCTGTACTCGATGGATTGGTTCCCGTGTCAAAACTGAAAATTTTCGAACTATACGAATGTTGGGATGTCTTTGGTGAAGTTTTAACAAACCATAATTTTGAATCCGTTGAATGTTGTAGGGAGGCGCCTGAACCTGTCTCACTTCCAGGACCGCAGCCACCTCCGCCACTATCACCACTAGCTCCGCTAACTGTTGTTGTATTTGTTGAACCTAAACCACTTCCAGCTCCTCCTAGTGATGTTGCTGTATGTGCTGCATTTGGATTAACTTGACCAAGTGCAATTGCAATTGGGCTTGGTGAGGAGTCTGGCGATTGTGTCAGTGATGATACCTATGTAAGAGTTATAACATTAAAATTGTAGTCCATTTATTCGCTACTCTAGATTTTACTTGTGGAATTTGTATTTCTTGTTTTATACTCATATTTGGATATGATTGTTGATATCCTGTTGGTGATAATTGTCCTGGTTTTATATCAACTGTATTTATTGAGCCTCTTATCGCTTGTAATGCTAATTGTCTCTGTCTCATCATTTGTAATTTTCTCGCTCTATCACGTTTATACATTGGTCCAAATTTATTACGGCCACCTCGCATGCGATCGGCTCTCACAGCTAAAATGCAAATTATGAAATTATTATACAAATATCTATGACAAAGTGATAAATTTCTTTTTGATTATTTTAAAGTTACACGTGCCTTTGGTTTCAAATCACACATGAAATTCCATTCACAAGATGTAGGTAACTTTTATTAGTTCATTATTTAAATTTGTAATATAGGACAATATTGTGAATAAAATAAGAAATCATTTTTTAAGGACTTTTGCAAAAACTTTACATGATGTTAACATTATGATTCTTTTTAAATTTTGCCAAATTTATAATCACCAACACTAGTGGAATTAATTCTGGACACTTTTGTAAAACGTAATGTTTTTTAAAGTTAAGATGATACTCCATTGTAATTTGTACACTGCGTGTCTCAAAGAAACATATTTCGTTTGAAATTTGTGAGGAACGGCAACACTAAAAAGTCCCGTTATCCCAACGAGACAATCTGGGAATGCTTTCTTATTTTGATTCACTTTTTACTCATTTTTCGCTTTCCTGCATTTTATGTGTTTGAATTTTGAACAGACTAGTTGATTCAATGATTGAGATCATATGAAACAAATACAATCATAATGGATATATGTATAATAAATAAATGAAGAATTTTTACATTTTTATTAAAGTGTCCAGAATCAATTCCATTAGTGAATGTTTTTAAAAATTAAAGTAAATGAGGCTTAATTTAAGAAACAGAATGTAAGAAAATTTAAACTTGATGGACAGCTTATTTTGAAAAAGAAATCAGTTTTCGAAATGTAATTTTCATTTCGTGCGTGTTTATGTAATACAAAAATTAAATTGAATAAAGTTTTGTAACTGACAATAAGATGTGATATTTTAAAACTGATTTTTCTCTGTAATAATTTGTACCAAGAATAAAGTTACAAGGTAGTCAAAGAGCGTTAAAGAACAGAATGTACTGCAATGAAGATGAAATTGGAGAAATTCAACAAAGTACACACAACGAATTGTAACTTTCTCTATCAGAATTTATTTAGATGATTATAAAGCACGGAGGTATTTCACCATTGAACTGTTATTAATATACCTGTGTTGCAACGAAATGCACCAAACCCTTATGGTTAATGAAATCAGTACAAATCCAGATTTCGATTTTCATCACATGAGACTGCAATCCCAAAGTTTCTCTTTTTTTAAGTTAACAAATCCAGATAACCTTTATAACTTGAATTATATTACATAACAAAAAGTGGAGAAATGGTGTCTTTAAGTGCATTTCGAAATAATAACCCGAAAAATGAAATCAAAATTCATTTTCACATTGTACACATCTAGTGAAGTACCTTTGTTATGTGTGTCGAAATTTCAGTCCAAAAGATCAAGTTTGTTGAAAACATTGACTAGAAAATGCATCGCTAACTGGTTTAGAAATACAATTCCAATCAATCAATCTACCTATAACACTCATTATGATGGATTTTTTGATACGCACATGCGTTTATGATGAAATTACATTTTTCTTTAGCCCTTTATCGCGTGTAATGCAACGAAAGTCTTCATTGTGCAAGAAGAGAAAGTGCCTCCAAAATGTACTTGAAGCAATTTCACTGATTCGTATCCATAAAATTCTAATAAGTATTAGGAAGATTGTGTTTTACTTCCTGGAGGTTTGATTGATTACGAATTTTTCATTATTTCAACTAGGGAAAATCGTGACAGGAACATTTCAAAGAGTATTTAAGAAATTAAATTAATTTTCATTTTTAATAATTTAACTTAAAATTCACGTGCTTGTGTAAACTTTTTGTGATTTTGAAATAATAACGAATATCATATAAAACACATACTAAAATTTTTTGGTTAGCCCATAAAAACCGATTCAAATATGGTTTTGGAAACTCGTTAAATGTGACGAAAATTGTCGAAAAAATCAGTTTCACTTTCATTTCCTTCTGAGTCCAGTTTGGTCGATGGTGATTTACTTTGATTTATGAACGATTGATCTTTTACAGAGCGGCAAAAGTTATCGAGAGTCGTCTGTCACAGAGCTGTATCTCTTGAACCATAATAGGTAGACACTTCAAATTACATGAAATTTCCATGCGAGTAAACGTTCTCATTTAAACATTTGAAGTGTTCGATGATTGCATTTGTTAATTGGTCGATTGTGAATGAAACAATTGAGAAATTTAAAAACTTCACAATGGGAAATTTACGATTGCGGCAAACTTCATACGAATTAAATGAAATATAATTCGACATTTGCAAATTTTTCGTATTTTATTTGCAATATTGTAATTTAAATATTTTCGTTATATTTTCCATAAAATAATTTCACCCAAATTTGGTTGTCGCTGTTTTTGGCAATTTCGATTTGAAGGGTTTGATTTCATGCACATTTGGGCGTACTCACAATGGGACAATTGTCAGTTTTCAAATTTGAAATTTCAACGTTTCCCAATGGACCACACCCAGCATTTTGATCAGACAGACGCGAAATTGGTTTCGTCGCGCCACAATTTACGTTTACTTCATAAAATTGAAATTGACACAAATCATGATTTTTGTTTTAAAACTATTTAAATTCTTCAACATCTTGAAATTGATAAAAATTTGAAACAAAACCATTCAATTTTCCTACCATTAGCGACCAGAAACAAACAATGAACACATGAATAAACTTGTAATTGCGTTAAATATATTAAAAAATTACTAACAATTGTTATTGTAGCAATTGCATTAAAAACGTAATTGTTATGACGCAGTTTTTCAGGTCATTATGCAACACGGTCGCAAGTTAAAACGTTTTTTTATTTTATTCATTCGGTTTCGATTTTACGCTGCTCCGCATTGGTGATATCGTTTTTAAAAATAAAGCAAATAAAATTGAAAAATATTAAAAAATATTACTCCGTTTTGTTGGTATGAGTTAAACGCAACATTTTATTTTATATTTTTTTGTTTTTATATTGAGTAATTTTTCGATCATTTTTTAAGATCCATAAAAATTTCATAAAAAAATTTTAATTTACTTTTTACGATTGAAGAAGTAAAAATTTTGTAAGTTTCATTTCATGCTATGATGGATCCGAATTTTTCACGTATTTTTCTTGGTTTTCTTTGAAATATTCAAATTACATCCCGTGATGGAAAGATCACCTTTTAAATTCGATCGCATTTGGGTACAAACACCAACAGTTTGTTTTCTCTAAGAAGAGAGAAGTAAGGAATCAATATTTCCCCTCCATGAAAATTTGTCACGATTTGTACCAAAGCGAAATTTGACGTTTGTATGAAAATGTATCGAGAGACCATTACTCTTGCTAATGTGAAGACACATCAAAACAGTACGTGAAAGCAAGAAAGTTTGAGTGTTACGAAGCTTGGTAATCAAGCTGTCAAAGCGATTGTTTTGATTGGTCTATATACATTCACAATACTATTTGATTTCTTCCTATTGTTATTAGTTCCTTGAAGCTGAATGCATCAATAACTCGTCATGTTGACATTTATTACGCCATTGGCTGAACACCGAATGACAGAACATGGGAGTGCACCGAAAATATTTATTAACAACGATTTGTCAAACATCATTCACTTTCGCTTTTGATTTCCGCACTTTCTAGCACGGCCTGTCTGATTGGGGCGATATGACAATGTGTACCACTTCATTATTATATTGTACAAAGTGCAATTGAACAAATAAAATAAATAATTTCAAGTAAAGAATGTTTGTGTATATTTCGTGATTGTAAATTTGTAAATTTTCTTAACGTTTTTCTTTCAAATAACTCTCCCTCGCGGCAAAAACCATATTCAGGTTTGCATTCTTCAACTCTTTCTTAATATTTTGCCAGAGAACTATGTATATTTATTTTTTCCATTTATTTTCTCAATTTAAATTTTCTGCATACACCGCTTGTTATCAAGCGAACAGGTTCAATATTCAATTCCAGTTTGAAATTGAACAACTTTGATTGTTGGAAAATTCAGAAAAGCTGATAATAGTTGTCAAAAAATCTCTATTTTAATTGCATTAATTAACTAATTGGTTTAACGCGGATGAGCTTTGTACCTTTATGTGTTCCTCATTATCATAATTTCAAATTAAATTAACAAAAATTAAATGATCAATTTGTTGATTTTTGTTAAATCTTACACTTTACACAGAATCAGTTATGCAACTGCAAATGTACAATACTTTTTACTTTTATTTGTTTACCTTTTCGGAGTGCATTACGTGGTTAGGTTATTATTGTTATTTTACATGTCTATTCATTCTAATGTTGATGCAGTTGTAGATAAAATGCTTGAATGTCGTTTACATTTGTTAGAAAATATATTGTTGACAATATAATTTCTGTTTGTTCGGAAAATATTTTGATTGTTATGACTGCATAATTTTTAATGCAATAGAAATAAGTTGCAGTTTCTATTACTAACAAACTTTCACTTAGCTAATGAATGCAATAATTTTTGGAAAATTCCTGTTATTGAGCAAATGATGAAATAAGTGATTCAACTTGATGTGATATTTGTGTCAGGATTTATAACGAATATACACAGGACTTTTCGGAGAAATCACTGATCAGTTTACATTGAGTAGTTCCGTGTGTAATCAAATGGGTCACCACTCCCTACGCTACTAATTGTGTGCTCATCGGAAACCGGTTTGTAATCAGCCATCAGGCGCATCAGATGTGTGGTCGCCTAGTGATTTGAGTTTGGAATTTAGCGATCCAGCTGGATGGCTGACCAACAATTCAGGTTTTGTGGGTGATGAGTTTGTTTCGTGTGTGGAACCTAGTACTAGTTAGTGACCTAAATTACCAGCCAGTTTAAATGGTGTGCGGACAGCCTAACTGATATAGAAGACATAATTCATTTCATTCGATTTCGTCAAAGGATTATAATAATCATTCAAGCTTGTTGTGATTGTTAGTATAACATCAAAATTCTCTACTTGATATATATCAGCTCACGAAGATTTATTGACTTTTTAAAAATGATTTGATAAATGAATACTGCCTTCTCCAAGGGCATTGATTTTAGTTATTCCTCAGAGGTGTCACTTCCGATTTAAAAACATTTCAAACTAGATAGCATTGATAAATAACATTTGCGCCGTTTGTTGCATTCGAATGTAACCCAAGGTCGGGTCAGTTTTAGTCGTTCATCATAAGTTTTGAAGAAACTTTAAAAGAAATACGTAGCACAAACAAATCTCAAATATGAATGTAGCCAAGGAAAAGACGAAGATAATATTCTTCTTATAATAAATGATCGTAATTCAAAGAAGGTAAAAATGTACGAAAATAACAAAATCAAATAAAAGATAAAAATAGCTTTAAAAATCGTATTGAGAAAGATAAAATAGCTAACTAACTATTTGTCCTCGAAATAGATTTCGTTTTTTTTTTTAAATTTTATTTCTTCAAAACTGGGTCATGGATAATTGTCATCAAAATAATAGATTGCCTTTTGAATTTTGGTTGTTGGATTTTGGCTAATTCAATTCAAACCTCCAAAAAATTTATGAAGGTAAATGCGAAATATGCTCCGAAAAAATAGATTTTTTTGCAGTTTCACTTGAAAAAGTTTCGCAACCAACTTCACTACCATTGCAAACTTTTAAATGTGAGAAAAATGAATTTTTTTATTTGACTTTTATTTTGGCATAATTGTTTTTTGAAATGCAATCACCCGAGATCACAATTAACTGTTAATTGTAGTTTTTAATTAAAATGCAGTGGACATGGAAAAAGGTCTAAAACATGTATAAACAATTTTTGATAATTACAATTACTTTTCTGAATATTTCATTTTCAACATTGTTGCTAAAGCAAACACAAAACGATCATTAAAAATTGAATACAGGAACACCTCGACTTACGCTATCCCTTCTATTTGAGCGTCACACAATCCTCGATTATCGATTATAGACCTACTGCCACACAAGTCTTCATTTAATGTACATGTTCAGACTTGTCGCGCGAAATCAACGCATAGACACACCTTCTTTTGTTTTATGTATCAGTTTCTTATTTGTGGAGTGCGTATTTGTTATTACATTTTTATAACCCAACTCACACGGTTATCACTCAGTCCCACCTGTCACGTTAGCTCGGGGTATTACTGTATATTTATTTTCATTAATTTCATATTCGACTTGTCAGCATTAATCGGACCATTTTGGCCTACCAGCTCACAAAACACAAATGAAATTTCACTGACATTATATACCGATCCATTATCAGGTATTTTATATTAGGTTTTAGTTTATATTTCTTAGAAAATGTCATTCAATTGTGGCGTACAGGATCAACCCTTTAAAAACTTTATGAAGTTTGGGAACATTTGAGGACTTATAATATGTACTAATAGGTGAACAGAGTTTTCCTACTTATAAGGAATTGAAAATAATTCAAACAAGCAAATAATGTTTCCGAATTGAAGAACCTTTTGCAGAAGATTTGTGCAATCTCTTGGGAAAATATAATGGGTCCAGCTACAAGTCTTGTGATTTGTAAACTGATCAAAAACAACTGGAAAATAACCAAATGAAAACAAAACTCCAAAGGTGATTCATGACAACACTCCATTCAAACAAGAAGAAAATAAAATAATCTTAATGGAATTGAAGATTTAAAAGCTTAAAACCAAAGTTTCAAGTTGGACGAGCTAAAGAAAAAAGCATAGTCTCAAAAGTGGCTGCTCTCATTGTGAAATCATGTAGAAATTTATCTACTGAAAAGACCAGGGCAAGGTAAACTAAAAATGGACGGATCAAAGTGAAAATGCAAAAACAGAAAAAATCATTGACATAATCGCATATTTCACGTTGACTTTTAGCTCATATGTGCAAGAGAATAAAAAGGTAAAAAACACTAACTAATATTACCTCAAGATTGAATCAATAATTATTATTGAGCTCAACTTTGACAGCATCGAAGTCGGTTAGCGGAGCACCTGAGGCCATTGAGAAACGGAAACCGAACGGACAAACCTAATCATAGGACAAGGACAAAAATCTAGTTAGGTTTGAAATGAGAAAATCAACGGAATTAATCACGTTTTTCAGTTTTTATTTGAATTTTCGTGTTTATTTTTGCATTATCCGCTTGCACTTGGATTAGAGGAGCATCGTTGTGTGAAAGGAACGGAAATATCAATTTGAGTCATCGATTATGCAGTGACCCTGGACGTGCAGTTTCTTTTGAGTATTTATCAATAAAAGTTAAAAATATTTTTAATAACTTTTTATTTTTTAATTCATCTTCTTGTGCGTTGGTTGATGGTAAAATTGAAACTTAACTATTAGGGGCATGAATCACAAAATACGGTCTGATGCAGTGGACAAACATTGGTATTGATGCCATGGTACTGACATCATGAATGGTAGTCTTGGAATAAATTCCTATAAGTGAACTAGTACGAACTATTCCTTTATAGAAATCCAAATCTGTTTTTCATTACTGTATTCCGTCATGTCGTTGTGGAAGATGAAAATTACAGTACTAAAAGAGCGATTCATCACTCACAGCGACATGATGGGAAACACACGCATGTGCGTCACGATTATCGGACAAAATTCTGTGTTGTATTGGTTTTTGATGGTTTAGTCAATGGTTTATTCTTTATTGTCTTGTTTTACTGCAACATTCCGCGAATAAAAAGGCCAATTTTTCTTGTATCTAGATTACATGTGTTGAAACATTGCCGAAATTCCCTATGAATACGATATTTATAGGATGTGCGGTTAAATAAATTAGACCTTAGTTAAATTTTTAAGATTTGTATATTGAGCGATACACATGTGACATACCACGTAGTACTCCGATTATAAAAAATTACGATGAAATTCATAGAAAGTTTTGAATTTCATGTTATTTGTAATATAATTATGTTATGTATTACGATGAAGTACAACCTTACATTATTATCATTATTAAGATTTAATTTTTAATAAACGTAATAAATTGTTCTGTAAACCTCGAAGATCTAGAACGCAAAAATTCTACAGAAATTTGCAATTTGGGTAATTGTTATATACTAAGAGGATTGACAAAAATCTACTTGAAGCAACAGCATATGTATGTCATTAAAAACACAATAATATTGATAAGTAAAACATTCGGCTATACTGCCATGAGGTTAATATCACCAAGGCAAAGTTTCGTGTTACAATATTTGATGGTTTTGAATGAAAAGGAGAAAACCTTTTTTCGCAGTATCGACTTTGAATAAAAGTATTAAGCTTTTCTTGCGTATCACACAACATTCTACATACCATAATCGTCCAAAGAGCACGTGTTACCTTCATATGTTAAATATTTTTTACCAATTACCTGAAAATAAAAAAAAATTGGTTAATAAATCAGTATAAAAGTTTGAGAACTATGATACTTTTCTAATATCTCAATCATAACACTTACAACAATTTGATATTTTCCATCTTACATAATTTGAATAAAAACCCCTTGGGGTGAGTAAACGTTTCACTTTGAAAGTGTTACATGTCAAAGTACAAAGTGCACGCCACATCAACTTCAAGCATCGTGGAAGATGTAATAAAATGAACTTTCCCCAAAGTTAATAAACGTTGTAATAAATTAAATTGTGCACTTCAATTACATGCACTTCATTTTGAATTGTTCAATTTAGTCGTTACTTCAATTTGACATAAAACAAAAGATTCTTGTGTAACAAATTGACTATTGTCAAAAAGAAAATTGTTGTCATACTGAAAGAATTGAAGTTTAAAAATTTGAAATTAGGAAATTTTTATTAAATTGGGCATTTTGTAAGTGTCGTTTTGTCAGTGACAATCAAGTGAATCTTAACAACAGCATGAGTCTGCATTGAAGGAACTCGTTTGGAACAAAATACACCTGAAGATTGGTTAATCCGTAGTTCGGTTAGTTACAGAATTAAAGGAAGATAATATCATATCAGATATTTGAACGTTTTGATTCCTAGGATTCAGGTGACTGCAAGTTTTCACAATTGATCCCATGAGAAATTTTAAAATTCAACACTACAATGCACCTCAATTTGTAAACCTTTTCAAAAAATAAGGTTTCTTTACGTAAGCTACCTTTGACCGCATGCACAATTACGAAAAAAGGGTTTCTGTACATTTCGAGTTAACCATTTCTTGACTTTCTTTACTTGCAATTACATACTTCCTCCAAGGTGTGCTCTTATTGTCTGCTTCCGTTCAGTTTGGACTGTTTAATTTTTATTTTTCGTTAAGAAAAATGAGGTCAACTTTCACTTTTTCGTGAGCACAGCACGAACAAACCAATTTAGATAACACTCAAAGGTGGGTGCATATTTAAGACTGGAAAACATGCATAAACATATGTGGGAGATTAAATTTATTTTATTTAACAAACTTTTAAGTTTAATTATAAAAATACAATAAATATTTGAAAAATTATAGATCCTGATCAATTGTTAAGTGGAAATGTACATTAGACAAAGTTATAGTAATATATATTCTTGTTGAAAAATTCACGATTTTGGACTTGGAAATTTCACAAAATGTCGTTGAAGTTGAGCAAACATATATTAAATACCGAGAAACTTTAGATCGAATGCGTTCTAGAAATATAGCTGTTATTCCTCAAACTGTCATAATTAAATAAGACTCACAACAAAATTACTAGAACTAACATTGAAAATATATTTTGAGTTTCTCCACAGCGCGGACAGAAGAAATAGAATAAGAAACAAGGAATGGGCAATTGAAACACACATATTGTTATACATCCAAACCAAGTAAACACACATGAAATTTTACATGACAACAGTGACTGCGACGCAGTGTCTACATCTATTAAGCGTCTCGACCACTCAACTCAATTTTCTGTGCGACTCCGCGAACTCTACATACCATAGTTAGTATGTAATATATTGTAGTATATAAGAAGTTAAGGAAGGAAATTTTCTTGTAATTATCCCAACCCCTGATGACATCTTCAAATTATTCAAATTCCCATAACAGTCACGCAATAACCACATCAAAAACAAAGCAAGTGCATTTGTTAATTGGGTTTTCTTGTCATTGCCTTATAAAACAATTCAATTTTCCTTTATTCAACATTCAACGTATTTGTCAATCGTTTACCATAACGACCAGTATTTCTTATTTCATCGTTATAACTGTTACCATTCATTGTAAATTAGTAATTATGTTTTGTCCAGTAAACATTTAACTAAGAGGTGTACTCATGATTACAATATCAATTTTAAATATAAATAAGTTAAATAAATCTTATTGCGTACTTGAAAATCCGACTTTAAATGGTAAATTACAAATCTTTAACAGCATCAAAAAGGAACCCACCACTGGTGAACGTTTAATTCAATTAAAAGTGACAAATATTAATTGTCTGAATTTTGCTTTACGTTTCAAATTTGCATTTATACTAAAAGCTACAGTTTTATATTACAAAAGAGAACCAAACAAAACGAAAATCAGGTTACATGTGGTTTCAACATGATTTATCCAAATTGCATAGAAGGCATTCTACCTGCAGCAAATTTCAGTAGATAATTTCCACCATTTGCAATAATTGAACTGGTAATTTACAACCGCGTGAAAATTCCCAAACTTATTTGTTAAACGTACATATAGTATGTACATTACTCTACGGTGCCAAATATGTACTAGCATTAACAATTGTTATGAACCCCCACAGTGTGAAATGCACTAGCTCAATAGATTGCTGCACTTGTTGCTTATGTGCAATATAATACACCTAGAGGTTCTGACTAATTACAAATTTATTCCAGAGGTTTTGTTATGGAAAATTGAATATACATGTTTTTCAATTACTATTAGTAAATCATTGAATTTTATCGACTCTATTTTGGCAGGTCGCTCGGACATTTCTCCACCTACTTGGAATATTACTCAACGAGTATACAATATTATTTTCCAATTAATAAACCATTGAGGCTATTGAATACATTCTCACAAGTTAATCACTGTCGCACTGAAGTTTTGCAATTCACACCACGACACTGTATGCACTTCCTTCAACAAATTTTTCCTTGTCCTCTACTATAGTATAGTAGTGCTGCGATGGAATTCTTTCCCTCCCTGTACCAATTGACCAGTCAGGTGTAACAACATCAATTAACTGAAAAATAAAACTTACCACCGTAGTTGCCAAACAGTCTTACTCACAAATATACTATACAAATTTGTTGTCGTTCTTTTTGAAAATTATGAATTTTCATCTTTTTGGCGCGCATTTTCAAATCAAAAGTTTTTCGAAAAATGAAAGAAAAAACTCAAAACTAGTACAATTTATTCTTGCATAATATTAGCAACATGCATGAAACGTTATAAAATTCATTTTAGAACTACATAAATACGTTTGATGTGTTTTTATTTGCATTTAACCACATTTATTCACGTATTAACATGCAATTTTATTACATAATAAAGAAAAAAATACATATATTCTAGCTATTAGTAACTTTTTTCAAATGTTACGTTAAGTAATTTACTTTGAAAATGACCTATTTTTCGTAATAATAGCAATTGTTTTTTGTCACGTCATTTTCATTTATTTTCATTCTTAATGAAACATTTCCAACGTGTTCTTGTCATTCGCTTTTGCAGAACAAAACATTTAGTTATTGCAATTTTGAAATCAGTTATTAACTAACTTATTACATTAACTAGTAGCTTGTGTCAACGTTCGTTTTGTTTGATGATTGATTTACTTAGAACATTTATAAAATCATTAATAAAATTTGTTTCGTTTGATTCTCGTTAGATGGATTTAGGTGATTGTGGGTTTTTTCGACTAAACCTACCTAAAAACATACAATTGAAATCAATTGCATATTTCAATCACACCTTTTACGTCCGAAAAAAGGTTAACATTTGACCTGCAACAAATTCGCGTTTTCAGTTGAATTGCAACACAAACCGAATTGACAGAGTACAGAGGGTGGAATATCAGTGACAATCAATCTTTGACGTTAGAAAAACAAATGTAGCTATCGTACTGCACTTCTAATTGAATTTGTAATTTTCACAAAAGACGTGAAAAACAACACCAACACCAATGGTACAAAACTTTTCAACAAATTGCAACATGACGTCGCATGCAATTTTCATTTTGTTCCATTTTATTTTGAGGTGGTGCCGCGTTTTCTTGGTCAATTTGTTAAAACAATAGAAGGTGTATAAAAGGAAAATGTTCTCTATGGATTTTCTACATACATATTGCCCTAAATTGGCGACAAAGAAATGAGGACAGAAATGAACAAAGTTAGAAAAATTCAAAATAAAAGAAAATTCACAATTTTCTGCAATTTTGTCACGGATGGAAATTCGCCATTTTGTTTGGTATGATACAATCATGGCGACCACTAGCTTGGTTTCAAACTGGTGCCACCTCAAATTATCCAGTGCTACCATCTACAGTTTTTTTTCTTAATGTACATGTACATTATGATACTGTATAACCACAAACAGTCATTTATATTTACCAACTTCGTAACGAGATTCAGATGAAAAATCGGAATAAGTTCTAATGACGGAACGTCTGGTACTGAAGAATGATTGAATCAATTCTCAAATTTTCAGACACATACTGAGATCAAATCACTAACACCAATTCACTTCTTTACACGTCAATTCTAACAGACAGAAGGATGCGTTTGATCGCGTCGGCGTGCGTCAATTTTGTTCATCGTCTTCAGATTTTTCGATTTTGTTTTAAATATTTGTTATTTTAAAATTTTCGACTGATTCTTACACCAACGTACAAAATAAAATTTAAATAAATTTGTTAACTTATTATCCAACGAATTCAAAATAATTTCGTCACAGTCCACTTGGAGACGCTAAAAAGTGTCTAAACGAAATGAAAATAAGATTTGTTTGATTATTCAACAACACACATGTGCAAGTTTGGTAATAACCACCAAATATACGAAATTGTAAATAAAAAAAAGCATTTATAATACAATATCACCAATTTTCATCGAGATATCTTCATAATCGCAGTAAATCGTCCAAAATCTGAATGTTGTTATAAATTTAATCACCGTAAATATGAAAATTTTGTCTTAAAAGTACATGGATATACGACTGTATTGTACGCAAATGTCTCTAATACTTGTTTAATAAATTAGGTGAAATTTCATGTTTCAAATGTCGCAAATCTTCAACATGTGATTTATTAAATCGTTAATAAAATCGTTGCGACACTTTTTCTTAGTGAATTTATTTAATTTTACTATTTTAAGTAAAAAGTGAAAGTATCTTTTGACGTGAAGAACAGTTTTATAGGGAAACCTGTACATTTCAACACCACCATTCGCGACAATTTTGAACGCCTCCACGTCAAGACAAGTGATATTTTAGCCAGTTGAACAGAAGTTGTCACAGAACTCTCCTCCGCAGAGGAACACCTCAATCACGTTTAACTAATTTAATAAGACAAATCCACTTTGTTAGAGATATTATGTTTATAACCCATTGTAGCGACCCTGTAATAACGCTAGCAGTCTGTAGAAACATCAATTTAACATAGATATGATTTGTGCCAGTTGGACGTAGATCTCGAGATGCATATGTGTACCTAAGAACAAAAACAACAGGATGGGTGATGTGATGATGTTTGATGATCAACAGTATCTAACTACAATGATTATACATTTAAGGACAGCACGAAGACGTTTTTAGTGTTGATCACTTGTGAGGATTGACCTGATTTTCAATTCCATAAAATATGATTAAGAACTTTTCTCGTATTTTGTTTAATATTTAAATAACTCAAATTCTTTGTTTGTCATGAAAAATGTGTCAGAAATTTTTGACAATTTGCCAAAATTTTCTGCGTAACGATTTGTTTGTCATTTTGACAGAAAGAAAACGAAGTAAAAGTGATATTCCTTTTGGGATTGTGAACACTTACTTTATTATGACTTAATTATTTGTTGTTTACACATAACTATAAGATCTTTATCTTATTCATCGTTTCCCGCGCTTTATTCACGACTTTGTTGCACCTTAATAACTCTTCCATTCACTGCCTCGACGACATTTAGCGAGTATTTTCATCGTAGGATTTTATAATTTCGTTGAATTGAAAAATAAAACACAACTGGATGAGTTCTTTTAATTTATGTTTCCGTCACAATTCAAATCTAGAGCTGTTATAGTTGCAATTATTCAAAAGTAAATGTCAAAATGACAAACACACTGAACAAGGAAACAATGTCGCTAGTGCAGTTTCTTTGTTTACATACATGCATTTTCACACTTGGACATTTTTGACAGTTCTGATACAACTCAATATTGCAACGGATTCCTTTTCTTTCCATTCGTTGCTCTTAACGGATTTCTGACATGTTATATTTTTCTTCTTCACATTAGAAACTATATTTCATTGGTTCGCTCAAATTCTCTTATTTGGATGAATAGAAATATAGTCTTGGATGAATGTTATCAAATTCTATGAAATGAATCGAAATATTTTCACGTGTGTACACGTGTGGAAGCTGTAGAATGACAAACTAAAGTTGAATATCTTCAAAATTATTTAAATTAAGAATAAATTTTCATCATGCGTTTTGCAAAAACAAAATAATTATTTTTTATCAGAAAAATTCATGAATACAAGAATATCATTTCAGATATTGTACATCCGGTTGTGTTTGTAAAGTAGGTAAATATTCGTGAAATAATAAGAGACTGAATTTGAATTGGGATAAACAAACACAAAATTGTCTAACACAAGCCAATTCAGAATGTGTTGAACATAAATTTTAATAAAATGAATTTCCCATCATCAGTACATCGTTGTAATACCATCATTGATCACTTTTGAGTCGTGTAACCGATTTAAATTCAAATTCCTGTATCTCATTCTTGGTATTTTATCACAAATAACCTGTAAACGATGTTATGCGTGAAGGGGATATAAGCAATTTATTGGTTCTTTTTCCAATCAATTTGGAAATTTACAAAATGTCGAAAAACGTTGTGTCAATTTCCTGACAACGACACAACCATTTTATACCTGCAGGGTTTCGTGTACTCAGTACTGACAACGTGAAAATATCGAAAAACAAAATAGAGGTTCACAAAAATTATCCTTTTTTATCGTCAGATTAGTCTCCTTTTTCCACGATTACACGTATTTGGATTTCATTTTTTTTATGTTCGTTGCTAAGCTTTCATAAAGTTTACGTTCTACTCCAAATGGAAGGGGGCCATTTAACAGTCAGGGCACGCATGACTTCATGAAATGCATAGCAACTTGCTTATAAATGAAAGAGGGAAAGATACAATGCTACTAGAATATTTCGACACTAATCAAACGATCAAATTTCGATTCAGAAATTTAAGGCTCAGACGGAAATTTGAAGTGCGGGATTAAGAACTTAAACTAACACTCACATCCCAACGGCAACGTTAAAGTAAATTTTTATCTCAACTTTTACGTATATGGCATTGGTATTGTTATCTTTCTCTGCCAAACGTCAATGAGAGTGCAACAATTTCCATTTTGTCACTTCTTGGTTCACATATCTTTGTTTGCGAAATTCAAAGATAGTTATTGAAACATCCATCAGTGTAGTTATGCAATTGTTCCACGAGATTTTGATCAGAAAATGTTCAGGTAATGTAACAGCTATACAAGCTATGCAAGCATTATATTGATGTATCAGAAAGTGACCTATTCAACAATAAAGTCCAACGAACTAAGAGTTACTAGGAAAGGATTGTTTTTAATAGTAAATTACAGCCAAATGTCAATCTATCATTTTAAAGGTGATCCAGGAGCATTTAATTCGCTACTCATATTAACAACCATCAAGACAGTTTAACAATTTCTTAATGTGAAATTAAAAATTCAAATGAATATTTTATCATATTCCTAAAACATTGAATATTATTTATTAATTATAATTTTGGCAATTTCATTTTCCAATTGTTTCTTAATAGACCGCCTTGTTGCGAAAAGAGGCAATATTTACATTTACACTGATTCAAATGAGCACACGAAATGAAAATTGCTCTGTTGTTTCTTTTAAATGAATAAATAAAAAATGCAAATTGAAATAAACGTGCTCATGTGTTTTTGAATTTGGAGTTTTTATACTATACAGTAAACAAAATGGAATTGAATTGAATTAATTAAAAATTACCTGAAGAAATTATTATTGAAATAACATTTGTTTTCTACCCTGAAAGCGGGCCTAACCAAAATTTTTTGTTTTTAATTTTTAATAATAATATCATCATCATCATCATGTCGTTATTCTTGTGAGGGAAACATTTTAATTCAATTCAATTTATTTAAAATTTTGTTTACAGTTAAGTAAATTCAAATAAATAAGAGATATTCTTCTTGGAACGCTCGACACTCCCAAATTGCCTCGTGTAAGTAAACCAACCAAAGCAATGCGATGGTTGTAAGATAATTATATTGAAATTATTCAAAACAATTTACCAAAGTGCTTTACTTAATTTCTTCGAGTGAAAAGGTAAAATTCGCGGAAAAGCCTTAAATATCCTTATTGTGATGGCAATTTTTCAAATGATAAGTCGTTGGAAGTGTTGTTTCAAGTCACATTTACTTCATCTGCATTCACAGAAGCGAAGAAGAACCTTTCGAGAATTATTTTATTCTAAAAGAAACCATCCCTCCTCTGAAGGTTTGAATGTAAACATTCGCACGAAAAAATTGTTCAAACTACATATCATCATTCCCGAACATGAGAAGGAAAATATTTTGTTCCTTCTTCTGCTTGCCGCGCAGATGCTCTTACCACTGAGTTTCCACAACCACATGCACACTTTCACACCTCCATGTTCGATATTCATACTTATGTGATTCATTTCTTGCAACTGGAGCATGTTGTTTGTGATGTTGCAACATTGTGCACCACCCGACACTCAAACAAGAAAAACAAACAAGTGCCGCACGCGCTTGTTAGTCAAACGCGGGCATATTTTGTCCGTTTATTGCATAAAAACGTGAAATTTATTTTTCTTTGTTTACAAAAAAGCTTAAGTCACAATTTTCAAATTGATTTTATTCAATTTTACGTTTTGTGTATTTTTGTTAATAATCTTATAGCATTTTTCCCGAGATTTAACGACATTGTATTATGCAAAAGTTAAGTGCTTTAGAATAATAGACAGACAAGAATTCTGAAGCACGACAAATATTTAAATTAAATGCAGAAAAATTTCAATGAACCATTAAATCAAGCGTCGAGCAATCGTGTAATGGTGGTTCAGTGAGGCACAGAATTCAAGGCACCAGAAGCGATCGTTGTTGGGTTTTTAGGTAGCAGTAAATGCAACGCCTTACCTTGTGCTGGCTTGCGACCAAACCATCGATACAGAAAAGTCAATGAATCAATCAAGTGGTGCCACGAAGTGAAGGAAATCAGAAAAAAGCTTTTTTAGCTTTTTATCTTTCAAAAAATTAACGCCAAAAATGGCTGTCGGTATTTTTTATTTCTTTGGTATTGATTTATTTTACATTTTTTCTTACTTTTGCAATCGTGATCATTCGCAATAATTGCTCAATTTGTTGGTAATTAACAATTTCTGTTTTTAAATTTTGTTTTATTACTCTTCACCGTTCGTCAGTCGCGTCAATTTGATCGTTTGACATCTGTCACATTTAGTTGCTTTTTAAAAAACCCTAACGAGATCAGTGTCATCAAGTGCGATTTTAATCGAATTTCTCTCACCCGCCATCCGTAAGAGACATTACACAGGAAAAACTGTTGAATAGAACGGCAACATTCTCACTCTGATGACTTCAAATGCAAATTCGAAAACGTCAGTCAAATGCTGTGAGTAAAAAACTAAAAACTGTGAAACAGGAATGCAGCTATCTCATTCTCAAGACTTTAAATGAAATTCTCATGAATTTAATAAAATTCTACCGAAGTTAAAGACTTTAAAAGTTTCCAATAAAACTTCGGCTTATTAAATCGAAATTTTATATTTTGAGGAACAAAAGAATCTCAAAAAGAAAACAAGTGAATATCTTCATGAAAAATAAGAGAAAAATCTCAATGAAAAATTGAACTTAAGACTCGCCTACACTTGACAGATTTTCTTTGAAAGATATTAGAAACGAAAATAAATGCAATGTCGCCTTTTCCATGGCATTTTCAAAAATATCAGAAAAATTATTTTCGTTGAATTTGTCAGGTGGCGTAAATTCCAGTCTCAATTCTTTGTATATTTTTATACAAAGTACACCGTTTTTCTAATAACTCAAAATCATGTCCTTAGAAATTTTTCAGTTGATTTTCATCGAAAATGAAAATGTTTTTTGTATAAAATGTAAAAAACATCGAAAGGAAATTTATAAATTTATTCAGGATCTTTTCAATAAGGTGGCCTTACCCCCATATCAACTCGTTGCTGTCCAATAAAGACTCCATTTTGATTAATTTAAAATGTCCTCAAGAAGCTTTTCTTAAAATCACTTTGCTAAATTACGAAATTGGAACCTCAACCCTGAATTGAATTGAAAGGATATGGGAACTCAAAATTTCAATTGAAAGCTAAAAATATTTGCAATGAAGCTTTTACGATTGCAAAAATGATATTGGGGTCACGAATAATATCAATATAAAATCAATAATTTACCCAAATCGCCATGGAGTAATAATTATATCTTAAGATTTAAACCGACTCGCATGTAGTCGTGCATAGCCTAACCTTTTTCCTTTACCTAGAATAGGTCAGAGATTTCATGTGTGATATACGTATATGTATACCAAGCCCAAAATCAACAAGAATGAGGTTGCAATTTCGCAAGACCCTCAAGTGAGGTGGAAAAATTTTCTGCATGTTTCAAAATCAATCAAATTGAACTTTTGTTGAACTTGGGTGTGATTTAATAATAGCATTTGTCCGGGACAGTGAGATCAATTAAATTCTAATTTAATTTAGATTATTCTGTGACTAAAACACACTCGGAACTTTAGGTTTCCTTGAATTGTTTCTCCATCAACTCACATTTCATTGACAGTTTTTGTACCGATCACAAACAGATGGCGCTAACATAACTCAAATATGTGGCAACTCAGATATATAAAAGTGGGAACATGGAAAGAAAAGAAAATGTGCTCGTCTCAGTGGTCAAATTCGATTCGATTCCCGTTCATGAAGCATTCAACATTTTCTCCCTCCATCTTGGAACATGAGGAAAGCAAATGTGTTTGTGATAGTTCAGTGGTACGAGCATCTGCCCGGTGCTAACTGTCAAAATCAACTGTTCTGATTGGGACAGACATTGAGTAAACCTCCACATTCCTGTTGTTATTATTTGAATGGACGAAAAATAACGTTTGATTGACATTTGAGTTCAAAGACAAAAGATTGTGAAATTTAGCCGTAGGATTCGGTTTTAGACAAAATTTTTGTAGGCCACTCTTAAGTGGCTGAGTATTGTGCAATCGCAAAAATGTTTCTTATTTCATTTCTTTGATTTGAGATCCGCCCACACTGACGAGAACACATACAAATCAAAAGACAAAATATAACAAATTAAAAATGCAATTTTTCAAAAGGAATATCCACTTATTGTGGCTTTTCGCAGTGCTACTGCTGAGGTCTGAAATTCGTTACAAAGTTCAAGCAAAAGACGCGCGTAAGAGCATATCAAGTTTAGCGATCGGTTTTGGCATTTAACTATACATTCATTCCATGGAAAACCTTTTCACTGTATTGTTGTGTTTCTATACGTTTGTACTTTGAAAATTCAATAGGCCTTAAGCGTTTAGCGAATTTGTTACAGGCTATAACATCAACGCAACAGTATTGCACAAGTCTCGCCGTCAAAGATCCGATAATTGTTTGAATTTTAATGGAGTTAATTTAATATTTGTGAAATTTGTAATCGCTAATGTTTGGAATTAATTGAATTTCAATTTCAATACAATGAGGTACAATTTTCTGGAGCAACACAGTCACAAGTGGCGTCTGATTTGGGCTCCATGGGACAACCTTTGTTTGGGGAAATTGTGATGTGTTACAGTTTCATTATATTACTCACTTCCACAATGCGGAAGTTTGTGACGAATTCCATTGGGAGAGACGACGTGTGACTGAAAATTTAGATAAGATTGTTTTGCGTCTGGAAGGCGGTCATTTCAGCGGAACTTGTTCAAGTTTTTAGGCCAACCATTTCCTTGTTGGCGCGCACTAATTTTTCGTTTCAGTATTGATCAAAGGAAATTCTTTTCTTGTTGAATAAACTTTCATTATTGCCTCCCAAATGCGACTCAGCTGAAGCTCCCGTGGGATTTGACTCATCCACAAGTGAAGAAGTTTTGAAGAAATCGTCTTTGTGTCCCAACGGACGCAGAAAGTTTCAACAAAGCCATTCATTTTCGTTTCGTAATCTAAAAATGTTCAAAAATAATTTGAATTATTCCACATTAATTAATTAAGAAATAATTTCAAAGAAAGTTGAACAAAATTCAATGATTTCAAGCTGTCAAAATATTGCGTTCTGATTGGTCTAATCAATTTCAATTATGTTTGTGTACAGTTATGGTGGAAATTTTTGTTTTATTTCAAACAATTCTACGTTTCATGGAATGTTTTAGTATTATTCACTTGAAAACAAGCACCGTATAAAGAAAATGATTACGATTTCCGCATATTTCATTTGTTTGCATATTCTGCAACTATGAATCACTTCAAACATCAGAACAATCATCAACAGTCGGACTTATTCGTGCTGTAGCCATGACAATCGAGTACTTAAGCTTTCCAATCAACTGAAACTGTTCATTGTCTTACAGCTTCCACCGAGTTAATGGCAAGAAAGATTAAAACAAAAAACATACTTTGTTATAATGTAAACTATCAATTAAATTTTCCAATTATATCATGAAATCTACGAAGTCAATCATGACACGTTCCTTGACCCACTTTTGTTACTTCTTCACCTTTCTCGCGTCACCGCCACCTCCATCGGAAAGGAGTTTTCCAAGGAGTTACATGAAAAAAGCACACTGCACTCAAAACTCCACCATGATTGCAAGCTTTTAATTACATTGTTGATGTTGTCACTTGTAAAAACTTCTTAACATATTCTCTGTTCCGCACAATTTCGTAGAATTCATTCGACAGAAACATTGAAGCACCTGAACTCGTGGAATTCTCATATTCTCCGTAATCGTCACATTATTGCATACCAGTTTGCATTCCTTCCAGCATTCAATTAATCATTCTTTGATGTTTCTTCGGATGACATCAACAACCGAATCAAAAAATCTATTTAATGGAAATTTTAATTAATTTCCATCCTAGTGTTTTACTCATTTCCGTAGCAATTGATTAATATATATTTTCCAATTATTTCCACTTTGACATGAATGAAATTCCAAGAATTTCAATTTCAAATTTTAAAAAATAAACTTTTTTTTTCCATCTTAGAATGTGTTGAGAGCCACTGGTGTAATAAAACGCGAACTCCAGAACATTTTCGTGGTTCGCTCTGGATAACATTTTGAGGGACTTTGTAACAATTTAGGTTCTGATGGGAATGCACTAGTTTCAATTTTCATGAAGTTTTCTTCTAAGCTTTGTTTCAAGCTTCTGACTTGACATCAACTGGTTGATTGTTCCCAAAGTTTTATGAAGTTTTATCCGTTAAAAGTCATTTAAATTTAAAATTAGTACGTGCATGCAAATTGTCTGACTTTAAGAACTGTTGTGCTTGGAAATCGTTTGGAAACATGCCACGAAATCACTTCAACATGTTGCAAGACCACCTTGCGTACAGTCTCGTTCACAATTGCAATTTATTGCGTCGTTACTTTTTATGTGACCACGGGGAACGAGGCATTTGTTTTGACAGTCCTATAATAAATTCGAGAGAAATCGCTTAATGGTGCACAACGTTTGCTTTGCATCGTTCTTGAATATTCTCAAGTTATCTAAAATCAAAGCACTGTTGTTATGCTTTAGAAACATTTCGAGATCACTTTGAGATCGAAGCGTTGTCACCATATTATTACGACTGTGGGCAACGTTTGCAACACCACGAAGATCGTGCGTAATCGGATGAGAAGAAGCATTAAAGAAAGGCGAAAACCTAAGGAGGACATCGGCTTTTGCTTTCGGGCGACACCTCACCAAAGACTCATCAGTGCCACGAAGGCTGAGGTCTCTGAAGCAGATCCCGGTGCCGATCGATGCAAATCCCAGTCGTGTAACAATATGTTGACTAAAGATGAACCACTCAGCAACCACAATTAATGAAACAATCAATTCCGAAAGAGAGAAATCATTTCAATGGTCACAGGGTGGTCAATGAACATTCGTTTCCGTGAATCAAATGCAGTCGATTAGCACAGTTTATTCAGTCATCTTAGAAATAAAGATGAAAAGGACCAGTCATTTAAAGGATCTTTTGCAGAACAATAGTGTTTCTCTTACAAATCCGACACAATAAGACCAGAAGAAAGAAAAGCTCTGACAAAGAAAATTCCCATTGAAAATAATTTAATGAAAATTAATTCCCCGTCATTAATATTAATTACGACCCTTCCAGGCAAAGTAATGTGCAAACGTTTTAATCAAAATTAAATTCGAATTTATTAAATATTTAAGTTAAACGATAATTATTTATCCATGAAGGATTTCGCTTATAAATACATCGTCTAAAGTTCCGCAAAACTGAGAAACACAGCACAGCACAGCACGGTAACGGAGAATTCAAGATAATTTGAAAACTTTGCGCAAGGAAGGATGTTCCTTATCTCTCAGAGTTGTGAAATTGAAATTGAAATTAAAAATAAAAATATAAATTATATGTGAAACCCAACCACATTAAGGACATTCGAAGTTGGCCGGAAATTCAACGAAAATTGTAGAAAATAATTTTAATTATTGAAGAACAAGTGAATTTTCCAAGAACTTTATAACAGAAAATTTGATATTTAAGCGACTTACTTCGAGCAAAAACACAAAGGAGTATGGAGCTCACCTTGATTTCTCGTGAAAAACAGACAAAAACTTTACTTATTTTTCGATTTACTTTAAAATTTGAAAATATTTAAGAAAATGTGTATCTTTAAGACAAACCCCTGTCTACCAGTATCCCTCAGAAAAACAACAAGAGATATATAACAGCGTCCTGGGAATACTGAAGTCATTTTCTACTCAATGTATAACCGGCAAGACGAACACGTGTACTGATGGGTGTATCCACTGATTCAAGGTACGTCATTGCTTCGAAAATTTTGCATAATTTCAGTACCCACTGTGTGTGTGTTGCATAGAAGCCAGTTTTGTATGTGTATATGTGAGCAAATTTTTTTGCAACAGTTTTTTTGATCGAGTAGTAATGTTTGTGGTTTGTATCTAGTTTTTGGTGTTTCCCTTTTCAATTTTAATTTTTGTTTCTAAAATTTTAAGGAATATTTTACCTTTCCGAAACGACCTCGAAGAAAGTTACTTCTCAGAAGTTGATTCAAGTTTTCTACGAAATGAAATTTTCATGATTTTCAGAAACATAATCTAATAGCTTGCAGTTACCTGTTTTTTTTTTTAAATATTGATTATTGAATTCGTTTAAAATAAATTTATGTACATATGTATTTCGCAAAGGATAAATAACTTAACCGTGATTGACAGTGATAAACAATTCAAAAAGCCGCAAAATCCACCCCGCACTAACCTACCACAAGGACCACAGAGAAATTGTGTAATCATTTTTAACACTGTGTGTATAAAGTAATGATCCTTAAAGCCGTAAAAAAGTTTTTTCATTTTCTCACATTTCCCACGAAACTTTCGTTCGGTGAAAGTCTTCTCCCTCACCCTGTTGTACTACAGAATGATTCTAATTCGAATCCTGTTGACAAATTTCACACATACATGCTTATATAGTCATACAGTGTAATTCAGTGTAAAACTGGCATCAACAAGAAGAATGAAGCAAACATGAAAAAAGTGGAGCACATTATACAGAAGCGACCTGAAAAAATCAAAGCCAGCGGTGTGCCGAATACAAGAAAACTTATAGGAATAAGTGAAAAGCGTGGACCCGGCCTTAGTGTGTTGTCTATTGAATTATGCAACACGAAAACATGTCAATGACGGACGATACCGACAAGTTTATGGAGCGCAAAATGAAGAGAGGAACTTAGAAAAGTTAATCAACAAAATAAAAAGAAAGAAGAGAGTTATTGAAGGGGAGGCCTCTGAACATTTCCACCCAATCAACACACACACACACATGTTAAAGTGGAAATCCATTAGCTACACCACAAAGACCCATCGCAGTGCGGGCAGTACGGGCAGTACAAAACAAAATCGTCCTCAACTATTTTAAGTAGTTGGAGTAGGTCAAGGACGGAGTGGAAAAACTGGGACATGCCACACGAACACGACCACGCCAAAGACAAAATAAACGACACCACTACGAATCCCCACTCAAACACAAACCCATCGGGGGAGACGAAGCAGTTTGCAAACAAAATGCCGGCGAATCCGATCCACACACAGTTGTAGTGGCACATATTTCCCAACCACACACGCGAGTGGATACGAACAGTAGCGCCCGAAGAGAATGGAAATAAATTTTCATTTTCATGAAAAACTTTTCCCACCCCCAACATGTCTCGCCGAGGAACCGGGGAGGAAATCGAAAGCGAAACAAAGAAAAATAGAGCACACATGAAACGAAGAGAACCATTAGTTGGGGAATAGGTTTGCGTTAGCTAAGAGAAGAACTTTAGCTGAGATTCAAGCTTTGCGGAAGTTCTGTCAAAGAGAAGCTCATTGTTCGAATGGTACTGCCAGAATCGAAGTTTTGAATGAACTCCACTTCAGCTGTTGTAGCTTTGACTAGCAGATCTGATCTGTCAACGGAGCCTGCCCTTCCTCGATTTAGAACTCAAGTGGTAAGTGATGCATCGTCAGCTGGGAGATGTGTTCCTCAGCATTAGTGGATGAGGGCAAATTGAACCGATCATTCCCCAATATCAGCTTCAATAACCATATTAACAGCATAGGTGCACTGCACTGATCATGAGCATAGCGATCTGATGTGGCTTAAGAATTCAAAGCCTTAATGGTCCACTAATTTGCACACAGTGTACAGGAATACCTCGAATAGTCCGGCTACGATCAGTCCGGATTCACAATAGTCCGTATTCCTGTATTCCGTATTAGTATTCCTGTATTTACAAAGCTCTGAACAGATGTAAGTAACACCGAGGCTATGCACAAGCAGTACCTTCTGACGAAGCATCAAATTCAAGCGTCATCTTCATCTTCTTCAAATAATTTCTCCTGCTGTCGTCATTCGTCAGCGACTGCTATTCCTTGTTGTGAAGGAACGCTAACATCCCAATGGCAACGTGAAAGTGAATTTTTATCTCTGTCTTACATGTATTCCACGCTTCAATGATCCGTCAGATCTTTTGTGATTTTGACGGATGCATGTGAAGAAAATCTTGAATCACCGGAGTTCCGCATGAGAATTTCTGGTGTTTTATTCTTGAATCACCACGAGCGAGTTAAGAGATTAGACAAATAGCGAAAGAGAGAAAGAGTAAAACTCTCAAGTGTAAACATCGACATCTGCTCCCTTTCGACCCGGCTCCAAATTGTTGGTGTGTTGGTAATGAATAATACTACACCATTCCCCCCGAAACCCAGCGAGTTACACAAAATCAATGAATTCTTATCGTTTTATTTTTCTCATTTCATTTCCAAGTTAATGGCGACTTGAAGTTTCATTAAAGCAGGTCATGATGCACTCCACTGCACGAGCTTTTCTGCACTCGGAACGGAAATAATTGTTTTTTTTCATCCACGTACCAACACAAAAAAGCACATCCAAAGTGTGTGTGTGTGTTTCCTGCAAAAGCTTTCGATCAACATTTTTCGCAATCTTACTTTGCGGTTTTGAAATTCCAATTACGTGGAACACCAGCAAACAAATGTCTTGTGTTTGTTTACAGCAGTTGAGCTTTTTTATTTTTAACATTAATACTAGTAGTTTATTTTTGTTTTTTTGTTTAGATTCACCGGGGAGAGCGCAATGATGAAAAGAAGCGATGGAAAAAAACAGTGTTACCACTTGCTCACTCGATAAATGCGAGAGAAAAATTTAGGTCATTGCACGTGTATTCTCATTTACACATGCGACCATTCTCTCTCTCACTCACTCATGTGTGTCTCTACTCGTTTGTTTTCCCTTTTGTTGTTGTGACTTTTCGAGTATGAGTACACGGTGTGTTATATAACAGCGTGTAAATGGATACGTCACAAAAAGTTTTCGCTTTTTCATGTTTTTCGTTTTTCGGTGTCACTGTGTTTGGGGATTAAAATATTATTAAATTTTTTTCTTCCACATCAATTTTATGCAACTTAAAAGCACCGCAATGACTTGAAGGAGATGCACAGTTGAAAGCTAAATAGATGTTGTTCCACATTTCGTCTTTCCAAAAGTGACACAATTTTTAACATGCACTCAAGTGAAATGCATAAAATGATTCCAGGAAATTTTGCAAAGAGAGCGGAGAATCTGTACATCATCTTCTTGCAGAATGCGACACTATGACTCAGAACAGAATAATTCCATTCCGAGAGGAAGAACCCTCCTACGAAGATCTTAGAAAATTCAGTGAGGCCCGATCACTCAATTCTTGCTTCAAAGGGCTTGGGCTGAGCCTAGAAGTTAAACACTGGTGCCCAGGGATGGTTTAGGCCCCAACCTATTGCTAAATAATGAGAATCGTTGCAGAGCTATTAGAATACAATACTGCCTTAATAAACGCAACTAAAGGAAGCAGTGGCTGTAGCAATAGCTCAGGCTGTAGCAATAACCAAGTAACACATTTCAATGGCTAGGAAGGAAGAAAGAAAGTGACGTCATTTTATACAGACATATATCATACATATACATGAATACATCTAACACACACAATAGATACGTTCCCGAAGAATACATGTAAAAAATATTTTGCTTCTATGGCGGTTTTCCGCACGTCCGTCATGTTTGCCTCTTCAGAACAGACTGGGTCGATCGTGTTAAATCCGAATAGGTTTTTTTTCCTAATTCATGTGCAATCAAAATCTTAAATTTTCAACTGGATTTCCTTACACTCTATGTCCTTGGACACAGCTAGTTGCGTTTATCGAGGTTATACTGCATATGAAAATTTTAAGGCAGGTTCCAAGTTATTTTCGATATGATTATAAAAATTTTGGCAATTGTTGGTTTACTTACTGTAAATTTAATCAAAGCTACGATGTGACTACTCACCTGGAATGAAAGAAAATTAAGAGTCAGTCGTATCAGTTAAGAATAGTATATAGTATTGGTCAATAAAATTAACTTGAAGAAAGTTGTAGCTTCCAATTAAACTTCTTCAGAAATGTCAAAGTGTCAAAACGAACAAATTCCAGTTGTAACAAAATTGACAAAATTAACTTTTCACACCTACTTCTCAATATTGAAATTTAGTTTTTCTCTCACTCTCTCACTTTCAATTGAATTTAACAAATGAGAGCGAATTGAATCACGTAATAATTATAACGGACAACCTCAAATCGCACACGTCATTGAATAACCGCTCGAATTGAGAACAAAGAAGAACAAGAAGCAGGAGAGGCAACAAATTAAATAAACAAACGTCAAATTGAATCACAACAATCAACGAAGAAAAAAAAATGTGTGCGCGCGAAAACGTCGAATGAGCACCTGAACTTATCGAGCGCCATGCCATGGCAGCCAAATCAAAAAATAAAAATTATTTCGCAATCGCCGTCTGTCAGTGTCTCTTCATGTGATCTCACTCGCTCTGATCGCCTCGCACTTGATCTTTTGTCTCGTACTCATTCGTTCCACTTGTTTTGTTTCGTTGCGATTTCCTTCATTACCTCTTGCCTCCGTTGAGTCAACCAGTGACAGGTGAATTATTTGTTGTTGCACATTTTATTGAAAGGGAAATTCACTCAGCTGGGCGGTTTTCCGATTTCCCTTTTGATTGTGTCAAAACGTGTACGTTCGCGTTGTGTCACCGGAGACGGGAAAAGTCAGAAATGTTTTCCAATAACCATTCAAATAATAGCTACAGGAATGGCTCTAATGCCTCGGACGGACGGGACAGTTTGAACTAGTTCATGAGGTCATTATGGCGTTACAAGTTCAAAGTTGTATGGGAGACCCAGTTCAAGACTGGTTGAAATATCCCAAAATTGAACCAGTTCAAACGGATTTAAGTGAGTTTTGAATCATCTTGGCGCCATCTTCCAGAAAGCTGAGAATTGAGAAAATCAGAAATTGCACTAGAAATTTATTAGTGGCATTCCAAATATTTCGATGAAAGTGACAGTTCATTTCAAAGATCGTCTCATTTTTGTGCCTTCTTTTACGAGAAAACCAAGAAAAGTTGAAAAATTCCTGGGAAACTCTAAAATTATTCCAAAGTATCTCCTCCGAATACCTTATCACTTCGTCTTCCCAAGAGGCACTCATTCGAATAGAATAATTTTGACTACCTCGTGTAGCGTTCTGCTTCATTTTTTAATAATTTGACTTTGCATTTTCAAATTTTTCGGTAAGAAAAATAGTAATTTCAATTCTCTCAAAGTTTCCATCTTAATTCTCAAAGCCGTAATGACAGTATCTCACTTAAAATAAGTTGTCTGTCGCAAGCGTTGAACTTGTTTAAAAATGTCAAACGTGGCGTCATGAATCAGTTCAAATTCAAAATGTCCCGTCTGTCCAAGGAATAAGGCTCGTGAACACGACTGTCAAAATCAATTGTTGTGATTGGCGACAGTGGTTTTTCAGGAAAAAAGCTTTTTGTTAACTCTTGCTTCTGAACTACAACAGAGTACCCATATAGGTTACTGCTCTTTGAAGACACTCAAAAGCAGAATTATAGTTTATCCAGTTCAATAAAAAGATTCTCTACTTTTTGTACAAAGTACGAAATGCATGGAACGAGCTAACAAGCTTGGAGTGACAGTTGTTCAGACAAAGTAAAACTGTCAACCGCCATCATGTAGCATGTAAACATTCAAAATGACGTTTGGTACATGTTAAAATTGTTAAAATTGTTTTTACACAGTGGTCGGTGTCCTTTTAATCTTTCAACAAGTGACTCATGTTAAATGAACCTCATTTGGTTCTCTCATTTCTTCACTTGCTCAATCTGATTGGGAAACAATAAAGAGCGATTGCTCAAAAATTAGAAATCGAAGCTTTTCAAAAGTTTATTACCAAATTTTCGTAGTTTTACGAACTCACTCTGTTTTTTTTCGATCGTTAAGTTTTGTTTTTGCTCCCCCAAAAGAAATCTGTTGAAATATCTCAAAGGTCTCTCTTCTCTTTTCCCTGTCCGGTCATTTGACGCACTCCTACTCTTTCCCTCCATCGGCCTTATATCTTTTTTTAAAGTGTAGCCAGTAATTTTCGTAATTTTCGTGTATTTATAGAAAATGTTGTGGCCAGCTTAAAGCACAAACACACAAACACAGGAGATACCTATCTTTCTCACGTGGAATCACTTCAAACTCACCACCAGGTAGTGAGAGAGAGCGAGAGAGAGAGACAAACTCCATTTCGTTATTAATGAATTTTCAAATTGTTGAAAGACATGTAATTTTTTGTTTTGTTATTGTTGCATTACATCTAGGTAACGTGTGTTCGATATTCGGTTGAAATGTCAAAATCGTTTTTATTACTCCATTTGCGCAAGTCCTTTCCATGCAATTAAAATTAAAACATTGAAATGTTTCATGTTATGTTTGTTCGTGTTCATTAAATGTTCTGGAAATTTTCTTAGTTAATTTTTATTTACAAAACTTCCTACTTCCTGTTTACCACAAGATACTGTGTGGCATTGAACAACTTCACCTGCATCACCTTTATAAAATTTTAATTTGAAAAATGACGGTCGTTGTAAAATGAAATTCATTAGTCGCGAAGGTTCGAATTGAAAAGATGTTTATAGTGTATGCCACAAGATCGCACATGGTGAATCAAGATTTCCCCTCCAAGAAAGATTCAGACATTTGTACTAAAGCAAAATTTGACGTTTGTATATAAAATGAACAATATCTTGTTCCAATGAAACGAATTCATTAGAATGAAAGTGACAGATAATTACAAAAACAACAAAATTTAATAATTCATCAAAAATGTAGTACAAGCACGCGAACAGGAGCGCCAACATTCAAAACAGAAACGAAACAAAAACGAAAACGTGTCAATCAGTTAATTCTGTTGCTTGTCGATTATCAGGTCAAGTGCGAACTAGACTTAATTTAGAATATTTTTTTTTTTCAATGTTACCCTCATTGTTTTTGCGTCAATTTTTGTTTGGTATGTGTGTGCGTGTTACGCGAATTTGACAGCAAAATTGAAACTGATGAATGACTATAATTGTAGTAGAATTGAACGTAATTCAAGCTGATCGTTTTTTTTGTGGATAATGATCCCGCCACGATCACCAGAAGCTCCCGGTTTGAAAGAGAGCAACAAACGAAAACAGAACTGTCTCCAATGATCAAGAGTTTAATGAAACCGAGGAATGGGGTCAATGGAGCTGTGGTAGTTTGTGGTGTTTTTGTTGATGTCGCGGTGATCTTGGCGAATCTTGCTGAGGTGATCGTAAGTGATCTGGAGACACTTTTTCGGGTGTCACATACACATGTATATATTCGCGCACAGGTGTATGTATCACTCACTCTACACACACACACACACACACAAGTACATGACACATGACGTGAGTGTGTGAATTGATCAATTTGAAAATCGAAAGTGAAATTTTTTTTCCATTGAAACTGCCAAACAAAACTGGAATTTTGACTTTTAAAAAGGTGTAGAGCTTTTTTCGGCAGGTTTTCACTTGCACCGAACTAGGTGGTTGTTGTAACAATTACGAATGCTTTTTTTCTGTATGTGGCTTGTCAAAATTTCGTGTTACTTTCATTTTGTAAACGAGTTCCAATGAGAACGTCACCATTTATCAAATTGGAAGACATTTTCTCGATCAGTTTTGTGATTCGTGGCGTTAATCAGTTGCTATAATTTGTTTTTGTAATTACACTGAGTAATTATTCACTTGGCAAGTAGGTACGTGAACCATCCATCCCCCCATCGATTAATTATGCAACAATTTTTATAATTGGCCGAGTTTTTATTTCGTCACAATTCAAGATGACATCACAAATTTATGTTTCCGATTGGAAATTTTATGTGGCTCGAATTGACACAAAAACTCTAATGGGATTTTGATGGACGCGTTTTTGAATTTCGCAAAGTTATTTTTTATTTTGTTTGAAATTTGACACTTGTCTTGTGAAATTGAGAGTAATTAATTGGCAGTGAATAGAAGAAGAGGCGGAATTTCTGTTGGCGTGGGTGAAATGAATCGAAAATGAAAGTTTTGGAATTAAGACATTTTCAACTTGACTCCAACTGTCAAGACAAGTGTCAGTAAAAGTCATTAATTCAGACATGTCTCACTTTTGGTAATTGACAATCAAAGTTGGTTTGTAGTCATTTTGTAACACTTACAGTCATTTGGTATAAAAGTTACTGGTATAACACTTCAGTATGGAAGTTACTACATTTCGTTCAACCCTGAAATTCACGCGATCGAAAAAGCGACCAAATCGTTCTTATCAGTTTTTGGTCAGAAGGCTTCCGCACAATTTTATCCTCCTTCAGTATTCGTTGTTCTTTGTATTATTAAAGTTAATTTAAATAAAGAAGAGTTTGCATTGTCAAATTTAGAAGGATTTGAAGAAACCTTCTATTCACCTAGTAGATAATGAAGATCATGTTTCATGTACCAACAGGTCCTGCAAAATTAAAATCACATCAGCGTTGAAACATTCACGACACACAAATAATCCTAGCGCCACCTCAATTCAACTAGCTTAAACATTTATCGAATGGTGTAACTTTAATCCTGTTATTGTCAAGTGCAACCAGATTTGACAGTTGTATACAAAATGTATATAAGAAAAAAACTCAACACCTTCCAATTGGAATCATCCAATAAGAACAGACACGTGCTGCACCCACACAATCAAAAGTAAACAAAACAATCTAGAAAAAAAAATTTTCCAATCGGTGTGAATTAGCTTTCTAATTAACATTTCCATTTCGGCGATGATGAGAGAACTATTCTTACAGTTACTATCTTTTCACATCAAATAGAGAAAAAAACGAGAGAAAATAATCATCTCGTGTGTGAGTGAAAGAGACAAAGAGAAAACAATAAAAGAATTTGTTCTTATATGAAAACAAGAAAATTATGTCGGCCACACACATCACCGAAAATATGAAACCTACAACAACAGTTTGACATTTACGTATTGCCAAACACGGTACTTAATACAAACTGTGTTGTCTTTCTTTCTCATTTTGATATACATGAAGTTTTGCTTGTAGTGGTGGTAGTAGTAGTGTGGTGGTTCTGTGTGAAATAAGTTGTGAAAAAAAACAACGAAGCGAAATGAAAATGAACATGTTGCATTGATTATCCACACGGTAAAGTAGGTCAAAAGCATAAGAGACAAAAGTATACCGAATCGAGAGTAATGGACGGAGATGCAGTGAAAATAGCGAAAAAACATAATAAAAATGTGATGCGAGAGAGCGAACAAGAAAGAGAGAGTGAAAAAATTTTATATCTAAAAATATAATCACATTCGAGTGTGTGTGGAGAGTGTTTTGTGTGCAGGTTGAATTGCAACACTCAGAAATTAACATTGTTTTATCTGTTCGTTTAGCATATTTCTTAATGTCAAAATTTCAACACACATTTTCTCTTTGTGTGCAATTGAAGTGCGTGAGCACACGTGCTGGTGAAGAGAAACCATTTCGAAATGGTAAGAGAGTCAGTGGGTTATTGTAACCGGAACGATGGGGAAACGGAAGAAGACACCAACACACATTTACCTACTACACTAAACACTATGAAGTAATATGATGTAAGAGTATCGAATAACTCAATTGACTTGAACCGAGAGTGAGAGTGAAGCAATTACGGAGAGAATTTTGTTTTGTACTCATTAACATAATGTAGCTATTATAACGATTGGGTTTTGTAATTCTTCTGAAAATTGAAAATTTTTCACTGATTGTGCAAATCACCTCTCATCATGTGAAGCTTATGTCTAAGAGATAACTGAAAAGTGCGTGATAACAGGAACACTCTAATGGAGAGACGAGTGATAAGGAATTGGAAAAAACTCGGCACGCATGCCAGAAGATAAAAAGAGAAAAAAAATTGTTTTGTTCTTTTCGTCTCCTTCACTCCTCGTGTGTGTGGTGGTGTGTTTCCATTATCAGGGTGTTTTTTGATAATGACACACTTAGAAATTAGGTTACACCGCATTTTTCTCCCCCTGCCCCACTCTCTGGTGTGTTTGCATTCGATAACGTTCTTATTTTGATTCGAGCGTGCCTCTCAAATTGTGCTGAATCTGGAACAAGCGAATGAATTTCATTTTGAAGAACAGTACTTCAACCCCCAAAGTGCTCCGCATTAGGGTGGATCTGCATTTCCACAGAATCCAAAATGTTCAACTTGGGGAAGATCTGCACTTGCACAAGAACTCGGTTTGAAGAGGAACTGATTCTGATCGTGGCACCATTTTCCGTTTTAGGTACTCCACATTGATCAACTTGGGGTCGATCTGCATCCGTCTCAACAGAAATTCACTCTGGTTCTCAGTGGAAGCGTTCTACTCGGCATTGATCAACTTGGGGTGGATCTATATTTCCACAAGAACTTGATTGATTTGAGAGATCAACAGAAATTGAATCTGATTAAAATTGTGATCGATATTGATCAATCCAGGGTGGATCTGCACTTCCACAAGAACTTGATTGATTTGACAGATCAACAAAAATTGATTCTGTTTCTCAGTGGAACAAGATGTCATTTTATGTTCTATTCTACGTTGATCAACTTGGGGTGGATCTGCATTTCCACAAGATCTTGGAGGATTTGACAGATCAATAGAAATTGATTTTGTTTCAAAATGGAACGATTTTTTAGTTCCCGTTCTTATCGACATTGATCAACTTGGGATAAGTCTACATTTCCACAATGAGTCGACTGACTTGACAAATCAACAGCAATTGAATCTGTTTCGAAGATCGATTCCCACATTGATCAACTTGGAGTGGATCTGTACTTCCATAAGAATCTGATTGATTTGATAGATCAATAAAAATTGATTTTGTTTCAAAGTAGAACGATTTACTATTTTGCATTGTGATCGAGATTGATCAACTTCTGTTGAACCTCTACTTCCACAAGAACTCGGTTAATTTGAGAGATCAACAGAAATTGATTCGGTTTCTCAGTGCAACAAAACGTCATTTTATATTGCATTTGACATGGATCAAATTTGGGGTCGATCTGTACTTTCACAAGAACTCGGTTCAAAAGAAATTGACTTTGAATGGGTGACCACTTTGAGCTGTATTTTGATGTTGATCAACTTGAATAAATTTGACAGTTTAATTGAAAGGATAAGTTGATTATGAGCAGGGCGTCAGTTTGCATTGTGATCGACGTTGATCAAATTGGTGTGAATCTGCTCGTTCACCAGAACTCATTCGATTGGACAGTTCAACAGAAATTGATACTCTTTCTGAGTGGAGCGTGAAGATTGATCAATTTCAAAGAAAATCAGGTGGATTTGAAAGATCAACAGAAATTGATTTTGTTTCTAGGTGGAACAGAACGTCATTTTATGTTGCATTTTACATTGATGAACTTGGGGTGTTTCTGCACTTTCAACAAAACTGAGTGAATTTGACAGTTTAATTGAAAGGTGAAATTGATTATGTTCAACAGAAATTGATAGGTACCTACTCTTTCTGAGTGGCGCGTGAAGATTGATCAAATTAGGTGGATTTGAAAGATCAACAGAAATTGATTTTGTTTCTAGGTGGAACGACATGACATTTTATATTGATCAATATTGATCAACTTTGATATCAACAGAAATTGATCTAGAGTTTTAAATTTTTTTTAGTTTTGAGAGAAGCTTTTTAAATTGAGTTTTTTTTTGAATATATTTACATAAATAATAAAAGCTTTCGTACTCACCTTCCAATTTCATTCCGACTTCCAGGCATTTTTGAAAACGACAAAATGGGCATCGTTTGCGCTGCGTCTTATCAATGTGACACTGGCGTTCAGCAACACAAGTGTAAACCTTTTTATTTTGTACAGTCCGTTTAAAGAAACCCTTACACGATTCGCACGTTAACAAACCATAATGATAACCGCTTACTTTATCACCACAAACCGGACATAGTTCTTCGAATAAATATTTAAAATCGGTTTGTTCAATATTAACACCACTACCACCGCCACTTGTACCGGTACCGTTGCCCCCCATACCGCTCACATTACCGCCACCGACATATTGCGATGCGAGACCGGTAGAACCAACTGGGGGTGGTAATAACGATATGTAGTTACCACTTGAACCGTTACCATTACCGACCGTACCGTTATTATTACCGCTTAAATTAACACCACCACCCCCACCGCCAGCACTTTGCTGTGAATTCGACGATGTGTTGTTATCCTGATATCCTGTTGGGAAAATGTATTGTGAATCAAAATTGTATATATATGAGTAAGAGAAATTCTGATTCGGTATCGATAACTGATGATAACTGTGCTGTTGCTGTTGTTGTTGCTGTTGCTGTTGCTGCTGTTGGTGATGATGTTGCGAATGATGGTGATTAACACTTGAATTGTTGTTATTATTATTGGTGTTATTATTATTATTGTTATTGTTATTATTATTATTATTCAAATGCAATGACGTACTGCCAATTGCATAGGCATAATCCGGTGGTGATACTGCTTCATTATCACCATGTACACTGTTGTTGCCGCCATTGCTGCTGACATTGTCAGTGCTGCCAGCATTACTGTTATTGTTACTACTATTACTATTGCTGCTAATCGTGTTGTTGTTATTACTAGTATTATTATTATTATTGTTGTTGTTGTTGTTGTTATTATTATTATTTGTTGCTGCAGCCTGAGTTTGTGACGTTGCACCGTGCACAGGACTCGATGGCTGTTGATCTAGATTCATTGAAAATGGCGATATGTTAAGCGACGACATGAACGACGCTGTTGTCTGTTGTTGCTCCATATCTAATAACATTTTCGTCGAAATTTTTTTGAAATTTTCTTTTTTTTTCACTCAAACGTTAATTTAATTTTTTTTTATTTTTATTTTTATTTATATTTACAAGAAAGCAAAAACTTTTTTCTCTATTTTATTTTTGATGGACGGAAATAATTTTTATTTTTTTGTCAATTTTTAACAATTTTCAAAATTATGAAATTCATTAAATTCTTATTAAACAGCGCGCAATACGATGTTTTGTTTTTAAAATTTTAATTTAATGAACATATTTTTGTTTTGAACACACTCTATGAATGGTAACTGAATCGTTGTTAATTGTATTTATAATTTTCAAAAATTTCCAAGTTTTCAATTTTTATTTATACTTCACACAAATCTTATTTATTATATTGAAGAACATGATTTTTACACTTATTTATCAAGAAATCTGATAAAAACTTTTCAGATATAAGAAGAAAAGCTTTTCTGTATGAAACAATCAATGAATTTTTATTAAAATTATTATTTTTTATTAAACACGTGTTCTGTTTGGTTTCACGAAGCATTTTATAGGCTTCAAGAAATTTAAAAATTTTTAATATTTTTTACACTTTTTGTTTGTTTATTTTTTAATTCACTTCTTTCTTAAATTTAAAAAGAATTATTATTATTTTCATATTTAACATTAACATCAACATTTTCATTTTGAATTTGAATTTGAATTGAAGTCAAAAACACTGAAATAATTTTGGATTAATTAAAATTTTTAATTTTCTAAAATATTAAAAATAAATCAGAAAAATTCACTTTGACGTTTCACTTGGTTTGCATCTTTCCTCGGAAACTGTGTCAAGTGGATTAATATGTAGGTGACAGTACATTCCTGTTCCGAATCAATTCAGTACGACAACAATAAAATAAAAAACTGTTTTGTTCATTATTATTATTTCCCCACCTCCTTTTGTAATGGAAGTATATTATTCGCCCCCCACCACTCGGTAATCGAAAAGTAATACACTACAAGCAGTCGCAAACACAAACATTCACACACACACACACATCGCCTCAATCATCAACTCGTCATTCGTCCATATGCACTTTTGACAAGCGAATATTCGCCATGACACAGAAGCGCGCACTCGACCAACTTCAAACAAAAACTGTAAATTTTTCTGTAAATACAAGTCGGCCAGAAATTACATGCCGCCCACCATTTAAAAATGCACATGAGAAGACACCCCAAATTCTAAGTGGAGAAAGAAGTTTCAAAAGTTTCTGTTAATAATAGCAGGTACTACAGAATCAGGTGGAAGAGTAAATGTGACATTTCCCGGCTTTTGAGGAATAACTGGGTGTCAATCCCAATTGGAACGATTCCATACTACCAAATTACCCCCAAATTTTTAATTTAAATTAAATTTTTTTTAATCCATTGATGCAGTTTCCGAGGTTTGTTCATTTGCATTGTCACATGCAGTTATATTCCATTTGTCGTTTGAAATGCATTCAAATTCAACAGATGCACATTTTGTATTGTGATTATTGTATGATAATATTCCATTGAACACAGGATATGCACATTGATCAATTTTTATTTGTTTCTCATTTTCAATTTCACAAAAATTAATTTTTTTCACATGGTTTTTCTTCAAAAATAAATTACATTTCTCACAAAACACTTACATTTTGAATTTTTCAAAAATAATAGTATGATTTTTGTTTTGAATGAAAAATTCGGTCGCCTAACGAGAGACAAGAAAAAAACGTTGAATTCCGCTAAAAACACCACCTTTCACCGACACCGATCACGATTGACTAACCCAACTTAGTAAAACGCTAGGAATCCATACCGTACCAGTCGCATTCAATATTATTTCAATTCGTGTGTCTTTCCTTTTCTTTCTTATTCGTTTTTCTTACTCCGAAAGCTTATCCTCGGAGAGTGCTGTAGTGTTTCTCTTCAACTCGGTTTCTCTTTCTGAGATCATTTGCATACAAAATGTACTCAATGCGCACGTAAGGGAAATTTTCAACTTCATCTCTCCCCCCTCCCCGAGTAGTTGAAGAAAAACACTTTTCTACTCTTCTCACTTTCATTCGATTTTCCACCGCTCTCCTCTCTGCACTGCTGCTCCAACAATCGTATTACATTTTCAATTTCAATTTCAATTTCATTTTCAACTGTTCAACACACACCGACTCTATTTCGTGTTCATGCATTCGGGTGACACGGTGGAAAAGTGTCGTACCACAACGTGTTTTCGGTTGAGCTTTTATGACATTTTCCAATACACACAAGCTTTTCGTATTTATAAACTTTTTTTTCGTTGGGACTATTTCATCATAAATTCTGTTGGGTGTTTCCACGAGTTACATCCGATTTTCGTGGAAATCTCAAAAACTTTCATCAAACCTGAGGGAATTTTCAATTTTTCAATTTTAAATTTTCCGATTTTCAATTTTCCATTGAATAGAAGAATCAACAATGAACACATCCTGTTCAATAGAACGTGTGAAATGAAACATATTCAATTGAAATCCTTCTGTTGGATGTGTTGCTTCCAGGATTCGTTTTTCTGAGGAAAATCTTTCTGCGATGATCCCTGGTATAAGTGCCAACATCACCAACATTGTATGGAAAAACATTTTTGGCAGAAAAGCTTAACACAAAGGATTTGACATTTTGATTCGCACGTCCTGTTGCTACTTCCTGTTTAAAGGCGGTTCAAAAGGGGATCAAGGAAGGCATCAAATAAATTGAAAACTTGTTGCTTGTTGATTCTCTTTCTCATAATCATCACCATCAGTATCGCCATGTTCGTCCTTGTTCATTGCTGTCATGGTAATATTGAGGAAAAAACAAATATCTGGATTTTCTTATCTTAAACATTTTCCTTAGATAAATTCCGGCTTTTCAATAACAAAACATCCAAAGAAAATAACTTCGCAGTTAGGCTTTTCAATTACGCTAAGCTTAAAATAAAGGACGTCATGTTTTATTTTCGCCATATTTTCCCATTGATCCTTGTAGTCCATTTTGAATTGGCAGCATTGCTGATATGGTGGTGGGATGGAGTTAGACTTTTTCCACTCTACTGCGATGGAACAATCGAGAATGTTTTGTGGAAAACAAAACTGCTCTTTGAAGGTCAAAGTGGGATTGATGTGGAATTGTTGATGTTCCTGTTCTTTTGATTTGTGTCCACACCCAGAGCGGCACAATTGTGCTACGACTGTGATCACTATTTTCCTATCCTGGGTCCCTCTTGTTAAGACTTTTTTACCCAATTACGTACGGTTAATTGTTTGTCTTACGGATATGTATGCGTTGGTGTCGATTTCAGTTTGAGTGCACGGTTTCTACAGTGACTCGGATCTGACGTGTTCGACTTGAAACGTTGTAGTCATGGTGCAGTCTTCCCTTGCATATTTTGTTGTCAGCGATTATGTCAGGGATTTTGATTGTAGGATGCCACGGAATATAATCCTTGTGAATAATGTATCAATGGGAGAAATTGTGCAGATGGGCACGTTTCATACAGCAAGTTTAAAGTTTTGAGAGAATTGTAAGCTTTAAGTTTGGTTCTTAAGAAAATTGCCGAAAATGTCACTTGGAAATTTTTACATTTTATTCAAAAAATACTTTAATGTGGAAAATGAGAAAAGAGTAAAAATAAAAGTTCGGGTCCCCTTTTGAATAAATTTTGACTATTAAAATATTTCCAACAAAATAAGTTTGGAAACATTTCCTCAGAAAGGTAACAACTCACCGAAGGATGGTAATTTTATTCATTGCCTTCCAGTCGGTCAAATTTCAGTTTGTTTCGTTGATGGACACTTGAACTTTAAAAAGTTACTAACAAACTTTACGCCCTTACGCAAATTCCACTGAAAAATTGATTTTTCTGCATGAATCTTCTGGAAAATATGTGAGGGAGTAGGTACACGCTCGGTTTCAACTTCAATTCAATTTCAATTCAATTTCTGTCAACTGAGATTTGAGCGGCCATTTAAAGCTGAACCCTACGTAATTCAAGTGGAAACGATCATGCTTCACGGTTCATTTGGAAATAGGTATAGTACCTACCTCTCCCAAGACTCTCCGCGAGAGAGACACACTAGAGGCACGCACATGCGTCTTCATGTAACAAGTGAAAGTGTGGCGGCGGCCTACTTTCGTGATTCAGGTCTATGTTAGACGATCGTTTCAAAATTTTGGGCCGCCAAAAAAAATGTGGATCACGACGCACTGTTTTGTACGTCTGGTCGATTTTTTTTTATATAATTTTTTCTCGTCTCCAGCTGGAGGAGCTTGGAGCTATTTCTGGAAATTTTTAAATTCTTTGTTTTGTTTTTCATTCTTCGTTTGTGACAAAATTCCACAGCTGTCACACCCACTTTGATGAGCAAAATGTCAAAATTAATCGCCTTAAAAAATAAGATTTAAAACCCTAGAAACCAACTTGCGAACCAGTTCTGAACAACAAAAAAAAAAAAATCAAATAACGGAATCAGTAAACAGTGACTCATGCGAAGACATGAACCTTTCAAACTACATATGTAACGTCTTCCACGATGAACTGGAAATGTCAAAGTGAACTGCACATCATCCCCAAATGAATTTAGCTTTAAAAATTAAAGTACGAATCGGAACTTATGTGGGATGGAACAAATCTGGTGAGAAGATCCACCAAACCCACCACACTACACCTCATTCTACAATTCAGAAAGCTTCGAAACATGAAAAGTAGGTTAGTAGGTCGCGGTGGCGTATTTAATGACGAATTTTGTGAATATTTACGAATGCATTTCACGTAGCTGAGAGCGTGTGAGCTGGTGTGCTGTGGTGTGAGTGAGATAAATGCATAAAACGTTAAATACTTAAAAAATTGCATTCATTTTAAAAATAACTGCGGACTTATTGAGTCTAAGAACATTTTTTTTTTCTCAAAATTATGCCATAAAAATAAGAGACGCATGCGTCGAAAATGAAATGGAGAAAAATAATTTTTCTTTCATCAATCTCCAATTGAGAGTGAGAGTGAATGCGATGGAGACGAGAGAGAGAAGACGTAAACGAAATGTGGAACATGTGATTACGAAAACGAAAATTAATTCGATGACACAATCCGAAGTGGAAGAGAAGAGAATCTCATTTGCGCGTGATTCAAGAGAACAATGCGGCTTTTATTGGAAGAGAGACACGACATGCAACACTCTCATGTGTGGTGCCTGTGACGAACGCAACAACTTCAAAGTTGTGTTACAAAATGTTTGAATGACATGATCCGGGTGAGAGAGGTGGATTGATGGAATTTGGTATTTTCCTCTATACCTCCATATACCTGACAACCTGCTGTCTGTTCTCGCTGTGTGTGAAACTTTGTGCTACAAAATCACCAAAGCTTAATACGGGGCCACTGACAATAACGTAATCGTTGAGAGTTGGTTTTGTGTTATTAATGTTTATCTGTTTCATTCGCACTACAATCTTGTGTATTAGCATATCTCATACAATTTTAACCCGGTGGTATTGCGTTAACCGACAACCGTTTCGTTTTCATTTTCATTTTCATTTTCATTTTCGTTTTCACTTAAAAAAATTTATCACGATTTTGTAATCGCCCGCGCCATTTGAAAGTGAGCTTTGATTTAATTTAAGCTTTAATTTATATTTGAATGTAATTTACATCCACCCACCCACCTGGAGCAAATTACAAATTCTTCTTTTTTTTGTTCTTTTTCAACGTGATTTCTTATCAAAGCTTCGTTACATTTAGCTTTCCATTTTTCGTTGCTCACACCAACGGCCACGATGGATGATACCTCAAGTGCGAAATTGTTTGGGGTAGGACATGATCTTACATAATCGATGAGGCGGAATAAATGGAGAGAAAGTCGTTGAAATTTTTGTATTTTCTTTTAAATTAAATTACATTTTGTGAAAAAGAGGGAAAACTTTGATGATTCACGGTTTAAAGTTTAGAACCAATCAAATGTGACAGATCAACCTCTTGTTCCCTATTTTCGCTGTTTGTCTTTAATAACCTTATTGTTTTCTATTGAGATATAGGTAAGTGATAACAATTTTGTGATTCTGACACAAGATTCCTTACAATCACTGAATTATCCTTCAAAGGTCTTGCATGAAGAGACAGAATTATTCTAGTGACAGAAATCTCAACTAGCTTCCTTCAATAAGAACTTAGCAATCATGGAACAGTACACTGAGAAAGACAGAGACACATGAAAAGTATACGAAAATCCGCACAAAGAGAAGATGCAGAGAATAGTCGTCAATCACTATTTTTGACTGTCGAATAGTTTTGATAATTTAAGTTCATACATTTACTTGCAAATTAAACATCCTGAGGAAGAAAAGGATAAAATAACGAAATCCGTCTTTAGATTTCGCTTCAATGAAAATCAAAACCAAACATTTTGAAATATTCAAAAACACAACAACAATAAATTTCCAATATTCATTAAGTCAGAATCTTCGACAGGATACGGAATATTTTCGAAATTATGTTCCAAGGATATTATCACAAGCAGCTACATTGTGTTTGTTTGATACGTACGTGGATACAGAATACGGTATGTGGCTTCATTGGAACCCAGTGGAGTCTTTTCAAATGCAAGACGTCTTATGCCACGGGAAATTTGTTTATTTTCATCTGATGAATTAGTCATTATGCGATTATTATTATGATGATAAAAGCTTAATCATTCAAAATTAATTCAATGTTGTTATGGTAACAAATTTGATATGAAAACTTTGATTTTGTGTGAAACGTGCGTTGGGAAACCCTTCGCAATTGAATTGCACCACAAAATCACTTTAATTTGGTGAAAATTTTAACCCCAAACATGTTGCAGGAAAATCAAGTTCATTCAGAATATCACGTAACCCTAAATTTTTTCCACCGATCGTATCGCTAACTAGTTCCTGGGAATTTTTGGAAGAAAAACAAATAGATTTTTCTTTTGTTATCCTTATTCTAATATCACTTCGTATTCATTTCCTAGTTTCGAGTTCTTGTCATTTTTTAATTCGCTTCATTGTTGCAAGTATCTCTTCTAAAATAAAAAGTTTCACGCGACAGTTGTGTGTAGCACCCATTGAAATAATAACTACAGGAATGGCTATAACTTTCCTTTTCTTCCTGGGGATGTTTAATTTGCAAGTAAGTGTGTGAACTTAAATTGTTAAAACTATTCGACAGTCAAAAATAGTGACTGACGATTATTCTCTGCATCTTCTCTTTGTGCGGATTTTCGTATACTTTTCAATAGAATATACAATATAAGGGATAGAAGTGTACCAACGGAGCATATCTGGTGGGTGATAGTGATTGTCTCTGGAATCAAGTGTTTTGTTAGTTACAGAAGAAAACGTCCTCGTAACAAACACACCATTCCTGTCGTTTTTACTTCGACGGTACCATACCCGAGGTACAAAAGAGTTAAGTAGAGGCAATCGTACCGTAATAAAAACGTTTTCGGAATGGGCTTTTTATTTTGTATGTATTTATTGTATCTTTTTTGTTCCAGGATTTCGAAGGAGTGACGTTTACTGTCCTTTTTGACTTTTGCAAGTAAATGATTCTGACACACGCACACCAGCACAGAGTAATTAGTTGATTGCCGTGTAATTTTCATGTTTTGTTGCAGAAATGTGGTTGTTTTAAATTTGAACGAAAATTTACCTACAAATTGTGACTTCGTGGAAACGCCATAAAGTTGTTTTTATTGTCAAATCATGTTTTATTTCTACGCATCATAAAGATAATGCCAAAAATGTGAAAAAAACATGAACACGTTTCCAGCAAGATCGGTTTTGTGACGATCATTTTGCGAGTGTCAGCACCAGGACATTTCATTTTCAATTTGACATTTTAGAATCAAAACAGCCCCAAAGGGATTACTACATTGAACCGCGCCCTATCGAGTTCGAAAGGTCATGCCCGTTGCAAAACAAGACAGCATGGAAAAAAGTATATCCCTCGCGTGTGTTGACTTTTCCGAGAATGTTTTGCATTTGGGAAATTTTCAAAAAATTCCAAGAATTCGAAATTGTTCAATCAAAAATGTTACCTTCATCTGAGAATTAAGGTAAATTTATTTACATAAAATATTTTATACAGATGAAACACCCAAAAGACACACAGCCCGATGTGTTTTGTATCAATTGAGTGTTGTGTTGTTTGTGACAACAAACATGTCATAAAGCGACCTTTCACGCCAATTACCTGTCGTTCTGTGCTTCTTGGGAAGAATGCAATTTCAAGGGTTGTAAATCACAAGGGTGCAAATGCAGTTTTTCCGTTAATTACCGAATGACATCTTCACTGTGAGGGCGTTGCAAGTCACAATTGAGATTTAGAAAGCAACAGACATGACAGGAAGCCGACATTTTGTTTTTTATTCTTCACCAAACAAAAAAACAATTTGGCGTTTCTTGAAAATTTTCTGGTGAAAGCCAAGGGATCGTATTGCCGACTTGCGAAAAAATATCGGAATTCGGCATGCAAATTTTTCTACCTGAACCAATTTAGGTTCTCTATAGCAGTTTGCAACAAAGCAACCCTTCCGACATCTTCACCATTCTGAAGATTCGCTAAAATTTGTTGCCTTACTTCCTGGTTCTTACCTGAAACAGATCAGGACAAAAGTTCGCGAATCTTCTTTGTTCCAAATTTCGTTTTTTTTTTGGGGTTTTGTAGTATCGCGAAAACCAGTTCAAGTAACGGTGTATGCGCGCTAGGGTTCAACGCGAATATTCACGTGCACCGAATGAAGTTTCCTCGGTTTTCCTGAGCAAAAAACGACAATAGATCACATAACGATCTGTTCAGGAAATGAAGATACTTTAATAAAAGGGATAATGTACACAATACACCTTTGAGCTGGTAATAGGATAATAAAATTGGCGAAATTTCTTTGCGACGAGGCTGGAAAGGTGGTGGAAAATTTCAAAGGAAACATATGGAGTCAGATTCTTATACAGACGACAACTTCAGACGAATGTTTCTTCAGAAATCTAGTCCTCTAATCTTCAGAGGAATCTTTCTTGAAACCAATAACAAGATGGCGTTGAATATCTACCAACAGAGCCGACTCAGTACATAGTTCATAACTGGGTTATTTATCATAACTGGGTTAAAATTACTCCATTCGATAAATATTATTTATTCAAAACTTTTAAACGAAACGTAAATTCACATAAATGTCAACTGAAGTTGGTAAAAGTTTGTCAGTGGTGTTCTTTTGCTATCTTCCTCCTCTTCTTGATTTCTATGTGTCTGTGTATATCATTACACTCACGTTGAATGTGTGTTGCCTTGTTAATTGGAAACGTACGAGAATTTCTACGATATATTCTTCACTCCACTAAGTTTTCTGGCTTGAACCAGAAGTGTTTTGAGGAGGAAATAAAAGTTTTCTATTAAAAGTATCGATGAAACACTCATGTTAATGGTGTTTACGTTTAGAGTTTAATTATAATTACAAAAAGAAAATATCTTTTACTATGACTGCTCTTGCAAAAGCTTGGAAAATTTAAAAATTTTTCAACCAGTCCATTTAAATTCCTCGTACGAAATTTTGTTTATTTTTTTCCCTATTGGAGTGATGACATATCCCAATTGCAGTGTGCATGTGGTACTACGAGTGAGTACTGGTAGAATTTATTGTGGAAATTCCAATTGGGTTCTGGCTACAAGCCAAAGCTATATTTTATTTCCTCTTTAATGGAACGCACTTGATCGAAAACAGAAAAGTCGAAATTCAAAAATATTTTCTTCACAAAGAATAAATTTGAAAAAGAATTAAATAATTTTTACGAGTATATCATTATCCACGAGTGACCTCCACTTAATATGAAACTAGATCAAATAAATGCGTAATGAATCTTTAAAATGCACAATATCACATATTGCAATGTAATATACTTATGCGCTTGTGAGTTAAGCTTTTTCTAAGGTCACAGCGGCGAGAAGGAACTTTTTCATTTCGTTTCGATTGGCAGGAATAAATCAAAAACTTTCATGGAAGCCAAAAATGAAAAAATGTGGGGCCTTGAAAACAAAATGACAAGTACAAACGTCATTTAAATGCAGCCAACTTAACAGCAGAGGGACAATTGAAATTGCATTACTCATTGCCGGTTAAAAATTGAATAAAAATTGCTTGAATTTGTGTGGGAGATAACCCTAACACAATTACGAAAACATTTAGCACCGGTGCTGTAATGCAGTCAATTGAAATTGAAACGTTAGAATTGCAAATGTGTAAAGGTTGCATGTATCTCTGCGCTCACGTGAAATGCATTCAATTGCATTCAATTCAACTCGTCAACAAAACCAACAACAACAGCAGTAGCGAAAATTAGCTCAAGTGCACTGTGTTTTCAGGTCAATGCTATCTACTGCATACATATGAGCTTACATAACTAACGTGTATATCTCTTTAGATTTGACGTTTTTATTACACATAAGGCTATGCTAATTTGTGCATTTATTTATTTTTTTTGCGCAAAAACGCAGCATGATTAACGATTCATCCATTTCTCCTTCTCCTTCATTCAGGCCAATTGGATTTATTGTTAGTAATAGTTCAGAAACAAAAAGTATAATATGCATCGTGTCTCGTTCGAGGACTTTCATCGAGGTTTTCCTTGATCACTACTCAGTGGCGTGATTTATTTGAGTGAGAAAATAAAATTTCTTTGGATTGGATATGATGCAGACTGGAGCTCTGTCATCTTCCATAATAGAATGAGGTTATCTTCTCTATATGATAAACAGAAATTTACTACAAGGCAGAAGCGCTAGAATAACCCAATATTTTATTGGATTGTAATTGTAGAAGAAACTAAAGAGAATTACATTTATTTTTGTAACCCTAACAATATCACGAAAATTTTGTTCTATAACATATAATCAGATGATGTAATTTATTTATCTGACAATATCTCAAACTACGCTAGTCCCAGTGATACGAAATCAAGTGTCGGCGAATTTAGACAAACCCATGCGCATGCGCGAGAAAGTGGAAATGACATTTGAATAGCAAACATATGATCAAATGTAAACAAAATTTGAAAACTTGTCAAATGTTTCATTGAGTACATGATCCTTACAAATGAATTGGCAATTGCGTTCCAACATCTTCATGAAATTATAAAATTCTCAATTGACTTTCATTTTGGAATTCCAAAAGAAAATGAAAACCACAAATCGAGTGAGGTAAATATTTCAATTTTGAAATGATCACAGCACGACATTATTAACAAAATATTTCATTCTTATTTTGTGCAAATCGTTTTCTCATTCCATGCGAATATATATGATTTACAACAGAACAGATAACATTCATTACAAAATAATTTATTGTTGCTTTTATCATTATAAATTTAAAATGTTCATTGAGCTTTCAGTCACCTCATCTGGCGGTGTGAAGTAATAAAAAAGATAAAAAACAGTTTGTTATCTTAATGTTTTCCAAATCATAACTTTAACGAAGTGTTTTCTATAACACAATTTTATCTGTTTGAAGATTTGTTAAATGTTAAAATGCATCTCACGTAATTGGGAAATGGAAAGTTTTTCGGTGATTTTTCTTTTTGTCATCAACATTTCACTTTTCTGTGCATTTCTAAATGTTAGAATCACGGTAGTCAGGCTAGAAAAGCCCATCTTCTAGTATCGGATTCTCACGATTTCAAATCCAAAATTCCGTAACCTCGATAGAGAAACAAAAATTTTGTAAAAAAGCGAAAGTGAAATTGAAATCTGAATAAAAATTTTGAATCGTAACGAGCACAAGCGAGTGCAGGGCAAAAATGAATACTTTGGGGAGAATGGGGAGAGTTGCAGTGGAACAAGCAAACCAGTTTAATGAAGCACAGTTAAAAAAATTTTTCAAAATTTCGTGTAGGTAAACACTGAATTTTGGAAATACTGCAATACATGCACGCATGTGTCGCATAACTTTAACTGAAATAAAATTTCGAATATTGTGAAATTCAAACACAATATATATATTTCTTTGCTTTTATGGAAAAATTATTTCATTTTACATAACCGACGTGATAACAGACATGTGAAGTAATTCAGTAATTTTTAATTTTGACATTAATTGGACGTGAAACGAGACAAATGTGCTGCTAATGACAGCCCTTTGCCCTTTGTTCCGTTTTCATGGGGTTTTGAAATTTCCCATTTGTTACAGGTTAGTGTTATATTGTACTTGGGATTTACTAAACATTTTAACAAGCGTACAAGACATGATAATATCATAGAAAAAGTCGAATCGGAATGTTTCATGATCCTGGAAGATCACTTATACCAGATTTGTGTAGAAATAAAATTACATATTTAAGAAAAGGACCCATGGGTCTAGCGTTATAAATCATGCAAGCTTACTGATAAACTTATTAGATAAATAAAAGTGAAATGATGTCCTGGTACTAAACTTTCCATAATTATGTATGTCCTTCGTTCGCTATTCTTAAGAAGGTATCATGATAAGTATATCATGTATATCATAACTAAGAGGATAATAATTTACAGAGGTTCTAAGAACTTGTATAATACATGACATTACATTTTAAATGAATCAAGTGGACAAAATAGTCATTGGGAAATTTTGAGAGCAAGAAACAAGGTACCATTGGTGGGGCCCCAGTTTTTAATGACTGCAATACCTAAATTATAAAATATCAAAGAACATAAGTTCTTCGAAAATGTTCAAATTTCTTCATTTGATTAAATATTTAAAGATAAAATTTTCAAAATTTTCTAACCTCAAAGTGGCTTTTGTTTACATTTAATCATATGTTTACTTTCAAATGTCAGTTTTGCTTTCGCATGAAGTTTTCGTAAATTCGTAGGACATTTTTCTTGCCATTATTATAGTTGAATGGTTTTAAGTCAAAAGGGTCTAAGTGCCAAAAATCAAAAGTCGATATTTTTAAGAATCTACAATCTAAGTGCTAAACCTAGTGATATCCAAATGATCCAATTGTTTGTTTTATTTTGCTTGCTGCGTTTTCTTTGAATGTTCTTATCACTCGATGACATTCGAGTAGCTTCCATTTTTTACAGATCACACACAGACCCTTTTGCGCGAAAGTTCGTGGGCACTTGAGATTGTGAATGAGATTTTAAAAGAAACAGGCAATTGGTTCAATTTGGAAATTATTGGGCTTGGCACTTAGATTGTATGTTCTTAAAAATATTGACTTTTGATTTTTTGGCACTCAATTATTATTATTACAATTATAACTATTAGAAATATTATTAGAGCGTTTGGACCTAGTCATAAAACAATATAAATGTACTATATTTAAACGCTACGTTAAGAGCTACAATACGTAGAGGTTACTGTTAAACTACTTTATCACCTGTAAATTAAAAGGATATGGAAATATTGACAATAGTTTTCACTGAATTTGTAGTACAAAAATTAAAAATTTTAACTAAACTATTATTTAAGAGAAAACTTGCAGCAGTTTCGTAAGAGAAGAGATCCACTCAAGAGAGTAAGCAAGCAGTGGAGTTAAATAATTTTAAATTTGTGACTCCATGTGTGTGTGTGTGTTTGGGGGGAGTGCAATTCATTCAATAAGTTTTAACTGTATAGCGTCAGTATTTAAAAATTCAAATTAAAATTAGTTTCGAATGAATACGAAATTCGTTGGCTTTGATCAAAAATTCTGGTGTAAATTATTAATAAGCTTTGAATGGTTTATTTTTCACAACTAAATTTATGCAATAGTTGAAATTGTGGAGTAGTTGGTGTGAGAGTGTGTCGTAATCGACTAGGTGCTCCCACTACTCACACGAAATGGGGGGCTATTATTATCACACTCCATTCCAGTGTATCTATTGCTGTATGTGTTATGAGAGAAACATCAATTTTATTACCTCAACACAACCACTCGCAATCCAATGGAGCACTTTGTTTCAATGTGGTTGACCCACTTTACCGATTACATGGCCTACTGCACTTGGCCAATTTTCACTCTCGTTTCGTTTCGTTTGTTTTTGTTTTTGTTGTTGTTGTTGCTGTTGTTCGTGTGGTTTTCGGTTTTTTGTTTCGTTTTCTCGCGTCTGTGTTCGGTTGTTGTTGTTTCGGCTTGTAACCCGGCCTTCAGTTCATCGTATTATGCGCGTTTTTTTCGAATTTTAATGTGCTTTCGGTGCAGCAGAGCTGTACAAAAAGTGTTGGACACTTTTTTGAGTTTTTGATGTTGGGATTTTTGGTCTCAAAATTTTTAAACCGTTTCACGTTGATTATGATATTTCAATTTATACGACATGCATTCAACTGTACGTCAGTAATACAATCTGTCAAACCAACTGTTCTAATTGGTGAAACAAATCTTTGGTTGGTGATGACATCAGTCGTGTGAAGCAGATGGTTTTGATTGGTCAAATTCAATGTATTTGTAACATGGACATGATGAATATTGTTTAAATGATGACATGACATCGTCCCATCGTGAATTTCTGTCCCAGGTGGATATTGTATAAAGAATGGTTCGAACTCTTGCTATCATTCCTTCTCCGTTTCATTTTCAATCCAACTGTCCGTGCGTGAATAATTAAGAAACGCAATTGATGATGAAGACCGTCAAAAGCGAAATTTCAAAACAACGCAACGTTAAATAAAAAAACAGTAATAAAATAAAAATTTAACTACGTAATTAACATTTGGAAATAAATAATTCATGTCTGATGAAGAGGTTTCACGGTTTTCTTGAGATTTCCTTCAACCACCTGAATTTGAATGCGTCGCAATGTGTGAGTCTCGGTTTTTATTAATGTGTGTGAAAATTGAAGAAACAATGGAATTTTTAAATGAAATTTTCGTTTTACTTTTAACAAAAAACCAGATTCAAAACGATGTGCAACTCTTTCATTTGTCAAAGGGAGGCACGGTCTGATAGTTGCGAAGATTATTTTTTTTCCACATGAACTACAAACCCCCCGACATGTGTAAATTTACATAAAATCAAAAAAAAATATATATATATTTTCATTTGCATAAACGAAGTAGAAACAAAACCGAGAATTGCATAACTTGGAAAATTATTAAAACAATTTTTATTTTCGGTTTTCTGCTTCTTTTTTTGTTCTAATTTTAATTTCTAAGCACGTGTGAAGTAAGAATTGATAAAAGCTTTCAATGGATCGCAGGAACCAACTGCGACGAAGGGCTTATTCAAATGAGGTGGCATGTTGTAAGACTTAATGGAGTTTTAAGCCGGCATTACGCATTGTTCACTTGAAGGCGATTTAATGTGCGAGTTTTGTCTTCACTTAATTTCATAATTACGAATTCTTTATTACATCTAATAACAAAAGAATTTCATAATCAATTTTTCTATCATATTATATTGAGAAGAACATTTTTCAAACCGCCACGTCACCAGCGCCATCTCTGTTTCAATTGTTTCAGACTTCAACACGATCCATTGGATGCATTCAAATTTTAACAAATGAATAAATCAAATGATTAACAAATAAATCTTTAAGTTAGCCATGAGTTCTTTTATTTAAATCGAAAAAGTCAAGGTGAAAGGTTGAAGCTGAGTGATCTTTCCTAGTAAAACAAAAATCAAAATTTAAATGTTAACATCAACGAATGATTAACTAAATAATACGCTAGTCAGTATTAAACTTTTCTTTCAATTGAAAATGATCAATCACTGTTCAATAGGTGTTCTTTAAAGTTTAGTTAATTGATTAAATTTTGATTAACCTAAATTGCGTTTAAAACCCTTTGAAGGTATGATTCCTATGCCATTGGTTTCAAGTTTGACAATTGATTTTAGGACCAGGTCAACGATAGTTCTGACTATCAGCTTTAATGCACGCAACAGTATTCACAGAGTTTCTTTCATGCATATCCTTTTTGTTTAAGTGTCCAATACCAGCGATCACACTTCAAATGAAATTTCTTCTCTTCACAACATCAAAATTGTTCTTTTGTTCGAGTATTTGTTTTACTGTTTGACAGGAACGTAAGAAAATTGCGCACAGTAAGTCAAGAGAAACTTTGGGATTATCTGAGAACCTGTTCAAGGCAAATCTCAGAGTATGAATCAAAAAACGCTGTGGCACGGATGCCCATAGTTAGCTCTGCCGTTATTAATGCGAAAGGAGGATTCTTCGAACAATCGAAAATTGTGAAATAAAAAATTAATAAATTATAGTACATATTAGTAACATAGGAATGTTTTCCTAGACTCAACAAGGTGATCGAATACTTTTGACCAGCAATGTACCATGCATTAGGCGTATTAGGAACATAAGGAGGAAAATCAAAATCCTCCAGTTCCATATGCTTAATCCGCCCCAACTGAGCATCACATTGAGATTGTCACTAGTGCCATCTGCATTCTGTTCCGCAAAGAATCTTATAAGGTGCGTAAAGGAATGTTTGTTTAATGATCTTCAAGATCGTGCAGTGAGTACCTTCTTGGTGGGATCACATTTCAGTGACCTCATTCTAAAGAATGTAAGTTAGGAAAAGCTTTCCAATCCAATCAGGCTGACAAGGATAGAACTGAACCCGAGACACATAATTGCAGACACAAACCACAGGCGAAACACGATCATCACACTGTAAGATCGTTTCAAGAACACAGTGCTTCGAATACATTCGCATTTATCCACACGATGGTACCGGCATAGCGTCCAATTCATTTGCATACAATGAATGCAAGGGAAAATAAAAGAAAATATTTAATTTTTAATTTTTATTTAACATTAATCATCATCATGAAAATGCAGCTTTATTTAGTTTCTATTTTTAGAAATAATTTCAATTCAACAAAATGATGCTTATCGTAACCATGTTACATGCGTTCGTGTGCAGTTGAATTGAAAATTATTCTTGAAAGCTTTCGAATGACCTCTTTTTCATAAGCAATTTGTTGTTGTAAAATGTTTTTTTTTTTACTTATATTGATTAACTGAATTGTTTTTAAACTTCTAATGTTTGTGGTTGTGTATGACAAAGCTTGAGAAGTGCATTCCATTGTTTTGTTTTCTCTTGAATTGTTACTGTAAACAAAAACACATGGATGGGCATTTTATGTATGAAACATATATAAACCACCACGTGATCCTGTAGAAGTTTGATTCGATTCTGTTTTGTAAAGCCAACAAAATCGATTCGCAAAGCTTTCTGTCATTGTGTGCGACACACTTTTTCCACATGCAACATAACCAACAACACAAACAGAAAACCAACAGAGGCAAGAAGAAGAAAAAAATATGTTTACATCAATTCAAGCTTTTTTGTCCTTGGCACAGTTAGCGCCTGAATGCACGCAACTATGGCAATAAGAAACGCATAGGAGAAGTATCTACACACCTGTTGAGCGTTTGTAGTTGTGACAAAAACAAACAGTACACGATCTCTTTTGCTCTCTAGCTTTAGTGTCTAATAACCAATTACCGTCTCTGTCTCACTCACTTCGTTATGTGTTTCTGTTTGATCTACAAAAGTTTTTGAGTTTTCTTTCGCATTGAGCTTTAATGCATTTTGATTCCTCTCTTCCTCTCTCTGACATTTTTGTAACGAATTTCCCAATTAGAAGATTTTGAAATGTGATATTCACTCCAGTTGGTTTCTAATTGTAATTTTCTAGTTACCATTAAATGATCTCTGCTGATTGGTGATCATCACAGACAAAATCCTTTTATTCCAATTTCCTTTTCTTCCTCCACAGGTGGCTCTCTTTAACATCAAGTTGTGGCGAATCAATACAAGGGAACATGAAAGGAACAGAAAATGTGCACTGGATAGAAAGGGTTAGAGCATCCGCCCGGCAAGCGGAAGGCCCGCGGTTCGATTCCCGGTCACGAGCATTCAACATTTTCTCCTTTCATGTTCTCCATAAAGTGGTGTTAGTTACCAATCCACGCGTGTCACATGAAATCCTTTCCAGTCACAGCAATAAAATCCTTTTTCGTCTTAATTACAGCGGACATAATTAAATGCTTGTTTTCTAAAAATACTAATTACCATTGAAGGCGTTTCCGTGGTGTTGACAAACGATTGTTGACGTTTGTATGAATAAAAAGGGTTGAAAATGAAAGGAAAAGTTAATTTCTTGTTGTTGTTCTTAGACAAATTTGTTCTATATTATTTTTGACTTATGTTATGAGAGGATTTAATATAAACACGAGTTTGATATTATAAATTCGTTTTGAAAATAAAATTTTTTAAATTTTCTAACCGCAAAACGGTTTTTGTTTACATCTAATCATATGTTTACTTTCAAATGTCACTTTTACTCTCGCATGAAGTTTGCGCTTTTTCTATAATTGACTCACGTTGACTCTCTTGCCTCATTTGGATATTTCTAGCTGAAGTATTTATCGAGTGGATTAATTTATTAAATTTGGTTCTGTTCTACTGGTATTGTTTGCGTAACCACGACACATATTTCATGGTATGAATTTTCGTTTCCAGGAACACAATGACTAGGTTCAACCTAATTTCGTGGACACGTTCGTCTTGTAATGGTGACATGCATTTTGTGGAACCTAAAACTTTCCCAAAAACCCAACGAAACTTTCATTGTACCGTGGTTCTGTTGCAATCGTTGAAGGTAAAGCGTAAAAAATAAAGGTTACATTACAAAATTCACTGCATATCCCCCCAAAATGGAGGCATTGCGGTGTGACCAAATGGAAAAACAGGCCGCCACACTGTGCCACCGCCAAAAACAAAACCAAAAAAAATAAACAAAAATAAAAGAAACAAAAGTGAAACTCAGCAATTACCATTTTTTCGGTTGTGACTCCACCGGAGTTGGCCCCCATCCATCCATTCATCCAGTGGAGTGATGAAACGAACACGCGGTTATTCGGTTGCATTTCGTTAACGTTTTTGCTTTCTTTCGCCACTTGAGGCCCTTCAATTGCAACAGAGGTAGTAGATGAAAAGGGCTTTTTCACAAGAAAATTTATATTTCTTCATTTCATGGTCTGGCATTGTTTGACGCGCTTCGTAAACGTCAATTTTTTCGGGTTTCATGTGCAACGCTCGGAAAAGTGAAATTGTTGACCTAAAAAACGAAAGGCAAAGGGTTTGTACGCTTTCTCTTTCGTTTTATATAACTGTGAGTTGGATTTCGTGTCGTGTTTTGTCTGTTTGATGTTGTACAGGAAACGATAATGTCCAAAAAAACTTATGGACAAGACGATTTCAGTTTCAGGGAACTGGCGATAAAATTAAATGGACCGGAAGAAAGCGATATGCCTTAACCTCTGTTTGACACGAACCTCGGAGGTTTTCTTTGTTGTCCAATGCATGGAAATTAAGGATTTCAAAAATAGGTCACAAACCACGCCACACTTTCACCATAGAAATTCTGATTCCGATCGATTTCTTTGTCACGAGTCCAATCGATCGATTCGTTTATATTCACTTCAGAAGAAATGCAAAGAAATCAGACTTTTCATTCTAAAAAAGTCGTTTTGCATTAGAACTTGTCCATGACGTCATATTTGGAACCTTAGAACATGTTCGAAATCAGCTAAGTGAGTTTAGTTTGACATTTCAGATTTGCGAATATGAGAAAATGGAGGAAACTGAAAACATGAAATTCGTTTTCTGTGACCACTTGCACTTGACAGTGAATAAGCCATTGAACTATATTTTTTGGTTATTGTTTCTTCCTGGAGATGCTACCCAAAGTAGGTAACAAGCAAACCAATTTACATTTGGAGACCAATTACATTTTCGTAACACTACAGTCAATACAGAATTTGCCAGTTGTTCTCAAATTGTAAGAATTCGACAATACCTTGTGTTAACACGAAAATAAAACACCTTAACAATACGTTCCATCTGTTCGTCTTCCTTTATCCTTGACTATTACACAAGATGGATTCCAACAAAAACAGAAAAGGAAAATTTACAATTTCCTTTGCCTGCCACAAGGCGTGGACGGTTCTTCGATCGTTGATGCCAAAATCAGAAGAAAAACCGACAAAAACTTAAGGTAGGGCAAGAAAATTTTTTCAGGACCGAAAAAGGAAACCTTTGTTTTTCATCGTACGTCAGCAGCAGCAGCAGTAGAAGCATGAAAGTGGAGAAAGTACAAAAATAAATTCATGAATAACAGCCTGAAAACAAACCTTGGTGCAGGAGAGTTGGAGGTGGTGTTTGAATTGATGTACAGGAAGCTGTGGAGATGTAGAACACAACAGAATGTTACAGTATTCTTTTGCAAGTAAAATAATAGCCCGAATCGAAATGAAGCTTTGAAGTGAAAGTTCTCGGTAAATAAAAATTTCAGGAATTGATTCACTTAAAGCTTTAGCAGATAATGTTAGATTGAGTTTAATAAATTTACTTAAAATTTTCATAAAATTCATTCAAGAAGTCACGCTTAACAAGGACCCGTGGAAGAAGATCGTTCGCAATTTGACAAATTTGATTGGTCGATTGCACAGATATCCGCTATTTTAATTTCGAAGCGACTTAAGGACAAATGTCAATCAAATGTCACAAGTTCACTTGGCAACTTCAAAAGAAGTTACACTCCTCGAGGCGTTAAGAAATCGTTTATTTCATGTCAGTTTAACGTGGATTTCCCCGAAGGAATCCTTAAGAATGAAATTTTATCGCCAGACATTCCTTTTGATGTCATATATGTATCAAGAAATTATACTTAAATTTATTTTCGTTTATTAAAGGAAATAAGCTGTGGATCACATTTTATCACACTCATAATGACTTCTCTTCAGCATTTTCCTCTGGTCTATGGAATTTTCCTTTATTTTCATCGTTTACATTTTCCACCGCCATTTTTCTACGAATTTCGTAATTTTTCGGCATTCTAAGATTTGTTGTTCATATTTTCGGTATTATTGAAAGTTTTTCCTTTTTTTCTGATATTGTTTTCCATGTTTTCGATTTCCTGGGAACAGATTTTTCGTACAGGCTTCATTAAGATTACAGATTTTTCCTTAACGATTCGCAGAAGGGCGTATCCACTCTCTTTGAACATTGTTTACAGAGTCTGTTAGGATTAAAGGGATTTACGTGGAGTATATCGTTTCCAAATTGATTTACTTACTTCGTTCCCAATTTGTCTTATAAACATTTTGAGTGTTTCACTTGGAAAAGCTTCAATTGCTACTTGAAAGTTTAACGAATAAACTCTTCAATACTTGGACAACATAAGGACAATCCTTGAGTACTTGCCGACAGATCTGTGTGACTTCGCCGGTTTTAATAATATTTCATTTTTCATATTCTAAATTTTACTAATATTGCATTTGTGTTCTGTGGAAAATAAATGATTGAACATCTTGGCATCAATTCTTTGACGTTGTTGGTGGGATTTTTTATTTTAATTGCCTCACAATTGTATCATTTATACGGTGTACACTCACGTTTGACGCTTACTGTAATTTTCCATTCCTGGCGTTATTTATTGAATGGTATTTTCTGACTTCGGCTGCTTGACTTGAATATCTCCTTGCGAATTTCAATTAGAACATCTCCATTTCTCGCGTTGCATTCATCGTTTTTCTACACTGGCAAACATAATTAAACGAACGTTTCTCTTGTGTTGGCGTTAGTTGCATAATTTCTTTCAAATTTAAATTTTTCTAACGACATTCAATAGAAATATTTTTTCTCACGTGAACGCATCGGGCCAAAGGGAAAAGTTTCGTAATTTTGTTAATTCATGCATTGAGGCGAAGCTTTTTTTATATGTATTCCGTAATATTATGATAAATTAACGCTTTTTAGCTTTGTGGAATTCGGAAACAAACATTTTTTTTTAAACTGAATCTTCATTTTTTTTAGTTCAAGCTTTTGTCTTAATAAATTTGAAAATTTTAGGCTTTCAAAGCTGCATTTGCCTTGACACGAAAAGCATTAAAATGAAGTTTGCGCTTCAATAATTAATGAGAACGGCCACAGCGCTGCGCTACTGATGGACAAATGCTGGCACTCTGATAGATCGCCGCTGATATGCGTGTCTTGCATGTGTGGCCGACATTTGGAGATTCATCGCTTGCGGTGTGGAATGTTTGATTTAAATTTTTTTTCATTTCGATACTGGGCCAGTTTAACCTTCTTTTCAAACTCTAATCATTCCAATCGATTTTTTAATTAAAATAAAAATTATGTAATATCCAAGCTGGAAAATATAAACATCTCTTCAGGTGCTCACGAATGCAGCTATTTATCTTGAATTTCGGTCATATTTTCTGTGTCAAGTTTTTCGCTCATCCGCAAAGGGCAGCTAATCAATTTGTCACGACAATGGAAGCCTCAATTTCTTCAAGATCACGAGAGTATGTACATTATCATATGTGTGATCAAAATCCATTTGGACACCCAATAAATTGATAACCACAGGACAGGAAGAACAAAATCCAAATGGAAAGTCGCCAATCAAAACAAAACGATTTGACAGCTTGATGACTACAAATCGATTTGACAGCCACTATGATCACTAGGAGCATAGTAACTATCCTGTCCCGCGCAAATGTAATCTCATTCCTGTTGTTATTAGTTCGATGGGAGTCTGTGTGCCAAAAACAAAATTCAAAGTCACCAAGCAAAAGAAAACGATTTGACAGCTTGATGACCCCACTATGGGCACTAGGAGCAAAGTAACTATCCTGTCCCGCACAAATGTAATTTAGTCTCATTCCTGTTGTTATTAGTTCGATGGGAGTCTGTGTGTCAAAAACTAAATTGAAAGTCACGAATCAAAACAGAACGATTGACAGCTTGATGACTCCACTATGGGCACTAGGACGATAGTCACTTAAAAGAGTAATTTAGTCTCATTCCTGTTGTTATTAGTTCGATGGGAGTCTGTGTGTCAAAAACTAAATTGAAAGTCACCAATCAAAACAAAACGATTTGACAGCTTGATGACTCCACTATGGGTACTAGAAGCATAGTAACTATCCTCTCCCGCGCAAATGTAATTTAGTCTCATTCCTGTTGTTATTAGTTCGATGGGAGTCTGTGAGTCAAAAACAAAATTCAAAGTCACCAAGCAAAAGAAAACGATTTGACAGCTTGATGACCCCACTATGGGCTCTAGGAGCAAAGTAACTATCCTGTCCCGCACAAATGTAATTTAGTCTCATTCCTGTTGTTATTAGTTCGATGGGAGTATGTCTGTCAAAAACAAAATTTAAAGTCACCAAGCAAAACAAAACGATTTGACAGCTTGATGACTCCACTATGGGCACTAGGACGATAGTGACTTAAAAGAGTAATTCAGTCTCATTCCTGTTGTTATTAGTTCGATGGGAGTATGTCTGTCAAAAACAAAGTTAAGAGTCACCAATCAAAACAAAACGATTTGACAGCTTGATGACTCCACTGAGGCACTAGGACGATAGTCCCTTAAAAGAGTAATTTAGTCTCATTCCTGTTGTTATTAGTTCGATAGATGCCTGTCAAAAATAAATTCCATTATCTTGCAGTCGAACAAACTTTGAGTAGAATCTCGCATTCAAGGCAAGCTGGAAAAGCAATTTCTCAACGTTGCATAACCGCGAAAAGCTCTTACTATAATTTATTCAAACTGGAAAGCTTAAAAAAACAAATACGACCTCCAATAAAATCGTATTTAATTTCATTACTAAAATTACCACATTCTGTTCTTGGGCAGGCTTGCATAAAAACTAGAACAGATTTCTTTCTTTTCGTGCAGTTTTCCATGCATTTCGTGTTCAAGACAAACCTCATGAAATGAGGGCACCATTGAAAAATGAAAATCATTAACAAATTTTTATTAAACAAATTAAAATTTTTGCGGTTTTGTAATGAGATACACATACGTAACAAACAAAAACATCCTCGAAATGAGCCAAATGAGACATTCGTCTTTGAATTCGAGTGTTTCCTCGTAAAATGTGTCTTGGAGAAAGCTCAAGAAACCTAAGAACTTTGTTCTTTACGTGTTGTATGTATGAGCTTCATGTTCATTTGAATTCCATTTTATTGTAAAATGCACTTATTTCATTTTATTTTTTGTGCTACTGCACGACCTCGTTCTTAATATTTTCTTTTATTTTTCTAATGCGATGCAATACAGACCGGACCAAGGCCGAGAAAAATTGATTTTCATTTCATCACTTTAATTAATTAGCTTAAATCGATTCAATGATTATGCACGGTCGGCTTTTTTAATTTAATTTTACTTTTTGTTTCAATTCAATTTGATCATTTTCATGTGAGATTCCTTCAATTCAATTTTCTCTCTCAAAATTCATTCGGGTATCACGCCATTTCAGCACTGATCCACTCACACATTCCTTAGTCCTGAGAAATAAAAGTGAACAGGATGAACTTTCGATGCAGTTCAAAAAGTTCGTTTCCACCAGAACCGGTTTCAGAACATTTGTTCCATCCTCTGCATTCTGTGTTCGAAGGGTGAATATATGTAGTTTCATTCATGCTTCAAAGACAATTGATCAAACTTTTTGTAGTCATACAGTCGAACCTGCATAAGTGAGAACTGGGTAAGCGAGAAAACTCTTTAAGTGAGAGTAACTGCCTGGCCCCGTCATTATTCATCTGTATAAGCTAGAAACTCGGGTTAGTGAGAAACCTCCATAAGCGAAAAAGAGATTGCGGTCCCTTGAACTCCCAATTATCCAGGTTTGACTGTACCAGGTATTCTGTTCGAAGAGTGAATATAGTTTCATTCATGCTTCAAAGACAATTGATCTAACCAAACTTTCTGCTGATCTGTCATACCAGGTATTCTAGTTTAAGCAGACTCTAGTGACAGCTCAACATTTCGGTGTATTAATAATATGAAGGTTGACACCTAGAACTTTCAAAACGAAACCCTTCTACGAAATCAGTGAAGAAAATAAGAAAGTTGTAATTAATTGGTTAATTATTCAGTAATTGATTTTGTATATTTTTAAACATTCAAGGGCTTTTTCGGGTTCGAAAATTTCCCAGAGAGCAATTTGTTCATTCAAGAGTGAATAAAGTTACTTCGGGAGATTTTTATTGTTCCGAAATTGCGTTTTAAATAAAAACAAAACTTTGTTTAAACAAAAGAAAAACGCTAAGTAAAGGTTAAATTGATATTTTATAGGTACATCATTAATACAAGAAGCTTTTATAAGGAAAATAACAATTTTAGGAAGGATAAGAGCTTTCGAAATTTGTTGTGTTTTTTTTTATATAGAAGTTTAAAAATTTGATTTTAAAACTGTCCTTTGAGAAATGGACACAGGACAGAAGACCTGTGTCATTAAGTCCTGTGAACTTGAAAACGATTTTGTTTTCAAAATTTCATCAAAATTTGTTTGAATTTCATCGTTATGGGATTTGGAAAATTTTGTTAAATTTTTTAATAGACATTTATTTAAAAAGAAACATTTATTTAAAAAGAAACTTTTATTTTTCTTTTCATTTAAGACAACAAATATAAAGTGAGGGACACAATTTGGTCCCCATTAACGAGGGAACTCGGGAAAAGGGTTAGAAGCGTTTGTAAATCATGCCTTTCGGTCCTTCCGTTGAGAATTTCTGTTTTATTGAATTTTCTGCAAAGTTACCGGAAAATTGTTTTAATCAAATTTTCAAATCAACCCGTCTCTTGAGATTGAATCAAATTTGAAAAGGATTGATTTGGTTTGGGAAAGCTGAAAACGTCAAACTGACATTTCGAAGTTTCCACATGCGGTTGTGTCTAGACTAATGTGCATCAGCTAATGGAACAATAATTTAATGTGCCTCAGCTAATGTGCATCGGGTTAAACTTATATGAATCAAGCGCAAGCATTCCCGTGTGAAAATTTTTGAGTGATCGAGTGAGTTTTAATTGTTTCCTACAAAATTAAAACGACGTTGGCTATTAAAAGTTCTACGATGTATTACCGTAACGAAGCTTTTCAAGTGTCAAAAATTATAAAAATTTAAATTCATTCAAATACCCGGAAATGTTTCATTTAAATAAAAGGTTTTCCTTGTAGCCACTTCATGTTGAAAATGAAAAATCACCTGTTTCCCATAACTCAAACCGAAAATTTTAAGCCGATCTGACAAGACGCAGAAAATTATCGCCAGCCAAAAACCTGAAACCGTAATCGGTAGCAGGCGAAGTGCGTGTAACTACACCTTTAGGGTGTTTTGCACGTGACGTACGGAAGGTGTTTGACTTCTATATTTGACGTGCAGGTGATTTGGGCAGTTGCAGTTAAGGTACTAATTGCATTTGCCCTTTAATTTTAATTATTTCAATTTCGATTAAATATTCTTATCAAACATGTAAAACCATCTTCAGAAAATTTTTATTTAGTGTTAACACATGAAGGTTGAATGTTTCAGGTTAGGTTTGACAAATTGACAAAAATAAATGAAAGAAATTCACTTGGTTACACGAACATTTCTTTCTTCATTCGTTTCCCATCGATACTTGAATTAGATTACATGTGTGAGTAGTTCTGAATTAGATTACATGTGTGAGTAATTCTGGACGGAATGGTGCAAGAGTACGATGCGAGCTCCGCATTGATTGTCAAATTGATTTCGCAAAAACTCGAAAAATCAGAAATTTTTCTGTACAGTTAATGTTATTATTATTATATTAAACGCCATTTTTGGAATTCAATAAAAGTGTTGCAAGTTTTAATTACATAATTATAACATCCATTAAAATTAGTCAGATAAGTACTAATCCATGAAATGAGAATGGAAACTCACCGAATCCGTTAACATAACCACGATCGTATATCCGTTTTTCTCATAACTGATTAGTCAATTCTTACTATATCCTAGTTACTTATTTTTGTAGCTCATTTGTTAGCAAATTTATTAAATAATTTTAAAGTAAAAAATTTGATTTATGTTGAGGCACCTACATTTGCATGAGCCTCCACGTGTATGTACACAATGTAGAAAGTAACAAAATCATATAACAAAACCTAAAGAGTAATAATTTTTTTTGTAAAATAATATTAACATTTGAACATAAAATTCACCTCCGAAAATATTCATATATTCATGGAAACATTGAGTTTATGCAACCTTTAATATTTTTCCTAGGAATATTCCTTTTTCCACATGTCTCATTATTCTTCATTTATTATTTTATTAAAATGCTCCATTTTCTTTGCTTTCTCCAACCTTAACCTTTCAATTAAAATAAGCAATTTACATTTACAAAACAATTAACACGTTTAAATACGAGTCTTGACGAGTTGTCTGATATGACTCTCATTCCATGAAAGTTTGATCAATATCAACAGGAGGTCAAAATCAATGTTTCCATACTGGTTTCAAAGTGACCAATGAAAACGATCAATTTGACAACTTGATTAACCATATTGATTTCATTCCTTTTGTTATTAGTTCATGTGTGTTTACATGAAATGAAAGGATATATCATGACGCGTAAAGGATACAAATGCCAAAACAGAATCCAAAATAAACCGGTTAATGTCAAATCCATTCGATATTTGTAAATATTTTATAATTATTAAATTGTTCATGACGAACATTGGTGTATGAAATAAATTTCAAATTTCCAAAATCAAACGAAAATCGATAGTGACCCTCGCCTGATTTTTTGGAAATTAGTAACTGAAAATAAATAAAGAAAAATTACGGCCATTTTGTAATAAACGCGCCATGTTTGATTTTTCAAATCGAAACAAAAGAAAAATTCGTTATACTCCAAAAGAAGTTTTTAAAACCAAATCAAGTTTACCTGCATTATTGACCTCAAAAGCATTCAATTTGATTTTGAGGCTTTTTGAAATTATAAAAATCATGTTTCACGTAAATAATGGAACTTAATTTCGATAAAAATTAGTTTGAGCTTAATTGCATTGTACATGGAAGCTGCATTTACCAACAAAATATATTCAGGTCATGGTGGGTTTTTTGTTCTTCTCAAAGTGATTATTGGAAATTGGAGTTATAAAATTGTTATATTTCTTGATATAGATATAATAGACAACTCCTTCTGCAGGATTTTTGATTTCCTCAAAGCGTTAAATTAGCAATAATCGAGCTGTGTGTAGCACGAAAACGCGTTAACGTTGCGAACGTGAAATGATAAACGTTTTTATTTCTTCATAAAAATAAATAAATCATTTACGATCATAAAAACGAAACATTTTCAAATCTTAAATGACTTTCAGGATATTCCAGAAAGTGAGAAAAACCTTTTTACGACAATTTGTATTCAGGACGATGCTATTGTGGAATAAGGAGCAAATTAAACATGTTTTGTTATATTTTTTCGAATATGATTTTCTAAAACACAAACATGTTATCACGTTATCCATGAAATAAAATGTATTATATTTGAGAGAATCATGTGTTTCGTTTTATTGCATTCCGAAAATGAGTTAAAAACTCTATAATGACGATATGATAATAGCTAGAAATGTAAAATTCAAAAATTCAACCAACACGTGCTGAAATCCCATTGGGGTACACAGTGCTATTCATTTGATAAGGAAAATTTGAAATTTCATAACCAACCGCCCTGTGTCCTGTATATTGTATATTTCTTGTTGGTGTTATACAGTATAACCTCCATAATTGAAGGGTTTTAATTCTAAAGGATCTAAATGCCAAAAATTCAAAAGTCAATATTTTTAAAAATATACAATGCAATCTAACTGCCAAGCGCAATAATTTCCAAATTGATCCAATCACCAGTTTCTTTTAAAATTTTATCCACACACAAATAAAGTTGTGACGGGTTCTAAGTGCCAACGAACTCTCACGCAAAAGTGTCTGTGTCTAGTCTGTAAAAAATGGACGCTACTCGTATGTCACGATCGTATCAGTGACAAGAACATTCAAAGAGAACGCAGCTAGCAAAATAATTTTGTTAGATTATTTTAAAAGAAACAGACGATTGGCACTTAGATTGTATTGCATATTCTTAAAAATATTGACTTTTGGTTTTTTGGCACTTACAGCCCTTAGACTTGATAGACGCAACTCCTCAATAAACGCAACTAGTTGAGGTCAAGTACATGGAGAGCAAGGAACCCAGTTGAAAATTTCAGAATTTTTTGACAAGGAATATGATATAGCGTATATCATTACTTTCATCTTTCCTAGTCAATTGACATGTGTTACTTGGTTACAGCAACAACCTGAGTTATTACACAAGCCACAGTTTCCTTTAGTTGCGTTTATCATAGTGGTACTGTATATGTACGCGGAAGGATCAATTACAGGAAACGTTCAATATTGAAATGCGAATTGTAGATTTGAAGTGCTATTCATTATCTGAAAGGAATTCCGAATTAGTATTCAACCGAGATTTGTTCTCGTCAATTTTGATTTACGCACGAACGGACAAATGGCTTTCCAGCTGTGTGGGGGTTATGCTCTCGAGTCACTAATTTCTTTGTTAAAGTTAGCTTTTCAAGCACTTATCACATTATATTCGGTCAATTAACCAACACTTCGAATCGAACAACTCAAATTGGTTTATGTATCTCCAACAAATAAGGATTACAAGGAATCTTCCTGAATTTCATACATACATGAAACTTCAAGCAAACAGTGCTGACGAATGCGACAAAATGAAAAACAAGTATCAACAAGTGCCATTTTGCTTTTCATTTGATAACTTTCTGAAAAACTGACCTACTTAACTTGCAAAATTCTCAATACATCACGTACAAGTATTTCGGTCATTCAAGTTGTATTCCGTTTCAATTCAATGTAAACACGTACCATTAGCATCCCCCCATTTATTTTGGAGCAATTATTTTTCTCTTCCCCATCATTTTGTACCAGACAAAACAAATTTTCTGATTATGAAATAAGAAAAAATTAAAATCAAATCCGGTCAGTCTGCTGATCGCGTCATCAGCACATGGTTTGTGTCATCGATATGAGATTGCGGCGAATTCAATTTTGAGTTGAAATTGAATTGATTCGAGTTGCAGTCAAGATTTTGAATTAATTTTGTTAAAAACTTTTTCATAAATGACGATCAGCAGATTTTCTTGGCCAAATCTGCAGCTATGACATTGACACAAAAAACTTGAATTATACAATAAAGTGAAAGTTTTGTGGATTAAAGCTTTCTTCGAAATAAAACAGGAAATCCAGACGCGAAATGAATCAGCAGTTCAACACGGAAACGTTTTTCAATGATGAATTTTTGAGAAACGTTTCAATTCCAAACGAATGTTAACTTATTAATTAAACTTAAATTAAATAAATCAATTCGTGTGACAGAGAAAATAATGAAAATTTTCCTTATAAAGTCAATATCACTCAAATAACCCTCACGTCGTGTCAAACTTTGAACTAGTTTTTCACGAATTCAAGTTCCATAATTCACGTCGCGAACTAGTTATTCGTTTGTGAGTCATTTGTTCAATTAAAATTTTCCGATTTAATTAGTTACATTTCTTTATCTTTATTTGAAATTGATCATCTAGTAACCTTGGCAGTCCTGTCACGATCAGGATCATTGGTTCAATTTCCATTGACAAAACACGAGAGGAATGTTAGCAGGCAGACACAAAGTAGGTCGCAGGACGGGGATTTTAATTACTTAACCATTAAAACTTCGATCAATTAACCAGTTGAACGATTTCCGTCTATATTTATGCTGAAATTTGCATATTTACGTAAAAATGAAGAAAACCACAGAGATGAGTTTCGTTACTAACCGAATTTCCCTGTGTTGAGATGAAGGAAACTGAATTTTCTTTAAGCTTATGCGTTACACATTTCAAACAGCTTTCACTTTTTTCATCTTATTTGTTAATTAAATGCGACAATTTGTTTATTTAGCGCCTTTAAGGAAACCACGAGCTGAATGTGATGAAGGAGAAAATTTCACTTAGTGACAGTTTGTGGCTTTGGATGAGGGTGGAACATCTTGTTCGTAATTTGTTGCTAACTGTTAACTAAGTATTATTTCAATAATTAACCTATCAATAACAATTACAATAACAGAAACTTAACGTTTGGAAATCACCTCATGTGTCTCAACAAATCAAACTTTAGAGGCGTGGCGGATAATCGAAATGACGGATAATGGAAAAGTTCTAAAAGGAAAAAATCAAAAGAAATATTCAATGTGATGGTGAAAAGCCGGTTAATCTTGACTCCTTAAACTGTGCAATCTTCTCAAAGTCAATGCGTTCGTTTTGTCATTTCCTTCTTCTCTTTTATACTAATCTGTGATTTTTTGAATATTGTGAAGACATCTACGACATTTTCTGTGACGGATATAATCTTTAAAATTATAAAATTAAGAAAAATGTCCATGCACGTGCCACATCTAATTAACACTTGAATATCATTATGGAAAAAGTGAAATTTGTTTTAAAAGAAATTTTTTACGATCAAAACTTTGTGAAACAGAATTGCATTACAAGAATTCTAAAACAAGAAAATCCCAAAATTGTTAATTAGTCTGATTTGAAAACGTTTTATCAAAAATTCATGAGGCTTTTTTTATAGGTACAAACTTTAAGGCATCCGAAATTAAAACAGAATCTTAAGTTTTTACAGAATCCTTGATATTTTGTTAAAAGTATCTATTGGCTTGCTACTCAATCATCTTGCATTGATTAAGTTGTTTTCATTTTTCTCATTTTTGTAGTTCAAGGAATGAGCTTTTAGCAAATATAAGCTGCTTCGATGGTCCACGTGAGAAACCATGAAAAATTTATGATTAATGCGGCACATTTATTGAGGGAAAAAATTTTTGTTAATTAATAAGCTAAAAAATAATAAGCTAAAAATCACAAGGTTTCACTCGCGATTTATTTTCCATATCCTCGCTAATTCGAGTTTTTATGATTTCTTGGGATTTTTTCGCAATAAATCCGAGATTTTCGATTTCATCTCTTTAATCAATGTAAAAGTATTAATTGAATGAAACTCTTGATATGATTTGTTATATCTTATTGTTAAAATACAAATTACATATTCTGTAGTATGTATAACTTAAATCTGTAACCTTCACAACGATACATGTGTATCAATTGTGGCACAATAATATCCCATACGTTTACCCGATGCAAATTAGCACTCGATACAATCTGGGTTAAGATAACTCCACTTGACAAACAGTTGAGCTAGAAATATCCAGATAACCCATGATTTATTCTCCTTGTCGCGTTACATTTTATTCAAAACTTTTAGTTAATTTCATCTGAAAATTTAAAATCAAGTAAAATATGAGGGATTTGTGCAATTTAGGATTTAAAAAATCCAGTATAACCTCGATAATGGCAACACTTGATAGTCGCAACAAGCCGTGATCCAGCACATAAAGTGGTAGGGAACCCAGTTGAAAATTTCAGACTTCTCCAGGAAAGAATAAGATACATATATTTATGAACATATAACAATATATATAGAGTTATAGCAGAAATATACTTATATATCACTGATATACCAGTGATGCATATATCGCTTTATTTCTTCCTTCCTTGCCATTGAAATGTGTTTCTTGGTTATTGCAACAACTTCACTTATTGAGTTGCGCTTATCAAGGTTGTACTGTATACAAAAATCGAAGGAAACGCATATAAATGTGAAGTTGGTAAAAGTTTGTTATCTATCGAGTGCAAGTCTGTGGTGTTCTTTTGCTACTTTATGTTTGCATTCGATAGCATTTACCAGAAGAACACAAGTTGCACCACATTTGATAAATACTTGAACTAGAAACATTAAGATGGCGTCAGTATGATTCATACTTTTAGAATTTGATTCAAAAGAGATGACAATTTTGCGTTGATTCCAAATAAAACATTCATGAACTGTGAATCTTACGTGTCAGCTTTACTTGACTGAAGTTGGTAAATGGTTGCCAAATCTTTTACCATGTATCAATGGAAAAACCGGTTTGTTGTTTTTGGAATTTAGTTTTGCACTCGATGGCAATTACCAAAAGAACTCTTCAACTAAAAATTGTTTTTCATAATTTCAAGGAGTTTCTCGTTAAACAGGAGTTGTGTTATACACTGTATGAATAATATTTAGTAATATCGAACTCAATTAATTTTCGAAATAAAATTCAAAATCTAAAAATAGTTGAACAGAAAAATTGCATTTTATTCTTAAAATTGAATTTTACGCGATTTTCGATTTTCAACCGAAACTAGGTCAAGTCGTAATTTTCCACTCACACAATGATGGGAACACAACGTTCATGTAAAACAAGTGTGTTGGTGGTCGCTGCACGTGTGTTTGGGTGTGAGAACTGAAATGTTAAATCCGACTTAATCTGTAAGATCATATCATTAAAGCCTGAATCAGGGTAAGGGTTTAAGGATGATTTGCTGAAGATTTTCATTTGCAAGCTAACATTTGGCGTACGCGTGTACCGAGGGAACACGAAAGAGCGTGAGAAAATCGAGAAAGAGAACGAAACACTCTTACCCAATGCGAAAGAGTGACTCATGGAACTGCGCATGAATGCGGTTTGTTTGCTCGGTTTCAAATGAAATAATCTCAAAATTAAAGCTTTAACGTCTTAAAGAAATTTCCCTTTCAAACCCCCGGAATCACGAGAAAACAAAATCCACCCACAATAACCCAAACACATCCACTTTGACTTCACACAAACTCATTTCTATATAAATATGTATGAGATAAACCCCACTAGACTGCGCGTGTATACTATAATGACAGATTGCCTCCGTGTGACATGGAACAAAATGAAAACGAAAAATCGTGTCACTGTCAGTGGGTTAGTAGGCCACGGCGTTATCGAAAAATTTTCAAGTGACGCTTTTGAGCTTTCGTTTTCACTTTTCATGAAATTGATTTTGTTGAACTGAGTTGATTGAGTGTACACTAGTGGAATTAATTCTGGACACTTTTGTAAAACGTTATGTTTTTTAAAGTTAAGATGATACCCCATTGTAATTTGTACTATTCTTTTTTAAACTATGATTGTTTTTCTCATTATTACAACATAAATTTCTGTTCATTTGTTTTCCCTTTTTCTTTTACAAAAATCGTTTGAAATTTTTGAGGAACGGCCACACGGAAATTCCCGTTATTCCAACGAGGCAATCTAGGAATTTCATTTTCCTGCATTTTATGTGTTTGAATTTTGAACTGACTAGTTGGATTAAGTTGGGTTAAAAAAATGCTGTTGAGATCATATGAAATAAATACAATCATAATGGATATGTAACAAATAAATGAAGAATTTATAAATTTTTTAAAAGTATCCAGAATTAATTCCACTACTGTACCTAAATGAAATTGAAAATGAAATTTTCAAAATTTATTTTTTAACACTTTTCGTGGCAAGTGTAGACAGAACTCACGAAAATTGTTCACCTTGAGCAAGGAATAACCAAAAACAAAACAGATTTTATTCAAAATTTTAATGTTTATTCATCAAGAGGAACCTTTAAAACGCATCTAGTCCTCCTTGACCGCATTCGGTTGCATTTAAAACAAGTTGAACAAAAAATTTCTTAAAAATTCCGCTCCGAACCGAGCTCTCAATTTCCTTTCAACAATTTCGTTAATTACTCAAACTTGTACTTGATTTAAAAAATAAAAACTCAAAAGAACTCAAAAACCTGTCCTTGTTTTTTCAAAATTTCGAATCCTCTTTTTCAATTTTCAACTTTTGCTTTCAACCAAAGTTGAACAAGATTTGTTCACACTCAAGACGAGATTTTCCTAATCTCGGTTTGTGTGTTTGTTATCTCATGCAGCAATCCAACACCTGCCAAATCAACAAAATCACAAATGTTCGATTGCGTGGGAATGGAAATTCTTGGAAGATTTCTTATCACAACAACACACACGCAATTGTGTGTCGTCCACAAGAAACAATTGAAACAATCCAAAATGACAAAAATTAATTGACAAAAATCCATTGAAACACGCAGTGATGCAATTTGATTGACGCAACACGAAGATAGTGTCAACTCGTCTTTTCAAATGTTGACAATTTGTTGAATCAATTTTCTTTCATTTTCTCACCTTTTGCAGTTGAAAGGTGCAGCGATAAATTGAATGGATAATTTTGCGCGTAATTGACGCACAGTCTGAAGGAACGTTCGCATCCCAACGACAACGTGAAAGTGATTTTTTATCCCCTTCTCACCTATTCAATTTAGTCTCCATTCAAAATATCAAAATTTGACGTTTGTCATAACCCGTAAATGCGCTTAGCCATCTAGAAGATTTTTTTGAAGTGAATGGAACGCAGCAAGAAAAGTTTGTTCTGCAGATTGTGGATATTTGTTGAGAGGTGTGAGCGATTCAAGCCTAATTTTCAACTTAACCATTGAAACAATAAGCACAGGAATGTTTGTTGCATAAATTATGAATAATTAGTTTCATAACATAAGGCACACGACTTAGAGGAAAACTTAACAAATGTTTTCTCAAATGTTGACAACGACCAGTCACGTTACGAGTTATTAAAATTCAGTACAGATCTGCATTAGACCCATTCCTCTTGTTAATACTCGTACAATTTCAATGACTTTGCTCATTCGGAAATGTAAATGAAATTTTTAATTTTAACATTATAATTTGTTTTATTTGTTTCTGTTTCACCACTCACAAGCACAACTGCAACATTATAATTCGTCTTAAGTTTTATTTATTTTTTGTTATTTCTTCTTAAGTTAATTTTATTTCATTTCTTGTTCAAAATTTATTTTTGATTTAGGTCAAGTACAAACCGAAATAAAATAAAATGAAAAATCAAAACAAGACATGCGAAAAACTAAAATGAAAAGTAAAATGTAAAAAATCAAATTTCGCTTTCAGCGTTTTTTAACATTTAAAAATGTTAACGAATTTTCAACTTTTCTGTTGTTATTTTATTTTGTTTTTTTATTTTAGTTCTTATGTGTGAACTTGGAAGCGAAACACGTTGGGCATTTTATTCGCAAACAGTGACCCTGACGCTTTTGACGGTTGAAAGTTTTGAAACTTCATTTTCATCGGACGTTGATGGCTTTGCATTTTGATTTCATGCAGATTATATCACAAAATCAATAAGATATTCCATAGGCATAATCAGTTTCAAGAGTTTAGAAGTTTGAAGGAACGTTCACATCATAAGTGAGAGCTCGTCACTCTTCGCTCATCGGTACAAGAACAACGTGAGAGTGATTTTTTATCCCTTCCCCGCCTATGGAGTGAAGCATCATTCCATCTGTTGCATTTTCAAGAAGTACTTTTTGGTTCAAAACAAGGATATGCGCCTGTTGTGAGAAAGTGGAAACATACAAAGTGGAAATTCTTGATGCATCACTCCATATGTAAGAAAGTAACAAAACCCACCTTCACTTTAGGATGGGTTGGCACGTGTTCTGATAACCGACAACCAACAAATACTTCTTATCCAGACTGTAGATGGTGTTAAGGGTCTGATTCTATTGTAGTTGATCTACTCTTTGATGTGTCACATTATGTATTATAATATATTGCAATATGTTTCAATCTCGAGATTGGTGTTTTCGCACTTTCCCAACAAATAGTTTTGAGAGGATTGCATGTGACGTAATGGAGGGGAAATGAGTTCGAGATCGAAAAATGTTACTAGACAAATTTGTTCCAGCAAAGTCGAGGTTAGGGATAAAACGATACCACTACTCGATTCAGTATCGGTTGTAAAGCATCGATGCTTACCCGCTATCGACTCAAAATTATCGATATCTACTCGCTTCTTTTGCAACATCTCATTCGCTTTAAATAAACAATCATTCTCAATTATTCCCTTAATTCCATCATTATTATTCAATTAATTATTCCCTGCTTTACACCGTTTTTGATCTAGTCTTCGTGGGTTATCAACTGGGAGAGGTCCATTTGTTATCACAACTTTTCACCAGTATCGTTTCATCCCTAGTCGAGGAACTTGAAAAATTCTGTCACAACTGTCAAAGCTGTCAAATTTTCAAATGACTCCGCTGCATGTTATTCAAAAGCTTTTCAAACTTTTAATTTTCCTTCGAGTAAATCTAGAAAGATCTATAGTGATTTGTTTCAATTAGATATTGAAGAAAATTCGAGAATTAGTATTTGGGGAAAGCTCCACGAAATTTCCGTCAATTTCACTTTCAGCCGGCGACAGAAAAGTTTTGTTTAATTTTTTTTATCCCCATAAAATATCAACATTTCACCCAAACACACACAATCATATACCGAATACTAAGCTTTTACTTCGGTCCACATTAAACACACAAATTACCTGAGAAATTCGTGTCAGTGGGCCAAGGACGAATGAGCAACCGCAATTGAGGAGAGCTCGTCGTAAAAGTAATTCTCTCTCTCTCTCTGGTATATTTAAATAAATATTTTTTTTATTTTTAAATTTTTCCTCTTCTTTCACTTTTATCTCGTTCTCGTGCATTCGTTACAACGAAAGCGATTAAACAAAAATTGAAAGAATTCATTTGATGACAGTGGTGGACAGAAAAGGTGAACGCGAAAGTTGAAAAGTTTTGTTCAGTGACGATTCCAATAGGAAATTTATATCTAACATGAATAAATTGTTACTATCTAGTATGTATCGTTTCCTTCAATTTAAGCTTCTGCATCTCAAATGAAGTTTATTTGAAATTAAAATTTTTCATAATTTTTGAATGCAAACGCGTGAAACAGAACGGAACGAAATTTGTTTGGAACAAATTGAAGACAATAAAACAAAATGGCTGAACAAATTCAAATTTGAATTTCAAATTTTCATTTTCTTCTTTTTCTCATCACTTACTTACGTAATTTCACTTTTGTGCTATGAAATTTTTCGTTCTCTTACTTTGAGAATTTGTTTGTTTTCGATATTTAAAAGGAAAAATTCAAAATTTTCCTGCGCATATTCGATGTTTCCCGTGCTAAACAATGAAAAATTCCAATTGTTGCTTGTCATCAAAAAACGGTTTTATCGTGGGTTTTTCCGAGTGAATGTGTGTGTGAGACTAACACACGAAATTGTGTCATGATTCACGAAGGTGTCCTTAAAAATACGTTTTCACAGAACACTTGAAACCGGAAAATCAAACATCCTTGACATTGATTTCTTCCGTTTGAGTTTAAATGGAATTTAGGTTAATCGACATATTGATTTTAACAACGTTTACTGCAAACGAGGTATGCAACGAATAGAATGCACAGGATTCGCAAAAGCGCAACTCTTCACTATTTCAAAGTCAGGAAAATTCGTTCGAAAATGTGAACGAAGCGAATCAGTTTCAGAAGAAGACGAAACAAATTTACAAATCACAAAATAAAGGAAGGGATAGCTAAGCGATGATTGTGTATATAGAAAACAAAACCCCGTTGTTGAGGGTGATCCTCTCAATTGAATCGTCAGAATGAAAAGAGAAAGGGGAATGAAAAAATTGAAATAACTTACTCATCGACATCGACGAGCCTTGTTTGCGATAACCTAGATTTGTATTCAATTAGGATTAATTAGGCACACGGCCATTCGATGAAAGTAGATTTCAGCTTAACCGGCAACTAATCAATACAACTGCAGCGGAATTGATTTTTATGAATTGCAATAATTATTATCTCCATGCAATTAATGAGATAATCACCTTCCGTTGCTTTTCAATCCAAGCGATTTTGTATTCAACTTTGGTTGATTATCGGTATGACAGTAACGAATTGCAATTCTTACAGTGGGTGGCCAAATTATTACAGCCACTTTTACTTCCTAGGATTTTTGTAAATTTTCAACTCTCTCTATTACTATGCAAACTTTTACCCGATATATTCCGAACAATTTTAAGTGATATATAAAATGTTTAATCGTGAGAAACGGTTTTGCCTACATAAAAGGACTCTTCTGCGGATAGCTTTTAGTATATTAAATGAAATAGTGTAACTGCATTTAAGGCTAAAAATCAATTATCATGACATCAATTATCCTTATATTACATTATAAGGAATAAATAAAGGAGCATTCGAAATAAAGTTTATTTCACAAGACAACTCTTCCGTGTTCCAAAAGTGCAACTGGCTCTAATAATATGGCAATCCACTGTACTATCTCCAAATTGACAAGTTTCAAATCAACGCATTGTCAAAATGTCATCTGTGTCTTAATCGGAATCGAAGCCGCGTCCTTCTGCTTTCCGGGCAGATGCTTTTACCAATACACGAGCACATTTTCTTTCCTTTCATGTTCCCACACATTTACACATTTCCATATGCTAAATATTTTCATCATTTCGTTTACCAACGTTTACCCATTTGGTTTGACTTATAACTGTCATTGAAAAGAGTATTGAAATGGTAATCGAAATGAACATTTGTACTGAAATGACTCCAATTAGCACTTTTGTTGATTATGAAAACTTTCGTTCCATTGCCAAGAGTAAGTGAAATTTTCCACTGACGAGTTTGACATTCACGTGAAATTTTCAATTGAAAGCTTCAGAGCTTCAAAGGCGAAAATTCGAATATTAAATAATTTCCAATTTGAATTCAATTGACAACAATGTTGATGTTTGTTGTTGATGTTGTTTTTGTTGTTTTTGTTGTTTTCCTATGCAAAACCCTCACGGTCAAATTGTATTCTAGTGTAGTAGGTCTGGGTTAAGCCGGGGGAATTGAAAAGTGTGTCAGTGTCATCGACGGCGTCTACAAAATGAAAAAATTAAATATGGCGACGAAGAAAATACAGTGAAGAGCGAGAGGGAATGACTGTGATTTGCGTTGCTGCTATTTCCATCATCTGCATCGGCGCAAAGTGCATTCTCTATACAATGTTGTGTGTGAATGCAATTTGCAATTTACAATTTGCAATTTGTGATTCGTGTGTTTTGTCTCAGACCATGAATTGCATACAAGGTGATGCAAAAAGCTCGAATTGCACTTTTTAAATAAACAAAATTTAATAATGGAAAGTAACATTTTTATGATCATTTATCCCTCCTGCAAACACCCTCGTTTGTTCAATGCACATGCACATATGCAATTCTGCTGCAAATCAGGTCAAGTTTATTGGGTTTCTGGTTAAATGGGTCAAGTTTATATTTTGGCTGTTGAGATTTTTTCGTGTCACGGTTGCGCAAAATCAATTCAATACCCTTGACTTTATCCGTTTTCACCTTGGAGGCGGCTTTAATTTGGGAAAATTTAACAAATCCTTATTGAAGAAACCAAAATCCTCAATTTTATAAAATTTATTTCGAATTTTATTTTAATCCACAAGCAATCAAACATTTTCGGAATTTAAATCCGAGAAACTTTTAAGAAAACTGCAAAGTGTCATGGCGATGGCGCCCTTCAACCTCATTCAACTTTTGTTGATGTTAAAAATTTCTCAACATGAATTTCTACCACTTTGAATTCCAGGTGTCAAAATTTAGACAAGAAAACCAATTCGCACAGCCTGTCAAATATATTGGAACGATTCCAATGAAATTCCAATGAATCAGATTTAGCATGAATTCGCAGACGCCCTTAATATGGAAAAGTGCAAATATGTTTTCCGACTTGAAACTGTGGCGACTCAAATGTGTGGGAACATGAAAGGAAAGAAAATGTGCTGAAGGACGCGGTTTCGATTCCCGGTCACGAGTCACTCAAAATTTTCTAATTTCATATTCCACAAAATAGCAGCATAACTGACATCTGTGATCCATTGAGGCAATTAAAATGATTTCTTCAAATTTTCGAAGATAGATGACGCCACTGTGTTGATTTACCTCCAAAATAATTTTTTAAAACAAATAAAGCTCAACACATGTGTCATGCCGGTGGAAAACCAATGGAAAATATATGCAAGCAATTGGTATTCATGACATTCCAATGAGATAACAGAAACGCGAATAAAAACGCCGCAAATTATGTAATGCGAAAACAAAATGGCTAACGTTACGTGAATTAGAAATGTGTAACGAAAGAGTAAGAGTGAAAAGGAGAGAGAAAAAATCACTGGTAGACATTGACCCACTAACACACTAACCATGACTGAGTTTTCCATTTTCTCTCAATCTTGTAATAAGTTTATTATTATTACTACTATTGTTGTTATCAATTTTCCTTCAATGTCGCTTTGTGTTCGCCAATAGTCGTGCCTGGCAATCGGCAGACCTGCTAATGGAGTCGTTTATTTTTGCAATTACTTTCCGCACACAGTCAAGAAAGTAAACCGATAATTGGACTGTGTGAGTGTTGGTGGTGGAGCACATGAAGTGCCATGGAGACGGAGCAGGAGCAGACTTGAATGTTTCAGTTTTTAAATTGCGATTAATTAATTAGCGCTAATCAGTGTTAATTGTTTGTTTTAGCTTTTGGATTAACTCAATCAACTGGGGAGCTTGCACTCATTTGGGGCACACTTCCTCTTCGACGGATTGTGGGGATTGCATTCCGTTCACGTGGAGATCCACGTGGCTATCTTAAAATGATTTCTGAATTTATAACATCACTTGGTACCACTTCAATTTAATTATGATTAACCAAACTTAATCTAATAGCCGGTAGATGGCATTATTCCATGATTGAATTAAAACGCTAGAAGTTGCTGCTGACTGTTACCTTATTATTAATATTTTGGATGACAATCTTAATATATAAAATCCAAAGGGTCGGGAAGCACAAAATGAATTTCATTCACGGAGAATAGGATTCACTCTCTGAAAGCGGGGAAAATTTATTTTATGTAGATCAAACACAGAATGAATTTCTCTCCGCTTCCTGGAAACGATTTTCATTCTCCGGAGAATGGGATTCACACTCAAACGGGGAAAATTCATTTTGTACATGACGTCATACATATCTATTAACTTTCGCCGGTATTACGGGCTTTTTTCTAGTACAGAAATAATTGTCTAATCATAGTGTCGATGACACAAAAGGAAATTACTGTTAACTGATTACCACAAATGCTATTATCGAAGTTATATAATAAAATCATTAACTCCGTTTGTACAAAACTAATGGCGGTTTTGTGGTTGTGAAGACATTGTTTCTAATACTTGCTGCAAATCTAATTATGAATAAACGAAATGTAGTTCATGATCAAATTGTCACATGCTGTCACATAATACCACAATTTCCTTGATAACAATTACTGTGACTCGATTTGGTTTGCAAAAAGAAAATCATTTCAAGTGTTTCTCATTCATTTCATTGTTTGTGATTATGATTATCCTAAACTAAAGCAGAGAAAACCCTCTTGGGATCAATGGTTAGATTTTGAAGTGGTTCTTCCACGATCATCAAGTTCAATTGGTTTAGAGGTCTTTGATCCGTTTGGGAAATCATTCTACCAACAGAGATTCATAATTAAAGCTTACAGTTTAGTCACCTGATCGCCCTGCTGCTAGCCATCCAGAATTTGAAAAGGATCAAGGAAATTTCATTTCTGGAAGAAGCTTTTACAAGAAAGAAAAAATTTTGGAGAATTTTCTTTGAGCTTTTTAAAGTTAAAGCAAATTGAAACAATTGAATTCACTTCAAGTGTCTACTTAAAAGCTTAAGTGTAAATTAATTTAAAATTTCAAACAATTTACGAGCTTTTCCTCTCGAACGAAAATTTTTCCATCCACCACAGCTTTTCGGATCTTCACAGTCCACGATCCGTCTCGAGGCATTCCGAAGATAATTCACCGACTGAGCGACTTGTATTGATCGAGCGCGCTCAGACAAGCTTGAGTAATGACGTCTTAATGAGCTTTTCTTGATACAGGGATGCACAACATTTTTGAATTATTTCAAGTGAGTGTTAAGTTACTAACTTCCAGTTATTGCAAAGCCTTCAATCACGATTACACTGTTACACTGCGTTACACAACAAATATGTGTGCAATGAAATGCAATTTCTATGAAACTTTAAAGTTTTCCACAATTTTCCAAGAATGCAATTGAACAAAGGAACAATTACTTGAAATTTCCATGACGTCACTCAAAATAATAACCACAATTTGCGTAAACTACAAACCACGAAACGATACAAACGTGGGGGGCGACTGCCATGACACTGCATTGCCAGCATTTAATGCAAATTTTTCTTCCCCCCATTTTCGAAATAAAAATGAAATTTTTCAAGAAAAATAAAATAAATATTTAACTGCAACAGGAAATCCAATTGGATTTAGTCAGTCAGTAAGTCAGTCAGTTGCAGCAAACGCATTCACACACACTTGTAATGAAAATGACAACAGTGCAACAGTGAATTGAACATTAACATTGACATTGCCAACATTGGCACGATCATGATCGTTCAATTTGAATTCAACGGAAAGTTGAAAAGTTCTATTTTTCGAAATGGGGTTGCTTCTGTACTTCATACTACACATGTACTAGTATCTATGTACTGTGTGCAGTGGATCTTGAGATCGATCTACATTCTACACCATAGAAATGCACAACACATTGAACTACATAAATATTTAATTTTAGATATTCCCACACGATGTTGTTTGTTGATACGGCGAAAAATGATCTCCACGCTCCACGATCGGATTCATTTAAGATTCAAGAGGTGAAATTTCTAATATCATATAAAACAAATATCATTTATGTCACTAACCACACATAGAACAACTTTATCAATTAAGTTTAATTAATTTTATTAAGCTCTTAGTGTGAATTTAATGATAATTGTCTCATTAATTTGTCATAAAGCTGAAGAAAATTGCAATTTGAGTCACATGCATCATGTGTAGTGAAGTGTGGCAACTACGCACAAAATTATTTTTCTACTTTTTATTTTTGGTGCAGATCTGCATTCTGCAGCCAGTATTGATCAGTCGTTGTTATCTGGAAGGTCAGTTACTCGTGAACGGAAATCGCATTCAACAAGAACGCACACGAACGTAACCTCAAAGTTGAATGGTAATTGAAAAAAAAATTCAAGTTCCAAAGAAATCAGCAACAATTGCAAGTCCGTGTTTGTCCGTGCGATCAGCTCGTGATCCTCCAAAAAGAACAGAACAGTGACAGTGACTGTAAAATTCTGTGTAAACGAAAAAATAATAATAATAAAATTCCCGACCAGACCTTTCCCAACACAATTTTTATGGCGGCATTGCATTGCATCCGATTTATTTTACAGGTTCGCCTCTATTGCCCCACTGCCCCAACAGTGCAGCGCGGACAAACAGTGCCAACGGACAAGAACATGAAGTGGAAGAAGAAGAAGAAGAAGAAGAGGAGTGCAGTCAATTGCGACGATCCATCCATCCATCCGTCCGTCCAGACCGACCTCATTGTTTGCTCCCCATCTCCGCATGATCCAGTGATCTTTATTTTTGTCTCTTTCTGTCCGTTTCAACACACATGTCGAAAGTTTACTCGCACGATCATTACAAGTAGGTATATGTATGAATCTGTTTTACATGCAACGCGTCATTTGCATCTCTACTCCACACGATCATCTTTACTTGATCATTTCGATTCAATTCAACTCTGAGTGAAATTGAAAAGAACATTGGGGTCTTTCTCAGCTGCAGCAATAAATTCCGATCGTTGCATTTTCAGATGACGTCTGTTTTGTTATCCTTCGTTTAGTCGTCGTTTAACTTTATGGCACACTCAGGAGATTCATAGATTCATAGAAAATCATAGAAAACTGTAGAAAACTGTAGAAACTAGGGCAAAAAGGGAGAGAGGTGTGTGTTATAATGTAGTAACGGGTTGAAATCAACTAGTGTCGCCTTGCAGGAAAACATTGAAATGTGTTCTATGCCACCACATCACCACTCCCCACAACCCCATTGACCTAGTTCTTTTACATTCGTTTCAACAACGACGTGGACTAAACTAGATTTCATAGTACACCACACTTTGTGACATTGAATGGAGATGGAGCTCCTGTATAATGTTGTATAATGTAAATGGATGTGGTGATGGTTATGGCGATGGTGATGATGGTAGTTGTAGTACGTGGTGGTGGTGAATTATAATTGAGTCCACGGTTAATAGGTGACCTAGTGACACAGTTCTTGGATAGTTTTATGTATTATTGATTCCCTTCGATAACAAGTTGTAATTGAGGCGTTTTCTATGCTTCACATTTAATTTGCTTTCATGAATTTTTCATTCATCAGAACTGCATATCTAAACAAGCATATAAGATATTCGTAATAAATCCAGGTTTATCAGGAGGAGGAAGTATTCAAATAACTATGAATTTTGATTTAATAACATTAGCATGAATAAACATGAAACATAAACATAACAAATTAATGACTTTATCAATAAGTGAGTTGCTTTTGAGAAACACTCATTGCAATTTTATTATGGAGAAATGAATTTCTTAAATTCTCTTTCAATTCTTGTGGAACGCCCACATTCCTGCTGCAACGTCAGAGTGAATTTTTATCTCCTTTCTTTCATCGAACGTCTGAGCAAAAGTGGACATGTGTCAAAGTGTCGTTAATAAAACTCGAAATCACTTTTCTTGATTAAACGCTTTCACTTTCTTCTTGTAATTTGGCGCTCCCGTTGAGATGTGATCGTTACTCTATGATTTATTTTAAACTTTTAGACAGACGTTGAGAATTTTATTTTGCTATTCATTATTTTTGTCAATTATCCTGGTTATTGATTTTGTTTCAAATTTCCAACGTCACCAACGAGCCAAAATCCAGCAAACATTAATGTGGTTTTTCAAGGTACTTCCGGAAGTTTTAAACTCACCAAAGTAGGTCGAGTTCATTCAAAAATTTTCCACATCCTTTTATAGGTCATGTGTACGCTACACCGTGACCTGACCTTGTGGTGAACTTCACACAAAAGCTTCAACAGTGACCTACATTCGTATTGATTAATTTGCATTAAAAACTTAAAGTTTGCATTTTGGTTTCTTAAAGGACAAGGATTTGCTTCCACTGGAATCGGGATATTTTCAATTTTTCAGTTAGAACAACACATCGTCTGTGCATTTCAAGAATAATGTCTTCATTTCTTAGTTACAGAAATAGATATTTAAGTTTGCATTTTGCACAAGACACATAACAAACAAACAAGAAACATTCACGTCCGCCTACATCATCAATCTTAGAAGTTATGAATCTTCAAAATCAGCTCAAAAGCTCGACTTGTGTTTGCCATTACAATTCGCTTATTCGATTTAAATTATAAAGAAAAATGAAAAAGTTAAAAGTTTTATAAATATTGTTAAAAATAAACAACACTTCACGTGATTTTACTGCCCCGTGGTTGACAGATGTGCATTTTTACATTCGCCAACGAAGCGGTTGTTTGTCTTCCTTGTTTTTCGGCTACACTTTTGTTTATAACTTTTCGCCAATGCAAGCTTTCAATGTAAATAACAAAATTGCATAATTGTTTATCTCTGTCGTTCTTTAATTACAATACCAATGAACTCTCAAAAGAGTTAATTTGATTAATACGTTAGGGTTGTTCTTGCTCGGACAATGAAGTGTTCGCTGCAAAGCAGCACAATCAGTACAATGATACAAGCAGTACAATGACGGGCGGACTTATACAAATCTTAAAAATTTAACGAAGGTCTAATTTATTTAACCGTACATCCAATAAACTTAAAAATAAAATAAAATTCACAGATACAAGAAAAATTGGCCTTTTCCTTCGCGGAATGTTGCAATAAAACAAGACAACAGAGAACAAACCATCTAAAACCCTGAATAAAAAACGTTACACACGACCCCACAGCACTTTGTCCGATAATCATGACGCACATGCGTGTGTTTCCCATCGTGATGAATCGTTCTGTTAGTACTGTAGTTTCATCACACACAGCGACATGACGGGATACAGTGCTAAAAGACTGATTTGGATTTCTATGAAGGAATAGTTCGTACTAGTTCACTTATAGGAATTCGTTCCTACTACACAAGACTACTTGACATGATAAAACTGAACAACTCCTTGTGGTTTCTTTTGCAGAAAGCAGCACCATTGTGTCGTTTCAAGAAATTTTTAAAATCTGATTAATAAACCATCTCCTGGTTGTCGTGGTCATTTGTTCACTGGAGTAATTAATAATTTTATAAATTTAATCAACAAAATAATTAATAAATCAATTGCAATCACTGGAAAAGTTTTGAATTTTGTTACTTTGACGGTTTTTTAAATATTTAATGAAAATGTTCAGATTTTCTTTCGTTGGTGAAAATAATTTCAATCAGAACAACCCCTACGGGTGTTTCTTGTGAAAACAATTCATACCTGATTGACGGATAAATTAAGTTAATTAATCATAAACATTAATTTTAATTTTTATTGAGAATTAGCTTGAGGGGATTTTTGGAAATTTTTATTTTAGAAAATTCATTTTTCCATTTTCATATTAATTTGAAACTTTCAATTTTGCAACACAAAGTTTTTTCACCGAGAGCCATGTTTATACCTTTCACGTTCAGGTTTTTAAGGTTTCGATTAAAATTTAATTATTTCAACGAATATTCATATCAACCGTGAGGATATTCGTTGGTGATTTGGGAGGCATCAGTTTCGAGTTTTTCAGTTTTCCTCCAAATTGAATCAATCAATTGGAGTTGAAAGCTAATGTGGGCGAGGATTAGGAGTGTAGGACCATTTTGAGGATTAAACATTCAAGTATTTTTGCATTTATTAGTGCAGGAATACAAAGAACATGGAAACCCACCCAGAAGGCATCAAAGGGCATCTCAAGCGATATCAGTGACTCAGTCCAACTCGAACAATTCCAGTGAGTCAAGTTAAGTTCTTGCATCATCTACTTAAACTGAACTAACCAAAAACTGAATTCCACTCTTCTGAAAACGACCAGTCAACCAGTTCTCCGAATCAAATGAACCTCGCCTTCCGCATAATCATCATCAGCAGCACTGCGGATTGACAAGCTCAACATGAAACAAAGAAGTTTTATGCTTTACGTTCACAACACTCAAAAACTAAACTTTTATTATAATAAGCTTCCGTCATTCGAGCGCTTTAAACAGCTGACTTCTAGAATTCGACGAAGAAACCAATAACGTTTGATTCAAGCGAACTAATAAGGAAGTTTCATAAAAATTAAAGTTTTTCTGGTTTGAGAATTGTGAATTACGAATAAAACGCAGGACTCGACTGGCTTGATTATTTAATTAATGCACTTTAAGTAGAAATGTTATTTCACTTTATTAGGAACTAGCAGTAACAGAAAGTTTTTACAAATTATGACTGAACTGAAAGAATTTGTAAATCAAAGGGGCGGGCAATGACGACCACCAATATTTCCCCTCCGTGAAGATTTGCGGATTTGTCACTTGACATTTGTACCAAAGCAAAATTTGACGTTTGTACTAAAATTTGTTTCCTTGATGCATGACACACCGACATCAAGGAAGCCATTTTATTTTGACTGCAACAAGATGGAAGTGCAAAGACGAGTGCTAATTACAAGATTAAAAGAAAAAATATAAAAATTTGCAAGTTTACCTTGAACGCAAGTAATTTTTATTTTCAGTTTTTTACACTGCACGACTGCAACGAGGGTTGAGACTTTGGTCAACGCTTTCACTTTTACTTGTTGGTAAATAATAATGCAGTTCTCACGAGATTTGTGGGCATTTAAAGAGTCCCCCTGCTTGTCCAGACAATGAAACGTCTTATGTGCCTTGAAGGCCTGCAAGTGGAAGTCAACGATTCTTTCATTTCTTCTTTGTCTCACCTGTGCACATTGATGCTAATTCGAATAATGTACAACAGGACAGTGTGAATTCCGCGAAACATTAAATTCTATTAACATCATACCGCGTTTACACCGACCTAAATCTAGTAGATTTAGTGAGGAGATTTACGGCGTGTACGAAACGATCTAAATGGAGCTGAATTAGCTTCCTGAATTGGCTAATTCTAGTACTTCTTCGTTTAGTGATTTTCCGCGCATGCTAAACTAATTCGAAGGAGTCTAAATTTTGTTGTTGTCCTCTTGAATAGTTGTAAATAAGAGGAATCTAAGTTAAAGTTTTTTAAAATAGATTCAATTAATAATAATATAAATAATTTCATACATAGGAATTTCATTTTGATTTTAATTTCAAACATAAAAATTTCCTAAAACGAATTTCTACAACACCACATTCCAGATGTCAAAATTTAGCCAAGCAAACCAATTCGCACAGCCTGTCAAATATATTGGAACGATTCCAATGAAATTCCAATGAGTTAGATTTAGATTTAGAATTAGCATGGTTTCGCACAAGCCCTTAGTTTGACAGTTCGACATTTTTTTTGTGAAATTGTTTTGTTTTGTTGCAAATTCCCTTGCGTCTTCTGATTTGCTTTTCAACATTTCGGAAAAGACGAAAAATTCCACAAATGTTCAGCACCAGATACTGCCACTGAGGAGGTGATTTAGAGTGGATTTAGCAAATGTATGGTAAATCTTGCGGATTTATGCAAGATTTAGTTTGGTGTAAACGCATGTCATCGCATTGAATCGCATTGAACAGCACGAATGCGATGTAATTTAATGATTCGGTGTTCAGGATTCAATTATTCCTCCTTCAACGAAAGGGTCCTTCAACACACCAGACTGGTTGAATGTTGCGTTCATCGACAACGCACACTATAAACATGTTTACCCGATGCCCCATTGACAATTGCAGACTCCTCCACCGACACGACCGCAAGCAACAGTTTGTTGGCCTGTTCAACATTTTTTCCCGTCTTGTGTCCCACTGACATTGCATAAACCCGAACTGGGAGGGATGGGGACGGGATCATAATTAGAAGCAGAACTTGAAAAAATTGCCTGTGTGTTCGTGAACACAAGCGAACTTGGAGCTTTTTTCTAGTTCTCATTATACTCTCACGCACACGTTGAAGGTGAAAGCTCAACATTTATTCATGTTAGTGAACGATAAATCTCTTAACTCAGAGTCACGCGGAAATAATTCAATTTGCTGTTTGCTGTACAACAAAAACAAAACTGGAACGAACAAGGGAACAAAACAAAAACATTTTTTTCGCTTTCAATTTCGCTTTCAATAAAAATTGAATTATGATTTTTCGCCGCATCAGCATCCATCCCACTCACACTTATCCCCCTTAGGTTATCGCGTTTCATAAAAATTCATCAAAAGTATGTCACAATGTTGTACGTACGTGTTATCTGACAGTTGATTAACTGTATTTCAATTTGATTTCAACTTTGCAGGCAATTAAAATAAATTGCATTAAAATGTTACAAATGCAAATTAGATAACTACTGATACGATGTGTTATCAAAGTGCTTTGTGTGCACTTCGTGATCGTTCGTTGCTTCTATCTCGTTGCGAAAATTTCATTCAATCAATCTTCAACTTTTGTTGACCGACGGAAATACCATAAATGTGCGAATGGTACCGGTCTTCGTAGAAAACAAAAGTTACCTCCTAACCGGCTTGTCTCCTACCACGCGGTAGTTGCGTTCAACGATGCCGCTTTCAAGACAATTCAATATCGAAAGATCACTTCTAACGGTAAACCTTTGATTGTCTAACTGATCTTCAAGAAACGCGTGATCTCTCCTCAAGTCTCTTGGACTCGCTTTCATCCGATTCTCGATTCTGGTTTCTGTTCGCCATCAGTTTGCTTCTTTGTGTGTTTAGAGCGATTTCAATTGCTGAAAATATGCAGTTCTGTGGGCACCCTAGCGATTATGGGGGAATGACGTAAGTCGCCTCATTCCGGGAATCTTTACATGTCCATTCATCTGTGAATGGATTTGCCGAGGATGGGCGGGACGGACAAATGCGGCGTCTGAAGAAAATCCAAATCCGGTTTTATTTTAAATTCAGAAAAGGTACAAAACGATCACTCCCGACAGAATTGAATCCACACTGCGATCATGTTGAAGGGGAGAATTGCATTGGTCTGAAGTTTGTTGGTAGTGCGGGCCGCACTAGACGCACTCAAACCCATAATTTGCGAAATAACACCGGCAACGCCGACATGATGACGTCAATTATCCTGATGATGGCGTTCGCCCAGTCCTTTAGATCTCACCGTGTCACGGGACAGTGTGGCCAACCGCAAATTAGAAACTTTTTATTCACATTCAAAATTCATTCTATTCACAGAAGTTCACAGGAGAAAATTTGAAAAATTCATTTTTCCATACAAAATATGTGCGCGCGCATAATCTTTGCGTTGTTGATTTTGACGTAAAAGAACGTGAATGTGCAAACTCGTCGGAGTGCGTTGTTACAAGCAAAACGTGAGAGTGATTTTTTATCCCAACTGTTGGATTTTCCAAGAACTACTTTTTCGGTTCGAAAACAAGGATATGAGTATTCCATATGTAAGAAAGTGACAATAACCACTTTGACGTTCACGCTGGGATGTGAACGTCCCTTAATTCACACGCACTACTACCTTTCAATTTCTGCGTCAATGTGTTGCCTGCAATAAGTTTGATAACTGTCTTTCTACAAAATGGATTCGCAAATTCAACGAACATTTGAAAGAGAAAGAAAATGAATTTAAATGAAACGAAGCTATTTACAAACGGTAAACAAAAACAAGTGGAAATAGTTAGAGGCAGTAAGTGTTACTACTTTATGGATTTCTTTTAAAGCTCAAGATTAGCTTAATACAGCCGGAGATAAGTCCTGAATAATAGTGTATTTGTCGAAAATAAATTGGGTCAAATCAATTTACGAAAACCTCAATCACGATAGTGCTTATCAGTCGGTTAGTAGTCAAAAATTTATAGCTCGACTGATATCAATACACAGAGAAAGCAAATACACGCCCCTACCCGCAATACACATTCAACCAAATATGAAATATAAACAATAGGTTGGAACAAGCTATTAGCTGATAGTGTCAAAATAGCTGATATCATTCGCTAATATTTTCGCGAAATTGCGTAACATTTTGCGACGATTATGAATATGGCGAGCGATGAGCAATTTGAAATTTGGCAACACTGCGAAGAAGAAGAAGTTTCTCAATTTGACAGATCACTGCCGGAGAGTGAGAGACATCTGTATTCTTAATTATGCAATACAATGCACACGTGCGTGACGTCATGTGTCAAAGTTTAACTCCATCAATTGAACGTCAAAGTGAATTTTTACTCCTACTTTGTTTCGTAAAATTTTTAAATTTATATTTTATAAATTTTCATTAATTAATAAATTCACTAGTTGTTATTTTAATTATTTGTTTAATTTGTTAAATCGTCGGTCTCCCCGTTGTTTACATATTGCAGCAACAGTATCAACAACAGCAGAGCAGCTTGCTTTAGAAAATTTGTTAAAAATAGTAAAAGCTAAATTTGTTTAATTAAAATTATTTTAAAATTTATTTGATCTGTCGAGTAGCATTCTGTGAAACGGTGATTTCTCTAATTAGATTAATTATTCAATAAATTAATCAACTTAATTCCAGTTTATACTTTTTCAAAATTCAACGAACTAATACCAGCAGGAATGGTGTAATTTTCTCAATCATCCGATTAGATACGTATTCAGTGGTGTGGTCATCAAGCTGTCAAATTCATTGATTTGATTGGTCAGACAGATTTGCCTTATTTTCCATCCCTGGTGTTATTAGGTCTTTGAAAGGCAGTTTCACAGAATGCACTGAAGATCATCGGATCACCTACTGGACTGCATTATCATCAGTTTGAAAGGGACAAATAAATGAAAATTGACTTACCCTCGTTCTCGTCCAAGGAGATGTCTCTGATTTCAATGTCGATGGACTCACTGGACACAGAGTCGGAGTTGTTGTGGGAGCTAGGTGTGTCTGCGGCAGCAGCAGTACTAGTTGAGGCGATAGCTGTCACTGGTTTCGGGGTGGTTTCACCACTGCTAGACAGTATCGTTGTGGATGTACTTGTTGCGGGGGGATTCTTATGATGGGAGTTAGGTGATGAAGATGTGGAGGACGATGGGGATGATGTTGCCACTAGGTCGACACTTGTGAATGTTGGGGGAGCACTCTTCAGGAGAGTAGATGAAGTTGTTGCATTATCACACTTCGAGGTTTGGTTATCATTAGCACTACTTTTAGGAATCGGAACACTTTTTGAACCACTAATACTAACATCACCGGTGACACACGACATTAAACTACCATCGACGCCACTGCCATTGACAGTGTCGTCCACTGGGACTAGCAGATCACTTTCTTTGTGAAGGACTGTTTCAGTTGGACTGTAGAAGAAACTACTATTGGACGAGTTGTCCGTACTTTTTTGAGTAGTGGAACATTTACTCTTGCCTGCAATGGTAGATGGCGTTAATTGTGACTGTTGTTGATGTTGATGTTCTTGTTGCTGTTGTTGCATTAGCGAGGTCACTTTGCCGATGATCATTTCAGAAATATCTAGATCGGTTTGGGTGGACGATGATATGGACTGCATAGTAGTTGTTGTGGTGGAGGTGAGGTTTTGATGATCTTGATGATCTTGGTGAGGGAATTGCTGAGAAGTTTGGTGTATTACAGAGGTGGACTGGTGGATTTGTTGTGGGGGCAATGATGTCGTAGTGGTTGGTTTCTGTTTCATCTCGCTAAATTGAATCGATAGCGAAGTTTGTGGAGCCGATGTTGTTGTTATGATGGAACAGCAATCGTCAAGGAGTTTCGAAGGCGACCCGAACATATCTTGCTCGTGAGTTGTGGTTGAAGACAGTAGCGTTGGAGACAATGGAGGATTGTATGAAGATGATGATGTGGCTGGCTGGAGAGTTTCGATGATATTCATCACACCACCTTGCTTCCGTACCCCAGCACCAGCACCAGCTGAAGTTGTTGAAATGATGGAATTGTCAGCGATCAGTTGTTGCTGCTGCAAGCGGTTCTCTGCTTCCGAATGGATCTGAGAGATAGTTGCGAGGGACAAAGGCGTAGCAGAGTCGATGATGAAGGAAAGTCTCGGTTGTTTGTTTGGCCCATGTTGCGTCTGCTGTTGATGGATGTGATGGATCTCACTGGTGGATTGAATGCTCGAATGCGAGTTTGGCTGGTTCTGTTGGTGATCGTCTGGACTCAAGAAGGGCACCATGTAAGCAGGTGTATTGGGATCGCTACTACTAAAAATGATCGCCGTTGGTGTCGCACCACTTGAAGTCTTACTGAGACTTATAGTTTCGTTGATGATGAAGTTATTGCTACCACGCAGGATCTGGTGTTGCTGCGACTGCTGGATCGCTTCGTTAGCGTTTTGTGACAAAATCTCGTATCCAAAATCACGTCCAGCTGTCAAAAGTGACACACTGCCCATTCTCTCACTGCCGCTCGTTGTCTGTGATGTGATCGTAGAAGGTGATGTTGAAGACAATGGTAGAGTTGACATCAGGGGGGATGCACCAATACCCCCGCACACATTTGACAATGGTGACGGAAGTGTGGTTGATGATATTGGGGATGATGATTGCAGCAACGGTGAGTTCGGCTCGGATGTAGATGACGATGGTGTTGCCATAGTGAAATCTTTATAACTATTATTCATCAAATTGCATTTGTGACATTATTGAATAAATATCATTCAACAAACACTGAAACAAAATTGATCGAAGAATTCACGGAAAAATTTTTTAATTTTTTTTTTTTTATTTTGAGCTTTCAATTTAAACACCAACACACACACACACTCATTCCACACAAAATACACAGATACACCATAAACTTGGCCTTTAACTTAATTTTTCCGCGTTGCAATTTTTATTTTTACATTTTCTTTCACACGGAAATGAATTGAATTGAATTGTTTATATGAAAATTGATGAAAATTTTCACTTCAAAAATCATTCACATATTGACGGTAATTAGACATGTACTTGTTGTCCAACTAGAATTATTATAAATTACAAAAAATCATTTAAAACACGGAATTGATTTGCAGTGAACGCATTTCGATTTCGGTTCATGTGAATGTATCCATCAACACCAACCACGGACGAATTGAACGCGTTTCAACTCGATTCAACTGAACATGAACAACACAAATGATTCAATTCACTGTACCTACATCATAAACAAATCAACTTCCATTGATGCAATGCAACAATATTGACAGTATTATTGAACAAATAACAAAATTTTTCATTTATTTAATTAACAACTTTAAAATTTTATACAGAATTTTTGTGTTAAAATCAAAAGTTTTTTTAAAATGTAGGTCTCTAGGCCAGCTAGCACTTACACTGTATCCAGTATAAACACACAACAAACACAATGAAATCGCTCGAATTCGATTTCGATTCCGATTCCTATTCCTATTCCCATTCCGATCGCTCTTATAAAACTCCGCGCGCGATTTCACACAAGAACAACAACAAAAACGTTTTATCTCATGTTGAACGCATGCAGTAGACAAGGACACCAACAGCACGAGAACAAGAACTGGCGATTTGAGGCGATGAGAACATGAGCGAATTTCCTTGCATAGAACACCAGTCTCCACTAACACAACGTCGCGTTACGTTACGTTACGTTACTTTACAGCAACAGCAACAGCACAATCCGTCACTTCACTTCGTATTGGAATGGAATCGTATTTTTGTGTTTATTTCCTATTTGAATTTTCAATCGAAATTCTTCCTGTTGTTGAATTGAATTGATTTGTAGTTTTGTTCAATATTTGTTGAAATTTGAAATGCCAGTGTTATAACTTATAAGTGTCGATTTACGTTGAAATTGATTGTCACAATTGAATGTTACGTTAACTACAAGTAGAAGTTGAAATTTTTTCTGTTAATAGTTATTAATTCACAAACACAATCTCAATTTGTTGTTCAATTTCAATTTGCTGTCTCCTCCACCGTGTATCCCACATTCTGTTGAAAGTTTTCTTTAAGGAAACGAGCGACATTCACTAACACATGGATAATAAAAGCTTAGTTCGGTTTTTGCCGTTTCAACGTATGCGTGATATGAGAAACTTCTTTGCTTTTGGCCGCGGTTAACATTTCGTCGCGTCGGTCGGGCCTTGTTCGCGTTCATGAACTGACATTGAAAAATCTACACCTTTTCCGTCAAGCGTCGTCGTGTTGTCCCGCAGTGTTGGTTTTGTTGTTGCTGTTGGTTCCGTCAGATTTACTGCATTACGTTTTCGCTACCGCTGTCCGTTGGTGCGATGTTTTACTCACTGCACTGCGTACATGTACGTCTTGTGACGTCGTTGTTGACGTGTTCTGTCGCGCGCTGTTCTCTTCCGTGTCTCGAGGATTTTCAATTTTCATTGAACATTGCTTTTCAAATTACATTCAATTCAATTCATTACTTTCAATTATTGACAATTGTTGACTTGCTGTTACACAACGACGACAAACAATTCAAAAACAAACATGCAACAAAGTATTGTTGTTTTATGCAATTCTTATTGAAATCTTTCGAATTTCTCAAGTAAAATTTTCAAGAACGTTTTTAATAAATCCTTTCAAGTGAAACATTAACCTGAAATTGTCCTATTTCTGCCCAGGAATTTGGTTCATGATCTGACCATGTCATGGGATAAAACTAATCTTCATCCAAGACATCTTGCTTAGAGTCATAAGCTACAACAGATTAGATGTTGATTGAAATCCTTTTGAAAAGCGTTACCCATTTCCCATTTTTACCCAGAAATCTGTTTCAACATGATCTGACAATTTCATGGAATAAAACATGTCTTCATTCAGGACACCTTGCTTAGAATCATGAGTTACAACAGATCTGATGCTGATTGAAACCCTTAACCAAAGCCTTCAAGTCAGTCAGTAACCTGAAATTTAGTTATTTCTACCCAGGAATATGTCAATTTTATGAAATGATATGCACCTTCAATGAATCCGTGATGAAACTGTGATACTTAACAGACTCAAATCAGCTTCTTGGTTTATTGTAAAATGATTACAGGATCTCTAATTCAAACTGAACCCATGGTATCAATACTTCTCCCTTATATACTAGGAATGCAATGATAGGAGATACTTTTAATGGTGAATCATGCTTCTTTGATTTTCCAAATATATTTCATTCATTTTTTCGTTTAATTATTAATGTATAAAGAGTATGTATAAAAATAGTTAACATTGAGCAGTTAACTAAAATGTTGTGTAATAAAAATCTTAAAACAATTGCACTTTAATTGAATCAATTTCATTTGCCACCCTGTTTAGCTGCGTCTATCAAGTGTCTGGATATGATTAGTCTTTGAATTTGTGAAGTACCCTCATAGATTTGATAAATTTTTGCATCACGCATCAGTTTCTCAACTGGATATTCGGAATTAAATCCATTTCCACCGAAGATTTGTACAGCATCTGCTGCTATTTTGTTTGCAACATCAGCAGAGTGACATTTAGCGATTGAAGCGTAAAAACTGTTTCGTCGACCTGGAATGAGGATTTCATAAATCTTTTCTAACAAAATTAAATTTTTCTCTTATACCTTGATCAACTTCCCATGCAGCTCTTCTGTATGCTAGTCTTGAAGTCTCTACACCCATTGCCATGTCAGCCAGCATGAAGGAAACAGCTTGATGCATGCAAATCGGAACACCAAATGTTTTGCGTTCTAAAGAGTATTTCAATGCTTCATCTAAACATCTTTGAGCTAAACCAACAGCACCAGCAGCTACTGGTGGTCTTGTTTTGTCGAACGTTCCCATGGCTATCTTAAAGCCTGCACCTTCACCAATCAAAACGTTTTCCTTGGGAACACGGACATCTTCAAATGTGATTCCTCTCGTGTCGGATGCTCTCTGTCCCATGTTTTGCTCCTTTCGTCCAGGTGTCAATCCTTCTGTTTCACGTTCAACGATGAATCCTGTAAAAGCTTTGCTTGCTGGTGCTTTTGGATCTGGGTCAGTTCGTGCCAGAACAAAGTACCAATTAGCAACTCCACCATTAGTGATCCACATCTTCTGTCCATTCAAAATATATTCATCTCCCTTCTTCACTGCTTTCGTTTTCACTCCGTTCACATCCGATCCTGCCCCAGGCTCAGTCACACAATATGCAGCCACTAGTGGTTCTTCTAGTAATCTACCTAAATATTTTTGTTTCTGCTCTTTCGAACCCGAAAGCAAAACAGGTGTTTGCTGAAATGAAAAGAATTAGAAAACGGAAAAACTATAGAAATGTTCCACACATACTCCGAGGGTACTGGCCTCCATAGCCGTCATTATTCCAGTGCAACCATAAGCGATCTGCTCTGCAACAATGCACGTAGTCAACACGTCCAATCCCATTCCTCCGAACTCCTGAGGAATGTGACCGTTCATCAATCCCAGACTCCAGGCTTTCTTTATGACTTCCCAAGGGTATTCCCCTGTTTTGTCATGATGAGCAGCGACTGGGATGATTTCTTCTCTGGCGAATTTCCTCGCAACTTCTTCCATTTCCTTCTGCTCGTCTGTCAATGAGAAACATGGCGATAAGGCTGGTTGGGTTGAAAACGACCGACATGCAATTGGTTGTGCAATCCTTCGCAAAACCTAAAACGAGTAGCTATTAGTACTTCTTATCATGGTGTATCTTGTTATTTGAATTCATTAAACGCAAATCATTTTCAGATACCGGCTGGATTGTTGACAAACATTCCGAATTGCATTTTTGCTAACGTATGCAAACCCAACACACACAACTGATAGAAAGCGATTAAAGTCCAAGTTCCAAAGTTCGAGAGCACAAAAGTGAAAGTAATTGGACAATTAAATACATTTTCGACGTTCTTATTTACCTGACTTAGAAATGCCATTGTGAAGATGTTATTAATCAAATAATGTAGATCTACTTAAAATTGAATCGTCTGTCCTGTAAAACAAGAGTATGACATTTTGACTCACAAAAAGGTAAATTAGATAGATAGTTCTACTCACTTTTGCCTTAATCACTTATTTGATGTCTTTTCCTTAAAATTTATGTACAATCCTAAACGATTTTAATCCTAAAAACCAAAGAAACAACTACAAAGCAGTCCCTCTTTCAGGAATTCGCTTCGGAATATCAAAATTCATGAAAAACGTCAATTCAGCGCTTGGGAAAGTTCAAAAGGTGCATGGGCAGCTTTGTATCTGCAGAAGTTCTTTGACTTCACCTCACTACGAAAAATACATTTGAGGGGATTTAAAACAAATGTTATAGGCAGCGGTACAGTCACGTAAAGTCGTACAGTCCCGTAAGCTCGTCGTCATGAGGATTTGTCCACAGACTGTGCTGTCCACAGATTTGTCTGTGCTGCTAGTTTGGAATTTTTGGTGCCGTCTCGTTGTATGGGAACGAGACATCTGGATTTGTCTGTGCCTGCACCTGTGCCAGCACTCAGCATGACTTTTTCTCCTTGGATTTGTCACGTTTTGTGTTTATAATCGTCGTTACCTTCTGTTCACCAACAGGACCTATTAGCTTGTCATCTCTGGAGGTTTGTCCATGGCTCCACAGTAAGATCAATTTGAAATCGAGATTTTGGATTTTGGATTTTGGGTATTGGAAATGCAGATTTTGTATATTGGTTAAAACTTTAAATTTAAATTAAAGTTAAAATAAAACTTTAAATTTAAATGAACAACTTTAAATTTAAATGAAGGAACAAAGAATACTGAAGGATGATAAAATTGTGCGGAAGGTTTCTTGTGAAAGACTAATTCTGACTGACTGAGGAGTGAAGAACAAGAGGTGAAGGCTTCCTTCAGGAGACTTCTGACCAACAACTGATAAGAAAGCATCGCTTTCAGGGTTGAACGAAATGTAGTAACTTCCATACTGAAGTGTTATACTAGTAGCTTTTATACCAAATGACTACAAGTGTTATAAGATGACAACAAAATCTATCAAATGAGCTCAGATCTTTGTTGTTTTCGATCTAAGCTAGCAGTCAAGGGTGCAGACATAAACCTTTAAGAATTGTATCTAACTTTTAATGTACAAATAAACTAGAAATTATTACAAATATGTCTTCATAGATACGTTAACATAAGAATTAGTTATATCCATTAGAATCATTTGTAGTTCTTCTGTCGTTGGGGCAACGGCTGTATCCTTTCTATCCTGAAAATCACGTGAACGTGGCACTCTCCGAACCTTTTTCCTCTTCAGCACTCCTGTCGAGTCGTTATTACCTGTGGTAAGCATACCAGTATGGTAGTATGTTGTGCCTATGAAGGTACTATTCACATAAAATAACTAGAAATACTTGGTTACATTTCATACCTTTACTCTTTATCGCTTGTACAATGATGCAGAGCAAGTATCCCCCAAATGTGAGGAAGGACAAAGCGGTTATTGTCAACTGGAAGGTACGTTGCAATTTGGTTTGGCTTTCCTTCCACTCCTCGTCACTGTTGTATGATTTACTAATCAGGTTTTATCGTTTAACCACTTAAAGTTGAGTTATTTTAAAAGTTTTAAACTTTACCGAGCATTCAGTTGGCTTGCGTATGGTGAAACAGTGAGTTCCCTTGCAAGAGTCTCGTCAGCATCTCTTGCTGATGCTGGTTCCGTAGAAAGGTGGTTTTGTTCACACGGTCCAGAACAGGAAAACTTCTCCAAGGACTTCTTGATCTGAAGCAACTCCGCTAATGGCATTTTATTCAGACACACGCCTTCATTTAAAATTGAACTAGAACACTTGTGTGAAACTGAAACACTATTCTCCACTAAAACCAAAGTATAACCAATCACAGTATATATTCTTAACATTTTAACACAGAACACTTGATTGCTTGTCGGGAAATGCTTGCAAACTATTCCAACTCCATAGTTCCTACAAAGTCACGGACAGTGTCACTAGCTAATGAGGCACAGGTCGTTCAAGTCACTTGCTTCGAAGATTTGCTGTTTTCTCTGTGAAGTCAATTAGAATGGAAACATCTTTCTACAATTTCCGTTTACTCGACTTTCTATACTGAACAAGTGCGGGAGAAGACAATCATCTCTTTCGAGTTCATGGGCATGTCCTAATTCTTCATGGAAAGTGAAACCAAATTGATGAACAATTGTTTCCAGAACTTTCAATTTTGGGATTCCTGATGATATACAAAGTAATTCACTTCACTTACCATTTCATTTAAGATTTGTTGAATCGTTTGTTACTATAGTGATATTAACTTGATATTTATATCCTTATTAAAGTACAGTTATGCTTCGAGATACGAGTTTCGTATCGTATGTAAAAGCAATTTTCATCATTGAAATTGATTGAAATGTCATTAATCCGTTCTAGCCCCAAAATGCCACCCCATTTATTCTTGTTACGTGTTTTTGAATAAGAAAAATGTATGTATTTATAAATTGTATTTGTATTTTGGTCACTTAAATGCTACTGTATGCTTAATTTTAGTCACTGTTTTTCTCTTCACCGGTCTTCGCCTTTTTCGCCGGATAACCGAAAACTGTCCAAGGACGTTTCTGTCCGGACGTTCCTCGTATCTCAACTATCTAATCTAATCTCGAGGCACCACTGTATTATTAAGAAAGTTGCATCACCCGTTTGAATATCCCTTTCATGTTTTGTTGATTAATAATTGTATAAGAGAAATATTATGTTCATGACCATTACATGTTAATCAAAAATATTACAGAGAATTCACAATTTATTTCGTTTTAAGGTTTATTTAATAAATAATTTGAAAATTTGTTAAGGAAATCAGAATCGATGTATCAGACACCTGTTGTGGAGGACATCTTATATGGAAAGTGTTATACGTTACAAAGTGTTATACAAGAAATATTCCATTATCTGTGGAATTTTTATTGTGGAGATATAATTCGCAGTAGCATGATATGAAAGGAAAGGTAAATCTCCATTTTACACTTTAATAGTTATCGCTTCTCGGCCTTAATGGCTAAGATCAAAGTGTAGTATCTGTTCTTATCAGCTTAACATCTGATAGATCCTCCATAGGGGGACAACAAATGTTAAACTGATTTTTGGAATCAGATGGAGTGCTAGGGGCTTGCTCCACCTCTGTCGCGGGTTGGCCCGGTATTGCAGTACCGCCGGGATCGGCCCAAATAATATGCTAACAAATTATGTCGTCAAACACCTGTAAATGATTTTCTGGTGTTTTCCGAGAAGGTTCTATCTTTGAAATGTCAATAATGTTTCTGTGGCGTTTACACTTCTCTTATAGTGGGATACAAGTTTTAAAGAAGGGTGTGCTGCGAACCTAGATGTGGATCCTTTCGCTATTAAATTTATATTGTGGACGTAGCACCCAAAATTCTTGAAGAAATTAATCTCGATTTGTATATTATTCGAGTAAGAGATTGCACAATATTGCCACTGGTGTGACTTCCAAGGATATGGGATACGAGTACTCGCTTTTCTCTTTTGATACCTCTTCTTTTCTGGTAGATCGGCAAGTCTCGTAAAGAGCGGGTATGAGTAATTGTTGGCAAGCACCTTTCGATCCGATGTATCCAAAGCAATTCTTGATGACTAGGTATGGAACACTCGGCTTTCGCAAGCTATACGAAGCAAACTTACTATTCTTGATTCAGAAGACTGTACACTGTTCATACTAGTCGGAAGCTAGTAGATGATAGCAGTCGATTCCAGCACTTCGTAGTTATTATTATTCGGATGTTTATAAGAATAACAAAATTATGGTAAGCCAAACTACATTAAAAAGTGTAAAAATTTATTCACCCCTGGAAATTGTCCAGCAAATGCCTAGAAACAATTAACCTCTGAATTTGCGAGGTACCTTCGTAAATTTGAAATATTTTCGCGTCTCTCATTAGCTTTTCAACCGGATACTCTGAATTGTAACCATTCCCCCCGAATATTTGTACCGCATCCACAGCAGTCTTCATGGCCATATCAGCAGCTTGGCACTTAGCTATTGCAGCGTAATAGCTGTTTTTTCTTCCTGCAAAGAGGAGTTTTAGTGAACTGAAAATTAACATTTATTCAAACTTAACCTTGATCGATTTCCCAAGCAGCTCGTTGGTAAAGTAAACGGGAAGTTTGGATACCCATCTCCATGTCAGCTAATAAAAACGCGATACTTTGGTGCATAAACAGTGGAACACCGAAAGTCTTACGTTCCATTGAGTATTTCAACGCTTCATCTAAACATCTCTGTGCCAAACCCACAGCCCCTGCAGCCACGATTGGTCTCGTCTTGTCAAAGGTTTGCATTGCTATCTTGAACCCAGCACCTTCTCCCAGTAGCACATTTTCTGTCGGTACTCGGACATCTTCGAAAGTGATTCCTCGAGTATCGGAAGCTCGTTGTCCCATGTTAATTTCTTTTCGTCCTGGTGTAACACCTGGAGTGTCTCTATCAACAATGAATCCCGTAAACGCTTTACTTGGTGGAGCTTTTGGATTCGGATCAGTACGGGCTAGTACAAAGTACCAATTAGCAACTCCACCATTAGTAATCCACATCTTCTGTCCGTTTAAGATGTACTCATCTCCCTTCTTGACTGCTCTCGTCTTCACTCCATTCACGTCAGATCCAGCCCCCGGTTCTGTCGCACAAAACGCAACTAGCAATGGCTCCTCCAGGAGTCGTCCGAGATACTTCTTCTGTTGGGCCTCATTTCCGCTTATAATCACTGGCATTTGCTGGAGGTATTCATGAGTACTTAAGTTCTACAATTCAAATTTATAGATACTCACGCCTATAGATGTAACAGTGATTGGTGCTGCTATCCCAGCACATCCGTAGTCTAGTTCTTCACCAATTATTGTGTTCGTTAAGACATCAAGTCCAGGACCGCCCAGATTCGTGGGAATGTAACTGTTCAATATCCCGATCTCCCAAGCCTTCTTCACCATGTCCCATGGGAACTCTCCAGTCCGATCATGGTGTGCTGCAACGGGCAGGATATCCTCTCGACTAAATTTACGTGCGACATTCTGGATTTCTTGCTGTTCTGGTGACAGTGCGAACGACGGTCTAGTTGACAGTCCTCTCAACCAGCTATATCCACTTCTGGATCTTGATATTACCTGCAAGAGACGAAGGAATCGTTACAACTTCTAGTGATGATACGAATATATCGACTTCTCACGAAAGCACTCTTCACCTCTTAGCTTATGATTTTCAGATTCTATTTAAGCAATACCAGAACCATAAACATCCCTTTCACTCTGTGGCTTAAAGCAACCCTTGGCTAACATTATAAAATTAATTTTTACCCCTTTTGCAAACATTTCCAAGTGCTTCTGAAATAACGACAATGACCAGGCTATGTGCAAAGTCCACTGTTATTAACATTTTGCTGGATTTTTTAGTTTTGCTAATCTAATTTTATGCGAGCGGCAAAGAGGTCAACGTGAAATCACATAAATGTCAAATCACTCTACTGACGTTAAATTTCAAAACAATTGGTTGAAGTCTCTCCGCATCTGGAAACGATTCAGAAGTGTACGAAGCCTAGAAGTGTCCAAATCATTGAATGCATAACATCGGGCGTTTAAAAATTTAAGACACTAATGGAACAGTCAGTCATTAAAAATTTGTAAAATAAAACGTTTAATTAAATGTTAAAAACAATTCAATATGGGCAATACTATACAACTAATGACAGCTTGTGCTGGATTTGATTTTGGGCAGGAACAAGTTTCTGGGGCATCTCCCGTACAATTGAAAAATAAATTTTCAGAAAATTTAACATGGACAGGTCAAGGTGGTATTCGAAGTAAAGTAAAGTGTTAAATGTTAGAAATTGATCTCCACTGACACGAAAGATCAAACGATGTTTTCTTATTAAACAGATGTCCGAAAGGCCGAATGAGAAACCAAGATACTAAACAGTCTTTTGAAGAAATTAAAATTTTCATTTCAAACACAATTTTAGTCTTAAAAAACATTTTCACATTTTTAAGAAGACGCAGTTGTGAATCTGATTTGTTTTTATTTTTAATTTCCATTTTTAAACTTTCATACGATTTCGATTTTTGATTCATTCAAAAATTTCTATTTCTGTCTTAATTTTTTGAGAAATTATTTCATTCAGGAGCTGAGCAACAAGCTTTTCCAGCATTTAATGTAGAAAATATAATTATCACCTTATTAAAAGGACTCTCAAATCCTTACTATTCCTAATAACTTTTCACGTTTTAACCAATTTGCAAACATGTTGGCATTCCAACTGTCATTTCTTTTTTTCGAAAATTAAATAAAACCACAAATGAATTTGAATTTAATTATTTTTTATTCAATTTTATTTAAGCCTCGTCCTCCCCACTTTTCTACACATTCCAATGGTCTGTTAAAAAGCTTCATTATAAAGCTCATTTGCTGGTCCTCTTTATAATGGAAGTGCTGCGAGTTATTGTGCTGCTTGTTGCATCCTATAAAACATGAAATGGGAAAATATTTAAAAAATAAAGTTGTTTTTTTATTAAAAGTTCATCAAACTTACCGAAATATTAATATCAAATACTTATTCTTGTATTAATCGTTGGTAAATTTGCACAATTCTGGCAAGTCGCCTATACTCTTCCAGGAGATTCCTCCACATTTCATTTTAATAATTCCAAATTAATTTTCCAAAATTTCAATAGAGATTAAAATTGTTTTGACAGAAAGTCTGCCAACGTACCCACACACGGTACAACATGTTGGCCAGCCATTGACTCCTCCCATCGAAAGTCAAAAATTTTTGATTTCATCCCAACGCAACTTCCAACCATCAAAATAATTGGCCAACTTGCCGATACACAATCCGGTAATGTTGTAGAGAAAGGACCATGTTCCAGGGGACGATTTTAGTTAGCTATTTTTGCAGTTTATCTCCATGAAAACTTACATAATAATATCATCACTATAGTATCCTAACAATCGTGAAACAAATGGTTAAACTCGAATACAATCCTGTTGTCATCGCAATTTTGTCAGCTTACCCATAAATTTGTGTTTTATCACAAAAACATTGAAAAATGGAGCATCGCGGAAATGAATATTTTAAATTTTTTTAGCTCCTTTTCATATATCTGAGAAACATCTGCTAAAATTTGAATTATAAACTCAGATTGGTTTTATTTATAACCAACAACAAAACAGTAATTCATTTTTATTTCTTCATAATTTACAAACATTTGTATGGTACAATTAACGGCTTCCTGAGTTGAAGAAAAGTAATGGCCACTAAAAAGGATTTTTTCTTTCAAGAATTCTGCTAATGAATCAGAAATAGGTTAACCTTATCGTAATTAGTTTAATTTAAACTTTTGTTTTCATCAAAAGTGACAGGTAATTGTTCTTGTCAAGTTGTGCTTTTCCACCTTGAGAAATTTTAATATTCAACACACTAAAACACGTACTAAGGAAAATTTTGTATTTTATTACAATTAGTACAAGTTTTGAGAAGTAGGGCACGAGATCAAAAATGATTTTCATGAAAGCAACTAGAAAATGGCAGACATTTTTATAACAAATGAATTTATCGGTGTTAGATAACTTTTGTATTTTTGAAGTCTACAATAGCCCAGAGTGGGTCTGGCCCCAAAAAAGCTTTGGTACGAAAATAATTTTATGTATTTCCCGCAGTTTGAATTATTTTTTGTTACAGTTTCTGGCGTTTTTACAAGAAAATTTCTATTTAAATGAATTTGTTTGATGAGAAAAAACTGACATGCTCATTTAGAGTTCATTATCTGGTCGTTTCAATTAATTTTAATTGATCCCCAGAGTGATGAAGGACATTCCAAGTTTATAGAGTTCATCTGGATAGAGTGTTCTCTAGGAATTTCTAACACACTGATTGTTTAATCAGTCACTGACTCATCTTCGACCAAAACTTGATTTGTTGCGGCCACTCACTATCGCTGCTGGATCACAGATCTCGAAACTCAAATCACTAGGCGACACTACTTGCGAGTTGCTTCACGGCTGGTTACAAACCGGTTTCCGACGAGTCCACTCACAATTAGTAGCGTCATGGGTGGCATTCCATTTGATTACACACGAACCTGGTCAAAGTAAACTGATTATAGTAATTCAGGTTAGATCAGTTATTCCTGGACGATGGTTTACTGTAGCCCAAAAACAAATTAAATCATCTGATAGATAATCGACTCACTTTCAAGGAAAACACAAGAAATCATATGTTATACAACAAAGTTTGCTAATAATGGAATGAAGTTTGGGACTCTGTTAGACTTCTATTAGTAGTTAAGGGTTAAGAAAGTCTGTCTAATGAATTGTCTAAAGGCAGAATTGGTACAAGACAGAGTATCATTTGCTCCCTCTGGTCTGTAAATTTCAACATGGGCTGGAATCCAACAAACTACTTTAAAGTTAATATAACTAATAGCAAATAGCTTGTCTTATATCTCTTCTTTATTTCTGGGTTAAGATATTTCTGAAATGTTTAAGAAAATATTGTCCCATCGTCAAGCTTGTTAAATTGCATCAAGCGTCTGAGTTATTCGGTTCCATTTTTGAGTTAGTCGGTTGAATTGACTGCATTCCAAACTGGCCTACAAATAAAAACACAGTGGAATTTGGAAAAAGACGAGGATCGATCTTTCCCTCTCACATGAGATTTTCATTTGTTCTAAAATAGTGATATTAAATATAATTGGAATTTTGTATTTTGACAGAAAACAAATTATTTTCCAAGTGGAATGCGTAGCGATTAGAAACGAATGTAGCATACCAACATGACTCAGAATTGCATAGTTACCAGCTATCTCCACTTGCCTCCCATTTGTGTGCGTCGCATATCATTCGAGAGACTAATTTAGATTTTGTGGTAATGATCGACGTCATTGGGAAAATTTTCACATGAAATCGCAACTCCACTCACTGATCGTAGCAGCAAGCAGAACAGTGAGAAGTGGGAAAATTTCTTAGGCGTATAATTTGTATGTGAGTCGCATTTGGGAAAATAAAAGAAAAATTAAATAAAATCGTGTTTGATGTGGAGGTGTTCGTGAAAAGAAAATTTTCATAGACATTTTCTTTAAGAATATTATAAGATTATATATTATTCTCCCCCAAAAATCTCGTATCGTTAGTATTCGAGTTGAGGTGGTTTAAGTCTGTCCGTTTCTCGGCAAAGTGTCCAAAATTTTTGTCATTCCGTTTGAATTAGCCGGAAATAAAATTTTAATATAAAATATTTTCCAATTTCGAGTTTATCTCAATTGAAAGGTATGTAAAAAGGGTGGAAAAATTAATTAAATATTTTCATTTACTGTAATTGTGTGTCAGATCGTGTTGTTATATAATACAAAATTTTGGATAAATGTAAGAAATTTCTACATTTGATGGTGATGAGTGAAGACGTTCAATTCAAAATTGAATCAATTAAATTCGTGATATGTGACAAGACATTTTTCTTGATGAAATCTTATACAATTCTTGTTACAGAACTTAAATAAAAGTGCATTTACTTTCATTTTGGGGGTGTTTTAAAATAAGAACATTCACTTACTTCCCGTTCAAAGTGTCAGTTACACCATTTTCATTTGAAAGTAATTTTCCCTGTTCCTCTGAGATGTGATCAAAAATAAATTCCTTGACACTCGTCAGGATTGATGCAGTTTTAGTTGCATTGCAGCCAAAATATTTGAAAATTGCAATTCCTTGTTTATATTTTTAGAATTCAATTAAGTTAAATAAACATTTTGTGTGAAAGTAGAAGTTTAAATATTCGAGTAATGGGGTCCATAATGTCCAATAAAATAAATTTCGAAATAATTCGTATGTTGACGATGTTCATGTTATCCGAAACTTTAACTATGTCGTTGTGATTATTACGAAACGCAAATTCTAACATTAGTCATTCAGTTTAAAATTGAAAAATTTTAGTTTGTTTAGATTTTCGCATTTAAATAAAAAGAGACTATGAGGTAACACCACATATAATGACGACACACAGGAAAATCTATTTCAAAGTCTTCTCCAAACAAATTTTAAACGCCAAAGTTCAAAATCAAATATTTTCGTTTTCCGCCATTTTGAGATTCAAAGAGTTTTCCAAGTTTTTCTCGATTTTCTTCATTTAAATTCTTCGTCTGTTTTGAATGTTATACTACCACCAGTTGATGGCACACACTTTTCCGGCACAAATATTTGAGAAAATTTGTTTATTTGTGTTTGTAATTGAATTTTCCTTTCGACTTTAAATACATTTTTCCAACTGCCTGCGACACCGTGTTCAGTCAATTTTCCCGGGTAATTCAAAACTTTTTCTTGTTTTTGTCTTTAGCTAGCTGGTGGTCTTGAGTTTAAGAACAAAAATAAACGGACAAATTTTCACTGCATGACACCGTGAACATGGATCCACTTTTCTTGCTAGCTGCTCCGCTTCAAGTTTCTGAGATCCTGGTGCGGAATCGTACCTGATCTTTCAAAGGTGACAAATTTTCACTTATATGAGTTAATAAGGATTTTCCTCACATTTCTGAAGATATTTTCGTTCCACAAAATCTGTGAACTCGATGACTCCAATTTTTGTGGAAATAGTTCACCTTGAAACTGTAATAAAGTGGATATTTTTAGGTTGAGCTACATTCTGTTGTTGTTTTGGGAATTATTGTATTCTTGTGGATTCATTTACACTTATAGTTCCATAGAAAATTGCCAGGATGTTTTTATATTTATAGTGTTGTTATTTGTTTGGAAACTTTTGTTTGTTTATTCTTCTCTTATCCCATAAAAAAATCATTATTTAATAAAGCTTCGAAACTTGGATGGCTATGAACTCAAGGAAAATTCCATATTTTCAAGAAGATCTGCTGTAAGACTGAATATCTACTTTGTGTCTTCAAATTTCTGCCCTCCTGTTCTTTTTAGCCCAAATTCTGGATTTATTAAATTTAATATTTCACGTTTTAAGCCAAGCGAAGAATAAATAAATTCAGGGGAGTCTTAAAATTTATTTACAATTACTGTTCTCAGTATGTGCTTAGCAGTACGAATGTTCTAACAAGTGCAGTAGAACCACTTTTGTCCGTCACCCCTGTTATCCGTCACCGAGAATGTTGTAGAAGTCGAGTTATAAAAATGTAATAACAAACAGGCACTCCGTGGATAAGAAACAAATCCATAACACAAAATAAAATGTTGCTATGCGTTGATTCCGCGCGACAAGTCAATAGTGTGAGGACAGTAAGTCTATAATCGATAATCGAGAGTTGTGTGACGCTCAAACACAAGACGAATTCGCGTTAGTCGAGGTAGTGTAAGTCGAGGAATTACTGTATTCGAAAAATTGTAGATTGGTATCAAAGGCAAGTTAAAGCACTGATTTTGATTTTGAGAAGTTTGTACACTTTTGCGATGAAAGTGAAGCACAGTTTAAGCAGTCAAATTTAACGGAATTGTTACCATTGAACATTTCTTTTGATTTTATCGTTTATCGTTTCGATAAGTTTGTTGTTTGTGAATGTACTCATTTCCTTTAAATCTACGTTCGAGTCTTTCTTTTTAGAACTTTTCCATTATCCCTCACGCTTCTGGTCCCGTGCCTGACGGCTAAAAGAGGTTTCAGGTTATACTGTATTACTTTCACTTGTTCAGGCTATCTCATGTTGTAATTCATTATTTTCGTACATTTTCATACCAAAATTTCGTCTTTATTAAAGTTATTAACGAAAGTGATGGATGATTCTATAGATCAAATGTTATTTTTATTATTAGGTTATAACAACTTACTTTCTAGGTTAAGTAAGGAAGACTGTCGTCCATGGAGGCAACTTAATACTTTTTGCAAAGTGTTCTGTAGCTTTTGGTGACTTCTGAATCATACATGGCATTCCATTCTTTCATCTTTTGCCTTATAGAAGTGCGAAGCTATCAAAACGCATCGAGATGTACCTTTCATTTCACACTTCGCACAGCAATTCACTCGCATGTGGCAGAAATTATGAGCGTTCTCTCTTCGACTTTGAGGCGCCAAAAGTTTTGTAGTTTTGACGAAAACAAGATGTTGAAATTTAAAAATTTTTCAAAAATTTACGATTTTCGCGGAAGACAACATATTTTTCCGTGCTTTAATTTATTAACAATTACAAAAAATAAATGATGGAATGAATTATTTGACAAAACTGAATCACATTAAAGGCTATTTTTGAAATTTATTCACCCACGACTTTTTGACAAAATATAATTCTTTCTGACCTTTCGACATTGAAATGTTGCATTGAATGAAAGGCACGTTGCACTGGCGGTCGCGAATCCTGAAGACTTTAGAAGAGACAGTGTTGATGACTTTAATGTCTTCCTTATTAATGTTATTTATCGACCTTATTTCAATTCTATGAGTCTCAAATCTCGATTTAACTCAAACAAATTTCCACCAAAGTTAGTAACGCCTTGTGGACGGATATTTTTACCTTTTGCGGGTAAAAATAGAACACGACTCACTGTCTGTGAGCGCTTGCGAGCTTTTATTGGAAGGTGATTAAGAGATTTCATTCACGTAAGGCTTAATGAATCATTCTTCTAAAAAATTTTTACTTAAAAGCTTTCCAAATCCCTTGAAACTCTTAGTGGGAAACGAATTGTTAAAGTTTATTAACAAAAATATTTTTGTGGTTAGTAGATCATAGTGGTACTAAAATCATTCAAGGTAGTTTCAAGGTAAATGAAAATAGATAAAATTTTGAAAACCTCATTTCTATCGCATTCCTTGGAAACAAAATTATATTGTTGTTTTGATAAGATATTGCATTAGAACGCATTTTGGTTATATCCATTATTTAGGATTTTGATGTTTCTTGCTACCAATTAATGAAAGTTCCCCAAAAATAAACACAGTCGGCTTGGACTCATGCCAGTACAAACAGACAGCTAGACACCTTTTTCCAAAAATTTGTTTTTTGCCTTTGAAAATCATTAAAATTTATAAATATTTAAAAAATAAAAATCTTTTAATAATAAACTTTCAAAGCTCGTGATTAAAATTGTCGGATAATTTACGAGACAGTTTTTAATAAGAACATTTTGTGGTTCAACTTTGATTTGAACAAACTGCAAAATGTCCTGGACATTGAATTAAGGATTAATTTTAACATTTTGAACTCGTGACTCCTAAAATGGCGTCAGTAACAATTCAAAAGTTATTTTTCGCTGCACAGGCCGATGAACTTTTGAAAGTGAAAAACAACCGAAATTAGGTCAAAATCCTCATGAAATTCAAGCACAATGACATTTTCCTTATTGAATATTTTCGAAAGTCTGTCAAAGCTTTCAAAATTAAGAAAATTTTTGCAATTGAAATCGAACGTTTCATCACCAACGGAATTAGTTCAACGATATTTGCCGCATTCTTGCGTTTTAAGCGCAATACATCAGTCGTCACTTTTGCTAATTATAGATTTCAGTAGCAGGTACATTAGCGCGAAAGTTCTCACAATTCATGATATCCGAAAGAAAACCTGAAAGTCTTCATTTCATTCTGACAATTTTCTATTTAAAAACAGGATTACCGATGAAAATAGATCATAGTGGTATCAGTAGTGTACTACATAATTTGGCAATTTCATATAGTATGTATTCATTTATTCATACATAGTTGCAATCTTAGAATTATTCTTGAATTGCATTCTTCAATTTCATGAAATTGGCAACAATGGAACAATAGCGCGAATTGACGAAACAATTAAGTTAAACCATAACACATAATTTGGCAGCACCCTCGTTGTTATGTTGTACGTGTTGTACCCGAAATAATTCCCTGTTTTTCTAAAACTTTGAATGATGCCAAAATCATAACCAATCGTTGTATAATAAGTTCTTAATTAACAAGAAAAATGTGCGGGACCTTACACAAAACTGGCTGTTCTTGAAACACTGCACAGTGGAGTAGTTCAATGCCATCTGTAGCATACAACAGAGGCTGGTCCTAATCCAGATAGATACATAGGTATATTTGTCCCTTGGGAACTGGGACATGGGAACATTTGTCAAAATGTCTTCTGGCATGCTGCAAATTTTGTCCGCGCTCGGTGAATATGAAATTCTAGAATCAAAATTTTGGCTGTGCTCCAAGTTGACTTGGGGCAAAAATGATATTCTCTGAGGAGTAGGTGAAAAACCGTCTAGCTTTTTTTTAGATAAATAACACATATCCTTGATTAGAGATATTACACATTATCATTTATACCAATTCCAGAACCCAAACACAAAATGGCATCAACAACTCGACCAAGAAGAACACGTGTATATGACGCTAACTACAATATAGGTCAGAGTTTATACAAGCCCACACTTGCCAAATTGGACCAGAAGTACTCAGGAGGGTGAGTGTGAAAACTGGGAAATCTTTGAAAGTTTGAATATAACATAATTTTTGTGGTATTACAGAAGTTTGGACACAGGTGACTTCTTCAAAGCGAGCAGTCCACTTCTGAATGCAACACGAGCATCTCCACAACCACGGCCACGATTTAATTTAGAAGAAGCAATTGATGAGGATCTTAAATCTGCACGTGCACGTGCCAATCGTGCCATAACCGAGGAATCCATCTTCGATCGTGCTGGGAAAAGCATGAAAGGATTCTCACGTGCTGGAGCATTTGATAGTGATATTGATGAAGAGGTGAGTTTGTAGTTGGTACTTGGTTTAAAGAAGACCACATTTTGTAACGACACCTTTCAGATCCGTGAACCTCTAGCACGTATGCGTGCAAACAAGCCTAAGATCTCAGCATTGTTGAATGAGCTGGACTTGGACGAACCAATGAGCTCATTCAAGAGACGTCCACGAGCAGACTTTGGTGAGAAGATTCTAGATGCAGTTAATGGGGAAGACTATGGATCAAACGTTATGTCTTTCAAATCCAGAGCAGTTAAGGTAAGTGATTTACAATTCACTGAAATCACTAGATACTCTACAAACTTCTTCTCTTTCAGGCTGTGTCACGGACGGAACAAGATTCATCTGAATCGTTTGAAAAATCCGCAGCATCTATGCGTGCCAACCAAACCAAAGCTCGTCTAGCTGAAGTAGAGAATGACATGTACCAGAGGTCTGAAAAACAATTGGAACGCGAAAAGCGAGCTTCTAACTTAAAGAAAATTCTAGCCGATAATGATATCGAACCTGTTAAATCCTTGAGAAAAGTTACATTTTAAGTAGATACCTTAGGAACTTACAGAAACTAAAAAATAACAAAAAACAAAAACAAAAACAAACAAAACCTTAAAAATATTTATTTACAAATGATGTGAAAACTAGAAAATAAGTATGAAAATTGAAAGAAACGAAAGTACATCATGAAAATCAAGTTTAATTTTAATTCAATAATTTATGACATTAATTATGAGAAAAGCATTTTCCTTAGAGCTTCGTAGGATTCGATTTGAAAACACCTTAATTTTTGTCAAAACAAAATAAAGTCACAACTCGTGAAAATCATAGCATTAGAATTCGTCTACATTTTTCACAAATTTTGTCTTCATCCGAACATAGAGAAAATTGTCTTAAAAGTTTTAATTTGTATATTTTTATGTTTTTAATGTAAAAAGTTTTAATTATTTTATGCCTGTTTATCATATTCAATTCTCAATGTAAACATTGTTGACTGTCTGAAGAGTATTTTCAATAAAGGTTTGTTGATTTATGAGTGATTTTTAAAAGGTTAATTACTGTAGAACTTCTCAGATTTCTGGAAAAGTTACTCAATTGCACAGTTTTTTCTGATATTGAATGAGAGTGAATATTCGTTAAATGATATAGTAAGTCCAGGACACTATACGTTATGTAATAATTTCGTTTATCAAATCAATAACATAATAAAAGGGTTTCGTACCACCGTACAAAACAAAAAATACTAATATATATGCTATAATTAATACGCAAACATAAATTTTGTGACCCCTCCTACGGGCAAACTACATGTCCGATTTTGATAAAAATGCACAATTTAAAAGATATTGTATCGAAGATTTGCAGAATATAGTTTTAATTCAAATTGGTCAAGTAGTTTACCCGTAATTAATAAAAATAATATCATTTGTGCATTTTTTTAATATCAATATGCATTTGTTCTTGCATTGACCACGCATTGATAAGAAAGTTACGATTTGAAATTCATTTTCGAAAATATTTATGATTTAATCGATATCTCCTGGTATATTTTGTATATCACCGTGAAATCAACTGTTTTAGATTCGTTAAGCTTCAGACTTTTATTTGAGATACAAAATATTAAGATACAAAGAAAAAAAATTTTCCATAAAAATTTCGCCCAGTCCATGATCTTTTTTGGGGCAAAAAAAAATTTTTTTTCCAATGATGATGTTAGATACCTCATACGAAAGAATATACCTTCCCAAATGGTAGAAAATGTGTATCTTTCTTCTACGTATCATAGTTGTGAAAAAATTCGTAATTGAAATTTGGTTAATTTGTGTCTTGGATAAATTATGTCCTTACATTTTACACTTGAATATCTTAATAATTTTGCTTCATATTGCAAATATATCTACATAAATACCTTAATTAGTCTATATTGCGGTCATATAAATTGGAAATCATTGTGATTTATTAAAATGTTATAGAAAGTTACGGGCAGCGTTATCACCCTTTGGGTACGGAACCCTAAATGGGATCATTATTATTCCTCATATTAATATTAAGGTTTTATTGAAGGTCGTAACAAATTTTCCCACAATTGTACCAGTCGACAGAAATTCTATTATCTTTCATTGAATTATCTTGAACTGATTACCTTGTAATAAACCCTGTTGATCCCACATCTAGATGTGGTGTCGAGCACTAGGTAGTGGTAAAATGTGATCTATCCTTGGATATCTTACACTCCCCCAGGCTTCATTTGAGATATGACCCATTCTGAAAATCAGAATTTAGGTTTTCTGTCCAAATTTATACAATACAATATATCAAGATATCTAGAAAATTTCGATCTATGAATTAAACTCAAAACTGGTTTTCATTTAATGACAAATATTTCTCTATCATTTTCAGAGAAAGCTCTTGAAAGTTTCAGAATGAAGCTTTCAAAGTCTGGCGCCAAACCATTGTATGAATACGAGATATCTGATTATTTGTCTGTGGTTCGAGATTATTTTTAATCGAAACTTTTATACAGAGCTTTGAAGGAGAATTAATTAATGTTCTTGCATGAAATCACTTTCAGCTTTTGCGATCAATATATCCGTCTCAAAAACTGCAGCAATTCTCTCGTGTGAAAGATTTGTTTGTTTACTTGATGCATCTTAACCTGCATTTGATGATTGTGTAACAATGTCGTCGATGCGGAGATCAGAAAGTGACTTTCTATAATTTATTGGACACATTTTTGGCCAATGTCCAACTAACAATTGTCGGATGGCATTTTGTGTTTTTCTACATTTCCACACTCAATTCGCTTTGTGAGTTCACAATGCTCCCGTTGAGATAGGAAATGTACTGAATCCTTTAGAATGTCATCAATTCCATAGACGAATTTTTCCATCAAACAGGAAGTTTCTCTTAAAATTGCGGTACCACAAACGTTTTCAATTGCGTCACAAACTACATTTATCCAAACAATAAAGTCAATATAAGTTTGTCGTGAATAATGCAAATGATTGATAAGCTTTCGATACGATCCCTTGTATATCCTCATAAGCAAGTGAAGGCTTGTAAAGGCCAGAAACTTAAATTAAATTAAATGTTGAATTCTGCTTGCGTCAAGAGTGCTTATAAAAATAGAAACAATTTATTGCAGTTCACTAAAGTTTTACAATTAAAGTGTCATGCTGCCATAAGTGGGACCGTTTCGATGGCAGGTTCGTTTGAAAAGCTTATTTGCCAAGCAGTACATATTGATATCTCACAACTGAGATGAATGTTTGATCAAAACAATTGACTTGATGCGGTTGCCAAATAATCCACAATAACGGATTCGGCTATTTTTGGTATGTGCTAACATGGTACAATACAATATGAATAAAGAAATCGTTTCTTCAAGTTCAACGGTTCCTTGACTTGACAATAACTATTTCATTCTTTTACTATAAACAAATATTTTAACACTTTACAGAAATTCAAATTGAAGCAACTTTGATTTTACATGACTATATGATATTGGATACCAAGTCTTCTTCGAATTGTGTATATAATTTGGATCATCTGAATACTTAAAGCAAACTAAACTGTTTGGTAACTTGCGTTGCAAGCCAGCTGCGGACTTGTCTAATAAAACTCAAATTACTATCGAAACACAATTCAATTACGCAAAGTAGTATTCAAACTTTTTTGACTTCTTCGTCAAGCAAAAAGTATATTTTCGATTCTGCATTTTCTCAAAACAAACATGTCGCAAACTAAAAAGTTAAAAGACAAAAGTCTAAGCGGCTCGACATGCATTTCCACTGGTGACTGATTACAAACCAGTTTCCAGGAATCTCAAACCAGTTTGCAAACAGTATCGCCTTGTGTGGCGTTCCTTGCTGTCACTAAAACAGTGACTTAGGTACGAGTTTTCATTTGCTAATAAGTTTTTGGGTATTGTTTTGATATTGTCTGTATTTAGTAATTCTGGTGATATAGGTGTCTCTCAAATTGTGATTCACAGGTGGATAATATTGTCTTGAAACGAAAATACAAATTTAGGTCGGATGACTCAAGAAGAAATTGGGAGTGTCTAACCCTGGCCTCACTATAGACACATGAGGAGTTAATTCAAGTTTAGGGAGAATCGCCTGTTAATTGTTACTGAAGCTGGTCTTTACGAGTGTTCTTTATCTTGGCCTAGAAAACTCTTTCTGGGTTGTGCTTGAAATTTGACGCAAATTCTTTTATTCTAAATATATAACACGAAAGTTTTATTAAGCTTATCAATGTAGTTAGTTGAAATTCAATCAACATACACAAAAGCTTACAGTGCAGTAAATAACAAAAGTAGGTGCCAAAGAATGGGGCCAAAGTTTATAATTGGATTGTAATGGTTTTGTAATATAAGTCGTTGAAGATAGTAAATAAATGATAAGAATTTAGTCCTCACTTTGATTTGCATTGTGTTTCTTATTTTGATTCAAATGACGTTCAGTGGGTGCACGACGCCATTTCGCTAAATTCAAATTGAGGTACAATGCCAAATGCTCCTTATTTTTATTTGCCCCAATTTTATTTTTACAGCAATTACTTTATACGAAATCAATTGTCTGTTGATCAGGACTCGTGTGGCCTTAGATGGGATACTTGGTCGTGGTGTTAAAAATGACTGAAGATCTTCAAATTGCTCTGGTGACCTTTCATTACGAAATGTGACTTTTATTTATTGCGCTTGAAGCTGAAAGATCTGGTTTATTTCATTTACAAACATCAGATTCGTGTCCTTATGAATTGTATCTTCCAGGATTCTAACAAAACCATAATCTCTTACCACCTTGGTGATTCACTGATGAGACAAATTTCAGGTGATAGAAACATTCTGAAAAAATAAAATTTTCTAAATTTGTCACAAACGTGTCCGCTGACAAATTTTCTTTTTAGCAAATTAAGAAATATTCATAGTATGTGGCATTTTTCCTCCTCTTAATTACCATGAGACATCATAATTAATTAGTTGGCACAAGATCAAGATTTGATCAGAGATCGCAAAACACTAACGAAGCTTGAAAATTTCGTTAAACAGTAACAAATTTGCGAAAAATTAATTTAGTCATTGTTGTAAAATACTTTATTAATTTATAACTATCAATTAAGTTAAAGAAATAAAAATTGTACTGTAATGTAACGGAAAGAAAACGTGTAACCTAACAAGTAAGTAGGTGCCTCTACTGTTAAAATTTACTATAATGGTGCGTTTTCAAGCGAGCTTGGATTGGAGTGTGTTGACGCTGACTCTGGCAATCATTTCCAATGCCAGAGTGGATTGTTTTCACATCCATCTGTCGAGCATAATTTCAGTCATTTTAATTATCAAAATTATAATATTCTTTCCACATAACATAACCATATTTGAATTATTATACATTTAATACATTAGAACAGAATAATTTTTTTCCAGTTTTAGTACCTAATTTTACTAAGGCAAATGCAAAATTTTGTCGCATATTTCGAATGATCTCATCGTGGCCACCTGTTGGAATCGACTTCAGAGTGGAATTAGAAATAGATCCCATCGTGCACATATTATGCACACGCTTTGCACTGATTGCACGAGAGGCACATATGGCGGAGTGAGTGGGTGCGAAACGAGTGGAACATGTAAGTCAACACACTCCAAGTTGACATTGGAAACTCATGTTAAACATGACAAGGTTTTCATGACGTCCGAGTGAACTTTCATCAAACAGTGCACGTTCTGGAAAGGAGAATAGTATGATAATTATAATACTGACATATCACAGTCTAGTTATTTGTTAAATTCGTAAAGGCAACTGTATCAATTTTACAGTAGTTATTATCAACGCACACCACATCCTGAATGTGCCAAAAAGGATCTTAAAGCAGTATTCGAATTTTCTTTGGAAATTATAAATAAATGTTTATTTTGAATTGAAGTTAAAGCAATCACCAACGCGAAAGCTACTTGAAATTTTCTTCAAAGCACTTGAATTAAAAATAGTTATGTATTACTTAAACTTTTTAATTTTTGTCATTACGTAAATGAAATTTTTTCCGCGTCTGCAAATCTAAAAATGATCTCGAAAAAAGCCTGAAATTTAAAAATAAATAAAATAAATTAAAAATGATTTAAATTATTTTAAAAATAAACCATTCGGTTTCCTCGAGTATTCCATCATAAAAACATAAAAAATTTAGCAATTTAATTGATAAATTAATGTAATTTTTCTCTTTTTTCTCTTTTCTAAATTTTGAAAACAAATACTTGACCGTGAACTACTAGTGTTCGTTTGCATGAGATTTCCTTCTACTTTCACTCGTGACAGGCAGGGAGAAGCTTCTACAATGTTTTTCTTTAAAAACAAAGAATTTGAACTTACAAAAACTTTTAATAAATAAAGAATTTGGAACTTAAGCTCTAGAAAAGCGCAGCTGTTTTTGAAGACATTCCAGCTTAGTTCGAGGTCCAAGATCGTCATTAAGTGGACCAAATGTCCAATTCAAGGAAACATCAATTTGGGATCAATAAATAATTTTAAAGCTCACCACATCGTGCTGGTGAGTGTAAAATATTGAAACTTTGATTAATTTATTACCTGGAAATATTCATTTGAGTCAGAAATAATTTGTATTTTGTTTATAGCTCGTGTTCATCCTACATGAAAGTAAATTTGCTTCAAAGAAAAGTGACATTTGAAGGAATCCTTGACGGGAGTTCGTCATCCCAGTGAAAGCAGATTCTATGAAATTATTACTAATTGATTAAATAGCAGGAACATGGAAGACATCAAAGATGTACCTACAGTTTCGTACCTCTATCATATCAAGAGATGTGCAAGATTCAGAGACTCAACGTTCACATAGTTCAAAACCATTTCATCAATAGTAAGTTCCTACTCTCTATATCAGCTGGATATAACCGACAATTAGTATCCCAAGAGTTCTTCTGGTTGAGCACAGGATAAAGTCGAACGAGCACATCGTGAATATTCTCTGGCCATCTAACAGATACTAAACAAAAACCTAATATAGGAGATGGAGTTTGAATTTCAGTTCGTACTATATTCTCAGTAAAGTTCATAACATTATCATGTTGTGGTAACTCAAAATTGAGTGGCAACAAGTCCGTGAATGTGGATTTGTTTCGTTGCATAAGTGTTACATAATATTTATATCATATTTCTGGATTTAGATTTATAATAATCATAATTTGTATAATACTTCTTGTTCTCTGTGAAAGTCATAATCAATTGAATCTCCTTCATTTATATTCTAGTTTAATTACGGCTAACAAGAAGAACAAGAAGAAGAAGTAACTAATTTTACACATTATTTTCAATTACTCAATTTGTATGTGTTGAGACAGCAATTGTTAAAAATAAATTCAAGTTACAATTCAAAAGACAATTATTTTATACAATTAAACATGAGAAGAGTTCCTCCTGATTATGTGAGAAGAGCAGAAAGTGTGAAACAATTCTTAATGAAGTGTTAAGAAATATATAAGGTAAAGCTTTTTTGCAATTCTCAAACACAACCTGATGTTCAATACGTTTGTGTTTGTGTAGCTAATTTTTTTGTCACGCAAAGCTAATCAGCTATTAAAATTAGCAGCGATTAGTCTCCTCGTTCAGTCCTTTGGATCAAGATCAGTGTAGCCGATAAGGTAGAGTGAAGTTGTTATAGAAGCTAGCTTAAGTTTGAGAGCTAAAAGTTTTAGTAATAATATATTTTTGAATAAAACAAATTTTCTATTCATAATAAACACTCGGTTTGTGGAATTTTTATTTCATCATAATATTGAATGTGTTTTTAAGCTAAACAATAAGAGATATTTTATGGAAGTGTCCTGAAAATAAATATTATTTAGTGCATCTTTGAGACTGAATCAAATATAAATTCAAATTTTTGGACAAGGACTTTTAAAAGTTTTCTATAATTTTTTTGGGAATGGACTAAAATTGAAATTAAATTTATATTCTATTTCGTTTTTGATTTACTGTGATATTTTTGGATTTTAACCATTTATAAGGAAATTATTCAGATCTACCAAAAGTTAATACATGAATTGTGTGAAATGTTTAACTCCAGGTTTTCTAATGGCTAGAAATTTTAATTCATAAAATCCTTAAAAATAAAAATTAAATTTCAAAAATGGAATTGGGAAATTTATTTTCTGTTCTTGGTTGCAACTCTCTGAAATTGTGCGAAATATTTTGAAAACAACTAAGCAAATCAACGAACCGAAATCTCTTTGTCATTAGCCTTGCTTCATACCCACTGAGTTAAAGCTGAAACTTTGCTGAGCTGATCTTTTAACGACAATGAGGTCGATTCTGGTTGCACGTAAAAGATTCTGTTAATTTGACATTCCGTGTAATTTGTTGTTGGATTTCGAAAACTTGTGTTACGGTCGAAATCGGTATTCTGGCTGCAAAAGTTAATAGGTTTTCTGTTGAGAAAGTTGACACATTTGGCCTCAAACAAGTTTCGAAATTAAAATTTGTTCCGACGAACCAGATTCGAAAATAAGTTGCGCCCAGAATACCTATTTAAAGAATTCTGTTAAAAACCAAATCAGTTAACTTTCTAAACTGACAACCCCGAATATTTCTTTGAATAATTGCTGAAGTCTTCTAGAATTGTGATAATTCAAGGATTCCCCAGCCTAATAACTAGAAACCTAATAACTTGTCAATGACCTTTTGAATCCTTGAAACTAGAAAAATACAATCCAACGTGGAAGATTTTTAATTAACTATGAATTCATTTATTATATTCTTCTAGGAACACACACATTTCTAATTTTCCTTAAAACTTTGATAAACCTTTAAAAATGGCCGAAGAAGAGGATCCATGGGCATTCGATGAAACTGACACCCAAGCTGAATCACAACCAGCAGGAGGAGATGCACCACCACCAGCAGCAGAAGGAGGCGATGCAGCACCACCAGCAGAAGGTGGAGAAGCTGGAGGTGAACAAGCACAACAAGCACCCCCAGAAGATGACCAACATCGTAGACCAATACAGCTATACAGACATTGGGTTAGGTGAGCGCAAAGTTCATAGGAGGATCACAAGAAAGGATCATTCATGGGTTTATTGTCTTTCTCAGACCAAGATTCCTGCAGTACAAATACATGTATAACTATAGAACGAATTATTATGATGACGTAATAGACTATTTGGATAAGAAAAGTATTGGGGTTGACCGTGAAATTCCGCGGGCGCAGACATGGGCAGAACGCGTATTAAGGACTGGACCTAGGTATGTCAAAATGGCAAATTGAACATTTTCATCAAATAACTCCATCTCGTTTCAGCTCTAGACACCATGGCGATTGCAGGAAACATAAGGAAGACAGCCATTTGATTCAAGTACTTGCATCCTCGATTAAGCCACACAACTATCACAGCAGATCATACATTAATTTAAAATACGCTAGTGTATTGTAAAATCAGATGTCCTCACTGACACACACACTTACAAATCGGACATATTTTTTTTAATTATGAAATCTTATCAACGAAATTTCTTAAAACTTTAAAAAATACTGAGTAAATTCCCCAGCCATACAAACTGCCTCACAAGGTGGATTTATCATAGCAAATAATAAAATATAAAAACGAAATTATAATTATTAGTTATTCATTTTTAAATCAACTTTTAATTTTTTAAATTTACAACTATCGAAATTGTTATTTGCCTTGTTAATTAATTTACATATTTATGTCATTAGATTTTCGCTGTCATGATTTTTTCTTAAATTATTTGGAATAAATAAATTACGATAAAACGCCATTTTGTGAAATTTTTTCATTACTTTATGACCTGTATCTTGATTGAGACCCTAATTTTTACAAAACACTTACAATTAAATTATATACATACATATATACAATTCGGCAAACAGCTAATAGATGGCTTTGAATATAGTAGAGACATTTCTCCTGATTGGTTGAAATGAAAATAAATGTCCTGCAATTGATAAAATACACTGAATATTATTGAAGAGAAGAAAACCTTGACCATCACCTGGTATACCAATTAACCCTATGTTGGCCTGCATGCCACTAGTGTGATCATCAAGCTGCCCCACAATTTGTTTTGATTCGCTAAATTCTAATTGCTTGTAGGTGCTTGTAAGTTTAAGGCCCTCCGCACACGGAGCTACCGGAAAGTAACTGATTAGTGACTCGAATTAGTAACCAGTTTCCTTTGAATCACTTTCCATATAAACAAATGGGACGACACACAGGGTGCTACTGTTTGCAAACGGGTTTGTAAGCAGTCACCAGCGGACTGGCATGTCGAGTCGCTTACGGCAAAGTTTTCAACTTTCTTTGGACATTCTGTAGAATGCTACAAACTTAGCATCTGAAATTTCTAATGAGTTTTGGATGAGTAGTTGCGCGTGCGGAGCCTGGTCACTAACAAGTCAGGAACTGGTTTGTAACGCAAGTAACAGTTTAGTTTACTTTTAGTAGCTCCGTGTGCGGGGGCCTAAGTCAAGGTAAGACATTTCTATACACCAGCAACAGCAGAGATTGATTTGTAGTTTAGACCTTTAAATCTTAAAAAACAGGACTTGGAAACCAGCATAACATATAACTAGTGAAAACTTTGCAACAGGCAGTGCTCAACGGCTATTGGCCTTGATCTAATACAAAAGACACTTGACTAAACAGAGAAAGTCCATCGGTAATCTGTCCACCATATGTCAACATTACCTTGAATAGCCACATCACTTAACCCAGTAGTTATCAAGACTACTCCAATTTGTTTTGTCTATAGAAGGTAAAAAGTTCCTGTAGATTTTGGACACACTCATGCATAATTGAAGCGTAATTTAAGTAGTGTACTTTTATTGATTGTATAAAGTTTTCTTAATATCATCACTTATATACATTTTTAAACATTTTTTTATCATTATATTATTTATACATCTTGAATGTGCAAATTTATGTAAAATTTCAATTAAATTTTATACATCAATGCTGTCTACACGTTCATTAGTTACAGAATATTAATTAAAATTTGTAAATTTTAACTAGCATTTTTTGAAAATAATGTTACTTTAGCTTAACGTTTTGTTTGAGAAATATATTTTAAATTTTGTTTCTTAAATTTTAATTTTAATTTTAATTCTGAAGGATATACAGCAAGATATTGATAAACGTGAAAATTTAACTTAATAATTTAAACTTTGAGTGCAATTTTGTATCTTTCGAAGATGCAAAATCATATCTACACTATCCTAATATTAAACTACTTTTCCAGCTTATAGTGAAAGTAGTATTTATAATTGCGGTGATGTGTAAAATGCAAAACATAAGTACAATTGTAGGATTATTATTATTTTGAAAGATGAAATTACAATTAAGATGCCATTTATGTATATAAAACATTGGACAATACACAATTTAATGTTTCAATTTCCTTTCTGTAATGAATCGTGCAATATCTTCCAGTGCAAATAAGTTCATACAAATTTTTACACACATTTCGTAGTTTTAATCAAATTTAGATGAAATTGTAATAAAATTCAAATAATAATCACTACTTTCCATCACATTTATTCAAAGAATTTTCACTTGGCTTTGAACTTCCAAACATGGAAAATATCGTTGCGACTTTTTGAATCATGGTCATGAATCTGCATAGCTAATCCCCACGAAATTAAATATGGAAAAGCCCCACAGAAAGTTTTTGAACACTTTGTGGAAACCTAATAAATGCGAAAAGTTTGTTAATTCCGAAAGAAACGTATTCCTTGAAGGAACAACCTCATGGACGGATTAAAATGATTTGAAGATCAAGTTTCTAAGAAAATTGTAAACCAAAGCTTAAGACAAACGAATGGTAAGGTATCCGAATCAAGTGATTCACTAACGAGCCAATTTCAGTGAATTCATTTGCAATACTCCATTCTTCAACTAATGATGAAATCCTTAAGGATAACGAAGATTTTCCAATGTTGGTTCATGTGTGACTTTTCTTAATATTTTCAGAAGCCAAGATTTTCTTATGATTCTAGACCCGTATCCTAGTACATAATTTTAATACCTGACGAAACGTTCTTGTGGAAAAAAGACTCTACTTTCTAATAGATCATTGAATGTTTGAAAATTTTTAATAGATTAATTGTTAAAAATCACAGAAAAGATAAATTTTACAAAACAATAATTTCGCATATATTGCAAAGTAAACTAAACCGATTTCAGTAATAACTTACAAGAACAAATTAAGAAGAAAGCATTCAATATAAAAAACAACTTTGCGTATTAATTTTATTTAGTAATATGTATGTACTTATCTATATGGAATAGTTGTGAAATCAAATATACCTAACTAGTAGAATCAACGTGTATACATATGCTCTTTCATTCAAGAATATTTTGCTAAATTAACGTATTGTTATTAACTTATAATCAATGTTGCATACAACATTAAATACTTTATAAAATATTTATGAAATTGACACGATTTATGTTAAATCATTCTGTGAGATACATACACATAATTTTTGATTTTTGATTTATGTACGAATACTTTAAATTTGAAAAAAACTACGGGATTCTTTTAATATATAACTAGAATTTTCCACTTTTACAAGATTAACTAGTAAGGTAGATTCTCAAGATTGCACCAAACAAATTTCTGTAGTAGCGATAATCTTCATAGAATTTTAAATA